>CP049707.1:9304938-9474732 GCA_004148225.2 Heterodera glycines | reverse complement strand
GTATCTGAAATCTTAACAAATACATAAATCACAAAAAAACCTATTTAGTGGTTTAAGCTTGAATTTTTTTGGTAAGCATTTTTTAATATTTGATCAATGTGTTTTTGTAAAATATTCCAAGAATCAACTTTGTATATATATCAGGTAAGTTAATCGCTACATTATTGGGGGTGGTGTAGCGTGTGGTGGGGCAGGCAATTGTGCCTTTTAACCATCACGTAAGCCCCCTTTGATACCCACCGCTTTGGTGCGTTCTCGACGCGGGTATCGTTAGTAAGCTTAATGCCGAAGCTAAAAACAAAGCAATTTAAAATTGAAATTACTAACAAAAAGAAAAAGAGAGAAAGAAAGAGAGTGAGCCCGAAAAAATAAATTTTGAGGATTTGATTTCAAATTTATTTTATTTTAAAAATTTTAAACAATGACTTTAAACAAAAATCAGAAATTAAAAATTTTTTTTACTTTTTTTTTGTAATGTTTTATTAAGACATAATAAAGATGAGAGTTTGTATCTGCCATGCTTTGAATTGGCGTGGCGTTTTGTATTTGTTTTGCGTTAAAAATGCATTTGAAAATTGGAAATGTTTTGGTTTTGATTTTTCAATTTGTTTTGCAAAAACATTCTTAAAAATGTACCTATTTTATTTGTTTTTTTCTATATGTTCATAGTTTATGAAGATATTTGTTATTAACATATGAATTTGTTTTGTGAACCAAAAAAACGTTTTTCTTTTTATCAGTATATTTTTTGAATTTGATTTAGTGGTTGTTTTTTTTCAGTTTGTTTGTTTGTTTATTTGGTTTTTGTGTTCCTTGCGTGAAATAATTATGCCGATGCTTAGGCTTAATATTTAATTGTTATTAGATCTTTGTTTTTTTTTGTCTAATTTTTCTGATTTAGCCAAAATTGAAGTGAATAATTAAAATAAATTTCAACAGGTTTAAAGTTTCTGCTCTGCCGGTTCGGCAATATTCTCATTCCACACTAACTGCCGGTCGGCCATTCATCATAGTGCGTAGCATTTCTGAATAAGTTAAAGTAATTGTCTTTTGTACTCAGAATTATGTAAAAAGTGAGCTAAAATTTGTATTTGTGGCTGAGACTGTGATTTAGTTTTTCCATATATAATTGTATTTGCAAAATTTAGATAATGAACTAAGTGTCATGGAGGCCTAACATTTGTTGAATGCATTGGGATATTAGTTTTGTGTCAGTCAACCACATTAGTGTGGTGTGTGGTTCGTGTTAGACAATAGTGTGGTGTGTGGTTTATGTCAAACAAAAAATTCACTAACAACGGCTGTTACCAGCATCATCTGCAGTCAGGCTTTTGCAAGCGGTCGAAAAAGTGCATACATCCAACCCATTGAGCCAAAGGAGCGCGACCCCTACCGCATTGTTGCATTTGATTTGGAAACCATGCAGCACATGCCATCTAAAAAGCCCGAAAAGCGTGAACATTTACCCAATTTCATCGCTGTGCGTGTCGCATGCCCCTACTGCATTGAAAATGAGAGCTGGCGAGAGGCATCTGAAGGGTGTGAAGTGTGCGGTCCAAGCAGAACAGTCGCCTTTTGCCAACGCCACTTCACTGAAACAACAGTCGACAAGCAAGTGGTAGCGGAAAACCCATTGGAAGCGTTTGTCAGTTGGCTGATTAACGACTTGCCTTTGGCATACGACACCTATGCCTTCTCGCACTTTGGCGGCCGCTTCAATATGGTGCTGGTGTTCCGCGAACTGTTCAAACGCGGATACAATCCGGATATGTTGCGCAAGGTAATTGACTATTTTTCATAAATTACCTGAATAAATTTCAATTTTTCAGGGGAATAAAATGTACCAAATGCGGATTCGAAGGCAAAAGAAGCGCAACCCCAACATTGTTTTCCGGGATTCCTTCAACCTTATGCCGATGTCCCTTGCTTCGCTGGTCCCGTCATTTGGCTTGGACGTGGAGGACAAGCCGTTCTTTCCGCACATGGCCAACCATCCAGACAACTACGGCAAGCAGATTCATCCAACACCGGACGACTATTTGGTCAGCGGAATGATGACGGACAAACGACAGAAATTTGACGACTGGTATGAACAACACCATCAGGAGCCATTCCTCCTTGACGAAGCATTGGCAAGCTACTGCACTAACGACGTGGAGATACTGATGGCAGCGTTGGTTGCTTTTCGTCATGTGTTTCTGGATGTGACAAATCGGAATGAGGGAATGATCGCGGAGCGTGCGGAATTCTTTGAACACCATAATGGCATTGATGTACTTCGGGAGTGCATGACGATCGCCGGCGCATGTATGAAACATTTCCGCACCAACCATCTGCCGAAGAAGCATTTGGCTATCGTCCCTGAACGCGGCTACGACAACGCACAAAACCAGTCGTTGCTGGCACTTCGCTTCCTTCATTGGTATGCGGAGAAGCATGATGTTGAAGTGCAGACGACTCACTCGGCAGGCGGAGAAAAGAAAATTAGGCAATATTCCGTTCATGGCTGGGTGGAGGGTGGAAGAAAGGACCACTGAAGCTGTACCACAAGGCGGGAGAGGGCGAGAAAATTTCATATTATGAATTCACGTCCCTCTACCCGTACGTAAAGTGAGTTTGTTGTTTCGGTCCTTTACAATTTATACTTTTATTTTCTGTTTCTCCACCACTTACCCGATTGAACATCCAAAAGTGCTCATCTTGAATGAGGATGTGGAGTGGACAAGAGCACGGGACAACCCTTACAAATTGTCTCTGCTCAAGGTGTGGGTGATCCCTCCGCGGAAGTGCGATGTGCCAGTGCTGCCCGTCAAAGTCAACGAACGGCTGTGCTTCCCGTTGTGCATGCAGTGTTGTCTTGACTACCCAAAAGGAGGCGTTGATTTTGACTACCATTGTGAACACGACGACCAACAACGCGGCTGGGTAACAACATGCACATCAATTGAATTGGATGCTGCGCTTAATGAGGGCTACCGTGTGACCAAAGTGTTCCGGGTGCTAAGGTACAAGCATGGCGACGACAAGCTATTCCGCCCATACATCGCTGAATTCATGTCGCAGGAAATTGAAGCCTCCGGGTAAGAGTTGGAGCAGCAGTTCATCACGAAACTCGGAATTTCAATTGACAAGGACAACATGATTTCTGCTAATGATCGGCTTCACCTTTGCTTATGGCGCACTTTTTGCCAAAATTTGGGTGGCCCACAAATTGAACAGCGCTGAGAAACGACCTAATCACCGACGACCACTCTGTGTTAACGGAATACTTGGATAACCGTACAGTTGACGTCACTTCCGTTGATGAGCTGGACGACGAACACCTTTTGATCAGCTATGTACAGAAGAAGGAATGGGTGGAGAAGCACGATTGCGCCAATATTGGTGAGATTTTTTCATTAATTTTTGCATAATTTTTGAAATTTTTTCAGTCATCTAACTCTGGACAACATCAAAGTCACGCCTTCTGCTGTTGAAAGCGATGCAGAAGGTGATGAGAACGCCTGGATGCTGACTGCTGTACACTGACACCGACTCGTTGATTTTCGTCCATCCGATCGGCATGAATCCACTGGAGACAGGACCACATTTGGGGCAATTCATCGATGAATACCCCAAGCATGAAATTGTGGAGTATTGTAGTGGCGGAGCGAAGCAGGTTAATTTACCCTTTTAATAATTCATAATTTATTCATTTCAGTATGGACTCAAACTCCGGGTAATGGGCAGGACGAATTTGTACTGAAGCTGAGGGGCATCACACTGAACTACGACGTGATGCAGAACCAGTCCCTCTGCTACGACACATTCAAAGAAGAAGTGTTGCGGTACGCCCAAACCGGAGAATATGAGCCAATCAATGTGATGTACCCCAACTTTTTGAGACCCGACATTAGGAGTGGCGGACACGTCACTTCAGGCCCCTTCCAAAAATGTTACGTTCACCATTCATTGTATCTCTCACACACGCATACCCTATACACACACACACACACCCCATACCCACGTACCAGGGCTGGCCGTGATCACGGATCACGGAAATCACGGGGTTTTTGGGGTGCCGTGATCTTGGATCACGGGTCACGGATTTTTTCAAATTTTCCGTGATTTTGATCCGTGATTGGCATTTTATATAGGGAATTTTTATTGAGACGAAAATAGGAAAGTGGTGTGAAGAATTTTTTGAGAAAAATAAATAAATTCTTTTCTGCTTACAAATTCGAAAGTAAACATATATATGTAGTCTGGTGGTTAAGCCTTCTGTCTTTCGTTGTCTGTCCCTTGGGTTCAATTCCCCATTGGGATAGGACAATTTATATATTTTGTTTTGATAATTTTAATTGAAATTTAATTAACAAGAAATTTCATAACATTGAAAATTATTTTTCTTTATTTTTTAAAACGTCCATATACCAATAAATTAACCAATGATTGGACATATTTTGGACAAAATCTGTCAACAAATTCACTCAAAATTTCAAAATTTTTCCCGGCGGCGCCTGTCGGCACCACCGGCAGACGGACCCCCATTTTACCGTATTTTTGAAATTTTGACCCCAAAATGGCAGAAAAATTACCATTTTTGGCATATAAACTGCTAAAAACCCTATTTCTTCTCTCCGTCGCTTAAATTTAAAACGACAGGCCTAATCAAAATTTTCAGAAAATTTTCCCAACCCTCTAAGAATTTTTTCTAAAATTTTCCTGACTTTCAGTATCTTTTGGGGTGTTCAGATCGTCATGAAGGACTGAGCATGTTGGTCCAAAAGATTTTTTTCAGCATCAAAAGTTAGCTTACAAATTAGAGGAAATTTTTTTCTCTACATAAATAGATTTTTGGTTAAATTTAAGAAAAATTTGAAAAATTTTCTTAATAAATTAGTTAAAAATAAAAAATTTTCCTTGGAGATTTCTACAAAAAGCTCTAATTTTCCTCAAAAAATTGCCAAAAATCGTAAACTTAGTCATTTTTTGGAAAAGGTCGCCGCAAAAAAAGCGGTTTATATGTTTTGGTTTCTTTAAAACATTTTTGGGAATTTTTCCCGCGATTAAATTCCGTTTTTTAAATAAATTTAAATAAAAAATCATTAGAAAATTTTTTTTTATAATCACGGATCACGGCTCACGGATCACGGAAATCACGGGGATTTTGGGGTGCCGTGATCACGGTTCACGGGTCACGGATTTTTTTAAAGCCCCGTGATCACGGCTCACGGATTTCCGTGATTGGAAATTCAATCACGGCCAGCCCTGCCACGTACACACGCATGTACCCTCTTTGTTTTTCATGTTTTATACTCAAATTGTGTAATTTTGTCATTTTATTTGCGTTTTTAATAAAAATGAGTGCATAATTAAGCAATGGAAGTTACAATTTGGAAATTATTAAGCATGTGGGAACGTCATTTTTAGGTAGAAAAATGCAGAATTAAGAGAAAGAAGTTACAATGCAAAATATGCATATGGAAAGTCATCATAGAAGCTTCCAACCGAGCTAAAAACATGTTTTTCGTGCGTTTCATGCCTCCCACAGTCCAGGAAAAAAATATGTATGTGCATATAATTCTGAGCCATAGAGATAAGTTTTTAGGCAAAATATTTTAACAATCCCATCAAACAAAAATTTTCCTCGCCGCACGAACATTTGCTGCGTGCGTATATGTGACGTTTTGTCGGACTTTGCTATTTGAGTGTTGTTGTGTTTGATTCTTACTAGAGTTGAGCGGGACCGGGGCGGGAAATCCCGGGTTTTTCAGGTCCCGATCCCGGTCCCGGTTTTTGGAAAAACAGAAATCCCGGTCCCGGTTTTGCCAGTCCCGGTCCCGGCGGGACTAAATAAGCACTGGTAAGAATGGGGTCTGGGTGAGAAAAGAGAAGGGAATTGGGAGGGATCAGAAATTTTTGATAAAAATAAATTAAATTATTTATTTTCATTTATAGCATGTTTTCATATGCATAAGTGGTCAAGTGGCTAAACCTTTTTACTTTCATTATTTGTCTCTTCGGTTCAATTCCCTGATGGAACAGAAAATCTTTTTATATTTTCTTTACCATTATTTTAATTGAATTTAATTAATAAAAAATATTTTAATTTAAAATTATTATTTTTTTCGTTTTTAATAGCCTAAAAACCCATAAATTAACCAAATATTTGGTCATTTTTTGACAAATTCTGTTAACAAATCTCGCTCAAAATTTCAAAATTTTTCCGGCGGCGCCTATCGGCACCGCCGGATCCCGCGCCCTCCCACTGTTCCAAAAAAGTTTTTTGAAAAAACATTGCCACAAAAACAGCGATTTAAAAGCAAAAAATTTAAAAGATTGTAAATTTATTTTAAAAATACAGAATTTTGGGACTCAGAAAATTCCAAGAACCCCCCCTGAAAACAAAATTTTTAAAAATTTTCCTCGAACTCGTCCCCCAAAACGTAAATACAAAATTTTATTGGTACATTTTTGAATATTGGCAATTTTCGTAACAAAGTGCACTTAAATTTTCAATTTTTTTCAAAAAAATTTTCACTTGGGAAAAGTCCCGGTTGGTCCCGGTCTCGGGTTTTTCGCTGTCCCGGTCCCGGTCGAAAAACTTGGTCCCGGTCCCGACTTTTCTGGTCCCGGTAAGTCCCGGTCCCGGTTTTTGTCAAATTTCCCGGTCCCGCTCAACTCTAATTCTTACTCATAAATATTTGAAAAATTAAAAACAACACAGGAAATTGTTTATTTAATGACAGTTTTTATGATTCTCCCATTTTTTTCGTGATGCGACATGTGCGCCGCAGACACTTGCGTCGCGACATTTGCGCCGCCCAGCCAAATCGACACTTGCGCCGCAGACACTTGCGCCGCGTTTTTTGCGCCACAGACATTTGCGCCGCGATTTTTGCGCCGCAGACACTTGCGCCGCCCAGCAAAATCGACATTTGCGCCGCGACATTTGCGCCGCTTTTAAAAAATTTTAATTTCAACAAGATATTTAATCAAATTAAATTGATTAAATTAGTTCCATTCTTCAAATCCCTTCATTCCTGGGCGGTATTGAAGGGCATGAATGTGTCTGATCAAATCATCATTGTTTTTGTTCTCCTTGGCATCATAGGCAATGATAAGCCTCCTTATTGCCTGATCATTTTCGGCATATTTTTTTTTGACGAGGGCGATCTGCAAGGCCACGAGTCACATCAATTTCAAATGGTCGCAGTCTGTTTTGCTGATATTCTTCTTCATTTTTAATCCATAGGTGTCCGAATTAGGTTTTGCATAAGAATGTAGGCTGCTGGTATAGAAACTTGCCCGATTAAGGCATTTACTGCATACAATTGCAAAAAATTTGGCGGACAAACTGAATTATCTCTGTGATTAATGCTTTTCTTTAGTTAGGCGTTTTTTTTAAATTTTAGTCAATAAGAAATTAAAATTTATTAATGCGGCGCCAATGTCGATTTTGCTGGGCGGCGCAAGTGTCTGCGGCGCAAAAATCGCGGCGCAAATGTCTGCGGCGCAAAAAACGCGGCGCAAGTGTCTGCGGCGCAAGTGTCGATTTGGCTGGGCGGCGCAAATGTCGCGACGCAAGTGTCTGCGGCGCAAATGTCGGCCATCCATTTTTTTCGTCATTTCTCACGAATTCGTCCATAAAATTTTGAATTTTCGCCCAACATACACAGCTCGGGCCAGATCGTTTTTTGCGTGATTGCCTGTTTAGCATTGAAATTGGTTGAATGTGCGTTGAATGGAAAAAAATAATAATTTTAATCGTGTTTTATCAGCAATCTCTCAATTTTTATCGGGAAATATCGGTGCTGCCATTGGGGCATTTTGTGACTGTGTTATTAACTGTTTTTGTTTAGTTGCCATTAAGATTCGAATTGGCACTTCTGCGTTCATTCGGCCACTTTTCGAATTGTCTCGCAAAAAAATGGGGCGGAGAATTCCATTGGGACACGTTGTGATCATGTTTTTGACAATAAATCAAATATGCTGAACAAAACTAAAGTCGCATTCTACAGTTTCGGGAAATACGGGCAAGAAAATTGATAATATTTTCTGGATTCACTTTTGCATAAGTTTGATTTTTTTTTGTGGGTCAGAATTGTTATTGATGTCGTTATAACGCAGGGATTGGATCGAAAATTTTTCCAAATCAGAACATCGGCCCCAAAAAATCAGATTTAGGGGTAAAAAATCAGAACATTTTGCAAAAAGCTTAAAATTGCTTGTGTAACAATTTAATCAATTAATGTAGTATTAAATTTCGTATTTTTCGTCTCCAATTATATTTTAACAATTTTGGGAGGAAATTAGCAAATCATAAATTTTAGTGCATTCGGGATAAAAAAAATCAGATTTTTAACAATTTTTTGTGGCGCATTTTTCCAAAAAACTTTTGGGAAGTGCGAGGGGAGGGGGTCCGGCGGTGCCGATAGGCGCCGCCGGAAAAATTTTTTGTAATTTAATTCTGATTTGTTAACAGATTTTCAACAAAAAAGGCCAATTTTTGTAATTAAAAGCCAAGCGAGGACTTTTTTTGCCTTTAAAAATACTTTTTTTGCGGTGTGTTTTTTCAAAAACTTTTGGGGAACAAGGGGGGAGATGGTCCGGTGGCGCCGATAGGCACCGCCGAGAAAATTTTGTAATTTTTAATCGATTTGTTAACAGATTTTGTCCAAAAATGACCAAAATTTGCCACAAATTCTTTATTTTCTTGTAAAATAGAGAATAATTTCAAATTTCTGAAGAATTTTAAGAAATCAGAACAAAATTGGGTCACTACCATCAAATCAGAACATTTCTGATAAATCAGAACAGATCCAATCCCTGTTATAACGGCGGACGAGACGCGGAATCCGATCATCGACATCCGACATTCCTTTTTTGGGGGCGGGGGGGATTTTACCATACCAAAAAGTACATGTCAGCATCAATCACCTTCTCTATTCACATCTGCAGATCATGTCAGTGAAGCGCCAAATTTGTTAGTGCCATCATTCAATTTTTATTATTATTGTTATTTTTTTATGAAATTTATTTGGGAGAATTCGTTTTTTTGCGTGTCTCTTCTCAATTGAATGGGAAAATATTACACGTAGATATTTTAAAGAAATATACAACACTTCATTTTCTCTATATTAGCAGCAATAATATTGTAAAAAAAATCATTGAAAATATTATTAATTTATTTAATCATAAAATTATATTATTTTTTGCAGAGGAAATGAATTATTTTATAAAAATTTTACTTTTTATAATTATTAATTCTTTTTTATTAATTCCCTTCCCAATTGCTGCTGATGCTCCAGTGGTAATACCTAAATTAAACACTTAATTAAATGGTATAAGTTAATAATTAAATATTTTTTAGATTGATGACGAAGCAATTTGTACGTTTGTTAAAGGAATTGGCAATTTTGAGCAACTTTGCACTCAAAATGAAGTCACAGACAAGCAAAGCAAGGATTTACTGGTCCAAATTTATGACACACATCTTGGCATTTTGCACTATATGAAACAGAATTGGCATTGTGTTGGATGGTTTGGCATGACTCATTGTGAAGAATACCGCAAATATTTGGGCATTTTGTACCAACATTTTTCCGATATTTTCGCTGGGATTCGGTCCATGAGGCCATCTTTTATGACAAAAAATGGTGAAATTCGTCTGACATTTGTCGAAGTGGTGGAAAGATTGGCAAACATTTTTAAATTTTGTCACGGCTCGAAATTGGCGGAAGAAAATGCAAAAGAATGGGAAGAAATGGGCTTAATTCTGCCAAACGAGGAGGAAATAAATGCTTATAAAGCAAATTCGGAAGACAAAACAAAAGGAAAAGGGAAGCAAAAGGCAAAAATGGAAGAGTCACCACAGGCAAAGTTTGACGAAATGATGGAAAATAAATTTAAAACGATTGAACAAAATGCACAGAGAAATGCCAAAAGTGGCAGAGAAATGGCACGAGGAAATCAGTCGGGATCATCTTCATTGGCAAGAGCAGATCAGTCGGAATCATTAACATCGTCGCCGGCATTATCTTCATTATCATCGGCATCGGCATTTTCACCGTTATTTTCATCATCGCCATTATCACCACCACCTGCTTCGTTATCAGTATCCTCATCAACAGCAGCAAATGCCGAACACATTTATAATATCGTTTTGAACATGCCAATACATAGCATGGCTGACGCGGTGAGTTTTCAAAAAAAGAAATGATAAATAAAATAATTTAAATTAATTATTCTCTCAAATAATAAATATAAAAAGAAACCAATAATAGATCAGAGATGAAGCTTTTATTGCATTTATTAATGAAAGCAATAATTTTGAGAATATTTTGGGGCATATAAATAGAAGAACATGGCGAATGAAACAATATTTTCGACAAACAATCGAAGACTTCATTAAATCGTATGAGATTCACCTTGGCCTTGTGCATTTGATGAGAAAAAATTGGCATTGTGCCAATGCAAAAGTAAAAAATGAAAATGAATGCAAAAAACTCCGCCGATATTTGGGTATTTTGTACGAATATTTGTTTCGAGTGCGCTACAGAGTTAGGGCTGTTAAGCCAATGTTTCAAATGCAGGGAAAACAGAGGTTGATAGTTTTCATGAAGTAAAAAGAAATGGCTAATCAGGGTGCCGATTTAGCTAATAATTAAAATTGGTATTTTCCCCATTTTCGAGGGTCCCGCCACTTTAGACTTGCGAGATCGGCATTCGTTTTTGTTTGGAGCATTAATCTAAAATTAAAGAACTAATTTGATTTTTTAAATTTAGGATAAACACTCGAAATTTGGTTACAATTGTGGAATTAATGAACACAATTTCAAAATATTATTTTGGCACGAACTCTGAGAATAGTGAAGAAGAAAGGGAATTATTGGAAGGTGTTGTTGAGGCGGCACAAACACTGCAATTGTCAAATGAGAACGAACTCAATTATGACGGAAACTCAGGTGATCGACTGATGACGCATTAAGAAATTAATTAATTAATTAATTAAATCCAATGAGTAAAAGTAAATTAAACAATCGTCAATTAAATTTAAAAAAATAAGACCAATCAATAAAATGCCGAAAAAATACTTAAAAACGAAGTCGGTTAAAAAAGGCAACTCAGATCGAACTGCTCAATGTGCTTGCATTTATTAGAAATAAGCTATGAACCTGGCACATTTTTTCTGTTTTCCCAGTGCCTTCTCCTTCTTTTACCTGGTCAAGGTTTTTTGCCGAAATTCGCATCCGTCGTACACTGTTCAACAACCTGTGCTGCTCCGCTTCTGTAAAAGGCAATAAATTTATACAAATTTGAATTTTTAACCATCTTTGACAAATTTTTATGAAATAAAGTAAATTTTGAAATAATTTCCAATATTTTGTGGTTTAGTGGTTAGTGCTTCAACACTAACAGTATTTCTTGTTAGGAGTTCGACACCGGTTGACGTTTTCATTTTAATTTATTTTTATCTGATTAATTCAGGGTTTCTTTATGTTCTTATTTCTAAGAAATGTTCTGATTTTAGGGCGTATTTTCATCCAAAAGAATGAAATTTCTGAAAAATTTGGCTAATTTCTAACAAAATTCATAAAAAAAATTTCTCCCGGCTGCGCCTATCGGCACCACCGGCCCCAAAAAAACCTATTTTTTCTTAAAAAATTAGCATAAATCAATAAAGTTGGTCATTCTTTAGACAAAATCTGTGTAACTTATTTAAAAAAGAATTGAATCGAGGCGATACATCGACTAAAGGAATGTGGAGCCAACACATCATTCATAAAAATTAATTTTTTTGTGAGATTTTTTGGAGCTAATTCAAATCAAACCCCCGCCCCCGTCACCGCGGGGGCGGAATTATCGGTGCTAGGTCGTTTCGTAAAAAGTGCCACTTTGGGCGTTTCGTAAAAGGGCCATTTTTGTAGTTTCGTAAAAGTGCCATGGCGTTTCGTAAAAAGGCCATTTTGGGCGTTTCGTAAAAGTGCCAGGGCGTTTCGTAAAAAGGCCATTATAAGAAATATGTTCTAGAGTAAATGCTAAGGCAATTATGTATTTCATAACATATACATATAATAGAATTTTTATCTCGGCATTCCTTACACCGGGACTACGTTTGGATGTATTTACGCATTGCGTATGACATGTACGAACTCGGAACGGAGAAAAGCGAATTTGAACACACTTTTACCAAGATGGAAACACTGATGAAAAGTAATTAGCGGGGATTTGATTGATTGGGATTTATGGAATGAATGAACTAACGAGGAGAAGTAATTAGCGGGGATTTGATTGATTGGGATTTATGGAATGAATGAACTAATGAGGAGAAGTAATTAGTGGGGATTCGACTGATAGGAATTATGGAACGAATGAAAGAATCAAGACGGGAGATTAAATAATAGGGGTAAAATCTAGTGGATTCCACTAATACATTATGCATATTTGTATTTAATATAAAATAAATCGGCGATTTGTCACTTTTACGAAACGCCCATAGTGGCACTTTTACGAAACGCCCAAAGTGGCCTTTTTACGAAACGCCCTGGCACTTTTACGAAACGCACATTTTGGCACTTTTTACGAAATGCCCAATTTGGCACTTTTACGAAACGCCCAAAGTGGCACTTTTTACGAAACGACCCAGCACGGAATTATCGTGCCCCCGCCCCCGTGACTCTGACCCCCGCCATCCCCCGCCCCCCGCGAAAAGCCACCCCCGCCCACGGGGTCCGAACCCTAATTTTATGGGTTCGATAAGCTTTTTTACCTAAAAGCTTCACATTTAAAATTGTTTTTTTTTTGGCTTTTTGTTTTGAAATATTCAGCTATACCGTATCCCCCCGCCCTTCTCTAATTAATAATTAAATACCGTTTCCCCAAGGCTTACTTCGGCACAATTTCGATATGCATTTGGAAGGAATGATTGAAAAATGGCTTAATTTTGCATCAGAAAAAAAGGCCGAAATGGACGCATTGGAAGAAGAAATTGACAACATTGCCATTTTGTCATTGGAAAGAAAGGAAAAACAAAAATTATACGAGGAAAAAGCAAGCGAATTTAAGTCGCAATTTCATCCATTGATAGTTTCTCCTTTTACTGACTTATAAATGAAATGATTTCCCCCCGCCCAATCTCCTTAAATTTTCATGGGATTTGACTCAAAAATGGTCCTTTTTCTTGACAAAGTCTGTAAAAGTATCACCCAAATTTGTAAATTTCCCCGGAGGCGCCACCGGACCCCCCAATTTTTTCCCTTTTTGAGATTTGATGCTTTTGTACCAGTTCAGTAAATCTCTTCAAACCAACACTTTAACTGTCCTTTTGTAAAATCCTACAAACTGTCCTTTTTTGTGTAATATTTCAAGGCTGTTCCACCAGAAACGCGAATTATTATTCATTTCCTATTTATTTTTTATCCGGATAAAGAATTTAAAAGTTAAAATACAATGAAATGTTTATTATTTTTTAATATTATTTTAATTTTGTTGAAACGAAAAATAATTGGGCAAATTGTCAGGCAAAAGAAACAATGGAACACAGTTAAGAACAAACGGAAAGATTAGTTTAAACCAAACATTATTTTATTGAAAATTAACCAAATCCATTAATTAATAAAAAATGTCTGAAAATGTTCCCTCTCCGTTTGGTCATTGGCATTGCCAGCAGCTGCGCGGGAACCCAACTAATCCCATCCCAATTATCCATCATATTAAGCTTTTTCTCTTTTTGTCAAGAGTCTTCCTTACTGCTGGCTAACATTAATTTTTAGGGACGGAAGATTTTGTACCAAAAATTAAAATGCCAAACTCAATATTTGCAGAGAATTCTGTGCTTCTTCTAGCAGGAATTCATTTTTCCCAGAAAAATTTTAAACTCAAATTTTGAAATATTTTCTATGGGATTGGAAGAGTTTGAATCGGGATGAAATTTACAAAATGAAAAAAGCAAAGCAAAACAACGCTCAATTGGCACCATTAGAGTGAATTGGGTGCGCCATTTGGCACATAATAATAGAGGCACATTAGCACAAAAAAGCAAAGTGATGGGGGCAAAGGTATAGATTATTGGTCCCGAAAATTTTTTTAATAAAAATTGAGAAAATTATTTTTGTGGCTAATCTTAGGCACCGAGCACGAATTTCCGTTTGATTTGTCTCAGCCTCGAACCCCGAACCAAAGAAATTTTTTTTCGTAATACTGTCTATGGTATCCCGCCTCCTTTTTTTGAAAAATTTTAATTATATTTTTTTCTAGAAAACAAAGTTGTTTAGGGGTTTTCAGGGTCGAAGATCGGATTCTGACATCAACTACACGTATATTTTGAATAGAATTTTATTAAATTTTTGCTCAAAAATTTAAAAAACAGAACATTTCATAAACAAATTCTCTTAACAAATAAGGCAAAAATTTCCATTATTTTTAAACTATTTTTCAAATCATTTTTTTGGGAAAAAATAAGAAATTTTTCAAGTTTTTCTTGTAAAAAAGCATTTAAACAGAAAAAAGGAATTAATTGGTTCCAGTAGGAATTCGATCCTTAAGTAGAAACTTATTTTTACGAAAACTTAATTTTTTGAAAACTGTTAAATTTATTTTTTTCCTTTTTTTATTCCTTGACGCATTTAAGAAATTCCCTGGTAGAAGCAGAAAACAGCTTAACGCCTTTTTGAATTTTCTTTTGAGTTCATTGTTCTGCCAATTCTTACCGTCTCTTTCTCTTACGTCCTTTTGGCGCCGTTGCTACCGTATTCTCTTTAACATCGGAAACTCCGTTGGAATGGCACGGTAGAGTTGGGACATTGGGACAGTACCATTGCAAGAACATTGGCATTTGGTATTGGCACATTTGCGCACGATAAAACTTATTGCTGAAAAATATTTGAAAGCATTTTTAGCATTAAAATAAATAAAAATAAGACCGTTTAATTTGGAATTAAATAAATAATTATTAATTTAGAAATAAATAAATAATTATCAATTTGGAATTAAATAAATAATTACTTTATCTTTGAAAATGATTTTTAATGAAGTGCTTTTTTACTTTCTGTTTGCAGACGTCCGAAGAAGGTTTTGGAACATATGACCAAAAGGGGGTGCCGAATTTTGCAGTGTTCGAATTTGGTTTTGCTGTTGGCTGCGCTGCAGAACAATTGCCGATTCATTTTTTGGCACTTTGTTGTCAAGTTTTAAGAGTTCTTCAACAAAAAATTTCTAAAGTATTTGAAATAGTCATTTAATTTAAAATTAATTTGTTTCTAATTATTTTCCTACAATTCTATTTAATTATTTAAAATTTAATTGCCAATTTAGGTACCCTTTTGCTGTTTCCGCTGCTCATTTTCAATCAGATTACGGTAGCGGTGGTCCCTTCAGCCAAAAGCAAAAGAAATGAAAAATTTCGTGGCAGAGAAATTCGACAATTTGGGAACTGATTCACCCACCGCCTCCTCCATTCACTCGCCAAAATGTGGTGAGTTGTTGCAAAAATAGAGTTGAAAATGTGCTGTTAAATTGGCCGACGCGGCGGCGGAGGCGGCGAATTCTCTTTTAAGCGATGTGCCCAGCGGGCGAATGCCATCGGCGACTTTTTGTGGCTAGAACAAATTTATGATTGGCCGAGGGGGGGTGCGATTGATGACAAACGACACGACGACTGCTGCTGAGGAAGAGGAAGAGGAGGATGATTATCTGGCCAAATTCCCTTGGCCAGAAGCCGAGCAGCAAAAGATTAGCAATTAACGGTCCTATACACCCGTCACCCCCTTTTGCTTCTTCTGCCTTGGCCCACTCGCCATCGCATCCCTTGGCTTTGATTGGCCATATGCCGCGCCGCTCGAAAATTTGGCGCAATTTTTGGAGTTGTTGCAATTTGTTTAATCTATTGTAGATATATGCAGAATGGATGACAAAAATTGACGAACAATTACTTATTCTTTGGCAATTAAAAATTCCAATTTCAGTCACATCAGTGACAGTTTTAAAAAAATAATAAATACCACGCCCCTAATGTTTAACTTTCCGTGAAATGAAGAAATAACTTAAGGTATAACATAAGTTTCCGCACAACTTTTTTATTGTCGTGAAATCTTGTGTCGCCGTGAAAGACTCCGGTGCATTATTAATACAAATTTTGCATTTTAGGATATTTTTCAACAATTTTCCGTCCATATTTGGTTTTAGTTTGCACTGGTTTTATGAAAGACTCCGGTGCATTTAGCAAAATGAAAATATTAAAATTTTATTTATAAAATTCCATAGGTTCTTTTTGGATTTACATGTTTATCTCTTTTAATCTATCCTAATCTCTTGCAAAATCCCTTCTGCCGCTGCTCCATCACTGCTCCGTGTTGCCCTTGACCAATGCCAAAAGTGCGTCTCGGTAAGCTCCGCTGGTGTCCCCTTTGATCGACTCCTCCAGGCTCTTCTTGTGCAACGTGTGAAAAGCGTGCTTAATGGGATGACAAATATTATTGTTAAATCCATAAATAAGAATTAATTAAGGCTTGAACATTCAATTAACAGGATTTAAATTTGAAAGCTTAAATAAGTAAATTGTTCTGATTAATCCATTAATTATTAAATTTACCTTTCATCGAATTGAACAACAAATCCGCAAAAAACACAGAAGCGTTGCGGACATATTTGATTAGTGCCAAGAAACTGAAAATGAAAGCATTAACAGCAAATGACATTAAAAATCCAAATATTTATAAACATTGGATCCAATTAGCCTAATTAGACTGTCTCCTCTCGTGTACAATATCATCACTAATTGGTTCCCGCTCCTTCTCCCATTACCCCGCTTCGTTGTGACCGCTGAATTCTTGCTCAATGCCCTTCTCAATCTCGTGGTGCGCGGCTTGTCGGTAAAACTCGAAAGTTTCCCGAAGCTGAAATTTTTAACAAATTATTTGCAATCAAATTGTTAAAACTGTGAAACATTTTCAACTATAAATAATTGATTATATTTTATTTTAATTAATTATTGTCTGGTAATGGCAAAGGCTTTGATAAGTTTTGTTTGCCTGGGCGAAGCTGCGAGTGGCAAACACCTGGTTGAACACCACGGCGTTAACGCCCCGTCGGCCCTCGCCCTCTCTGAACAGTTTCATGGCCTCTTTTTTATTATTTGCTTTCATTTTTCATGTTATTCATTATTTTATTTGTTTTCTTGTAATAATAGTTTTATTTTTTCAATTTGCCATTTAATGATGTTGTTTATGTATGTGCTAATTGATTATTTTATTAATTTTTTCCAATTTGCCACTTAATTACGTCGTGTGCCAATACAATGCTTGCGGGCGCACTTTCTTCGCGAGAGCAGCTGAGCAAAGACACCAACAGATTTTGGAAAGGTCCCTTCGTCTTCGCTTTGATGTCCTCCTCCAGCTGATTGTGCTGATGCCTTCTGTCCAACTGCTCATACGCCTGCTTCAGCGCCGTTATTTGTCGGTTTATGCGCGTCGCCAAAATTTCGATTAGCACCGCCCTACGGTAACACCGTAATGAAATGTATATACGGTAAGCCATGAGGTAAACTGTAACTAGAATCCACCATCAATTCGATGGCTTATATGAACATTAATTCCGCCAATTTTTAAAACAAATAGCTAAGTTTCTCCTGTGGTCATTATGGCGTTTATACCGTAATCTATCACTTAAACCTGTTGAGCTACTGGCGTTCCTTTTTGAAGTTCTCTCCATGTGCTTTATCCCAATTCAATTGTAAATGTACTCACTCATTGGAGCCGGACAATGCGGCACGCATTTGGTTGGCATCGTAAACGGCGGGCGTTTGCATCAAAGAAATGCTTTGTAAATTTAAATTTAAATGGCTGTTTTTGCATTTTATAATTTACATCAGTTCTTCAAAGTCGCTTTTGAACTCCTTTTTCAGCATGGCAATCAGATCAGTGCCGAATTGTTTTTTGAACTCCAAAGCCAATGCTTGACGCTTAATTTATGAATTTTAAATTAAAATGTTAAATTTGAATTTTGTCTGTCACCTGTTCGTTGCTAATAGAGCAAATGACTTGCGTAACTTCGGCCTTAATTATTTCAAAATGAATTTTCACTCAAAATTCCCCCCTCGCCCAATTGCTCGCCTCGTGCTTCTTCGCAATGGCATCATGCAAATGATGCGCAGTTTGTACGGCTTTAAAATGAGGATTATGTTTGATGGTTGGGCCAAGGTTGGCCAAGGAATGGCCGATCACAACACTGATCAGAAGCAGAATGGTAAGGCCGTTTTGGAGCATTTTATGAGTGAGTGAGATGAATGCGAAATTGGGATTGGAATGTTTGAAATATGCCGACTTAAATAACCCAATTTAGGTAAGATGGCATCATTAAATTTGGCAATAAAAACATAAGAGTCACATGAATGCCAAATTAACGTGGACAAAGTGCCAAAACGGCACAAAATATTTCCGCCCCTTTCCTTACCTTATGGACAGAAGAATTGTCAAAAATAGGTGATATCATAATTGGAAAATATTTATGTGAAAAGGAAAATAAAAAAATAATTGAACGTGGCAAACAATTATTTCATATACAATTTAATTTTAATTCTTTCGAAGGCAATTTCCTCTTCACAAGTGTTCTTGAATGTAAAATAAAAAATATATTTTTTAATTCTTAAATTATAATAAATAAATTCAGATGCTAACAAATTTCGTTAAAAAATGACAAAATTTGGCACAACTCAGAAACCGCGGGAATTAAAATTTAAAAATTTTTTAATCTATTTATTTATTCATTGTCAATTAAAGATAAAAAAATGTGAAAAAATTTCCGAAACACTAAACCATATTGAACATACTAATGATTAATAATTATACCAATTCAATTTTCATAATATTTCATCCTTCATTGAGAGCAAAGTCCCGTGGCTTTGTCACATTTGTCATTTGCTTTGCATTTGCTGCACGGCTCCCCGGCCAAATAGACAGGCGCACCAAAGTAATTACCACTAAAAGGGGTATTAGTAAACTAATTATGTTTTATCAGTGGTTGATTATTACCCCGTGTAATACCAGCAGACCACATATGTTTTCCAATTGGTATTTGGGCAGTTTTGTGCCATGGCACAGCCAATTCGGTCGGTGTCGGCCCACGCCATCTGAACAAAACGAAGAGAAAAGTAATTAGTATCTAATTACAATAATGGGACGAGAAAGGCCAAAATAATGAGTAGGTCACCTGAGTCCAATGGCCGATGCCACTGAAGTTTTCCCCGGTCATAATCAGATCCGGGTTGAACCCGTAACGGTTCAGTTCGTCCCACCAGCGACCGCAAGCGTACTCGAAGCCATCCTCTTAAGCAGGCAATTAGTAGCCACAATTATCAATTTGTATCGAACTGTTCGAAAATGTTCCGCCATTCATTGCCAAATTTTCGCCAGCCCAGCCGTTCCACGAGTGCGATAATGTGCATTTGTTGGCCCATTCATCCGCAAGTTTGGCCAAGTTTTCGTCCCATTCAAACTTGCGCATGTTGCCCGCCTTTGGCATTTTGTTGCCGCCCAATTTATTGTCGGCATTGCCCAGGGCCAATTGCGATCGGAATTTGTTGTGACAATTGACAGCCGCTTCTTTGTCCTCATTCGTCGGCGTTTTTGTGTATTGCTGGACGGATGGGCCTGGAAACGATTAGCAAAATAATTACCCAATTATCCCGCTAATGAATTTAAACAATTGACTTACCGAAAAGCATGAAAAAGAGGGCGATTAAGTTAATCAAATGCATTTGATTTTGTTTAATTTAAATTTAAATTTATGATATTCTTCTGTTAATTTGTTCGGCTTATAAAGGCCATTCCGTCCGTTTTCCATTGAAAAATTAAAGCTGAATAAATTTGATTAAATTTTAATAATATTTTCTCCTCATAACTTTTCAATGAATTTTGACAGAAATTAAATTGGCCTTACTGAACAAATAATAATAACACATAAAATAATAAAGTTCGGGTGGCCATCCCTTTTCATCAAAAAACGATTCTCACCGCTGCGACTGTTCAAATTCAAAATTTATTGAATTCAGTTGGCCATTTTTTTAACAAAATTCATTAAAAATTCTTAAAATTTTCCCTCGGCGGCGCCTATCGGCACAACCGACCCCCCAAAAAGCTATCTTTTCTTAAAAAATTAGCCCAAAATCTCAAAATTTGGTATTTTTAGACAAAATCTGCTAACAAATAGCATTAAAATTACAAAAAAAAATTCCCGGCGGCGCTTATCAACACCGCCGGCCATAAAGTTATGGCTTGAGCTCACAATTAAGGCACCAAAAAGCAGGGATGCGATCTGTTCTGATTTGTCAGAAATGCTCTGATTTTGGGGTAACGACCAAAATTTGTTCTGATTTCTTAAACAAACTCATAATTTTAAAATTTTATGGCCTAATGTCACTATTTTACAAAAAAATATAAAATTTATGGCAAAATTTGGTCATTTTTTGGACAAAAATCTGTTAACAAATCGTACTAAAATCACAAATTTTTCCCGGCGGCACCTATCGGCACCGCCGGACCCTCCCCCTCGCCCATTTCCCAAAAGTTTTTTGGAAAAATACGCCGCAAAAAATTCTTAAAAATCTGATTTTTTGATCCCGAGTGCACTGAAATTTACGATTTGTTAATTTCCTCACCAAAATTTTTAAAGATGATAATTGGAGGCGAAAAATATAATTTTTAATGATTTTTGATTAAATTAATTGTAAAAATAAAAGATTTGAAGCAATTTTGCAAAATGTTCTGATTTTGACCCCAAAATCTGATTTTTTGGGCCCGATGTCCTGATTTTGAAAAATTTTCGATCGCATCCCTGCCAAAAAGCGCAAACTGGCACTGAAAAAAGGCACAAAAATCCCGAAAAAGGCATGAAAAAAGGCATTTAAATTTGTTTATTAATGATTTTTAGGGGGCAAAATACGTAAAAACTAACCAAAAACTAAATTTTGCTGATTTATTGATAATTCAATTTTATAATGTTTTTCAATAAGGAAATTTTTAAACCTAAAATTTTTTATCAAGAAAAAAAATGAATTTTGGCGAACAATTTTTGTGAAAATTTTTCAATTCATAAAGGTATATTCTCTGAATTTTTAAAACTAATCTTTATTCAATAGCTCTACAATTTTATTCAGAGGAATTTTTGCTTTTTCTATTAATAGAATAGTTTATTGCTTTTTTGAAAAAAAATAAACAAATTCAAAAAAACCGAAAGTCGAAATAAACCGAAAAATTTTCTTCGGTTTTTTCGATTTCGGTTTTTTTCGGGTTTTTAACCGAAACCGTTCGACCGAGAATTTTTTGAGTTTTTCGGTTTTTTTCGGTTTCGGTTTTTTTCGGTTTTTAACCGAAACCGTTCGACCGACCCTCTTGTCCGGTCTCTAGTTCAGCATTTTAATTTAACATATATTTATTTTGTCATTTAAAAGCCATACTCGTATAGGATATAGGCTTAATCTGAAGGCTTTTCCTAATAGGAACCTCAGAGGTTGTACAAAGCACAGTACCCAAATATTTTATATTATTGCAGACTCGGTAATTAATAACTTAATTATTATTTATTTTGCTTAAGGCAAAGAGATGTTTTTATTTGTATGAATATCGGTTACTTACACTAGGGATTATAATCAAGTTCACAATATTTCATGGAAATGTGTCTGTAATTTCTGGATAAATTCAACAAACAGAAAAGTTTCGTTCAAAAATATTCGCTGAAAATCTAGCCAAAGCTGAAACTATTAGGGATTTTCTACAAAACATAGGTCTTTTGTGTCAGCATTTTAATTTAACATATATTTATCTTGTCATTTAAAACCCATACTCGTATAGGATATAGGCTTAATCTGAAGGCTTTTCCTAATAGGAACCTCAGAGGTGAGAATAAATGGCTTTAATATTTTTTCCGAAAAATGTTTACTGGTACCGAAATTTTTCTGAAAATTTTAAAAACATATTTCTAGGTGGTGTGTTTTAGGGCGGTGAGTACGAATCCGGCCTCTTTTTTGGCGAATCCAAACCCAAATTCGAACATTTTTCAAAAACTTTACATTTTCAAATTAGATATAAATCATTGGCTGCATTTGAACAAAAAAAGTTGTGGTCCAAGAAACTAAGGATGGTTATTGATTAGTAGGGATGTGACTTTTAGTGACCAAAAATCGCGAAATAGTTAACTAAAATAGTGACATTCCGGGTTAATACTCAGCGTCCAAAACACCCCTAAAATATGTTTTTAGAATCTCAAGTCAAAAAATTTTCGGGACCAGTAAAACACATGATTGCCCCCAAATTGAGCCTTCGAATTAACAAAATCCCCAAATTGCTCTCATCCCAACTCCATTAAAAATTGTTATTTTTTATTTGTATGAATATCGGTTATTTACACTAGGGATTATAATCAAGTTCACAATATTTCATGGAAATGTGTCTGTAATTTCTGGATAAATTCAACATACAGAAAAGTTTCGTTCAAAAATATTCGCTGAAAATCTAGCCAAAGCTGAAACTATTAGGGATTTTCTACAAAACATAGGTCTTTTGTGTCAGCATTTTAATTTAACATATATTTATCTTGTCATTTAAAACCCATACTCGTATAGGATATAGGCTTAATCTGAAGGCTTTTCCTAACCTCGAATTCTAAGAAATGTGCTGATAAGAAGAGACCAAATCAGGGAAACCGTAGCCGAATCATAGAAATCAGATAGCCAATTTTACCGGACTTTGTTTTCCTTCGAAAATTTCCAATAATTACCTAATTTGTTAGAAAAAATAACAAAATTTGTTGGAAAAATCTTGTTTTCGGTGTAAGACCTTTTTTTTATGTGTGTGCAGGCCCGTATCTAGGGGGGTGGGGGCACGTGCTCCCGCCGAAATGAAAAAATTTAAAAAATATTCAAGAAAAATGGGCAAATTTTTGGAAAATTTTGTACATTTCCTTATCATATAGCATTAAAATTTCCAAAAATTTTCCATTATTTTTTTTTTAATTTGTCCCCAAAACGGCAAAAAATCGTCATTTTAGCGCTAAATCGCTACAAATTCCTGTTTTTGAAATTTCCAAGAACTCTAAGATTTTCTGTTGTCTTATTTTTGAGTATTTTCCTAAAATATTTTCACGACGAATTTTTTTTTCACGGCGGCCCCTATCAGTAATGCCAACGGTTCCCCTGAAATTTCTTGAAAAAAGGTTGCCCCAAAGTGTCTGTAATTTCTGGATAAATTCAACATACAGAAAAGTTTCGTTCAAAAATATTCGCTGAAAATCTAGCCAAAGCTGAAACTATTAGGGATTTTCTACAAAACATAGGTCTTTTGTGTCAGCATTTTAATTTAACATATATTTATCTTGTCATTCAAAACCCATACTCGTATAGGATATAGGCTTAATCTGAAGGCTTTTCCTAATAGGAACCTCAGAGGTTGTACAAAGCACAGTACGCAAATATTTTATATTATTGCAAGATGTTTTTATTTGTATGAATATCGGTTACTTACACTAGGGATTATAATCAAGTTCACAATATTTCATGGAAATGTGTCTGTAATTTCTGGATAAATTCAACAAACAGAAAAGTTTCGTTCAAAAATATTCGCTGAAAATCTAGCCAAAGCTGAAACTATTAGGGATTTTCTACAAAACATAGGTCTTTTGTGTCAGCATTTTAATTTAACATATATTTATCTTGTCATTTAAAAGCCATACTCGTATAGGATATAGGCTTAATCTGAAGGCTTTTCCTAATAGGAACCTCAGAGGTTGTACAAAGCACAGTACCCAAATATTTTATATTATTGCAGACTCGGTAATTAATAACTTAATTATTATTTATTTTGCTTAAGGCAAAGAGATGTTTTTATTTGTATGAATATCGGTTACTTACACTAGGGATTATAATCAAGTTCACAATATTTCATGGAAATGTGTCTGTAATTTCTGGATAAATTCAACAAACAGAAAAGTTTCGTTCAAAAATATTCGCTGAAAATCTAGCCAAAGCTGAAACTATTAGGGATTTTCTACAAAACATAGGTCTTTTGTGTCAGCATTTTAATTTAACATATATTTATCTTGTCATTTAAAACCCATACTCGTATAGGATATAGGCTTAATCTGAAGGCTTTTCCTAATAGGAACCTCAGAGGTTGTACAAAGCACAGTACCCAAATATTTTATATTATTGCAGACTCGGTAATTAATAACTTAATTATTATTTATTTTGCTTAAGTCAAAGAGATGTTTTTATTTGTATGAATATCGGTTACTTACACTAGGGTTATAATCAAGTTCACAATATTTCATGGAAATGTGTCTGTAATTTCTGGATAAATTCAACAAACAGAAAAGTTTCGTTCAAAAATATTCGCTGAAAATCTAGCCAAAGCTGAAACTATTAGGGATTTTCTACAAAACATAGGTCTTTTGTGTCAGCATTTTAATTTAACATATATTTATCTTGTCATTTAAAAGCCATACTCGTATAGGATATAGGCTTAATCTGAAGGCTTTTCCTAATAGGAACCTCAGAGGTTGTACAAAGCACAGTACCCAAATATTTTATATTATTGCAGACTCGGTAATTAATAACTTAATTATTATTTATTTTGCTTAAGGCAAAGAGATGTTTTTATTTGTATGAATATCGTTTACTTACACTAGGGATTATAATCAAGTTCACAATATTTCATGGAAATGTGTCTGTAATTTCTGGATAAATTCAATAAACAGAAAAGTTTCTTTCAAAAATATTCGCTGAAAATCTAGCCAAAGCTGAAACTATTAGGGATTTTCTACAAAACATAGGTCTTTTGTGTCAGCATTTTAATTTAACATATATTTATCTTGTCATTTAAAACCCATACTCGTATAGGATATAGGCTTAATCTGAAGGCTTTTCCTAATAGGAACCGCAGAGGTTGTACAAAGCACAGTACCCAAATATTTTATATTATTGCAGACTCGGTAATTATTCTCTTCTCTCTCTCCTATTCTCTCATTAATAACTTAATTATTATTTATTTTGCTTAAGTCAAAGAGATGTTTTTATTTGTATGAATATCGGTTACTTACACTAGGGATTATAATCAAGTTCACAATATTTCATGGAAATGTGTCTGTAATTTCTGGATAAATTCAACAAACAGAAAAGTTTCGTTCAAAAATATTCGCTGAAAATCTAGCCAAAGCTGAAACTATTAGGGATTTTCTACAAAACATAGGTCTTTTGTGTCAGCATTTTAATTTAACATATATTTATCTTGTCATTTAAAACCCATACTCGTATAGGATATAGGCTTAATCTGAAGGCTTTTCCTAATAGGAACCTCAGAGGTTGTACAAAGCACAGTACGCAAATATTTTATATTATTGCAGACTCGGTAATTAATAACTTATCTCTCTCTGTCTCTCCCTCTCCGTCACTCTCCCACCGCGCGACAAAGAAACAAACAATGCAATCTCTCCTCTACCCAACCTTTCTCTATTAGTCTTCAATTATATTTTTTAATTTTCTGTTTCTTTTCCTCTATGTAAACAAAACACCACTTTCGGCGCGAATTCAAAAGCCAAAAAGGGGCGGGGCTATTACTCGCTTGCTTCCTCCTCATTAAAGCAACGATTAACTTACCTTAATCTGGCTCTTTTTTCCATATTATAATATTAAATAAATATAAAACACCCATTAAAAAAATTAAAATATATTTTTGAGAGCTACAATATTTTAGGTGTTAAAATGTCCTAATCAAATTCTATTCCAATGCTTTTTCCAAACAATATTTTTACAAAATTTTTAATATTTTCTGCTGATAATTTAATTTATTTGTATGAATATCGGTTACTTACACTAGGGATTATAATCAAGTTCACAATATTTCATGGAAATGTGTCTGTAATTTCTGGATAAATTCAACATACAGAAAAGTTTCGTTCAAAAATATTCGCTGAAAATCTAGCCAAAGCTGAAACTATTAGGGATTTTCTACAAAACATAGGTCTTTTGTGTCAGCATTTTAATTTAACATATATTTATCTTGTCATTTAAAACCCATACTCGTATAGGATATCGGCTTAATCTGAAGGCTTTTCCTAATAGGAACCTCAGAGGTTGTACAAAGCACAGTACTCAAATATTTTATATTATTGCAGACTCGGTAATTAATAACTTAATTATTATTTATTTTGCTTAAGGCAAAGAGATGTTTTTATTTGTATGAATATCGGTTACTTACACTAGGGATTATAATCAAGTTCACAATATTTCATGAGGAGTAGGTTTATTAGAATTTGGTTTATTAACTGTAAACCAATTTCCCAGTGTAAATCCTTCGCTGAAAATCTAGCCAAAGCTGAAATTATTAGGGATTTTATACAAAACATAGGTCTTTTGTGTCAGCATTTTAATTTAACATATATTTATCTTGTCATTTAAAAGCCATACTCGTATAGGATATAGGCTTAATCTGAAGGCTTTTCCTAATAGGAACCTCAGAGGTTGTACAAAGCACAGTACCCAAATATTTTATATTATTGTAGACATGCCTTGCGAAAGAATTATGTTCTTTTCCATTAACAGTTTTTAAATCAGAAAAACTTTTACCATAAATATTAAGCAGCAAAAAACGTAAGTAATATTTTTCAGTGTCTGTTGGATTAACCGAACTAATCGACCAATTTTTTTAACATTTCCTTCTATTGGATATTTCCAAATTCTATCTTTCCTAATCCAGGTACAATATTTTGGCATTTCAACATATTTAAATTTCAGGTGGGGGTTTTTTTGACAAAATTTAAAAAAGCTGTTAAAGTTGTCTCTTTTTTTGATGCTTCTTCAATTTCTTCATCTGTTGCATCTTTTTTATAAAAAATTTTTTGCTCATTTTCCAAATGAACGTCTAATAAGTCGACAGAATGCGATTTCCCTTGCATTGAAAATTTAAATATACGCCAACATGCTTCACATGGACTTAGATATCGAGCTTCGAGATATTTAGTGACTTCGTCATAATCTAAAGCTTTTTTAATGCCATCTTCACTTTCAGCTGAACATTCAACAACTGCTGCGTCATATCCTTTGTATATATAATCATAAATATATTTTACCGCAGCTATATCGGCTACTCTCTCCACATTTATATGAGCCTTAAAACTTTTACTAAGAAAAGAATTATATGGTACAACATATTGATTCGTTAATTTAACGCCTTTTTTAAAAATAAATCTACCATCATTTGGTCTTTTATAATAGGGGTATCCATCCTCATTTATTTTTGTTTCCTCTAAAAAGGTTTGGGAAATTTTTTTGAACATTTATTTTCGTATGATCCCAGCAAAGTGATTTTTCAGAGCAAGGCCCATGCATCATGCAATTCGAAACTATTTCATATAATTTCGGTCATTGTTTGGGTCGGGAACAACAGTAGAAATAAATTGATTAATTTCTGTTGTTGTTCGCCATTTATAATCATGGTCCAGTGTAATTAATAAATGAAGGTGTGGCAAACCTCTTTTTTGGTACTCAATTACCCAACAATAGCCAATTACTTTTCCAAATATTTCTTCGTTGAAAATCAAATTTAACAAATAATTTTTTTTTTAATTGGAAAACTCTGGCAATAATATCTGGTCTATCCGATGGTGTTTGCCCAATTTTTAAACATTTTAAAATATCAGGGTCGTTTGGATTACATGTAAAGGTTACAAAAAGATCAGACTTTCCTGTTTCATTAACTATTGACATCGCATCCATAAAATGTTCATGCATGTTTCGTGACCACCAGAAAAAGTTGAAGGCAAAATTACTTTTTTTCGAATTTCAGCCCCATTTTTTCAGCTTTAGATTTTAAAAAATCCTCAACAGTTGAATAATTACTTCTGCATAATTCTGCTTGGTGGCTTTTAATATACTCAAGTCTGTCCCATTCTATCTTTGCCGCAGAATCAACCAACCATTGCTGAAATAACTTTTTTGAATAAAAATGTGGAAAAAAACTCCATCCTCACGAAAATAAAGAAGAAATTTAAAATAATCGCATAATGTTATTTTTTTCCCATTTTTATCTTTTAAACCAAAATGATATCTCGCGCCAATGGGTAAAGCAAGGGATAGGTCATGGGCTCAACACATTTATCAAGCGGATATAAATCCTTTAATTTTTTTACTTATTTTGGGTAAACAACTATTCTTGCTGGTGGGATTTCATCGTTCGAATTACAAAACATAATTGCACACACTTCATTGATTTGCGGCAAATTGTAACGTCTTTTATCAAAATTTTCTTTAAGGCTAAAAAGCAAGCGAAGTTCAGGCAGTTCGTTTCCCAGTTGTTTAGAAATTTCATTTTGTTCTTCATAAACATCTTTCATCAGCAAAAAAGATTTGGCAAATTTGTTGTGTTCCCTCATAAAAACCTCGATATATTCCATCAAATTTTCATTACAAATTGCATTACTTTTACAACGCAACACAGTCGCATCACCTGTGTCAACGAAATAAAGCTGTCCATTTGACTTTTTCCCAACCAATGGCATTTGACCGCACATACAAAAGAATAAAATCTGAAAATCACCTTGCAATAATTAATCTCCTCCTGCATGGTGCGCCGCACGTGGTGTACGTAGTTGTACACCATGGGCAGCGTAACGCACACACTGATCACCGCCACCACGGAGAAGCAAACGCCCGCATAAGCGACGAAACGGTAAGCGCTGTTGCGCCCTTCCAACTCAATGCTCATTAGGCTAAAATTACCAAGGCAGTTAATTTTGAATAATTATTACACAGCTATAAATTAATGAGTTTTCAAATGAGTTAAGAGCATTTGCGATCACTGATTATCCCATGTTTTAAAATTAAATATTTTTATTTTTTATTAGCAAGTTGTTATCATATATATAGGAATGTATATAATCATAACCAAAAGCTAATTAACGCCTAATTTAGTTTGGGTTCGCGAGTGAGTGTCATTAGCCTCTTTTATACCCCCCCCCCCTCTCCCCACTAATTGCGCTATTAACCCTTTGCGTTTGGGTGAGACCGCGTCCGTCGCTTTTCACCAGCAGAAAAATGTTCCTTAGGCATAAAACAAAGCAATTAACGGCTGTGACAGAGCAGCAGATGAACCCATTTGAACCTTTTGGTTCCACCAAAAACTTTTTCCTTTGTTTTTCATGTTCTTCGCCGATGAAAAATATCAAATTCAAATAAACCGTTGCATTGTCTTTGGGCATTTGACTTAATGTAATTATTTTAAATATTCATTAGAGCAGTGAAAGGATTATTGGAAATAATAATTGAAGAATATTCCCAACTTTTATTTGTTATATTGGATTCTCTCGATGAGAGAAAGCGAATGGTGCAATAAAATCGCGAAAAATATCCATAAAATTGCTAAAACTTCCGAAATAAGGACGCAAAATTGCAAAAAAATGGAAATAAATTTACCAAATTGTAGGCAAATTTTCCAAAACCTCTTCATATTAAAAAATGGAAGTTAAAACTTTCGAAAATGGCTAAATATGTTGGAAAACACATAATCCATTAATAAAATAAACGACCTAAAAGGCGAAATTTTTCACTTTTGGGCTTAAGGTTGTCTTTAATGTAACTGCGAAGAATTTTAAATTTGGAAAATGCGGATATAGCAAATCCATGCTAAACCTTAAAAACAAGCTAAACATGTTTTAGTGTGTTTCAAACCTCACATAGTCCAGGGGAAATAGGAAATTTATGCATTTCCATAAAATACAAACCTAATAATAAAAATTCTTCGGTCGTTTTCTTTCTGGCGAAGCTCGGCTTAACACTTGAAGCCGAAGTTTCGCCCAGTGATGGTCCGTTGGAATAAAACAGTAAAAATTGAGATAAAATTACATTTAAAGTATAAAAAATTTAAATTATTACAATAAAAATCTAAAATATTTTTTTCCCTCAATTAATTAATCAATAGATACGCCTATTAATTCTCATGATGGCTTTTTATTAAATGCGTGTCTTTTTCATTTTATTTTTACCTCTCTTTTTTTAAACATTTGCTCATTTTACAAATTTTACAAAAAGTATCCAAAAATAATAATTGAGACAACCATATAAATCCAATGGTGGACAATCGGCGCATGGACAAATCGGCGACGTCTGAAAAACCTTCAAAAAGCCTTAAGACCTCCATTTTGAAATTTCGCCCCATTTCCCCTCAACAATTAATTGTGTTAAAAGCCCCTCACCTTTGGTGAGCCCGAATTGAACTGTCAAAAAATCGCTTTTTCTCATTTCTAATTTATTTCTGCAATAACTTTTTGTAGCTTAATGAAACCCATTAAATTTTTCAGCAAAATGAAAAATTACAAATTACCCTTAAGATACAATCCGTTCCTTTCATCCGTACATTTTACAGATAATACAATCAAATCAAATATGACTTTTTCAAAACATTTCGTTCATTTAACCAAAAAAGCTATTTTACGTGGTGAGTCGAAGTGACAAAAGTGCGAATGAGTGGTGATCAGAAGAGGCGGGTCATTTCAATACGGAATAAATTATTTTAATTAATTTAATTATTTTAATCTATTAATTAGATTTGTTGACCATTAATTTAGATTTATTGTTTTATTTTCCCAAACAAATTACATTTTTATGAGAGAAAAACAGTGCCCCAAAAAGTCTTGACTCAAATCTGAAAAACTATCTTATAGTTAAAAACTTGAAATAATTCATGCTTGCACAACTTTTTGTGCTGATCAAAAAAGTCTCTTACATCAACTTGATCAGATCACTCCTTTGTAGTGAACGGGACACCCAAAATACACTGAAAATCGGGGAAACTTCGAAATCCCTAGGGAGTTGGGAAATTTTTTCTAAAGAAAATGGGCAAGCCAACTGGCAAGAGCACAAAATTTGCTACCGAATTGGTTTTGGGATGGTTGTTCTACGATTTGCACATAGAAAGTTATACTTGGTTGAATAATTGATCACCATAAAAATGATCAATTTTTGATCAACGCCATAACTTTTTCTAGAAGCATCCAAATTAAGCATTCATGGTATCATTTTTTTTGAAATTTCACAGAAAAATAGAGGACATTTAGGGCTATCAAAAGTTACCAAGAATGTTTAATTTGGGTGCTTCTTGAAAAAGTTACGGTGCCTTAAATTTGTCAAATTATTCTATGGTCGTGTCTTTTTTTTATGGTCGTGTAAACTAAAATAGAGCCAAATATATTTATTATTATTAGCTATTATTCAATTATTAATTTAAATAATTAATTAATCATTTGAATAACTTTTCCGTACTGAAATGACCCGCCTCTTCTGATCACCACTCATTCGCACTTTTGTCACTTCGACACAGCACCCTATTTTAGTTTTATTTTCTGAAAATTGCCCAACAAAAGAATAATTATGTTTAATTTGCTTTTTATGTGTAACATACAGAGAAAGCTAAAACAACAAGCAAATAGCGTTTTCTTTATTTGCTCATTTGTCAGCAAAACATCCCACAATATATATCAAATTGTTTATTGCTTTTCGATTCTTTTTAGAATAAATTTTTCGTTTGAAAATGTCTTCGGTTCATCTTCTTTTGGTTCTGTTACTGCTCCAAGCAGTCCTTTCACTTCCGTCATTTACATATGGCAAAAAGAAGAAGAAAATTGAAAAAATAATTACAAAATTCAATTTCGACGGGGCGGTAATTGGCGCGACAAATCAATTCGAAGTGCAAATTGACTATGACGACGGCATTCCAAAGGCGAAGGAAACGGTGACGAGAGCGGAGGACGGCTCTTTCACCGTCGAATTGCCATTGGAACGCAGTGACACCGTAGAAAAACTTACCGTAACCGTCACGTCCACAGACAAATTAGGCGGACTGAAAAGGGTGAGCAAAATTCAACAACACTAATTTAAGGGAATTTCTTTAAAAATTAAATTTATTTAGTGAAAACATTTAAATTAATTACAATCTAAATTTGTTATTTCAGAGAAAAAAATGGGAAATTAATTGGCCTGATCCGAGCAAACATTTCGTGTTTTTCATGGGCGAATTCGAACCCGAAAACCGTGCGCCGCTGTTCCTTCGCGCACTTTTTACAAGGGAATTACCAAATAAAGGCGAAAGCATTGTTTATTTGCTAAGGTGCGCATTTGTTGCATGAAAAAAGGCACCAAAACATTAGACGAGAGACGTTCCTAATTAGCTCCTAATTATAAATTTGTCGAGATTCGGGATTTGCTTCTCGTTCCCGGTTCATGGCGTCTCATTCTCCACTCTCGTGATAAATTCTCAGGCTTGAGTCTCGAGACTGGGAAAATTTATTCTCAGTCAGCCTATAATTATTAAAATAATAAAGGCAGAAAAAGAATGTTGTTTTTTGGGCATCCGCGTCCTCTTAAATTCATGACACATCAATTGGCATTTTATGAACTGATTGTTACCTGTTAAAGGCTGACAAACAGTGATGGGTCCAAACTTTACGGGTCCGCCGAAATAAGCAATGAACAGAGAACGGAATGGTCAGATCGGGAGAACGGAGGGGTCATTGTGAAGCTGAACAATGACGGAGTGCAACTTGTGCAGGCCAATCAGAGGCCGACAATGGTTTTAAGATTGGACACGGTGATTTTTAATTTATTGCGGGTGAGGCACCGGGGGATTTACGGGCTTAGAAATAAAAGAAAAATATGGAGAATTTTTTTTGTTGCAATTTTGGGAGTTTACTATTTTTTTTCTGCGACTTTGTTTTGGGGAGAAATGCAAAAAAACGCCCAGAAATGCTTCATTTTAACGTTATTATTCGTCACTAATAATAATAATAATAATTTTTTTTTGGACTTTTTCGTAACTTTTTGTCAATATTTTTGTCAAATAATAATATTCAAAATTAGGATTAAAAATTTATAAATATTTTACAAGTTTCTCAATTTTGTTGTAGATAAACAGAGAATCCGAGTGCTCGATTTGTCTAAGTGTTTTCAAAGAAGGCGGGGAATTGACGAGACAATTGCATAATTGCGAGGTCAGTGGCGACAAACTTCGCGATTAAATTTGCCATTTTAGCATTTCTTCCACGAAAGTTGCCTCGTCTATTCGTAAATTATTAATTTTTATTTTATTTTCATTTTTTAATTTACAAAGCGTTCAGAGTAGAAACATCGAAAAACCGAAGGAACCAATTCAAATGCCCCGTTTGTGCCGCGGACATCGAATTCGTCCGGCAAACTGACGAGCAGACGAGGGACGAAAGCCCGCGGGACTATGGAGGCATTTTGCAACGCGCGGCGGAGATTATGACAAGCGATGCGGAAGGCAATGCGATGGAAAAAGGCTCGGCGGAATACATCACGGAGGAAGAGTTTGAGCAAGTGCGGAAACAGTCATATCTCCAGCAGCAGGTAAAGTGCAAAACGATTGATGGAAGAAATGATTCATTCACCCGGGGGGGGAGGGGGTTGAGGGAGCCGGTACCAATTGGCATACTGTAAGGAAGAAGCTGACTGGGCGCTTTAAAAAGCGAAAAGCAGCGGGATTGAAAAGAACTGCCTCGGTAGCTCAATGGTAGAACTGCCCACGGAAATGGTGCACGAGTGGGTTCGATTCCCACCCGAGGCCTAACATTTTTCCATTTCTTATTGTACGATTGGCATAATTTGCTTATAGAGAAACCGGCTGTTGTGAAACGTTGCCAGGGAAATAATTTATGAAATGAAAATTTAATGATATTTGTTAAGAAAAAAATTACCAATTTCCATTCTCTCTTTTAAAACACCGACGGAACGGCGATGTGATATGCGACTCTCTCAAAGTAACGAAGAGAGCTTTCTTTCCCCTAAAGTTGGGATTGAAAGGGGTGCAAAGGGCGCCCTGTGTAGCTCAGTGGTTAGAGCATTCCACGGAAAGGAAGGGACGTGGGTTCGAATCCCACCGCAGGCTGAACTTTTGTACTTTCGCCATCCGCCTATAATACCACAGCGATGTCTCAATACCTTTTTTAACGATTGAATAAAACGGACTAATTACACTGAAAGGGCACTGCGCTTCAACATAATATTTCTTTAGGATCCTTCCCAATAATAATTTAAAACAAAACTTTTAAGAGTACCGAAGGACAAACGACGGATTACTGCGACTTTGTCTATTTTAAGGCGAGAGAATCTTTTTTCTATCAATAGGTCTCGATAAATTTAAAAATTCTGAAATATTAAAAGTTAAATTTGTGAAATTATGATGTTTTTCTCTAGGCGCAAGAGTCAACATTAAGCCAAATGTGGGCCTTCTCACTTGTTCATCCGGTGCTTCAAAACGGAAGTGGCCGCCCGAAATTTGTTTACCAACTCGATACTTTTTACCCAAAACGGTAATTTTTAAATTGTTTTATCATTCCTTTTTAAATTACCATAAATTAATTAAAATGTTTTCAAAAAATGATAAATTAAAAAAAAGGAATGAGGCGGTCAAAATGATGTTCAATCAAACAATAAAAGAGGTTGACAATTTGGACATCATAAACACGGAAAAAGATGTGTTCGACTCCGCAGATCAAAATGATGCCGACGATGGACAGTTTCCACCGGTCGAAGAATGGTAAAAACAAATTAAGCAATTGAAAATATTTTTTTCGGTCTGATGATTAATTAAGAGCAATTAAAAATTGACAGTTATCCGACCCTTAATGAATTGCATTGTGTTGAATAATAATACATCGATTCAATTTTTAATATATTTTTATTACACGTTAAAAAATACTTTAAAGGCTGAACTTATGTAGTTGATGAAAACAAAAGATTGTGGGTTTTCTCGTGATTTTTCCTTTGTAAATTTCATGTGATGGAAAATCCACAAGATTTAAATTGTCCATAACTTCTTTTTTTAGTGATGATGATGATCCCGATTTGTTTGCCGTCCGTGCCGTCCCCGACATCGATGACCCGCCCAGTCCCCCGGACAGCGACGAAATTTCGGCCGGCATTCGAACGGCGCCGATTCGTCAAGCTGGAGAAAGGCGAATAAAACAATTAACAATCAAATATAATAATAATAATAAAAAAGAGAAACTATTAGCTTTTATTTACTGATTTTGCCAAATTTAGAATTGACACTTCTGCCGAACAAACAGAAAATTACGGACCGAATTTTTGGAGAACGGAGGCGGCACAACGCGTTGTTGCTGAACAAGAAAAAATACACAAGCAAATTCAGCAAAAACGTCGCGCACTAGCTTCAAATCCAAGTACTAAAAAACGTGAAAATCATTAAGAGAGCAATTAAATAATTAGTCCAAAAAATGCCATAAGACAAAAGCAAATTACAATAACTCCGATAATTCATTAATTATTTACCGCTTAATGCTGAAAAAATGAACAGGTTGAATGTTGACAGTTTCAGCTAATGCTGGCTCATCAAATGCTTCCCCGACAAGCAGTTGGCGGACAAATTCGGACACGGAACAGGAACAGCTAAAGGGAGCACTCGGAGGGATGGGCGAGCAAAAAAGTGCCATGGCACAGAATTCACAAAGCCACCACCGCCATGGAACGAGCACGCGGAATAGCCAACATGGTAGTGACGATGATTATAATGCTAAAGCTGATCTGATGACGGGGCCAGGGTTGCCGCTTACAATTTAGTACAAATGCCTCGGTCGGTCCGAAACCGAACCGCGTCGATTCGGTCCCCCGATCCAAAGAGAAAACCAAATCCCGAAATCGAGTTTTCTCGGTTTTCCACTTTCGGTTCGTTTTAAACCGACAACCTAATAGATGATACGCCACTTTGGGAACTGTTGGCACAGTCGACGTGCAGCAGCTGGACGGAGGAGCAAAGTGCGGAGAGAGCGGCGGATGAAGCGCAATTGAACCAATTTATATGGGAGCGGCGGACAAAAGGCAGCGCCGAGTCGTCGCCCGCCAGGTCGACGCCGGGACGAAGACGGCCGGGGCCGCCAATTCCACGCCCAACTGTGAGCATGAAATTATCAATAAATAAGAAGAAGTAATTGCAGAATTAGGAACTCCATTTGATAGAGTTAACGAAACGAAGATTAAATAAATATTAATTAAAATTATCGAAAGCCAATTGAATTCCCCCGCCTCCCCCGAATTAAGCATAATTATGAACGGACAAAGACAGCCGAAAATGCCAGAAAAAATATTGTGCCAAAAGAAATGCCAAATGAACAGCAGAAGCAGAAACAAGAGAATGAACCCGGTGTATTAACAGCTTTATACAATTTAGGAATGGACTTAAAAAAAGTTTTCACTGCGCCGGTTGAAGAAAATGAAGTAATAAAATACAAAAAGATATTTATTAAAAATATTAAACAAAATAAGTAAACAAATAATCGTTGACGGATTTTTACCCAATTTTTTAATTCGATTAAAATATTTTTTTGGAATTTATTTTTAAAAAAAAGTAATGAAAAAATCACAATTTAATTATATTTCTGTTTTTTAATATTCATTTTTAAGGAGTCAAAGGGAAAGAAGCATTTTGGATTTACAATAAAAATTTTGCCCGAATTGGAGGACAAACGGCGGGAACAATTCAAAGTGGAAGTGAATTGCAGCTGGGAAAAGAGTGAAGCTGCCATTTCAGTGGAAGTGAACGGGAACGAAGCGAAAGTGAAGTACACACACGAACAGGAGCTGCTATTTTACGACATTATCATTTGGAAGAAAAGTGACGGAAATGTAAAAAATAATAATTAAAAAATAATTAAATAGGGGGAAGGGCAATTTGAAATTGTCAAATAATATTAATTAGTTAATTCATTCATTCATTTGTCAGCAGCAGCAAAATATGGTACTGTTTGTTGAGCAGCGAGTGCAAATTGGAAACAACGAATTGTACACCTTTTACATGGGTGCCCATTTCAATTTGGTCATTAACGAAGCTGACCGGTAAAAAGGCATTTAATTAAACTAAAATTAAAAAGGGTAAATTTAAATGGATAATTAATTTTTCTTTGTGAATTAATTATTCAGCCAATCGTCGGACTCCCAATTCAAATACATCGCCCAAGTGAATTGCCACGGCAACAAAAAATCGCCCGCCTTCCGATCGGACCCCAGGGGAAATGACAGCGGAAAGTTTCACGTTTTTCTCCCGGGCGAACACTGTGCCAAATTTGACATTTTGGTGGGAAAAATGCACAAAAGCAATTTAGAAGAATTGGTAAGCAAAGGATGCACAAATTGTAAATGAACATAATCACTATCAAGCATTTGATTAAGCCGAGAAAATTGCTGCTTCAGTTGGAGTTGCTTTTCGGGGCGGAAAATTAATTCGATTTAATGTTTAAGCTCTTTTAGAACGCAATATTTATTAATTAAAGTTAATTTTAACGGGTTTTTGAATTAGATAATTATCTAGATACACATTATTTTTTTAAGTGGTTTTACTGTAAAAGCTAATTTATATTTTATTTGTAAAATTTAGTTGGAAAGAGCATCCGAAAAAGGCATTAAAATTGAAAGAGGTGAAACCTACAGATTTAAGAAAGCTTTGGGCAATGTTAAAAGGAGAAAAAACGGCAAAGGAATTTCAATTGAAAGAACGGACCAAACAAATAAAAATGAAAGCGAAAAAGAAAGTGAAATGGATAATTATGCGGATGATCCGGAACTGCAAAGTGCCATTTTGGAGTCATTACGGGAAAAGTTGAAAAGAAATGACGAACAAAAAATGGAACAAATGCCGAAAAAATACGGCAAAAAGCCGATGACGGAAGAGGACGAAGAGCAAAAGGAAACGAATGAAAAGGGTAAAAAAGGGCACGACACAAAAGCAGACAGAGAGAGAAGGAGAGAGATTTTTGGGTGTAAAGTTATTAACAAATGTAAGTGCGGTAAACCTCTTTTCTGGTACTCTATAACCCAACAATCTCCTATCACTTCACCAAAAATTTGTTTGTTAAAAATTAAATCTAAAAAATGGTTTTTCTTTAATTGAAATACAGGCGAATAATAGGGCCGCAACTTTTAGTGAAAAAACCTTTTTTTTTGCTCAATAGTTTTGAAGAAAGGAGCTCAAAAAACGCATTTCTGCATTAAAATTTTTTCATTTGGACGTCACTTTTCGTCACTAGAAATCACTATTTTGGCGTTTCGTCACTAAAATAGTTAAAAATCACTATTTTGGCGTTTCGTCACTAAAATAGTTAAAAATCACTATTTTGGCGTTTCGTCACTATTTTGTCACTATTTCGACATTTTTTGGGAAAATTCACAATTCCATCTGATGCGTCCTTATATATTCTAAGCGATCCCATTCAACCCTAGCTGCTTGATCCACCAGCCATTGTTGAAAGAGTTTTTTTGCGTAAAAATGAGGGAAAAAAATACCATTTTCTCGAAAAAATAATAAAAATTTGGTATAGTCACACAAAGAAATTTTTTTTCCATTTAAATCTTTGATATTTACATTAAGAGAATTTTATAAAGGAAATGCACCTCATTTGTAACTGCAATCATTGAATAAAAAATTTTTTGCTCAATTTTTGGCTGAAAATTATGTCACTATTCGTCACTATTTCGGACTTTTTGTCACTGTTTCTTCACTATTTTGGGATTTTTACTCACTATTTTAGTTAACTATTTCGGTATTTTTCGTCACTAAAAGTTGCGGCCCTACTAATTAATTATTAGTTCATTTTAACGAAATCAGTGGCATTTGTTGGCCAGCAAAAATATGTCTCCCTGAACAAAATAACTTTTTCAATCTCAGTTCATTGAAATTGATCAAATTTTTTAAATAATTATTCAATCATCGGATTAAAAATTCAATAAATACAATTTTTCTAAAAAAAATTTCGGTTTAATTTTAAAATGAAAGAATTCCAAAGCTAACGAATTAGCGAATGGCCAATTTCATTATCTTTTGGCATAGCGTTTTGATTAAATTTGTGGTATATTTGTCCTTGTATTTTATAGCATGGAGGGCCAGGACTTTGAAATTTAAACCGAAAGCAACTAATTGAAGCACAGGCGAACATACTATTGTAACGACGTATATTTGTAATAAAATTACTATAAAAAGGATTTTCCTCAAAGTTTTTGACTTTCATTTCTTCCGGATATTTCGAAACACATTCTAAAAGATTTAAAAGCCTACCACCTTTACAACAACTAAAAAAAATGCAATCCTTAACTACAGATTTTTCCTCAGGAAAGTGCAAACTGTCACATTTCGTACATTTAAAATTAAAATCACCGAGGAGATAAAGATTAGCTTTTTTAGGGTCTGCGGCAGCAAGATAATATAAACCATCAAAATTCCTTTCGCGTTTTCTTGAAAAAACATGCGAAACTGAATTTGATATTTTCTGAGCGCCGAAGGGCTTTTTAAAAGAGGCTTTTGTAATATACCAGCGAGTCCTTTCCGGTCTTTCTTTTTTATAGTTGTTTTTTTGAAAATGGACATAATTTTCAGGGAGGAAAGACGAAAAATTCAACAGAAAAAAGCACAAATTGAAGAGAATTCCGAAAGTGAATACGAAACAGCGGATGAAAATTGAAAAAGAAAAAGCGGATAAAGACAAAAAGAAAACGGAGGACAGAGAAAGAGAGGAAAAGGAGCGATCTGTCAAGGAAAAAATGTTAGAAATATTCCAGGGAAATGAAACAAAATTGGTGGCATTTTTGGGGCAACAAAGTGAGAAATAGGGAACCGATATATTTAAGAAAAAGTTAAAAAATGATTTGGCGGATTTTCAGCTCAATTCCATTCTTTCCAGAATGGAATGAAATTTTGTAGGATAATTCTTTGGCATAAGGGCTATAATTTAAATAATTTTGTAATATTTAATAACGAACATCGGAAAAGGTTGGTGGTGTTGAAGAGGGAGTCTGAACATCAACAGAAAATATTTGTTTTTTTCGAACCATCTGAAAAGTAATTATAAATCATTTCAATTAAAAAAATGTTCCTGGTGAAGATAAACGAAGGAAAATTGTGCTCTTATTCTTGAAAAATTATTTTTAACATAAAACCCAATTTTTCAAAAAAAGAATTGAAAAAAACAATTTAAAAAATAAAAAGAAACATTTCTTGGTATATAGGACTACAACAAAAATTGAACATTAGAAATCAACAGCTTTTGTTTAAATAACAAATTTATATAAAACTCAATTTTTGGTTAAGTAATTGAGAAAAAAATAATGATAAAAATTTGTTTTTTTAAAGGGTTGTAAAACTTTGATAAAGCAATTTAGAAATAAGTAAGTATGTCTGAATGCGACATTAAAAAATATATTACGTATTTCATCAACTAAATATTTTTTGTTGTTTACATGAAAGGATGAGGAAAGAAAGAAAAGAAAATGTTTTCGTGTCGAAAAATATTTCAAAAATCCATGAAAAAAGTGTGACACACACACACACGAACGGACAGACCAATATAGTATGTTAACGAGCGCTTGGCGCCGTTCGCGGCGCCAACCTCGGGGGTTTTTTCAAATAATTTTTATAAAAATTTGATAGTAGTTTAATCAATAAATACGTTTTTCATCCAAGTCTCGTTTCTCTCCTCTTTGTCTCCTTTCTCTTCTGTCTCTTTCTTTGTCTCTATGTCATCATTTACTAAACATCTCTTCGCTCTACCATTCTCTCTTTCTCTACTCTCTCCCTGTTTCTCTCTTTTCTCCCTTTTCTCTCTCTCTTTTCATTAATTCTCTCTCTTCCTCTTCACCCCAACTTCCCTCCCTTTCTTTTTTCCTTGTTTCTTTCTTTTTCTCTTTTGTTTATCTTTTCTCAAGAAACATTATAAGAAAAATTCGAAAATTTAACCTCATTTTCATTTTTCGGCTCTCGGAAAATGGGTCAGTGGAAAATACGTCAATAATACAATAATTTAAAATATACTTCTGTACTTAAAATTCCAAAACATCCTATTGCCGTATCTTTTTCAGGAAATTCTGATTCACTGAATAATCGAGATTATACAGTGCTAGGACGAAGTATGAAAAAGCAAAATATGCATACACACAGAAATTCATCTTTCAGACCCCTAAGAAAAAATACAGGTGAATATAATTGGAAATTCTACAATTAGCCATTTATGTGATACATATGATGCTGAATTGGAAATTAAAATGCGTTTAGAGTTTAGAGAATATCGCAAAATGAATGACATTTATGAGGATTATTTTTCTTTGATTTTTTTCACTTTCAAAAAGAGTTTTCTTTAAATTTGAAATTATGATTTCAAATTATAAAAAACAGAAGAGACCGGGACCGAACCCGGGTCCCGGTTTTCAGGTACGAGTTCGAAAAAGGCAGTTCTGGTCGAGCCGTGACCAACTGGGTAAAAATAAGCACTGATAAGAATTAGGGGGTCTATTTGTGTCTGAAAAATTATTCATGGAAATGGGAAAAGAAAATTTTAGAAAATAGCAATAACTTTAATTAATTTTTAATCATAATATTCGTTTTTATCTTTTTACAAAAGATTACAGAGCTGTTCATCCCTTTTTGTCTTCAATCATTTTAAGAAAATTCGTTTTTTCTTTTTGCTTTTTTAAAATTAAAAACTCGTTGAAATTAAAAAGTTAAATTTTTCTTGACTAAATCATGAAAAGTAAATATTTTTCAAAATATTTTTGACAAAATATAAAAAAAAATAAATAAAAGTTTCACGGAAATTCATAAATTTTTTGGTGAAAATCTCTTAGAAAATAAAGTTTAAATTTAAAATATGCGCGAAAACCTATAAATTAAAAAAAAAATCCTTTTATTTTTTCTCAAAATCGAAAAAATTTATAATTTTTGGACAAAATCTGTTAGAGATCTATCCAAATTTTCAAAATTTTTCCCGGCGGCGTCTATCGGCACCGCGGCACCGCCGGACCCCTTTCTCCTAAAAGTCTTTAGAAACGCGCCGCAAAAAAATGATTTGAAAAACAAAAAACTTTTCGTGAACAAGGGTCCGGCAGTGTCAGTAAGCGCCGCCGTATTTTATAGACTTTGAACTGCAATGAATATTATTGTACTTCTTTTCATTTTATCGGCTTATATGGCCAAATTTGGCCATGGAATGGACCGGCGACCGGCAAATGCCGACGGAAAAGAGACGAAAAGCAAAATCAGCAGTCGGGCACCATTCCAATCAACACAAGCAAATCAGCAACAACCGCAGCAACAGCAGCAGGAGGTGATGATGACGACTGTTGGACAAAACATTGTGCCAATAAATGGGGCAAACGGAATGCCAAACCCAATGCCAGCGAACAATTCAAATCTAACACCGCAACAGCAGGTGAGAAATTGGTACCTCGGACCAGTAACTCTAAAATGCCATGAAATTCACTTAAATTGCCATCGGCAAAGGATTTCGGCAATTATTGGTCAACCAACGCCCATTTCAGAGACCAATGGACACTCATCAAACAGAAGGGCATTTACTGAAATTAAAAATGCCAATGGAAGTTGACGACGTGGAAGAGGAAAACTTTGTCAGATTGAGAGAAACGAATCAAATCAAAATCGACACTTTAAACAAAGAAATTGCCGAAACAGTTTCACAGGAAAATATAACCAAATTAGGTAAAATCACAAATTACACAGATTAAAAAACAAATAAAATAAATTAATTCCAGAAAAAGTCATTTGGCAAATTTTTGCTCTCACTTTTCAAATTGTCGGCATTGAACTCAATCCCACTGATCAAATAACGCGAATTCTTCAACAAACATTGAATTTCGATCAGTTGGCATTGGCACTTTGCAATTCCAATTCCGAATTGGTTCTCAATAGCATTAAGACTCATTTGGTCAACAATGAGCATTTGAAAAAGAAAGCAATATTTGCTAACATTTTTAGCCGAATAAATATTCAGGCAAAAGGCATTTTTGGACAACCACTCGGGTAGTGCTTAATATTTTAATTAATTTACACACCAATTCTGTCGTATGGGGAGCATTTTAGGAATTAAAATAAGAAAATAAATATAAATCCAAATTTAACGGTTCGAACGAGGGTTTCTATGGCGTTCAAAAAGCCGGCAAAAACGCGGCATGGCCACCCTAATTTGGACGTTTCTTAAATCAGTCATCATTTGAATTTTGACAATTCGAAATATTTTCTAAAAAGCAAATCAAATTGACATTATTAGTTTCAATTGATAGCCATGGACCGAAGATTCACTTTTCATAGGCAAAAATTCAAAGAAAAAAAGGTTCCCTTTTCAACAAATTAATTTCCGGTTTCTGCTGATACCTTTTTTGACTCATAAGTAGAAGACAATCATTTAAATTCACTAATTTCTCTCATTTTGTCAGTTTAATTGACCAGCAAATGGGAGGCGCCCGAGTTGAAAATGGCGAAATGAATAGGCTCAAAGTGTTCTTCTTTTATGTTCGCTTGTTCAGGGAATTGCTCGGACTTTTGGAAATGCCATTCAGTGGAAAAGTGCCACAAATTGTGGCAGAAGAAATCAGTGAAATGAAAGTGATTCTTTTTTGTATAGGAACGGCAAAAAAATTGGGGGGGGGCCGAAGGCCCCCGTACGAGGCCGCGAAGCGGCCGAGCCCTCCCCAACTGTTCAACATCCCAAGGCACACAAAAATAGCTAATTTTAATCGAGTTTAATTAGAGCCCGGACGGGACCGGGGCACCGCCGGGATTTTGCCGTAACTCTTGCTCCCAGTTTTTAACACAAAACGCCGGGGGGATTCCCGGAAAACAGGCCTTCCGGTCCCGGTATTACGTCTTTCGACCCATTTTTAATCATTTAAAATCATTAAATAATTGGGACAGATAAAGGCTATGCAAAAATTGGAGGAATTATTCTGCGAAAATGAAAGAATACGTTTGGCATCTGTGGCCATTTCGTTCACTTTGCGCGTCCTTTTACGGTGTCACGCGATGAGAGGTGAACTTCTCAAATTGATGGCAGAAGTTCAAACAGACAACATCATTTGTGTGCTGCTCAGCAAAGAGCCGGTTGACCTTTTTCAGATTGCCAAGTCGAGTCTCAATTGGACGGACAGGTTGAAAAACTATTCAAAAATGCCATAGGGTTGCGTCCCGTTACCCAACCCGCCCGACATTTTTTGGTGTACAGTTTTGTCCCCCCCCCCCCACTCAAAATATGTGTTGTTTTAAAAAAGCCTGAAGACTTGCTTCTGGGGTATTACGGGTTGCAGATCATGATATAGCATTCTTTTCGGTCAATCCGATCTCCTAACTAGAATTCCAATAAAAAATCGAAACGCGAGGGTTCAAAGCAATACGGATGGTTATTTAATGACTGTGTAAACTGTTTGAATAATTTCCGCGTGTAGATTTCGAATTATTTCTGAACATAAATTCGAAATGAAAAAATAAATTTGATCTTTTGTTCAAAAAGTATTAAGATTTCATTGAAACGAGAAGATATTTCGGTATTTTTAGCGTTGATATTGTCCCAGCGTTCGTCCGCATTTTCAATTCGGCAATGCAATTAAGTAATGAGGAATTTGGTACAAATGACCAACAATTCAAAACTGCACGGATCGGCAAAGTTTTTGTGGAAGTGTTCCGTGCGACCAAAAAATTGGTTAATTGTGAGGCCAATTCGCCGATGATCAAATTATTAATGGCTTTTCTTGATGAAAGTATTGACCAATTAGACGCATTCTTTTGCCGATTTAATTTGGCCAAAAAAGATATTCACAACAGAGTGACGGAGAAGGGATTCATCAGTGACTATTTGATGGAAAATTGCGTTAATTACATAATTAAAACGAATGATACCAACGGAAACAGCGGCTGAACAAAAAAGAGACAAATCGGAGAAATTTTAGCAAATTCCATTAAAAAACGTATAATTTTTTCTCCGCCGGACATGGAAATTTTCGAAATTTTCCCTAAAAATCAAGAAGACTGTCAATTTCGGTGTAAAATCTGTTAATTGCATAAAAAATTCCAAAAATTTCTCGATAATTGAAAAGTCTCCAATATTTTTAATTATATATTAAATATGGGTGGACTAATGAGATCCGTATTTTTTATTCAAATATAAAATTAAATATGGTCAAATTCGTTGATTTGTTCTGGAATAGTGACACTAATAATTGATATAATCAAACTTTGAATGGCATCAATAAAATAATGGCAAGAAATGACAATAATTATCAATGATTATAAATCAATTTGCTGTTGTTTTATAACGGCATTTGGCCAATTGCGCACCAACGGTCGTAAATCTAATATATTTTTTTTGATTTTGGCATTTAATTTTTGTAAGTTTAATGATCGGATTCATCAGCCCTATAAAAGAGGCGTTGGCCTTTCGGATGGTGCCCAATTTGCAAATCCGCCGGCCGCGTTGGGCCAAACGTTGGGCGGGTGGGGGAATGGGAAATGGCATTGCGTCACAAAATCAAATAAAAATGATCAAATTAAGCGACTGATAATAATATTTGGCACCTCAAAATTAAATTGACGGCATTTCAAAAATGATGCTCAATTAAATGATTTATTGCTCTGTTTTCAGCGACGACCGATTAATATTTGGGGTGATAGAAGCCAACTTTTGCACGCTGTTGTTGATGCCCGTCTGCAGTTGGACAAGCGTATAAATGCTAAAAAGTCATTAAAATAAAATTCGTTTATTGCTTTAACTTTATTTTCTTTTCGAAGTTTCAGTGGAATGCCAACCTGTTCAGTGCCATGTCCAACTGTTTTTCCAAACGGCAAACCCGCGAATCCAATTGGCTAAGCATCTGAAATGAATTATGAAATGTGATAAAAGTGTTTTAAGGTCCATTCAATTCATAATTGTCTATTTCGTCCTTTGTCGGCTTTTTGCTTGTAATTACTTCTCTAATTGATTTTGGTCCTTTGTAGGCTTTTTCTTAGCCATCCTTTGTTTCTTCTGATCATTCCCCTTTTGACTTGCCTGCTCCAATTTGTTGCTGCTCCCAGCCGATGTCCGAAGGTCGGCCACAGTGTTGCGCAACTCTTTCAGTTCGTTGGCCACCAATTGCTGCTGATGATTTCTATCATCGCCAGCACCGAAATTACTGGCTTGTGTTGTTGTGGCCGTTGTTAGCGATGTGGCCGGCGACATTTCCTTAAAGAGCGAGCAATTTATGAGTTCACCAATTAACTAATTGGTCAATTAATATTTCCCAAGTTCTTAAACTTGTGCGTTCAAGCCAACCTTAAAAAGCTGTCCGACCACCTCCTGCGGTTGCTGTTGCTGAACATTGTGTAAGTGCGTTTGTTCAGCCATTGGCGTTCCGTTTGCTGAGGAAATGCGCAACAATGGGTTGGTGCCGTTGTTGCTGCCATGTATCCAGTTTGGCGCTGTTGCTGCCGGCGGTGTCGAAGCGGGGAATTTGTGTGCATTGCTTGCCAAATGGGCGATCAAGTCGCGTGCTTGAATTTGTAAAGCATAAATTAATATTAGGCTAACAAAATGGAAATACTTAATACAAATTGTGTAACAATTTTATTCACATTTCAGCAAATTCCCTCTTAAATTCAGCCCATTTTTAATGGTTTAGTATTTTATACGTTTTCTGAAGTGTTTTCCGCACAGCTGACATTGGGTGGCCAATTTGCTCGAAGCAGCGGCAGCAGAAACAGCCGCAGTTGAAGAAGCATCATTTTGATGATTCTGTTGTTGTTGTTGTTGCTGCTGCTGATCAGTCAATGAAGAAACTTGCTGCAAAATGCGCATTATCTCATCATTGGTCGCCTGCATTTGCTGCGGATTGGACAGATCGGCGGAAGAGTCTGAGAAATTATCAAGGTAAACAGGCACAAAATATCATGTTTAATATGCCCTTCTTAGGAGAAGCAGTGCATTCAATTGTGGTCACTTTTAAAAGCGGTGATCACTGATCAGAAGCAAAAAAAAAGTGGGAAAGGCATTTACTGAAGAAGTCATGAACTAAAGCCGGGAATTACCGGCCTAAAACCATTTTTCCGAACAAGTAATTTTAATGATGGGTGAATGCCACACTTCCCTCACCTTTTTGTTGTCCTATGGCACCGCAAATGTTCGTAGCCCGTGAACTGCTAAGCAGCGTTTTGGCCAAAACTTTGCTGTCCATTTGTCCAAAAAGAAGAGCTTTGCACGCCGCCGCAGCCAAAGCATTTGTGCCGGCTGAAGATTCAACCGGCAAAATCGGGCTTTGATTGCCCGAACTTTGGCATTCCGCCCCTGAACAATCTTCCGCACTGGTGCCATCGGCGTCAGACTGAGAATTTGCATATTTTAAAAAGCCCAAAATTTGTTTTACCACTTCATTAACGCCAGCGTCGGAAGTACGCCTTTCCATCGGTTCGGCGTCTCCGCTGCAAATGGCACTTTCGCAGTGCTCCAAAAGGCGTTCGTTGGCGGTGGCGCTGTTCATCTGCTGGTACTGCTTGACGACCTGTCGTTGCTGGCTGTTGTTCTCCGGCATGCCGTTAGTGTCCTCATTCGATTGGAAATGTCCAAAATTTGTTTCGTCCTCCTCGCATTCGTCCATCGCTTCCTCAGCCTTCAGATCCAATGAGCCCGAATCGAGGCCCAATGACAAGAGAATGCCGGGGCCATCAAAGTCTGAATGTAAATGTTTCAATCGCATGAAAAGACAAAAAAAAATGCATTTAAAATATTTTCTCAATAAGGTAAAAATTATTTTAGGGTTTACAGTCAATTTTTACAAACCCTAATACTCGAGCCATAAAATCGTCAATAAAGCCTAATTTGTAGGAAAAATTCTTAAAGACCCAACACTGCCAACTTTGAGGATTTTTGCTGAAAGGCTAAAACTACAAAAAAAAAAACCAAAATTTTCAAAAAGATAATACAAAATAATAATCATTTCCTATATAACAAAACCATTATTGATTAATAACTCAAAAAGATTAGAATATCCAAAAAAAGAAGTTAAATTATAAGAATCTGTAAAACTTCAAAAACTAAATTAACACTAAGATTTATGCCGTGATGTCTTTGCTTCCAAGGACGAAACCTTTAAAATGTCAATACTAAATCTAATCAATTTTAATTATGTTTGGGTGATAAATTACTTAAAATGATCGATCGATTGCACTTACCCCCGCCGTTTTGCTGATCTGTGCCGCCACTGTCCGCCGATTGGTTGCTGCCAGGTGCGGTGTGCATAAAGTGTTGCTGTTGTGCGCCATTATTCTGTTGACTGTTCCCGCCATTGTTCAAAATGATCATTGACTTCTCCAGAAATTCAATGGCCTGACCAAAAAATAAAAATAAAATCGTCAAAATATAAATAAAAGAGATTTTAAAATAATTCGTTTATGTAAAATTAAAATGTGTGCACCGACCGCGGGGTCTTTCACCGATTTTTTGCCCTTTTTGATGATGTAATCCTCGGTGCCGATGTATTCCTTCTGCTCAATTTTGTGGTGTTTAAGGATGTGTTTCGTCAAATTCCCTGAAAAATTTAAAAAATAATTATTATATAAAAATAAATAAATAAAATTGGTTTGACCCTTTAAATTTACAGTTATCCCGTTTAAACATTCCTATAATCCTCCCAAAATCACCTTTAAGCCGCGATGATTTGCCACAAAATTTGCACACAAATGGCTTCACCGCCGTGTGCACCGACCGATGCTCCGCCAAATTCGAACGGAATCGAAAAGCCTTGCCGCAGATTTCGCAGACAAAAGCTTTGTGCTGGGGGTGCTGCTGCGACACATCGCCGGGCTGTGGAACGAGCGAAATTTGTTGCTGCTGTTGCAGCATTAAATCACAACAAATGAAACTGAAAAAATATATTTAATAATTAATTAAAATGTTCAAATGTTGAAAGAAAATCAAAATAATTTCATACCGTAAATATTAAAACAGAATTAAATTATTTCGTAGTTTTTAACTTTTTAAAAACTGCCGTTTATATGTGTGAAATAAATCCAAAATGGAACTTATAAATCGAACAAAGAAGGCAAAAATGTATTTGTATGAATGTACACAAAGAATAACATTTTTGCTGAAACATTAAAAAATGCAGAAAAATAAAAATGTAAACATTTGTAAACAGCTGCAGGTCAACCTTTTTTGACCCGGTTGGGAAAATAACAATGGGCAAATACCTATTTTCTGGAAAACAGTTTCACACATAACACATGATGAACTGCATAATTGTGAAATTGTAGCGGGGCGGCACCCGAAAACGCCACCCCCCACACAAATGAAAACACAATAAAATAACACAACCCCCGGGGCAAAACAGCAAATGAAATGACTAACATAAGCCAAAACAGTCAGTCCTTTTTAGCCCAGAGGGCATTTTTTGACTTTGTTTTGTCCCCACAAAATGCACACATTTTCCCTCCCCTCTGCTGTCGGTTGGTGCCTTATGTGCTGCTGCCATTGGCTGCTGATGCTTAAATGAACCCAATCCGATGCTTACGCGCCTTTGCTAATTCTCACATTGTTGTACACGTTGAACCTGAAATTTATTAGCACAATTTAAATATGCGATCAACCGAAACTCAAAATTGGACCATTCGGGGTGGTGGTCCATTTTGTCCGCCTGAGACGGGGGAGGAGGAAAACTGAGACTGGCAAAATAAGTCTCAGTGAGCCGCTCAGAGGTGCTCAAAGAAGCAGCACTACATGGCCAAAAATGTAAAAAAAGCAACTTCTATAAAAATTGTAAATTAATTCAATTAAGGAATAATTTTAGGAATCATTAAGCATGAAAAAAACATGTAAGCCCCAACATTTTTTTCTATCCGAAATATGTCCTCCACCATCCCAGAACATAACTCTTTTTGCCAATGTGAGCAAAGCGCCCGAGGGGATGCAATTGTGTGGTGCCGGTGCCGTTGTGAGTGCCGCCCGCCGAAAAGACTGATGGGAAGGGTCGGTCGGTCGACCGACGGACAGATAATCAATCCCTCCTCCCCTTGGCCCTGCTCCTCTTCTTGCCCTGGGATGGATCTGCTGCTCCCCGTCCCATCCCATCAGCCCAAACGATGGGCTGTAACTCTCCCAAAACTTTTTTTTTTGTCTGTGTCGGTAAGAACGACAGCGAAGAAGACTGACGACGGACGACAGAAGGTGGCGGTAGTAATGTGTGTGTGAGAGAGAGGGGGGAGTATGTGAGGAAAAGTTGCTTTCGTTGCGCCTCGCCGAGTCTCGCGCTGCCCATCGTCGTAGATTCCATCCCATCCGGGCCCGGAATTGCGCTATCGCCCCGCTTCCTGTGGGGAGAGGGAGGGATATCGGCGGGCCTTGGGGGCTGTGCGATGGTTCTTCCCCTCTTTTTTCCCTTTTCCTCTTCCTCTCCCTTTTTCTTCTTTGCTTCCTTCCGAGTCACAAAACAGAAGAAAAAGGACAGGCTGCTGCTGCTGTTGCTAATGGTCGGGCAATGGAGGAAGAAGAAGAATTTTTGTTGGAGAGAGCGAGGAGAGAGAGAGAGAGAAAGCGAGAGAGAGAGAGAAACAATCATTTGGGGGAGTGATGCAGAGGAAAAACACATTAAATTGTAATTTAAATATGGGTGAGCATGAAAAAATCGAAAAATAGGACGGCGTTTAATTATACTCAGCAGCAGCACACATCCATTCATTATTATACACAATTCCAAACTTTTTAAAGCATTGTCTCAGAAAAATTATTTTGAGAATGAATTAGTGTTTTGGGGAATAAAAAAAATGTCGAATGAAAATGAGTGGGCGGAAGGGAAGGAAAATGCGATTCATTTAGGGGATTATATATAATAAAATCATAGTGATTAATTAAAAGTATTGGATTATTTGGAGAAGACAAAAGCAAATTAGCGCCTAATTATGTACAAAAATGGGGATGAGAAGGAAGGCTTTTCAGCAGTGCAAGACGAAGAAGAAGAAGCAGAGGAAAAGGAATGAATGAATGAAAGCAATGGTTTTTTGTTTTGTCATTGCGTAGGGGAGTGATCAGCGAAAATGGGTGAAAGTGGCGGCGGGGCACTGCCGAGGCTCACATTTTGTCGTCGTCGTCGTTTTGCTGGGGTTGCACAAAAGAAAGGAAAGCCGGGGGAAGGGCACCACGGGGAGGGGTGCGTGGTGAAAAGATTTTGGTGGGCAGATAAGGCGACAACGACGGGGCGCGACTGACCGACCGACCGACCGACGAGAACAGCGCGACCCAACGCATGGAAATCCCGGATTTTAGATTGGATGATTGGGGGGAGGGGAGGGAGCAGCAGTACAACAAACAACACACAACAGCAACACCCATTTTATGGAAGAAGCACAACACGACGACACAACGGACAGCGGACGGATTTTTATCTCTTTGCTCGGCTGCTTCCAGCCGCTTTATCTCTCTCGCGGCTGTCCTCTTCCTCCTCCAGTTCATTCTTCAGCTGCTGCTGCCAGCCGTTCTCGGCTTCTGCCGGTGCTTTTCCCCTCTTTTGCGCCCGATTTTACTGCTAGCCAACCTCGGCGCCGTGCTGCACACAAAGCGAAGAATACAAAAGAGGAAAAGGAGGCGGAGGGAGAAGAAGCAATGAAATGTTTGGCGATTTCCATTTTTGTTGTTCATTTCCTTCGTCCAAATGATGATATTTGCATTGTTTTGCTTGTGTTGTCGTACTTTTTTGCTGGACAAACACACACTCTCTTCTCTTCCTGCGCATTGCCAATGTTTCCCCCCCCGGACCGAAGAAGTGACAAAGCGAAAATGCGATCGTCTCGGATTTCGCTGCTGTGCATTTTTGTGTTTGGTTGTGCAGTTCATTTTCTGATTAGCACGTAAAAATGTTTACACAAAACAAGACGAAACAACAGAGGAAAAGCATCATTAGAGCAACAGTGGAGGAGGAACAAACAAAATTGCATTGAAAATTACTATGATAAAATGCTTAATTTTGTTTCTTAGGGGGAAAGAGAGACTGTAAAAGAGGGCAATTGAAAATATATAGAAGTAATTTGATGAAATCGTTTATAATCAGATGAATGCCTCTCATCAGCAAAATATTTAGTGGGAGAGCGCCGGAATTTGTTTACATTTATTCCATTGTTTGGCTTCAATGGTTTTTGTCCCCGTGCCTTATATTAATTAGTTGCGAGGTGTGCAAATCGTAAATGAATCTCATAATATTTTCACGTTTTAACAATGTGTTCATTTTAATCACCATTTTAATTAATTAAATGTTTGCTTTATTTATTTATAATTATTTTATTTAATTCGTTTTAAAATGCCTTTCTTTTCCGCCGCTTTTCCCTTTTTGCCCGTTTTTCTCTTTTCCGCTTCTCTTTTGGTCAGTTTATCAGCTGTTTCGCTTTTGCTCATTCTTCAGTTCCTTTTCCTCAGTTCGCTTTTGCTTCGGCTTCTGCTGCGTCACCGCCGCACCAAAAGCAGGAATGGACCGACCGACCGGCTGGCAGCAGAGGCGGTGGCGGGTGGCAGTCAGTCCCAGGAAGGGGCGGCGGTCGGACCGGCGCCTGTGCCATTGCCCTCCCCCCCGCGGCGCCCTTTCCATCCTCAGCCTTACATTTGGCGGGATGTGCCGTTGTTGTTGTCCGCCGCCACTACCGCCACTTTCCCATCGACCGAAGGGTTGCACAACAGCCGCGAGGGCACACCACAGAAAAGTGAGAGTGAGTGAGTGCTTTTGCCCTGCGGGGACGCACGGATGGCATATAAATTTTTGATTGGCACAAACACTCAAAGCGTCCTGTGCTTTTCTCCGGTGATGGTGGACGAGAAGAGACACACTTAATGGACTCCGTGAAAATGCCAAGTGCAAATTTGTTGCTTTTCTGACAGTCGTTGTCCGCTTTATTGGTACCGATGCATTGAATCACAAATTTAGGGAAAACCCAAAAATAGTCATGGATTTTTGATTTAAAATGCCAAAATCGCTCAACAGAGAGGAGGGGGTAGGTAATTCACGCAGAGAAATACGGGGGGGGGGGAAGGAAAGACAGTGGGACGATTTGTAATTAGCCTTACAGCAAAAAGTTGTATGTGTGTACAGGAAAATGTTGGCCAATGTTATGACAGTCAAATGGCTTTGTTTTTGCTTACAGCCAAATTGCCTTAGGCAATGCGAATGATAGACACAGAGAGAGAGGGAGGGAGGGAAATAAAGTGACGAAATACAACGGAAGGCAGACAGTCAGGGAAAGAAAGGCGAGCGACAGTCTCTGACTGTACAGAGAAAAACAGTTAAGGAAGAAATGGAAGGAAGACAACCAGCGTAAATGGGACCAAAGAATGATTGGGCCAATTTGCTCAACAGACAGTTGGTGTTGGCCAAAAGTAATTAGAAGAATTAAAAGGATTTTTCATAATGACAAATGAGCCTAATTTTGGACAAAATCCCATTTTAGAATTTGGTAAAAAACCAAAAAAATATTAAAAAACAAAAAAATAACAAAAAAATAACAAATTGTGGTGGCTGTTTTTTGTCAGAATTTGTTAACAAATCTCTCTTTAAAACACAATGAATTAATTAAAATAATTGTATCTCACTTTCGTTCAATTAGAAGACTAAAAAATTTAAAAATGGTCGAACATAACAATTTAAAATGGTTCTAAAATTCTTTTTTTTTCTTTTTTGTTTAGCGTTTGTTTCTCCGCCGACTGTCACAATGCCAAAATAATCATGCATTCATTCAATTGCTTTTATTGTGAGCATTTTTGGCTGCATCCGCAAATTGCTGTAAGGCAATTGCCAAAAAGTTTTTCACGGCCATCCAACACTTATAAAAAGCATTGCTTTTGGCTGCCAACAATTCGTACTCCGGCGAAAGATAACTGAGCACCGTTTGGTAGAGAATTGAATAAATTTGGATTATTTTGTTGACAGCGAAATTTCCGATGTAGTTATATCCTTTGATTGTGGCATCAAAAATTTGGTCGAATGTGAAAGCGGCACCCAATCTTAATTATAATAAATTAGTTTAGAAAATATCGCTCCATTTTTAATTATGTAAGATTCTTGTTTAAGCCATTTCTATGGTTAGAATTGCTTTTTCGTAGATTTGACTGCATTCATTTTTTGGACATTGCAAAAGAAAAATTGTTAATTAATAATTTTCTGGCGCGATAAGGAGAAAATATTGATCATAGTCACTGATTTGGCACTCCAATTCCGGCACATTTTCAGCCTGAAAAGGCAAGCGCGCCCCTAATTCTGTTTTCTACCCATTTATAACCTTTTTACATCGATTCTGACTGTTTTTAAGCAATTTTGTGTTTGGTGCCTATGACCAATATTTACCCGATTCGGAGTTTTTCTCACCTTGAATTATAATTACGGGCCAAATGGGCAATTACATTCAAATTAAAGGACCCATTTTTGGTGATTTGTGTTGCGAGATTCATCGAAATGACTCTTTCCATCATCTTTAATGACTGTTCCAACGTGAGATGGAACACTTCTGTTCCGACCAGTGGGGCGAGTGTCACTTCGATGGCCAATTCCGCGACGTTAAGCCTTTCCCTCGTTTCATCAATTTTTTCAAATTCAACCGACAAATTTAGCTAAAAATTCTCACTGATTATTATTTTGGATTTTAATTATTTGCCACCTTCTCATTAAAGTTGTTGGGAAATGTTTCTTTGATAATTTTTTCAAACTTCTCAGCAAGCGGTTCCCTGGTCATGCCAAGCCAAATGAGCAGCACTTCCATGAGGTTTTTCACGCCGAGTCGCTTAATTCCGTGGTGAGTCGAAGTGACAAAAATATCAGTGAGAGACTTTCAGAGGGGTGGCGTCATTTCAGTACGGAATAAATTAATTTAATTAATTAATAATATAATTATTTTAATCTATTAATTATTTTTCTGACCATAATTATAATTTCAATATATTATTTAATATTTCCCAAACAAGTTACAGTTTTACGAGAGAAATACAGTGCCCCAAAAAAGTCTTGACTCAAACCTGAAAAACTATCTTATAGTTCATTTAAAAACTTGAAATAATTCATGCTTGCACAACTTTTGATGCTGATCAAAAAAGTCTCTTATACCAACTTGATCAGATCACTCCTTTGTAGTGACCGGGCACCCCAAAATACACTGAAAATCGGGAAACTTCGAAATCCCTAGGGGGTTGGGAAATTTTTTCTAAAGAAAATGGGCAAGCCAACTGGAAAGAGCACAAAATTTTCTACCGAATTGGTTTTGGGATGGTTGTTCTACGATTTGCACATAGAAAGTTATACTTGGTTGAATAATTGATCACCATAAAAATGATCAATTTTTGATCAACGCCATAACTTTTTCCAGAAGCATCCAAATTAAGCATTCATGGTATCATTTGATAGCCCGAAGTGTCCTCTATTTGCCTTTAAAATTTTAAAAAATTTGGTTTTCTTTCAAAAAAGTTGTGGCTTGTAAATTTCATAAATTGATTTGGTAAACCTTTGTGACCACAACTTTTTTGAAACTCAACGAAATTTTTTGAAATTTTACAGGAAAATAGAGAACACTTAGGGCTACCAAAAGATACCAAAAATGTATAATTTTGATGGTTTTAGAAAAAGTTATGATGCATGAAATTTATCAAGAAATTACGGCGCTATTTACAAAGAGGTGCATTTTGAAACAAAAGGGGGGACCCTTTTGTTTTGCAAAATTTTTTTTGATAAAAAACCATGATAATTTTTTATCCGGGGTTTTAAAGGTCGCTAATCACGAATCTGACATGTATTTTGACTAATTTCTAATCCCTAACCCGAACTCGAATAAAAATCGGAATTTTGAATTTTTCAAATTATGATTTTTTTTTCAAATTTAGATCAGGAAATCGGAATTGATCAAAATAATTGAAGGATTCGTGATCGGGGACCCCAAAAACCCCAGAGAATAAATTTTTATGACTATCACAAAAAAAATTTTGCAAAACAAAAGGGTCCCCCCTTTTGAAAAAATTTTCAAAATGCACCTCTTTGTAAATAGCGCCAAAATTACTTGGTCGTGTATTTTTTGTGGCCGTATAAACTGAAATAGAGAACAAATATATTTATTATTATTAGCTTATTATTCAATTTTAAATTATATTATTAATTAATTAAATTAATTTCTTCCGTACTGAACATTCAAAAAATTGGAAAAAGTTGAGTTCTTCTGTCTCATTCTCCCTCTCTCTCCCCTTTCTCTCTCTCTTTCCCTTTTTCTCTCTCTCTCTCTTTCCCTTTCTCTCCCTCCCTCCCTCTCTCTTTCTTTCCTTTCTCTCGCTGCTTCTCACTCTTTTTGTCTCCCTTTTTCCTCCCCCCTCTTTCTCTCACTCTTTTCCCACTCTATATATCTCTCTCTCTCTGTTTCATTTCTCTCTCTAACTCCCTCCTCCTTCTCTCTTCCTCCCCCTCTCTCTCTCTCTCCTCATTTATTATTACTTACATTTGACCGTGTTTTGCCATAAAAGGGTGTTTCCAACAGTCCGACCAATTTTCGGTAAAGCCTCGTGAAGAAAAAGCATGCCATTGCATAGTTTTCTGATTGTTTCTGTTCTTCAAATTGAACTTTGCTTTCTATTTGGTCATGTTGTTGTTCACCAGCAGCATGAGAAATGTTGTCGGTGCTGAAAAATGAAATTTTAGGGAAAATCATTGGAATCTCAGAAAGTTTCAGAATTTGGGTCATTTGATAAGGCCTCTTGAGAAAAGTTGAAATATTTTTCTTGGAAGAGAATAATTTTAAAATAGAAATGTATTACAAATCAATTAATTCATTTGTTTTTTTAAATATTTGCCCATTTTTGTGTTTATTTGGCGAAACTGCCCATTAATTAATTAATTAATTGATTATCTCATTAATTAATCCAATTCACCAACATGAACAACGGTCGGCCAAACATTCGAATTGCCTGTCTCTGAATGTCGCTCATAATCCAACCCAATTCATCGATTGGGTTGACCTTTTGTCTGTGCAGAAGCAATTCATTGACATTTTCCATGACAGATTTGGCATTTGATTTCGTAAGACGGCACTCCATTTGCGTTAAAATAGTGCTAAAGTTGATCTCTAATCCCACCATTGCCTTGTTAATTGGATTGTTGAAATCCGAAGGCAGAATGCTCATGCTGTACAAACTCAGGATGATGATCTGATGCACTTTATCCTCTGAACAAAGAAAACACAATTAATTACAATTATTATTTATGTGAGTAAAAACCAGAAAATTTTAAATTTTATTTATCTGTCAAATGTAAAATATATCGACAAAATTTTGCCAGAAATCTTCCCACGAAACTCAAATTTTTCCGCTTTTTGTTGACCCATTTTTTGAAAATTTCCAAAGTGTGGTCAAAAACGCAACAAACAAAAACTAACTTATTAATTGTTTTTATTTTATATGAACCAAAATATTTTTTACCCGTTCTGATAAACGGCTTCGGTGTCGCTCTGCCGTCATTTTCTGACCGTGCCATTTGCATATTTTGAATTCCGATGGCACTCGGCCCCTCGCCCGCTTCTTCGTCCATTGGCCGCTTCATTTTTCGGTCAACATTGGCCAATGATTGTTCTTGTTGTTGCTGTTGTCTGTGCCTTTCCGCTGCTTGCGCATTGCCTTCCCGAATTGTTAAAGGCGCATTTGGCACTCTGAAAAAGCTGCTTTTTGTCAATGGCGAAGAACAGTCAGCAGTATTTTGACGTTCTGCTTTTGGAATTGTTTGAAAAATTGGCACCGATTCATTTGGCGTTTGGAGCGATGACAACAGCTAAATTAAAATATTGGGTTCTGCAGAATGAGGCACAAATGGAACCGTATTGTGAGCGGAGTGTCGCGGCACAACAGAAGTTGGGCTATTCAACAAAAGATTCTGAAGAGATGGTGGCGATTCCAATGGCATTCCGTGCCAATTTGAAGATGGCGGCGATTCCAATGGCATTCCGTGCCAATTTGAAGATGGCGGCGATTCCAATGGCATTCCGTGCCAATTTGATGGGTGTGCACCGTATTGGAAGGGATTTGGCACTCGCGGAATGTTTAGTTGGAGGAGTGGCTTTTGCGCATGCATTAAAAGGCGAGTGAGCGAATTGGGCCGATTGTGAACTGCCGACGCATTTGTTTGGTACATTTCGTTGAATGGCATTTGTTGCCGCGGGGGCGGTGGGCCCATAATTTGCCCTGTGAAAAATGCAACATTAGCTGTTTTTTGATTTATTCAATAATTCAAAATTGCGCAACTGAAGCCAAATGACGGATTACTGTCAGTTTGTACGGTAGGGACGGGTTCCATTTGCGAGTTCATTGAAAATGCAAAGTCGTCCATTTGGCCAACAGTGGAAGTCGGTAGTGGCGGAAACATCTGAGAGAGGGAATGCCAATGCCTAGTAATCATCGCGAATGGCACTTCCTTAAGGCGTTTTACCCCGCTGATTTGGTTGGATTGACTGGCCGAAATTTGGTGACCAGCAGCAGCCGCGGAATTGTCGGCATGGCCTTGGCCAATTCCGAGAGCCATCGGAAGGAGTACATCATCGAAAGTTTGGCCAGCCATTTGGTCGGAGGAGGACCCAAATGGTAGCGACGAGTGGTACGGAAGCTGATCACTGTGCTGCTGCCAATGGTCCGACGAAATGAACGCTTCGGTCTGTTGCTGAAACAGTTGGTCAGGCCACAGCATTTGTTCTGAATGAATGCGAATGGCACTTCATCAATAGGCCTAAGCCTTTTTTTGTCAGTCTGAAAAGCTCAAAAACCGTACCAAATGAAAGTGTTTCAAAACCTTTTGGCCTATATTTTAACATTTTTTTCCGCATATCGCATGATTTCCAAGAATAATTAATGAATTTGGTGCTTCTAAGTAAAGTTACGATAAAATTTGTCAAATTGACTTTTTAACTAAATTTCATTGCGTTTACCCCAATTTCAAAATTTAAATGCATTAATTTTAATTTTTAATTTTATTTTAGCCTCCACTCACCCCTCGTTTTGCCTTCGTTCGCCGTCGTTCGTTGTTCGTCTTTGCCTATTTGCAGGTCAATAGAATGTTTGTTTTGACCGGCTGCCAATGCATCGGCCGATGATGAGGTTGGCTAAATAGTGGAATTTAATTTTGAATTTTATTACTAATTGGCTTACTCTGTCTATTTCTCTCTGCTCATTTTGCCCATTTTTTGATTGCGTCTCCGCCACCCTCTCTCCGCTTTGGGCATTTTCTGTCGAATTTGCGCTGCTTTTCCTCCGCTTGTTTTGCCTCTCATTTCCATGCCCCGCCGCCGCCCATTCATTAGCCAAAACAAAAATTGTTAAGAAAACGCGTAAAATTTTGTCGTTTTTCATCTTAATCACTTTTGGGCAGAATTTTGAAAAAAATTGGTAAAATTATTTGTATTTTTAAAAATATATATTTTTTTATTTTTGTAATTTTATTATAATTAATAATATTAATAATGAAGAGAAATTTAGATGAATTTTATAAATCTTTAAAGAAATATTGTTGTCATCATAAGAGACAACACTGCAAAAATTTTTACGTCAATGAAACAAAAAAAGAGAAAATGATGAAAATAAATGTCATGAAATACATATGCATTAATAAAAATGAAAAGTCAAATTAATAATTGTTTTTTTGTAAAATAAATCTCAGAGTAAAATAAATTCATTCATTATATTTCATTAGCCAATTTCCTTCCGGCGGATATTCGAAATTTTACGACAAACAAATTTTGATATTTATATTCTCTCACTAACAAAAAATCTACTTTCCTTGTAAAAAACAAAACGAAAAGCATGAAATATTTTACTTTTCGGTTTTAATTCAATTTTAACAAAAATCAAAAATGCATCTATTAGCACGCAATAAAAACAAAATGCATTCAAAAAATCGACCTTCAAATTACAAAAACCTTAATCTCCATTAAAAATGCCACAAAATTCATTTAAATTTGAATAAATTCCAATGATGGAATTCTCGATTTTTAAAACTATAAATTTTTCTTTTCCCGGTTGAAAGTTAGGTCCTGGATTTTAAAAAAATTTGGCTTTATTGTGGTTTTCAAGCTTTGACTTTTTGGGTCCTTATCTAATCGCCTAGAAGGTTATGTGATATTTGCGGTCCTTTAACATAATGTCCTGTTGAAAATCGGACATTTTCTTCACTATTTTTTATTTAATTTCAATACTGTCGCAACAATATTTCATCATTTCTTTTAGGGGACCGGTTGTTAGTCGGCATCCACGATTTTCGACTCCCATGTTTTCGGTTTTGGTTAAACGACCCTGCACTACCGTAATTCTTTCTCCAAGATTATCATACCGCTGAATCAATTCTGTTATAGCTCTATCATTCCCAACTTATTTTTCAATCGGTCTTCATTCAGTCTCCTTGTAAGATTTCATAGATGTGATCAGAAGCCGCGCTACAATATAAATCGGCAGAGTTATTTTAATAGTGAGGCATGCTTGCTTCCTTAAGCAAGGATTTTTTAGCTAACATTAAGCAGGTTTAGGCCTTCAGCCAGCTCAAATTTGAAATGAAAAAATTAAATTATGAAGAAATTAAAAACGAATTGTAAAATTTGTTTAAAATTTTCAAATTTATTGATGTGTTCAAGAATAATTGGTTAAATTAATTAAAAGAATAATTGTTTTATTATAATTAAAAAAGAATAATGATTTGGTGTTCCGTTGGCCGCAAATGTCCGAAATATTCGTGGGATAAAAGGCAAAAAATTTATACAATTTTGAATTTTTTTAAACATCTTGACATTTTTTTGTAAAATAAAGTAAATTTTGCTTTTAATAAAAAATTGACCATTCTTTGCATAATTTGTTAACAAATTGAACTCTTCTTTTTTTGGATCCAGAAAATCTTAATACAAAAAATCAACATAAAGTTTTACTAAGAAGGATATATTATGGGCTTGAATTGTTTACTGATTTTTTAAAAATCTGTCAAACAAAATTTTGAATTTTCATATATCATTTGAAAGAGAAAATTTTGCCTTTTTATTAGGCCATATTATAAGGCCTATTTGCTGCTTATATCGTGTCACATTCAGTCAGATTTGTTTAAAAAAAAATTTATATGAGTGTTCATAAACTATTGATTCAAGGCCCGAAAAGTGTTCGACTGGCCTAACTTTCTGAATAGGAGACCAATTCCAAAAAATCATGCGATTATTATGTTCAGACCTATAAGCTCTACACACAGCAAATTTTTGACATTTTTCAATACAATAGGAAAGAATTTCTGAAAATCCCCTTTTTTCAAGAACCTCTCTTTTTCAGGAAATTTTGTTAAGACAAATAAAAAATTCAATGCCTCCTCAAATGTGAGTAATTTAAAGACCTTGGAAAATTCACGGCGCCATATTTTGTGAATTCGTAAGTGAAACACTAATGAATTGGTGAATTTAATCACGAAATAAATCTGAAAAAATTATCAAGAAAAGAGATATGACAAATTAGCTCATTCGGACGACTTTCAGAGGCTCTTCAAAAAAATGCTTTTCCTTTAAAATGAAATCAACGCATAAAAAGAGGAATAAAAAAGGTTAGCTGAATTTGATTTTAGCCAGTGAAATTTTGTAAATTTTATATAAAAAAAAATTCAGAATCAAAAGTGGCTGGAACTTTTTAGTCATCATCAAATGCTTATGGTTTTTTTGCGTCAATTTTTGTTCCATTTTCATTTCCGTTAAATTTTTTCGGTGAAAATATCATCAGAATTGGCATTGGCACGACTTTTGTCCATCAATTTGGCATTGGCATTCTGTTCCCACTTGTTGATCAATTGGTTCAGTTGGTAAACGGATTCAATCAAAAACTGCTTGATCATATTCCACGATTTGTCCTCATATGTTGGCATCTCGGAAACAAACTCCCGCACCTTTTCACTCGAAACAGCAATTTTCAGAATGGCATCGTATAAAAGGGCATAAATATTGGCATTGAATATGAAATCGGACATATTTTGATCCGAATACTTTGCCTTGAATTCTTCGAGTGCAGTGGACATTATTTGTTTAAATGTTATGGCATAACTCACTCTTCAAGGTGAAAAAAACAATAAAGCAATTTAGTTGTTCATTATTTTTATATTAAATAAAAAGCAAATTTCTAATCAAAAAACAAATATTTGATATATTCGACGAAATGTTCCATCGAAATTTAATTTTAGCTTACTTAATTAAAGTTACGAAAAGTTATGCCAAAATTGGAAAAAAATTAGAGACCTAGTCGGACCCGGGCCCGGCAAAACCGATTCGGCGATTTTTAATTTTTCGGGTCGGACATTTTCAAAAAAAAATCTGATCCCGGATCCCTTTCTAAAATTGGTCAAACTGGATTTTTCCAAAATTCCCGAACCGGTTTGCCGGGCCCCGAAAATCGACATGGCTCGGTCTCTAAAAAACCATAGAGTTCACAAAATCACTGATTTGAAATGATTGGCCGAATCTGATGATCGATTTGGAAAATGCATGTGTGAGATTAGCTTTGAAGCTTTAAACTTGCCGTGACGCAATTGTTTCATTGGTCAGCCACACAATTTGCTTCAAGTCCAGTCTTTCCGCCTTCTCCTTGATCAGGCACACGATGTTCTGCTGCTGCGCTGTTTGCTTCAACAATTCCGATCGATCCAAAACATTGCCGCCAATTAGCGGGGCAAAAGTCATTTCGACTGCAAAAAACACCAAATTCATTTCTTCCTTCCATTGCTCAATTCGATCAGAGTCAATTAACAAAGTATTCTTAATAAATAAAAACTAATAAATTTAAATAATTATTTTCAAATTTTATTTTTCACCCCCACAATTTTGTCTCTGTGCGTTGAATTAATTATCGTAATGATGATGCGAATTCCCTGTAAAAATACTTCCTCGCTCCGATAAGCCAAACGATCAATGCAACCCTTTGCGATTTTTTCGGAAAATCCTAAATAAAACTATTACGAATTTGAAAAATTTTTTCATGCCTTATATTTGTGTGCATCGCTTTTGTCGTATGGCGCCTCCAATAATCCGATTAATTTCCTGTAAAGACTGCTATAAAAGAAAAGCACGCCCGTCCTTGAAAAATCTTCCGATGATTCTTTTCCGATGAGTTCGCTTTAAAAAATGTAATTTCAGATTAGTTTCAGACAAATCCTTATTTAAATTAAATGAAATCACGCTTTTTATATCAAAATTAAAAAAAATATTTTTCTTTTCTGAACTTCGCCTCCTAAACAAGCTGTTGGCCATTTTACCAACCAAATAAATTGGGTTTCAAGAACAAATCTCTGGCCACTACCCCTGGCCAATGTTTTCGTTGTGTAATTTCACAAAAATAGACTCGAAATTAAACCCGTTGTCGAGAAAATCCCGGTTTGCCCCGGTTCACTTCAAAATGCTTTGGCCAAATGCCGTGCCGATTTGTCCATCGATTTCGCCGATCATTTCTCTGTACATTGTATTTCCTCTGATCAGTTCATCGTTTAAAAGCCAATTTTGGATGTGTGCCACTACTTCATTCGGCTTTATTTCTCCCATAGTAGCAAACAATTTGGCAAAAAATTGATCATGATTTGGTGAGCCATAATAAATCAGCTTCAAAACGCGATCAATGGAGGGCGAATCTTTGCCAAGAGCAGCTAAAGTCAGGCCAACAATGTGAAGCACTTGTTGGACTTAATTTGCAAAATGCTTTATAAAAGAGGTAATTGAATTCTAATTACCAATTTGCTTTTTCCGTGTTTTTTGTTTCGACTTCACTTTGATCAATATTAGCTGAATCTTGCGGCACATTTTGATAATGGAAATAATTGGACGGATTTATTTGCATTTGCGACGATGAAGAAGCCCCAAAGGGATCATTCAGATGATAATCACTGTCCAAAGGTGAGTGCTGCAACAATCCCTGCTGGTGATTAAATGAATTGAGCAGGTGAGGCCGATAATCCCCTTCATCATTATTTGGTGATGAAGAAGCCACAAAATTAATTAGCATTTGATTTAAATTTTCATCATGTTTCAAATATGACTCTGTTTGATCACTGGGATTAAAGAACTGGTTTTCTGCAATTAGCATATTTATTTGGTCTTGGTAAATATTTGAATCGGTTAAAGGCTCAACCAAATTTTGGCTAAGGAAAAGGCTTTGATCAGTCACACAGTGACTGTTTAAATAATCAATGATTGTTTTGTCCGATTTGAGCTCTTTATTGGTAAAATACTGCACATCTTCAGGAGGTGCTCTCAAATTACTCCCAAATAATTGCTCTGAGTTAATGAGGTGATTTGCTTCTATCAAATTTTGGTTTATTTGACTGGGGCCAATGCCATAACTTTGTTGTGCCAGATACTGGTGAAACTGATCAGGGCCAAGACCCAGAGTTGACTGCGCATTCGGGTCGATTTGACCCGGATAAAAACTAACTGCGGAATGGTTGCCAATCTGCTGATCAGGGCGGAGCAAAGCACTGCTTGGAACAGCACTAAGAGCATAAGCTGGTTCCAATTTTTTACTTATTTGGTGAGTGCCTTGTGCTGGCATTGTATTTCGTCCAATTTGCCCATAATTTGTGTCATAATTTTGTGCTTTTTGTTGCTTTGTTTGACTTGAAGTGTGGCCAACAAATGCTTAGTTCGTCATTTGTCGATTGGCATTAACCGCTTTTGCTATTAAGTGCTGCTGATTGCCTTGGTCCGATGGAATGGCATAATTTGGCAGTCCAATGTTTTGCCTCCCGATCTGAGCAGCAAAATTGATATGTTGCGTTTGTGCCGTCTGCGATGGCACTGGTCGTTTTGGTTCGCTGACAGAAGCGACTTGTGAATGGGTTTCCGAAGACTCTTTTGAGGTCATTCTTTGGACAAATGTACGAAAGTCCTTTTTGTCGACAGTGTAAACTAAACAATATTTTACCCTTTTTAAATTTCCTAATTTTTTAAATTTGGTTTTTTTATATTTGTCGCGAATTTTGTTCACAGTTTAATTTGAACTGACAGCGGAATAAGCATTAAAAAATGAACAAATTTTGATTTATTAATTTTGAATCATTTCTAATACCAAAACCATTTTTGATAAAGCGACGCTATTTTTTAAGCTTCAGAGCCAATAAAACTCCAAAATTTTGTAGATTTTCAAAAAAAGATTGAAAATTTGCCCCGCACATTTTGGGTTGCTATATATTTTTATTGTGATGTCTTTGTTCGGCTGCTGCTCACAATTTTTGTGGCCTTTCCACACCTCCGTCGCCTCATTCTGCTGTTTGTCTTTGTTACGGTCAGTGCCATCATTTCCTGGCACTTTTTATATTTTTTCAATTAAAAAGTGAAGGGTCAGAATTCTCCACCCTCCAAAAATGAAAAGTTTTGAAGGAAAATAGAAAATATTTTTACACTTTGTATCAATGTTTTGGTAAAATTCTGTTAAAAGTACATAGATCTAATTAGTAATTACTTAACAGTATAAAAATTTCCTAAATCCAAAAAGAAGTCGAAAAACAGTTTAAAATTGAGTTTTTCTTTTCAATAATCATCATTTGATAGCTCTGCTGGAGGCGATAAATTCAAAATGGGTGAAGCAAAAAAAAAAACACCACCAAAAGTTGAAAATAAATTAAGCCAAAGTAAAATAATTTAAACCTATTGCATTGTTGACTAATTAGTTAATTAGTCTGCTTAAACGCCTGTTTATTTTTGACCTTGTTCATTGCGCCGTCCCTTGTCTCTGCCCGCACGACAAAAACCAATGAATGGCAGAAAAAGAGTTGCCCAGACAAAAATGGTGAACAAATTCATATTCAGTGATTAAAATCGGTTATATTATTTTTTTAATAAAATAATAATAATTTAATTAATATTATCCATGAAATGTTATTTATTAGTAATTTACAATTTTAATGTTGCTGCCATCTTTCATTAACGTGAATATTAATGTAATTTCTTCGCTTTTCCTCATTTTTTTATTGATTCTTTTCATGTGAAATGGCAAATAATCTCTCCTGTAATGAATAGGACTTTAAATTATATTTGGATTTTCAATATTTTTTCTGCGCATATGCTATGAAGAAAGGTGCTCAAAAATAGCATTTCTACGTTAAAATTTTCTGATTTGGTGAAGGTTTTAGTCCATATTTCAGCCATTTTTAAGCACTGGGTAGTGGGACCTCACGGCTTTACTGCAGTTTTTAGTCCACATATTTGGGGTTTTTAGTCCATATAATTTATAATCCCACTAATAAATTTTCCAACAATCGAAATTCATAGACATTTTTGATTTTTTTAATTTTAAAAATATCTGCAATTCAACGTTTAATCTTTTTTGTTCAAAATAATCCATTAACAATTTTATTTTTTAAATTCATCAAAAAAAAAACAACAAACAATCACGTACAAAATGTTTTCACAAAAATTTTTGAAATTATAATTTTATTAGGAAAATGGAGAGGAAACGATAATCAAATATTAATATTTTAAAAATAACTGTCACATTAAAGCATTATACTTTTTTTTACCTTCATCATCTATTTTAATATTTATTTATCATTTTTCCAAAATGGGCTTCGCTTTTGCTGCATTATGCCCATGCCTTTGTCAATATTTCAAAGTGCCGTTTCATTTCAAATTGCGCCACCAATTCGTTTTCCCTCTGTCGCCGCTTTTCGCAAATTTCGTTTTCGACATTGCCAATTCGATTCTTACAGATAAAACCTTTTACTTTCCACCGCACTGTTCGAAACAGCTGAACGACATTTTTTCGTAGAATTGGATGCCGACTAAATATAGCAAATTAAATAATTAGTCCATTCTTCATTGTGAAACATTATGATGGTAATAATATCATTTGTCCCAGGCTTAGCAACAATTTACGAAATGATTTTATTAATAGGTAATAAAACAGGGCTCGGGTTGAAAATTTTCAAAACGAACATCAAGCCCAAAGAATCAGATTTTAGGGTCGAAAATCAGAACATTTTGCAAAATTGCTTTAAATCGTTTGTGTAACAATTTTAATCAATTAATATAATATCAATTTAGTATTTTCCACCTACCATTAGCGATTTAAACAATTTTGGGCGGGGGGGGGGAAATTAGGAAATCATATATTTATTTCAATCGGGATCAAAAAATCAGATTTTGAATTTGCGTCAAACTTAAAAAATTCTATATTAAATAATGACATTGTGCCAAAAATTTCAATATGTTTAAGAAATCAAAACAAAATTGGCTCACTACGTCCAAATCAGGACATTTCTGATAAATTTTAGAACAAATGGAAACCCTGTTTAATAAGGACATGAAAATGGCCGAGATAAATTTATGAATTTATTCCGACAGGCCATAATCAAAAAAATGTTTTTGGTCCAATTTACAATTTATGTATCAAATTTCAGAAATTCCATTCTTAGTACATATGTTTTATCATAAATCTGATGATCTCTCTCTCTCTCTATTTTTTGAATTTTTGACAAAATTTATTCAATATTCTGATAGGTTATGTAAATTTAGTTGATTTTTTGCAATTTATGCTTTAATTTTTCCATTTTAGTATTACCCTTGGAGGAATTTACGAAATAACTTATGTATCATCCAAATAACCTACACAAGCAACGCAAATTCAATCAGTACACAAAATACAGTCGTATACAATTCATAAGAATAGTTGAGCACATTAATCATCTCATTGTCGGTTGTAAGTTGAAAATGTTGGATGGCCAAAAGTGGCACGGTGCCAAAACAATGAAAAAGTGGCACAGAAACACTGGTGCCAATTGACGAGCAGTTCGATATTTTCATTCAGCTGAAAACAGGGCTTTCGTTATATTCAAAAAGGAAAAGCGATTCTTAATTGGTAAGGATTTCAATTTATGTAAATACATATTTTTTTCCTTGATTCTCCATGGTTTAAATTGTAGGAAAAACACTTTTTTTGTGTTTGCGACAAAAATCGGGACTTTTATTTACATATTTTTAATATTTCAGGATTTTCTACATATTTTGAACTTTTTCTTACATATTTTCATTTTTTAGGATTTTTATAGAAATTTTTTGGAAATGCACTGAAAAAATATCCAAATTTCGGTAACTTTATCGTACATATTTTTTTAAAACTTTTTTTGTATATTTTGGGATTTTTTTTTTAATTTATAAAAATTTCTTGTGAATAAGCAAAATTAATAAATTTAAAAATACTAAAGGGTGATTCTAAGCCTATTTAGGTCATTTTTATGACATTTTATGCCTATTTCACCCGTTACGAAGAATTTTTTTCCAAAAAATAACCATTTTAAAAATTTTATTTACATATTTTAGTACATATTTTGGGTTTTTACATCCCTATCAATTGGTGTAAGCATTAATCACCTGATAACGCTCACTTAATTTGTCATGTCATTTCCATTCTCAGTTTTGCCAATCGTTTGTTTATAACGCTTTTTGTTGAGGAGATGAATTTTGAAAATGCCTAAAACAAATGCAAAATATAAATTGAATTAATTATTTTTGTATGGCAAAATTGGATTTTCTCTTACAAAAATTTCGGAAAAAAACACAACGCACTGTTAACGCAGGCAAAGATAAAAATGACCAAAAGCATATTGGCACTTTTGCACATTTCAAATGTCGCAACGGAAGAAGCGATGGTAACCTAGGGTTAATTAAATTCAATTAAAAATTGAATTCTAAAATAATAATTTAAAACAGGATACCACACTAATCAAAAGAGTGACAAGAACAGAGGTGATCGCCATTTCTCATATTTGTGTGCCTTCCAAGTGGCAATTATTCGCTCAATTAGCAGGGCATGGCCAATGAAATTGCACAAATTGAGTCCAAGCAAACAAAGAAGCTTAAAAAATAAATAAATATGAATTTAAAATTAAATTTTGGCACCATTTTGCCAATTTCCGTTTCCTGCGTAATAATAAACCAACTCATCCCCACTGAATTAATGCAAAAGCTGCCACTTTGGGTGAGCAAAACAGCCTTTAAATGGGGGTGAATCAGCGAAGTTCGAAGCAACGAAAAAATGTTGAGGACGGACAGAAAAATTTGGACAGAATTTAAGACTAAATTGGCCAAAAGAATGCAAGTAACAACTGCTGAATAATCATTTGGGTTATGAATTGGATTGTTGCTGCACATTTGGGATGAATTCGGAGTTTTTGATAGAGTTTTTTGATAATTACCTTCTAAATGGTTAAAATTAATTACCTAATTCAAACTTTTACATAAATGAATAATAAATGTTTTTTCTGTGCTTTTTTTCAAAATGGCGTAAAATTGCTATTGCCATTCCATCAACCATTTAATTATCGTTCTTTTCATGTAATTAAAGTTCACCGCTTAAATTTGCTTTAAATTATTGAACTGTACAAATTGCTTTATGTTAATTAACATCTGTCAGCTTCACTGGTGAATTTTTGAAAAGTGAAAATTAAAATAATGAAAGCTTACATTATACAAATGAACAAAAGATTAAAAAAACGAAATAATTGCCAGCTTACCAAAAACTGAAGGTTTTAGGAGTCGGAATTCCGATTTCCTGCAAATTTTTGGGCCTTGGAATTCCGATTTCCTAAAATTTTGAGGCCTCGGAATGCCATCCTTGCTACCGACCCCACCTTCTCCATCTCTATTTGCTCGATTATGAATGAATTGTCGCCTCAATTGATACATTATTATTTTCTCTCTGGGAAGCTTATTTCTCAAAACCATGTTAAAAGACCACAAACTCATCAGCAAATGTTCTCGCAATTAATTCTCTCAAGTCAATTCTGCTTCTTCCCTCTCAAAACATTCGCTCGCTTTTTCGTAATTACCCCAAATCCTTTCCGCCATCTTCAAAAATTCATTTATTCATTCATTCCCCACTTTAATTCATTCGCCTAAAAGGCAATTGCCACGGCAAGGGATGACATAAATTTTACATTTATTTCGCTGAATGCATTGCCAAATAATGCAATGTTTATTGTCACGATAATGCCCAACCCATATCTTCTCATTTTCTACATCAAAGTCAGAAAACATTAAAAAATTTACATCGCATAAAAAGGCAATCGATTAAATTGTAAATAAAATAAAATAAAATAATAACATTAATAATAATAATAATAATGAGTAAATATTTATTTAAAATAATTAGGGCTTGGAGTTGTATTAAGGATTTATAATTCTCGGAGTTTGAAAAGTTGATTTCCTAATCAGTTCATTGTCCTCACAATCATAATAATATTCCTATAAAACCTCAATTTTAAAGTTTTAGTATGATATATTTCCAATTTGTCACTATTTTGTTGGCATTAAATCATTTTGCTGATGCGCATTTGCTGCAAAATTACGAATGGCATTCGAATGTCTCGGCAAAAAATGCCCAATTGTTCAACGATTTTATGGCCAAAATGTACAGTGCTTACACTCACCCATTTAAAATGATGCTTCTAAGATATATTTTTTTAAATATGGAGAATAAAAAACTCGGTTTTTTCGACATTTTTTAATACTTTTCGACATTTTCCATTATTAAGTTCTTATTTGGGGTTTTTGCCACAAAAATCCGCGGTACCCAAGTGATGGGTTTTTGTAAAATTTATAAATGCGACGACCTCTTTTTTGAGTGCATTTTTCTTATAATAAAATTTTGATATTATTTAGTGAAGCATTGCTTAAGAGAGTATTTAATGAACAAGTACGATATTTTGCATATGCCATCAAAATTGACTATGATTATTGCAGAGGTAAGAAACGAAATTTGGCATCATTTGGACTAATGCCAAAACAAAAAGCGAGGCTCTCGAATTTTGCCTGATTAATTAATATTAAAAATTCTGTTATTTTTCGTTTAGAATTGTCGCAAATTGCCGAAGGACTGCACAAGATTTTAAACAATGAATTAAATTTGTTCCAAATTAGTCGTTCATCAACATATAATAGTGGGATTGGCCATTTAATTGAATACATACTTTTATTGAAATTCTTCAAAAAATAGACGATTTTGAAATTTATGAAAAATTGAAAGAATTAAAAGACAATTTTGAGCAAAAGAAAGGCCTCATCAATAAAGTGCCCATTCAAAAGGAGATGGTTGAATTGTTGAGTCAAATCATTAAAGTGTACAGCTGCTCAAGTTCTTCACCGATGTGCCACTATAAATGGGACTTGGACTTATTTGTGAAAAATGTGCCGAAATTTGGCCAAATTTTATCCGAAATTTTGCACAATGCATCGAAATCAGTAAAATATGACGGAACAGCCCAATTAATGGCATTGCCCGTCTCATTAGTGGAACATTTGCTGGTTCGACTGTACACTGTGGTTCAAATGTGCCTAATTATTAATTTATTTATTCAAATACATTATTTTATTTATCTGTATAATTAGTTAAATGTTTAAAAAATTTGCCCAATTAATCAAAGGTTAAATTCATCAATTTGTCAAATTGGCGAAAACGTTGACTTTGTGATTACGGTAGAAAATATCGTATCACAACTTCCTCTGGTATTTTCTCCACGCCGAAAGACAATGCCGACGAAAGTGAATTCGCAATTGTTCAAATTGCTTTTCTCTTTGGCAATTCGTTTATCGGCACAAATGGAAAGTGAGCGTTTGGCAGAAAAATATGTTAACCTTTTCATTTCTGTCAATAAATGCATTTCAATTTCGGCAGATGACATAACGGATTACTGGTGATTTTGTAGATAAAACATTATTTAATATTTATACAAATTTAAATGTTTAATTAATTTAAATAATAATAAATTTATATTTGTAATATTTAATTCAATTAAATTTTTAGTTTACTTCAAACGCAAATCAAAATTAACCAAAAAATTATTGAAATTGAACTTCCGAATTGGAAGGACAATTTGCTATTTGCAAGAAGCTTGGGAATGTTGCAAAGAGAACAAATAAAAAGTGGGAAGCTAATTTTAATTTTTAAATCATTTTTAAATAAAGAAAATTTCGACTTTTTGTGTTTGTTGTCCGATTATTCTCCCACCATTTACGAAATTATTCAAATGCTTAAAATTGTTGGTGAAGCAAACAATGCACACTTTTGGGTTGAGCCTTCTGCGCCCCAAATTTTTCTACGAATTTTAAATTTTTCGATGTCAACAGAAATAAGTGACGACAAAGTGAAAGTGCCAATCCGAAAAAGTGAGTTTTGCGTTTTGGTGAATTTTTCAAATGATTTGTTGGAACGAATTATGAAAAACAGAAAAAATCAAAATATTCTGTTTAATGGCGTCGAGCCAATTGAAGTGACAATTAGCAAATTTGAATTGATAAAGCAGGAATTGTGCAGTGATACAGAACACTCGTAAATTATTTTTAAATTTAAATTATTAAATAATTTTTTGATTATAAAAATTTACAGCGGAGCGAATTTAATTAATAATTATTTTGGCGAAAATTTGGTGCAATACGCCAAAGCTGTCAAAATTGAGTTTGATCCGTACAAAGGTTAATATATAAATGTGTTATATCATTAAAAGGGCGGCACCCCAAAATTAAAACTGTTGAAATGAGAAAGCGAAATAATGGCTGGAAAAATTTTACGGATTAATTATAAGAAAAGCGCATTTTCAGTAAAAGCCTTTTTTCGAGTTAAAATTCCTTTAAAATGAATTTCGAATTTTTCACTTCGCTTAAAATGCCTTATTATGTGTTAATGTTGTGCCTAATGTTTCACACCGTATTTATGGAATTCATTTTACCAAAATTTTCCATTTTCTACAAAACAGAAATGAATCAAATTGTGCCCATTTTAAAAAAAGAAATCAAAAAAATGTTCCGAAACAAGGATTGGGATTATGCGACTTTTGACTGTATGCACACAATCGAATGGAATCTGCTCAGAATTGACCTTGCCAAGATGGGGCAAACCCAAAAATGGAAACAAATGGAAAAATTGCTGAAGGAATGGCGAATTTTGTACAACAATTGGGTGCTGAACAAAAGTGAGATGAATCGGCCGAATTTCGCAAAAATAATGCAAAAAATTGTGCAAAATTTGGAAATGATGAGCATAAAATAAAAGCCAAAAAATTGTTTGCGAAATTTTTTTTTGTTATCAAAGTTTGTTTTATTTTCTTTCTGTTACTCTTTCAGCAGCGCGCGAAAATAAAAAAAAATTTAAAAAAAACTTATAAACCCTAAAAATGATTGTTTTTCTGCTGACTCTCGAAAGTTTAAATCGCAAGGGCAACCTGCTGCTGATCAGCAATATCAGCAACCGTTACATAATCCACAAGAGCACCAACCGCAACGGTTAGCCGACATTTGCGGACCGACATTTGCGGATCGACTTTTGCTGTCAATACGCCAAAAATCCAATGAATCAGCGCTCTTTGAATCTTGTTGGGCTCTAAATTATGGTAAATCAATTCTTTCCTGACTGTAGCACTCAAAATTCATCGCGTGCCATTTAATCCTTGACTAGAACTTCCAAAAATCCCCAGGCGGCGCCTATGGGCACCACCGGACACACAAAAAAGCGCTCACTAATTATCAGAGCATTTTAACAAAGCCTTGGTTCGGTAAAAGATAATTAAATTAAAAATAACTTAAGAAATAAACTTATTTTTAAAACTATGGTTTGAAATAATTTTAACATAAGTGAAATTCTATAATTTCCCTTTATATTTGCCATTTCTCAGCTCTATCCACTAATATTAAAAACTAGCTTGAGGAAACATGGAGAAATTAATTTTATTTTCTTTTATTGCATTAATTATTTTTACAAATGATGCGCAATTAAATTTTTGATTTTGTTGCCCAAAAGGGAAAGAATAATTATTTTATTGTGAAGTCACTAAACTTGCGCAAGTGATTCACTTTCACCAGCAGCAAGTTTGAAGAACACCTTCGATTAATTGTACGACAAAATTAAATTTAATAAACAAATATGTTTCACCACTGATTTTTGTGCGCCGATTTGCCAATTAGCGCTGATTAGTCTCCCTAATTAATTTGTTTGTCAAACTGAAAAAAAATTTACTAAAGAGGAAAGAAAAAAAAGGAAGAAAAACTGGCACAAACCGAAGATCAGTAGCACATTAGCAGAAGAAGGCCACACTATAAAAGAGGGTCCCCAAAACTCACACAGCCATAATTGACTTAATTACCTTTTAATACCCTCGCACTAATTGCTCTCAAGATGTCGCCTCTCCGTTTTATCATTGCCTTTCTTTTGGTCGTTTTGTGCGCTTTTTCCGCACTGATAACCGCGCAAGAAGAGAGAGTTGACAATGAACCTGCTGCTCTGCGCGCCAGACGTGAGTTTTTATTAAGCAATTATTAATTAATTACATGCCAAATTTAAATGGACAAACATTTTAATTTAAATCATTCGAAAAAAGGCTTTTTGAAAATTGAAATGAAACTCAATTTAAAAGTGCCAACATTTCAGAATATTTATGTAAATAATCCTTTTGTCTGTTTAGGCGGAATGTACGGTTCGCCGTACGGCGGCGGAATGGGCGGCGGCGGACCATGGGGAGGAAATTTCGGAAAGAAATGAGAAGGGAGCAAAATGTGGTGATCAAGACGAACAGAACAAGCCATTTGATTGAATATTTGTGAAAATAGTCAATGTAACAATTAGAAAGAAATAAAATTACAATTTAAATTGCAAATTTAATTATTAGTTTAATTATCAAAAAAATGAATGCAAAAATTATCATTAATTGAAAATTGGCTTAAATTCTCTCGCGAAAGGACGCCTCTGATTTTAAGGACAGAAATGAGAAATTAATTTGTCCTTTAATTCATTTGCAAAGGATAAAAAATGAGAAAGGAAAGGACAAGCGATGAAAAGAGAAAAGGGAAATTGATTTTTGCTTCTCTGCGAAAAAGAAAACGAAAAGAGAATAAATGAGTAAATTTTTCGGTGTTTTTTTACTAACATTTTTCAATGTTTTTAAATATTTTATGGTTTAAATTACTTTAAAAAACTGAGAAAAACTGAAAGATTTCATCGCAAATGAAAAGGCAAATGTGCCCCTTGTCGTGTCGTTGTCGTCCGTCATCGATTGTTCTTCCATTTTGCATTATTTAGCGTATTTATTATTTATTTACTCTTTTCGACGACCAATAAATTCCATTTTCGGGCCGTTTTAAGCCAAAAGCATTTTTCATACAGTTAGCTTAAATGGTCCGACATTTTTTTCCTATTATTTTTTGTGTTGTTTTATTTTTCTTCGAAGTGACCGATGGGAAAATGCCAAAATCCGAGCGAAAAATTGGCACGGAAAATAATGGACATCACCAAAACAAAATGGATGAAATTAAACAGGAGGATGAGGAGGAGGAGGACAATGTAAGGGATGAAAAATTATACAATATTAAAAATGTGTGCATTTTAAGACAATTAATTATCAAAAAGGGCACGAAAATGGGAAAGCAAATTTTACACCAAAATCTTATGGAAAAATCCTTGAACAAAAAATGTTATTTAAATTTATTTAAAAAAATTTTGGTCACTATTTTATCACTTTTTTGCCATTTTTCGTCACTATTTAGTTAACAGGGGATTTTTCGTACCTTAAAATCCACGCCTTACTCAATGAATGTTAATTATTGCAGCTCGATCTGTTGAAGGCAAAAATTTTGTCTGATTTTAACAAATTGGACAATGGGAAGAGGAAATTTACGAGCGGTGCTACGCTGGGATATGTGACACCGGTGAGTGTAGTGAAAAGAATTTACTAAGCGATTAAAACTTATAAAAAGATGTAACACGAAAACCGCAAAAAATCAGAATTTTTGCATATTTTTATTTATGATTATATCTATGATTTTTGAAAAGCCAATAAAGCTTGTTGCGAGCTTTCGAATGATACCAAGTTTGTTGGTCAACAAAGAAAAAAGTTATGGTGCTTTAAACTTAGCTCAAAATCCGATTGTGTCCGGCCTAATTCCGAACCTTGGATAATTTCGAACAAAAAATCAAACTTAATTTTCCTCTTTTCGCGTTTTTGGTCTAAAATCGGTTTAAAAGATATTTATTGAAGCTTCTCAATTTTTCGAGTTTTAAACCGGTTTAAATGCTTTTCCGCGCCCAATTTTGAGCTGTTCTATCGTTCTCAGCGCCTAAGAAAACCTATAAAAGTGTTTATGCGACTTTTCGTTGGTACCGTATTCGTCAATTTTTCCTTTTTTAGTTTATTTCCTTACATTTAAACCGGTTTTGAACCAAAAATGCGAAACTAGAAAAATTTTAAATTTCGTATTTTTGTTCGGATTCGGAATTCGAATTGTGTCGAAATGGCTATCAGAATAAAATTCTCCGTCCTGAAATCTCATAAAATGACTTTTTTGAGAAGGAGGGGGGCTACCATCGGCACTATTACCGATTTTCCTGATAATTTTTGACGCGTGAGTCAAAAAAGCCAAAAATTCACAAAAAAAAATCGACAATTCTCTACACAATAAAATTGGAATCCGCTGTTTTTCAGTGGAACAACCATGGCTATGACGTGGCAAAATGGGCGGCCAGAAAATTCACACACATTTCCCCCGTTTGGTTCCAATTGCGTGCCGATGGCACTGCTGAAAACGAAAAGATCACTTGCCGAGTGGATGGCACTCACGACATTGACATGGGTGGGAAGGGGGGAGAGGGGGGGTGGGACAATTTCGGCCTGTAAAGCCCCAAAGGTCTTTAGAATTTTTCGTTAATTTTTAATTGTTTCATCGCTTGTCCGTCAGAAACAAGTGACCCTTTCCATATCACAAATAATTTATAGGGCTACGAAAAGATTAAAAGCAGGTCTTGAAATCTTTCAAAGCTGACATTTGGCAGACAAAAAATCAGCATTAAAGAAAAATAGGGAATTGTGGTCCGGCGGTGCCGATTGGTGCCGCAGGGTGAATTTGAAAATTTGCTTGGTTTCATAAAAGATTGTCCCCAGAATGACATTTTTTTGGGTTTTGTTTTGAAATTTAAAACATTTTAAGATAGGGTCCGGTGGCGCCGGAACAAAAACAAAATGTTTTGACAAATCAGTACACCTGTTGGATAACCAAGAATTCTTTATTTAAAATTAACAATTATGGAATTTGAGCGCTTTTTCCAAATTTGCTGGTCCATCGATCATTTTGCCTCTTTTCGCAGGTTGGGTTGAGCAGATTCTGCTCAACAATTCCGCCGTTCGAATTGTCCCCCGTTTCATTTTCGAGGGATGGTCCGGTGCCCACCTTCAACAATTTCTCACCGAAGAACAGGCCCAATATCGTTGTGTGAGGTCGTTGGTCGAATTTTTGCAGGTCAATTTTATCGTGGTCCCAATTTTAAATAAAAATTAAATAATATTTTAGCGCTACAATTTCAATGGCGCCGTTATGGAAATTTGGCTACAAATTATGTCCATGACACGGGGCACAGCTGCTCAGTACGTAAAAAAAGAAATATTTTCTTCTCACATCTTAAATATTTACTCGAATTGATCGAGTTTTGGTCCAACATTTCCACAGAGCCAGCCTCGAGTTCATTTTGCCGCTTTAGCCATAGGGCCGAAATTTATTTATTTTTTAAAAATTAATTTTATCACACAAAGATAATTTTAAAATTCAGAAATTTATCTCAAAATCGTTGTTTTCTCCTTAAGAAAATATGTATCGGGGTGAAGTCTAAAAATTCATGACAAACTGAAAGTCACGATTCTTGGTATCCATGCGATTAACACACAACGCAAATTTGCTTTTTTACGTTTCTAGACAAAATGCCAAATATATTTGTGGTGTAACACAGATAAATGTCTAATATTTTCTTTCGCATACTTTTCTTTAATTAAAAATGTAATTTATAATATTTCTTTTCACATCTTTAGATATTTGCTCGAATTGATCGAGTTTTGGTCAGAACATTTCCACAGGGCCGGCCTCGAGTTCATTTTGCCGCTGACTCCGCCGCTGGGGGCGAAGTGCCTTTTGGAAATAATAAAAAATGATCGTTTAAATATTTTTGCAGTTTGCAAGAAATTGGCATTGTGAATGCGCAAGTTATGCAGCGATTGCTTTCGGCGGTTGATTATGTCAATTTGATGACTTACGATTTCCCCAGCTCCGAGTGAAACATTTTGTTGTGGTTAAGCCATAAAAATAATAATAATTAGTTTTATATTTCGTTGCTCCGATCGATTGGGTGGAGGCGAACATTCGCTACGCGATCACTGCCGCCGGTGGTGGGGAGGAGGAAGAAGCCGCCAAAATTTTGATGGGCCTCAATTTCTACGGTTACGACCGAACCAATGGCCAAAGCACGGCCCTTTTGGGCAATCAGTTGGTTTACTACTGTATTTGGTTGGAAGCCCTATTAAAGACTACTGTAACAGTATTATGTCTATTCGTTGCGGCACTTTTTTATGCTTTCTCCTTTATTATCGACTTTTTGTTTTCAGATTCATTGAGTTGCTTTCTTCGTCCGATGCCAAACTCAGTTTTGAAGCAAATGTTGGCGAACATCGGCTCACTTTTGGGTTCTCAAAGCATTTTGATGCTTAAATTTCAGTAATTGACTTTCAGCGACAATGGCATTGCTTATTACCCGTCAAGAAAGTCCATTGCGCTTCGTCTTAAGTTGGCCCAAACGATGGGCCTCGGAGGATTGGCGATTTGGGACATTGGACAGGTGGCCATTTGGCAATTAATTTGATAAAGTATCGCATTTACAATTCAGGGTCTTGACCATTTTACTTCCGTTCTCTGATGAATGGCATTTTCATGAATTTATATAAATATATTAAACAAGTGACAATGTTCCCATGATTTTTTTTTCAAATTATGCACAAATGGCTTTTGAATTCAGATTTCTTTGCCTTAAAAATACTTATTTTTAAAGTCAAAAACTTGACAACTTTTTTGCTCTTCAAATATATTTTTCTGCAGCGCGCTTTTCAAAATATTTTTTGGTAACGGAGAAGAGGCCAACAGATGAGTTTTGTTAATATTAAAAACATGCGTATTTTGGTACTTTTTCACTTTACGCCACATAAAATAATTTTTAATTTTTTTTTCTGGAGTTTTCGGGGTCGCTGATCATGAATATGACGTTTATTTCGAACAATTCCGAAATCCGGACCCAAACTCGAACAAAAAATCAAAAATTTAATTATCCAATTTCTCTTTTTCGTCTAAAAGCGACTTAAACACATGGAAACAAACTGAAAGCTATCCACTCATGCAATAAAAGATCATTAAACCATTTTTAAACGAAATTCGAAAACAGCAGGTTTAGAGAAGCATTTTTAAATTGATCGATTTTTAATTTTTTAAATAAAACACTTAAATAAAACATTTTTATTTAAATTATTTAATTTTTCTGCTATTTTAAATATATTCATCCTCCCCCCTTTTTTCAGCTCGTCGCCGAGACATATTTCAACACGGAGGAGGTCCGTGCCATTTACAGGTTCAAATTTCGGCTTAAAAAATGTTTTGTGAATTTCTGTTCACTTTCAGGGTTTTTCAATTAAAGCTTGTTAATTTAAACTGCATACACCAAATTTAGGCTTTCTATTCTATTTATTTATTTTTGGTTTGGCACCACTGGACCCAGCTAAATTTCCTATTTTTTAAAAACTGGAAATTTTTAAGTCAAAATCTATTTCTTTAAAAATTCTAAAGAGTAAAAATTGTAAATATCACCATATTTTTTGGAAAAAATCTAATAAGAAATTGGACCAAAGTTTTCAAAAATTGCCGGCGGTGCCATATCGCCCCACCTTATTGAAAAAAATTATACGAGTATTTAACGATTTTCCCGGCTTTGTGTTTTTGGCGATAAAAAGCCAGTTTCTTTTTGTTATTACTTTTATTTAATTTTAAATTTATTAAATGTTCGTTCTTCTCGCAGCTCATTTGTGAATTCCCGTTCTATTGAAACTATAATTAAATTTTTTCGTTAACACATTTCCAAATTTGGATGACTTTTAATTACCTAAATTTAATTATCAAAATTAATTCTGCAAATTGCTTTGGTTCTGCGCATTTTGAGGTCATCCAATCACTCAAATTGGGCTCCAAAAAGTGATCTTTGATGATCGAAAATGATTGAAAAGGCCGTCCAACGTACAAAAATATTTAAAGGGTGCCGAAATTTGAGCAATCAAATTGCATTTTCAAAAATCACCCATCCGTTTCGTTTTTCCCTCTCAAAATGCTTTTCTCAATGCTTCTCCTCCTCCTCCCGCTGCTTCTCCTCTCTCTGATGCCCAACATTTTGTCCGAGGCGCGGCCCCAATGGAATTGATCTCATCTCTTTGTCAATTCCCATTTTTATTTTGCTGATAATTACATCAATTTCTTCTCTCCCTCCCAATTAATTCGCATGTTCTGTTTTTTTGATGCTCATAAATTAAGGCAAAAAGTGCCAATTAATTTTTCTTTTTTTGACTTGCGACCGACAGCTGCTTCAGAACGAAGCGCTTTAAATTAAATAAATTACTTAATTAGCAAATGCCTGCAATTTTTTTTCGGGCAAACCCCAAAAATAAGCTCTTTGAAATTTTTAGCTAAATTTATCACCATAAATTTCATTTAGAGTTCCTTGGTTCTTTGGGTCGCATGACTACTGTTTACAAAAAAGCATCGAAATAAGTATCAAAAATGTAACGTTTTGATTAAAAATTCTTGGCACCTTTAGGCATTAAAAAATTTTTAAAATATTTTTTCAATAAATTTTATATTCACTAGAATTTCGATGAACCGAAAGAGCACCGTCCAATACTCTTTCAAAAAGGCATTTTAGCTACCCATCTTTTTTTCAAAATGCTAATTTCTTTTGCTCTTCTTTAAATCTGTTCAGATGCGTTTATTCATTCGTCGAAAATTTCCATTTTGATTGGAAAAAGGTATAAATTCGAAAATTGAGAACTCAGTAAATTTAAAAAAATAATAAAAGGTCCAATTTACTAATTAATTAACCATATATTTAAAAATTTGTAAATACACTTTAGCTGAATCTTTCTTTGTATATAAATAATTTTAATTTCAATAAATGGATTATTATTTTAAATTATAATGAATTTTTAAATTTAAAAATCTTAAAAATGCTTTTCCCTTTATTTGTGCTCTTCTGCTCATACGACATTTTATTGAATCCAAATCCATTTTTTTGTCTGTCCGCTCGCTCATTCAATTCACTTCATTTTTTGCCCCTCCCCTTTCTTCGGGGCTAATTTTCCACTTTTTCCGCCAAAATTGAGTCAGTTTCACGGTCTATCGGCGAGAAAATCCCCCGAGGGAATGCACCGCCGAAGGAACCCCTCCAGAGAATTTGTCCCCATTTATCATCTCCTGACGAAAACATTCTTAGGACCTTTTTGCTGGTTGAACAGAACACGACCGAGCTGTGCCAGCGGAGAAGCGAGAGATTCGGGCACTGCCCCCGGGCCAATGCCCCCCCCCCCCGGCATTCTCATGGGAGGGAGGGGGGAGGCATTGGACGGGTGAAATGTAACCATTTCAAGCAAAAAGTGCATTAAAAACAAAAAAAGGAGACATTATCTTTTTACTTGAGTTTCAAAAATCCCAAAATTAGTTGATCCCAACCGATAAAAACTTAAGCAAAACGAAAAATAACTAAACAAAGCAATGCTCCAGCAGCTGTGTATTTTAAGTAAAATGGTTACATTTATTCATTTTTTATGACTTCAAGTCAAAACATTTCATTTTTCGTGTGAATTTGTCATTGACAAAGCGACAAAAAAAGTTTGTGCATAAACAAAGAACATTCAAAATTCAACGCCTAAAGCACTTTGAAATCTCAAGTGGTGGAGGAGGAGGAAAAAGCCGAAAAGGACGGATTATTCAAAATAAGCATTGATTTAACGAATTCAATTTATATTATTAATTACTCTATTAAAATTGTTTAATTTTCTGTTTATTAATTTAGGTTCCATCTGAAAAATGCGAATAAAATTTTCCTTTTCTGTTCTCCTCCGATTTTTAATTTCTGATTTGATTTCTGTTCACTGCTTAACGCCCGTAAAAGAGCTTCACATCGGCGCCTTTTTCCCCATGGAGGCGGGTTCGGGCGGATGGCCCGGGGGACAGGTTTTTCGGCTTTTTCTCGAGGCTAGTGTTAATTAGTTTGTGCCCTTTGAAATTAGGCATGCCTTCCGGCAATACAAATGGCTTTTGAAGATGTAAACATGGAGCCTGATTTATTGCCAAATTACGCATTGCGACTTCATCAGTTTAATAGCAAGGCATCAAAATGCATTTTAAATATTCCGTCAATTTTAAAACAATTTTAATTTTCTTTTCAATCCGTCCCTTTTCTTCAGTGCCAACCTGGCCTCGCTGCTTGGCAATTATTTGAATTGCTTTACAAACCCCCGACCAAGCTGATCTTACTTTCGGGCTGCAGTCCCGTCACGACGCTGGTGAAAATTTTGAAAATCACATTTTTCCAAATAAATTTTAGGTGGCCGAAGCGGCGCCCGTATGGAACCTTCTCGTGGTTACCTAATTCAATAATTAATTGATTTATTTTTTACATTTAATTTTTTTCTTTCATTTCAAAGCTCTCTTACGGCGCTTCTTCTCCCGCCCTGTCCAATCGCGCCCGCTTCCCCACTCTGTTCAGAACACATCCATCGGCAAATATGCAAAATCCGACAAGGCATAATTTAAAATGCAAATGAAAAATTATTAAAATTTATTCTCCAAAGAAATTCAGAGTCCATTTGTTTGAGAAGTTCAAATGGAAACGGATCACCATTCTTCAATCGGTGGAAGAAGTATTCGACTCAACCGCAAAAGTGATCAAAAAATGCGTGAAAAACATAATAAACGAATTAATTGAGGATTTGGAAGAACAATGCAGCGAAAAGGGAATTCGCGTGGAAAGGCACAGTTTTTATGGAGGTAAATGTTAGAACAGAAAATGAATTTAAATAAAAACAGAGTATAAATTTAACAACTATTACGGTAACTCTCGTTTTTATATCGTAAGACCCGACGGATGCTCTGAAGGCAATACGGCGCCAAGATGCGCGAATTATTGTCGGACTATTTTATGTGACCGAAGTACGTCCTGACATTTGCTCATATGTTTTTTTCGTCAAAATGATGCTCGAGAGTCTCGATAAGAGAGTTTAAAAAGTGTTAATTTCTGGTTTTGAATGTGAATTTGGGCCTGATTCTCTGTCAAATTTCTCAATCAAGCCTCAAAAATTCTCAATGCGGGCACAATTAATTAGCCTCAACCCATTCATTTTCATTACCATTTTAAATTTAGGCACGCCGTGTTCTCTGCCAAGTTCAATTTATTTAAAAAAACAGTGTTTTCAAGCGAATTTTAGGCATATTTACATGGTCTTTATGGACGAAGATATGGTCAGTGCAATTAAATGCTTCTTAATCTATCTGTAATTTTGGTCATTCCGCTCCAAGTTTGGTTTATGATCGGATGGTATTCCGACGCGTGGTTCATTCCGCCCGAGGAGGAGGCGTTGAACTGCTCGCGCGCACAAATGGAACGGGCCGCGCAGTTTCACTTCACCACGGAGAGTGTGATGCTGTCGCGCGACTTGCAGCCGGCGATCTCTGGCATGACGGGCGAGCAATTTCAGACGCGACTTCGCCGCCGGATCAGCACCGACCCGCACGAAACTGGCGGATGGCCCGAGGCGCCGCTGGCATACGACGCTGTGTGGTCAGTGTGCTTTTCATTCCGTAATTTTAATTAACTAATTAATTGACCAAGGGCATTGGCACTGACGCTGAACTGCACGATGGGGTCGTTGCCATTCGGCGTCAACTCTTTGGAGCAGTTCACGTACAATAGCACTGGAATTGCGAGGAAAATGTTCAAATGCATGAAAAACACGCGCTTCAGGGGCGTTTCGGTACCGAAATTGTTCTTGGGAATTTTGAGACGATTTCGGTGCCTCACTCTTTTTGCTTTGCTTAAGGGCCAAGTGATGTTCAGTGATTTGGGCGACCGAATTGCGCGGACTCAAATTGAGCAAATGCAAGGCAAAAAAGCGACAACGATAATTATAAAATAATAATAATCGAATTTAATTGGAAGCACAGATGGAAAATATGTTGTCCTGGGCTATTACGACTCAAATTCCCAATCATTGGAATGGTTTCGTCGTGAGAAATTTGCCGGCTCCCGAGGCCCACCGCCCGACTCAACGCGTGTGAAGCAGTGGCCAATCACTGTGGATTTTCGGGTTTGATTTACAAAAAAAAAAAAACATTTTCAAAATAATCAACAGATGGAAATGATTAAAAATAAATAATTATCTTTTGAAAATTTGTGAAAAAATAATATGTTTATCAATTTACCAAAGGGTCATTTTGTTATGAGCTAATGAATCTGTTGGCCATTATTTAGCTGTTCTGTGCCACGATGGTTTTCACGTGTGTCGGCATCGCCCTCACAATCGCTCTTTGGCTGTTCTGTCGCCGACATGCAAATCGAAGGTGACTAAATTTAGAAAATTGAAATTGCTGTATCTGCAACATACAAATTTCATATTTTGTGCTTAATATAAATTGTCTTACTTTCTTCCGACCAAATCCCGTAATAATTGTCTGTCTGTTCATCCCAACCATCCAAAGTCAACCTGCTCTTCTCATATATCTTGCCATTTCTATATGCTGACGGATCAAAATTCCTTCCTTATTTCAACATCAGTCCCGTCATCTCCTAAACCTTTTGCCATCACTTGTTCTTTGTCCTATCCCTCTAATTGTCAGTGGGCGGTCCGTTCCCGATCACTATTTAAGCTTGTAGCGTTCCCTCACAATTGTTCATCCCCTGGTTCACTTTATTCCGCCTGTCTCCAATTGTGCAGACACGAATCCGGAGGTGTTCCACACAGTCGACTGTTGTTCCCCCTTTGCCCTTCCGAATAAAGGATATTATTCGAATTACCGCGACACAGTGTTTTGGAGAATGCATCAACACCAAAGTATCCCAATCATATTTTTATTTAATATTCATGGAGGTCCCGCCGCTGTACATTTGGAGACGGCTATTTGTTCATCATTTTTTTGGTTTCAACTAAATATTCATTTTTTGATTTGTTTGATCTGGTAACAACTCATATTTTGAACGGATGAAAGGCTGACTGATCAGTGATCAGAGAATGGGAAAAAAGAGGAAATCTGGGGAAAGGTTGGAGAATGTCCAGCAGAATGAGCGATGAGAAGAGGCTCTGATTTGAGAGATAAAACTGATCAGAGAGTGATCGGTTATCTCTAAAGAAAAATGATCCGAGAGGAATCAAAAATGAATATTTTGAAAGGGAACTCGAACATGAGCAAATTATGCTTTAGAGATCAGAAAATGATCGGTGATTCGGCAGAAAGTGATCAGTAAGCCAGAAACAAACGCTCTGATCAGAAAATTAAAGAAATGACAATAAAATGCAAGTGAAATGAATCAAATTTTCATTTAATTTTAAACATTTTACATTTTTATTTAATTAATTTTCAGAATTAATCTCCCAAATTTTTCAGAAATCAACTTTTCGCAATTTTTATAACATTTGCTATTGAGAAGAAAGATATATGACGTGCAATTATCGTCATAAGGGTTCCCGTAATAATTTGTCTGTCAACCATCCAAAGTCAATATGCTCTTCTCATATATCTTGCCATTTCTATATGCCATCCATTCCTCTCTCAATCCCTTTGTGTTTTTGCCGTCATTACGCTTCATCCTACAAAGTCCATCCCCATTGTGACCCATCCAAAATGTTATGAGATTGTTGTTGACCCAAACTTATTCCTGGTTTTTAACACATAATTATTTTGTCAATGTTTCTTCTTAAATAAATTTCTCTCTCTAAAAACGGTAATTTGAAGGGCTTAAAGCCGTGGACACATGCAAATGATAGTGAAATGGGGGCATGCTTTGAGTTGCTTGAATTGTTGCTTTCGAAATGATGTTTTTCTGCGCTTCTTTTTTGGCCTATCCTTCCCAAATTTTAATTGCTTTCATTTATTAATTATTAAGAGCTTTCATCCAATCTCAGCCCCATTGTAATCGCATTTTGCTGGTCGGCTCCTTTTTCTGTTTGTTCTCCCTCGTTTTTCTCGGCTTTCCGACCGATGTTTCTTTCCGTGGTCGTCCCTTGCTGCGCTTCTCCTCCAATCTCGGCTTGTTCAGTGCATTTTGCCACGTATAAACCCATTTTTTTTTAAATTTCAAATAACTTTTTTTTTCATAGTTCCGCGTTTTTCTGCTAATGATCGGCTTCACCTTTGCTTATGGCGCACTTTTTGCCAAAATTTGGGTGGCCCACAAATTGAACAGCGCTGAGAAACGACGACAAATGGCAACAACTTTCCCGAACAATGAGGTCTTAATAATTGGAATAAAAAACTGTCCCCCTTCTGTAACAATGTTGAAATGTTCTTATCAATAAAAGTCATGGGAAAAAAAGAATATTTTTCATCTTTTTAAGTATTTTCCGACTAAACTCTTACCAGTTTTTTAATTTTATAAATATTTTAACGAAAATAAATTTTATTGTCCACTTTCAAACCGAAAAGTCTTGAAAAATGAATCATAATTTAAAATTTCAATTTCAGGAAGAATCCACTTCTCTTGGCCAAGCCAACTCGGTGAGCACAGCCCTCGTTGGGGCCGGCGGGGGACAAGCGATCACAGCGAGCGGAAGCCCATGGGGCGATTCAGTAAATTTTTTTAATTTTTAAAATTTCTATGCGTTTCATTTTAATATTTGTAAATATTTTCCGATGTGCCAGGTGCGCACTCTGTTCACAGCGGTTGTTGGTCGGCAGCCGATGATTAGCGCTGCGTTGAGGAAAATTTCGCAGCATTCATCCTACGGCAATTTGTTCGAGGGCGGCAGCGCAACGAACAGACGAAATGCCAACATTAATTTGCTTGTTTTGGTTGGCGAATTGAATTTCAAAAAAAAAAATGTTTGTTCTCATTTTTGTGAAAAATCCGTTTAGCCAATTCATCCGAGCAATTTTTACATTGTGATCGGCTCAATGGCCTTCGTTGATTTGCTTATCACTGTGTTTTGGGTCGGATTGGACCCAATGAAACGACTGAAAATTCACTTTCCACTTCAGGTCAATTGGAAAATAAACACTTTTATTCAATATTATATTCAATGCATGAAAACATTTAAGCTAAAATGGCAAATTTAAAAAAATGCGTCTTTTGTTATTGCTAAATTAAAGAATGCAAATTGAAAAGCATAAACAATTTAAGGACCCGCCGGTTGGCATGCGCCTTGAGGATGTGATGCTAATGCCGATTCTCGAATTGTGCCAAAGCAATCGGCACGAAATGTGGACCGGTAAGAGACTTTTAAACACATTTATATATGTTTTTTAAAATATTTTTTAGTCATTGTTCTCGGCCACAAGGGACTTATTCTGTTGCTTGGTCTTTTCCTGGCCTATGAAACGCGGCAGCTGAAGCCCCGCTATTTGAGTGACCTTCGCTCAACAATTTTGTCCGTTTGTAATGTTGGCGTTTTGTGCCTTTTGACCGGGCCAATCATTGCGTTTTTCCTGCGCAATCAGCAAAACCCTTTCTTCGGCTTTGTTTCTGTCACCGGTAAAAATACTCATCAATGAATGGACTTGGATTATTAATAAAATATTATTAATTAAAAAATTATATTTATATTTAAAACGAAATAATTATCAGGGCTCGCAAGTTGAAACAATATTTTATTAGCCTAAAAACCAGGGCTGCTAATTGAAACTTTTCAAAATAGCATTGGCCAATAGGAAAATCATCATTTGGCGTCAAAATCAGCATTTTGATAATTTAATTCAAAATGAAAAAATAATTGAAAAATTTTTTTTACGGCGCGCTTTTTCCAAAAAACTTTTGGTGAATGGGGGGGGGGGGGGTGTCCGGCGGTGCCGATAGATGCCGCCGGGAAAATTTTCGAAAACTTGAATGCAATTTGTTAAAAGATTTTCACCAAAAATGACCAATTTTTGAGATTTTGAGCCAATTTTGAGGAAAAATAGACATTTTGACTATTTTTTAACAGATTTTCTCTGAAATTTTGGTTATTTTACACTCAAGAAAATGAAATAATCTCTTAATTCTTTTCAAAAACGAATTAATTCAAATATTCGCTTCAATAAAAATAGTCAAATAGGTCATTCAAATTTTGCATTTTTTTTATTTTCAAATCCAAAAATAAGCACAAAATAAGCACGTAACGCTGAAATAAGCACAAATCTTAGAAATAAGCACACTTGCAAGCCCTGTATTATAATCAACCCTTAATTGTTTATTTCCGATTATTTTTGTTTAATTGTTAACCAATTAACAGAAAGAATTCCCGTCAAAAATGAATTTTCATCTAAAATATAAATTATAATTTTTTTAATACAATACAATTTGTCAGTGCTCACTTGCCTTTTCGTCAGTTTGGGCTTAGTTTTCGTGCCCAAATTGCTGTTCATTTACCACTGGCCCGAACTTACCAAGGAGGAGCAACAGCAAAGCACGCAGCGCCAATTGTTGGAGGTGTCAGCGCCGAACCGTAGCGAACAGCTACGGTATCAGCAACTGTTAAAGGAAAATGCGGAGATAAAACGCCAAATTGAATTGGTAAAAAATAAAAAAATAATTCTATATATTAGTACACTTTCCAATATTTGAAATTTAAATCAAAAAATTTTCAATTTTCAGAGGAACCTTCGAATTCAAGAATGTCGTCGGATTTTGGAGGGACATATCACATTGATAAATCCGCTGAACAAAGCAAAAAATTCGACGGTACGCAGAAGACAAAAGCAGCAACAGAACAACAACAACAACAACAACAACAATGCCAACTTAGGCAACAATAAAAATGACAATAATAATAATGATAATTATAAAAATGGAAGCGAAAGAGGCAAACGAAGCGACAAAAAGTGAAATTTTAATTTAATGGATTGAAAAATATTGGAAAACGAAAGCTTAAGCACCCTTCTTCGGCCTTGCTCAAGTGCCATTGGCTTGGCCTGCCTCGTCGACTTCGAGCCGATCACCACTTCAGTCGGCATGGACCCGACCACGACCATTACGTTGCTGGAGCCCACAACAACCGCGTCGGGTGGCGAGGAATTCGATGAAGCACCACCCAATTACACAACTGAAGAATCGGAAGGTGGAGGAATAGCTGGAGAAAATGTGGTGGAATTCGCATCGCCGCCACGCATTGGGAAGGGCAACGCCGGGGGCGAACAGAGGGCAATCGCACGGCACGCGGAGCGACCCCCGGTGGAGGCGGAGGAAGAGCGGGAGAGGGGTGGAAGAGCGGCGACGCGAGGCGGAGAAGACACAGGCGGGACAAAAATTGGGGGCAAATGGAATGGGAAAATGGGACAAAAGTGCCTTTTTGTAATTCCAGGAGTGTGCAGCGATTATGAAGAGGAAGAAGATGAAGCGGACGGAGAAGGAAGCGGGGAGAAGGTCGAACTGATGTCGACAGAGTCCGACGACGCCAATTGGCCAAATGGCGATGAGGAAGAAATACTGCTTTAAACAGTGTTTATATAAGGAAATAATGTGCTACGTATATTATTTTAATTTAAAAAATTCGAATTTTCTAAAGAGAAATTACTAGAATTCTTCTGCAAGCAAAAAATAACATCTCATCATTTCGCTTTTCTTAGTTGTCCATAACACAAATCAAATAAGAGTTTCCTAAAAACTACCAAAACGCTGCAAAAATATTTATCTATTTATTTTAAATAAAATTTTTATTTTAATGTTGTTTGCCAACTTAATAAATAATAGAGATTCATAATAGATATATTTTATATGCAATTTATACGCGTTTTTTTGCCAATATTATCAACAATAAAAGTTTCATAAACTCTTTTAATATATTGTAATTGTTGCAAATATTAATTTAAATAAGCTCAACAACTTACTAAAGTTTTTTGGAGTTTTTTAAAATTCGATATTTTAAATAAACATAATCAGTAATTGTTTATATATTAATGTATTATCGTGTCATTCATTCAGTGCTTATCGCCCTTAATTGTCCTCTTCTTCCGTCCATCCGTTCCTTCATTTACGGCCCCACCACAAATTGTCCAAAATGGTGCCGCTGGTCATCGCGTCGGCGTACGACCCGGACCCGAAAAGCCATTGGGGCCGCGCCTCGGACAAAATGTTGGGCATCAGAGAGAGGAGAAGCAGCGGGAGGAGGAGGAGGAGAAGCATTGAGAAAAGCATTTTGAGAGGGAAAAACGAAACGGATGGGTGATTTTTGAAAATGCAATTTGATTGCTCAAATTTCGGTACCCTTTAAATATTTTTGTACGTTGGACGGCCTTTTCAATCATTTTCGATCATCAAAGATCACTTTTTGGAGCCCAATTTGAGTGATTGGATGACCTCAAAATGCGCAGAACCAAAGCAATTTGCAGAATTAATTTTGAAAATTTAATCTGAAGTAATTAAAACTAATCCAAATTTGGAAATATGTTAACGAAAATAAAGTAAGAAAAGAAAACCTTTCTACTTAATATTATTTTGGTTTAAAGAACAGTTACACGAAATCTTTTAATTGACAGCTAATTAACGATCGCAAGAATAAGAGTGATTTATACCGTCGTAATATTGTAAAATTAATTAATGCCACGCAAATAGTCTGACATGGACAGTTCCGGTGCTCATTTGTCAGACTGTTTTTTACACGTCACTCACAAACATCGCATCATTTCTGGTTGTTTAAAAAGAATGAAAGAAGATAACAAAATTGCATTTGTAAGAATATTACCCTATTTAGCAGAATGAGAATTGGTGTTATAAATATTTTTTTTATTCTCTCAACTCTTTTTCCTCCATTAAATTCGACTTTTGGCAAATTAAAAAAGGGATTTTTGACGGCAGAAAAAATAAAACAAAAAAATGTTGAAAAGAACCAAAGCTTGCCAAATAAAAACGTACAAAATTTTGGCGAAGTCTCAAAAAATGCTGAAGAAACTCCAACTGCTCAAATTGAAAGAAATGCTAAAGAAAAAGGCAAAAATAAGCAAGATTTTGACAAAAATTTTAAAAAAGACGACCAAATTTTCCAAAACCAACCACATTTAAGTGCGGAAAACATTGGCGAAAGCTCCAAAAATGAAGTAAAAACTCAAAATTCATTGGCTAAAAATGCCAAAAAAAACGAAGACATTGTCGAAGATTTTGGTGAAATTTTAGCAGAAAACAATGGAAATTCTTTGAAAGAAATCAAAATTCGTGTTCTCAATCGAATTGACAATCTCCCAAGGCATTCCTTCGTTGTGGTCGGAAATTACGGTAGGTGAAACCGTTCCCAGGCACCGTACACAGCTTTCGGCATTTGGTTGCTCAATTTGCCAATTTAGAATACGATTTTCTGGAGGGAGGCGCACGACGGAGAAAATTGTAATTAAATCGATGAAACTAATTTAAAAATTAGTAAAATTAATTGTTCAATTTTATTTATTTTCAGTCAATTTGATTTGGACCATAAAATAAACAAATCAAATCCGAGAAAAGCGCAGCCATTCAAAGAGAAACTTTTTGTGAAGCAAAACAAAGCGGACGAAGTGTTCTTTGAGATGGGCCGGCGCTTTTGGGTCAGCGAAAATTTTTCTGATAATATGGCCAATTGTTTGGACTTTGTGTTTAATTTTGTGTGCGCTTTATTTGATGGAAAATGTCCAAATAAAAAGGTAAATTAGTTACAATTTTTTGATGAAAAAAGATTTTTGATTGAAATTTTTATATTCGAGATTTGGCCAAATTGTTTTGTTGGTTTGGATGCGGACAAATCTGCTGAATATACCATGTTGGAACGGCACCCTGCTTCTGTTTTTAAACGCGAGCTCATCCCATTGCCGGGTTCAGATTATAATCTGCCAATTCTTTAATTATTATTTCATTTAATATGTTAATTGAAATAATAAATTGTCAAATAATTAATGGGTAATTAATCAAAGGCAGGGTGCTATGTCGTTACTTAAAAAGCCATCATAATCAATAATGCCAAAATGCGGAAATGAAAACTACGACCATATCCGTCACTGTGCCATTGTACCAACATTTTATATTTTATTTATTTACTTTTTAATTTAATCATTTTATCTCAAAGGTTCACTTCTACAAGAACGATCCGGCAAGATGTTCCCGAAGGCGCCGTGTTTCAACAGATTGGCCAGCGTTGGTCAATCGCAAACCTTGAAAGCATTTGTTTTTTTGGTATAAAAAATAAAAATTTATCAATTTAAAATGAAAAGCGCATGCAAAGGCAAAGTGAAAGTCGAGTTCACCGAGCCGGGCACCGGCTTCTTCTCCGGAAATTGTTACGAAGAAGCCAAAACTGCGCTCGAGAACGAGTGAGTGTCCGGGCCCAAAACACTATCTATCATTGCTGAATTAGTGGCCAGACTTTGGCAAAGGTTGGAAAATAAGGACGATTTGGAAACTTGTCAGCACTTAGCTGGTTTGGCTGTACATTATAATTTTTGCAGTTTCGAACTCAGCAAAGGGAATGACCTTTCTGGTTTTTCTGAAAAAGACGAGAATGGCACTATCACCGGTGGAAATTTATTTATTTTTTAAATTAATTCCTTAATTCATCTAATGTTTCACACCGTATTTATGGAATTCATTTTACCAAAATTTTCCATTTTCTACAAAACAGAAATGAATCAAATTGTGCCCATTTTAAAAAATGAAATCAAAAAAATGTTCCGAAACAAGGATTGGGATTATGCGACTTTTGACTGTATGCACACAATCGAATGGAATCTGCTCAGAATTGACCTTGCCAAGATGGGGCAAACCCAAAAATGGAAACAAATGGAAAAATGAGGGAAAAGCAAAAAGAGGGGATCGGTCGAATGGAATCGGTCGGACACACTCACATGATGAGTTTTAGCAGCAAATGTTCAGGCAGCATTCAATTTCTTTTTTCAAATTCAAAATCATTAATTATAAGACGCATTAATCCATTTATTTGTGATTGGTTTAATAAAAGTTATTTTTTGTTCCTAATTGTGCCACTCTTTCAGCAGCGCGCGAAAATAAAAAAAAAAAAAAAAAAAACTTATAAACCCTAAAAATGATTGTTTTTCTGCTGACTCTCGAAAGTTTAAATTCCAAAAATTTGCCCACATTAGTGCTGGCCGAGACTGATAGTTCGCGAGAGGAGCCAGAAATTTGGCACAATTAATTATTGTAAGTAAGAAGTGTCAATGTGTCAATACGCCAAAAATCCAATGAATCAGCGCTCTTTGAATCTTGTTGGGCTCTAAATTATGGTAAATCAATTCTTTCCTGACTGTAGCACTCAAAATTCATCGACAAATGCAAAAAGGACATGTTCAAATATGCATAAATTTAATTCCATACAAAAATAAGCGGAAAAAAGTTTTTTTAAATATGGTTATTTATTAATTTATTCATATGTTTTATCGTACAAATATTATAATTTAATTAAAAATAACTTAAGAAATAAACTTATTTTTAAAACTATGGTTTGAAATAATTTTAACATAAGTGAAATTCTATAATTTCCCTTTATATTTGCCATTTCTCAGCTCTATCCACTAATATTAAAAATTAGCTTGAGGAAAGATGGAGAAATTAATTTTATTTTCTTTTATTGCATTAATATTTTTACAAATGATGGGCAATTAAATTTTTGATTTTGTTGCCCAAAAGCAGGGCTGCCAAGTGTCCTTTTTTTAAAGATTTGTCCTTTTTTGGAGGGGCCGGATCTTTAAAATTTAAAATGTCCTTTTTTTAAAGATTGTCCTTTATTTTAGGCTTCCCCAAACTTTTTAAATTTTTTGTGCTTAATGATTTATTTCGCTGATATTTTATTTATTTATTTTCGTTTTAATACTATTTTCTCTTCCTCTCTTTCCCTCTCACCATAACTTTTTGTTTTTTTTGTGCACACAACCTATTGTCAGACGCATAACTATTTCCCATTTTTAGCTTTTTTACATTTCCCAAATGCCCCACCAAAAACGCAAAAATATTTATTGTGAAAATTATGCAAAAGAATTCCGGCACATAAAGAAAAGTCGAAGAGGCGAAGAAGGTTTTTAAATTGGCTGGCCATTTCAAAAACTCAACTTTGCGAACTGAGGAATTAAAAGGGTTTTGTGACGAATTGGAGGTGCAATCCCGAAATTGAGTTTAACTTTTAACATGCAAAAACATTTAGGTTGGGTTTGAGCGGCTGAACAGACATGGCCCGACTCGTTGGACAACTATGCACAATGTGTTAGGCAAGATCATTCGGCTTGAGTCTGTACTGGTTGCCTATTTTTCAAAACCTGAAAAATGCCCCGCACTTCTTTACGACTTCTTTTTCAAGTATTCGGAACAATCATTTGCCGTCGTCCATTTTTTGCACCATGTCCTTGGGATTTTCAACAAAACAATCGATTTTTTTCAGGTTACCCAACCAAATTGAAATTTTATCTTCTTAATTTCAGCAGGAAAAAATAATTTTACCGCAACTATTATCGGAAATGGAGAAATTCCGATCAAAAATCGAATTCAGAAAGAGGGAGCGCTTTTTTGGTGCTGACCTTTGCTTAGCAAAAGTGGATCAGCATGCAAGAAACTCATTGGAGGAACAATTTCTGGTTTTAATTTGACGTCCGCCCTGATTAAACTTATTTTTTAGGTATTTTACACGACCGTTTTGGATTATTTGGACAAATGGTTTCGTGTTGATCGGTTCCCTGAGAAATTGCGTTGGGTCTCACTGATGTCGGACAAAATCCCGCACAATGACGCGTTGGACTTGGCCAGACAGATTGCCCCGGACCTGACAAATAATCTCTTTGACGATGTTAGCGAAGCCAATCAAATTCTCAATTCAATCCCAAAGGACGAATTGCAGAAGCTCAACACTGAACAAAAGTGGATGAAGCTATTTGAAGCCGATTTACCGCACTTGTACAAGTTGGTCAGCATTGTACTTTCCGTGCCGGTCTCAAATGCATTTGTCGAGAGAGTGTTTTCGCTTTGCGGCTCACAATGGACTGATGTTCGAAATTCGTTGAAAGTCGAAACCGTGAAGGCTCTGGTCCAGACGAAAATAAATTTTGATCTCACTTGCCCAGAAATGTATCAGATGCTCATTTCCAATCACAAACTGTTGGATCAGATCGGTGGATGGGACAAATACTTTGAATGACTCTTTTTTGAAAAAAACAATATTAATTTCAATAATAAAACCGGAGTAATTGTGCAAATTTGTTGTATTTTGCTTTTATAAAAGCCAATAATGCTTTTTAACTGTTTTTACAAGGTAACAATCAATTTTTTCAAAAAATCTTTTTTTTGGGGTCCAAATCTTTGTTTTAGCCTCGTTTGTCCTTTTTTTGAAAAAAAAAACTTGGCAGCCCTGCCCAAAAGGGAAAGAATAATTATTTTATTGTGAAGTCACTAAACTTGCGCAAGTGATTCACTTTCACCAGCAGCAAGTTTGAAGAACACCTTCGATTAATTGTACGACAAAATTAAATTTAATAAACAAATATGTTTCACCACTGATTTTTGTGCGCCGATTTGCCAATTAGCGCTGATTAGTCTCCCTAATTAATTTGTTTGTCAAACTGAAAAAAAATTTACTAAAGAGGAAAGAAAAAAAAGGAAGAAAAACTGGCACAAACCGAAGATCAGTAGCACATTAGCAGAAGAAGGCCACACTATAAAAGAGGGTCCCCAAAACTCACACAGCCATAATTGACTTAATTACCTTTTAATACCCTCGCACTAATTACTCTCAAGATGTCGCCTCTCCGTTTTATCATTGCCTTTCTTTTGGTCGTTTTGTGCGCTTTTTCCGCACTGATAACCGCGCAAGAAGAGAGAGTTGACAATGAACCTGCTGCTCTGCGCGCCAGACGTGAGTTTTTATTAAGCAATTATTAATTAATTACATGCCAAATTTAAATGGACAAACATTTTAATTTAAATCATTCGAAAAAAGGCTTTTTGAAAATTGAAATGAAATTCAATTTAAAAGTGCCAACATTTCAGAATATTTATGTAAATAATTCTTTTGTCTGTTTAGGCGGAATGTACGGTTCGCCGTACGGCGGCGGAATGGGCGGCGGCGGACCATGGGGAGGAAATTTCGGAAAGAAATGAGAAGGGAGCAAAATGTGGTGATCAAGACGAACAGAACAAGCCATTTGATTGAATATTTGTGAAAATAGTCAATGTAACAATTAGAAAGAAATAAAATTACAATTTAAATTGCAAATTTAATTATTAGTTTAATTATCAAAAAAATGCAAAAATTTATCATTAATTGAAAATTGGCTTAAATTCTTTCGCGAAAGGACGCCTCTGATTTTAAGGACAGAAATGAGAAATTAATTTGTCCTTTAATTCATTTGCAAAGGATAAAAAATGAGAAAGGAAAGGACAAGCGGTGAAAAGAGAAAAGGGAAATTGATTTTTGCTTCTCTGCGAAAAAGAAAACGAAAAGAGAATAAATGAGTAAATTTTTCGGTGTTTTTTTACTAACATTTTTCAATGTTTTCAAATATTTTATGGTTTAAATTACTTTAAAAAACTGAGAAAAAACTGAAAGATTTCATCGCAAATGAAAAGGCAAATGTGCCCCTTGTCGTGTCGTTGTCGTCCGTCATCGATTGTTCTTCCATTTTGCATTATTTAGCGTATTTATTATTTATTTACTCTTTTCGACGACCAATAAATTCCATTTTCGGGCCGTTTTAAGCCAAAAGCATTTTTCATACAGTTAGCTTAAATGGTCCGACATTTTTTTCCTATTATTTTTTGTGTTGTTTTATTTTTCTTCGAAGTGACCGATGGGAAAATGCCAAAATCCGAGCGAAAAATTGGCACGGAAAATAATGGACATCACCAAAACAAAATGGATGAAATTAAACAGGAGGATGAGGAGGAGGAGGACAATGTAAGGGATGAAAAATTATACAATATTAAAAATGTGTGCATTTTAAGACAATTAATTATCAAAAAGGGCACGAAAATGGGAAAGCAAATTTTACACCAAAATCTTATGGAAAAATCCTTGAACAAAAAATGTTATTTAAATTTATTTAAAAAAATTTTGGTCACTATTTTATCACTTTTTTGCCATTTTTCGTCACTATTTAGTTAACAGGGGATTTTTCGTACTTAAAATCCACGCCTTACTCATATGAATGTTAATTATTGCAGCTCGATCTGTTGAAGGCAAAAATTTTGTCTGATTTTAACAAATTGGACAATGGGAAGAGGAAATTTACGAGCGGTGCTACGCTGGGATATGTGACACCGGTGAGTGTAGTGAAAAGAATTTACTAAGCGATTAAAACTTATAAAAAGATGTAACACGAAAACCGCAAAAAATCAGAATTTTTGCATATTTTTATTTATGATTATATCTATGATTTTTGAAAAGCCAATAAAGCTTGTTGCGAGCTTTCGAATGATACCAAGTTTGTTGGTCAACAAAGAAAAAAGTTATGGTGCTTTAAACTTAGCTCAAAATCCGATTGTGTCCGGCCTAATTCCGAACCTTGGATAATTTCGAACAAAAAATCAAACTTAATTTTCCTCTTTTCGCGTTTTTGGTCTAAAATCGGTTTAAAAGATATTTATTGAAGCTTCTCAATTTTTCGAGTTTTAAACCGGTTTAAATGCTTTTCCGCGCCCAATTTTGAGCTGTTCTATCGTTCTCAGCGCCTAAGAAAACCTATAAAAGTGTTTATGCGACTTTTCGTTGGTACCGTATTCGTCAATTTTTCCTTTTTTAGTTTATTTCCTTACATTTAAACCGGTTTTGAACCAAAAATGTGAAACTAGAAAAATTTTAAATTTCGTATTTTTGTTCGGATTCGGAATTCGAATTGTGTCGAATGGCTATCAGAATAAAATTCTCCGTCCTGAAATCTCATAAAATGACTTTTTTGAGAAGGAGGGGGGCTACCATCGGCACTATTACCGATTTTCCTGATAATTTTTGACGCGTGAGTCAAAAAAGCCAAAAATTCACAAAAAAAAATCGACTTAAATTTCTTGTACAAAAATAATATTAAAAAATTACAAAAAAATGCTTGAAATTTTTCAGTGTGTTATTTAGACGGAAGTGAACATTTTTCTTAATCTGTGAGCGAAAAGGGACAATTGTAACAAAAATAATAAGCAAATTGATATAAACAAACGGACTTAACAAAAATTGCAATTTAAAAAAATAGACACAAAAATAAAATGGGGGGGGGGGACAATTTCGGCCTGTAAAACCCCAAAGGTCTTTAGAATTTTTCGTTAATTTTTAATTGTTTCATCGCTTGTCCGTCAGAAACAAGTGACCCTTTCCATATCACAAATAATTTATAGGGCTACGAAAAGATTAAAAGCAGGTCTTGAAATCTTTCAAAGCTGACATTTGGCAGACAAAAAATCAGCATTAAAGAAAAATAGGGAATTGTGGTCCGGCGGTGCCGATTGGTGCCGCAGGGTGAATTTGAAAATTTGCTTGGTTTCATAAAAGATTGTCCCCAGAATGACATTTTTTTGGGTTTTGTTTTGAAATTTAAAACATTTTAAGATAGGGTCCGGTGGCGCCGGAACAAAAACAAAATGTTTTGACAAATCAGTACACCTGTTGGATAACCAAGAATTCTTTATTTAAAATTAACAATTATGGAATTTGAGCGCTTTTTCCAAATTTGCTGGTCCATCGATCATTTTGCCTCTTTTCGCAGGTTGGGTTGAGCAGATTCTGCTCAACAATTCCGCCGTTCGAATTGTCCCCCGTTTCATTTTCGAGGGATGGTCCGGTGCCCACCTTCAACAATTTCTCACCGAAGAACAGGCCCAATATCGTTGTGTGAGGTCGTTGGTCGAATTTTTGCAGGTCAATTTTATCGTGGTCCCAATTTTAAATAAAAATTAAATAATATTTTAGCGCTACAATTTCAATGGCGCCGTTATGGAAATTTGGCTACAAATTATGTCCATGACACGCTACTGGTAAACAAAATTGATTAAAAACTTAGCCTGCTGTAAGCAAATGCTAATCTCAATTCGAATTGATCGAGTTTTGGTCCAACATTTCCACAGAGCCAGCCTCGAGTTCATTTTGCCGCTTTAGCCATAGGGCCGAAATTTATTTATTTTTTAAAAATTAATTTTATCACACAAAGATAATTTTAAAATTCAGAAATTTATCTCAAAATCGTTGTTTTCTCCTTAAGAAAATATGTATCGGGGTGAAGTCTAAAAATTCATGACAAACTGAAAGTCACGATTCTTGGTATCCATGCGATTAACACACAACGCAAATTTGCTTTTTTTACGTTTCTAGACAAAATGCCAAATATATTTGTGGTGTAACACAGATAAATGTCTAATATTTTCTTTCGCATACTTTTCTTTAATTAAAAATGTAATTTATAATATTTCTTTTCACATCTTTAGATATTTGCTCGAATTGATCGAGTTTTGGTCAGAACATTTCCACAGGGCCGGCCTCGAGTTCATTTTGCCGCTGACTCCGCCGCTGGGGGCGAAGTGCCTTTTGGAAATAATAAAAAATGATCGTTTAAATATTTTTGCAGTTTGCAAGAAATTGGCATTGTGAATGCGCAAGTTATGCAGCGATTGCTTTCGGCGGTTGATTATGTCAATTTGATGACTTACGATTTCCCCAGCTCCGAGTGCATTTTCAATTAATAATTACCCCCAATTATTACCTTTTGCTAAAGTGCGTCTGCCGTTGCTCCGATCGATTGGGTGGAGGCGAACATTCGCTACGCGATCACTGCCGCCGGTGGTGGGGAGGAGGAAGAAGCCGCCAAAATTTTGATGGGCCTCAATTTCTACGGTTACGACCGAACCAATGGCCAAAGCACGGCCCTTTTGGGCAATCAGTTGGTTTACTACTGTATTTGGTTGGAAGCCCTATTAAAGACTACTGTAACAGTATTATGTCTATTCGTTGCGGCACTTTTTTATGCTTTCTCCTTTATTATCGACTTTTTGTTTTCAGATTCATTGAGTTGCTTTCTTCGTCCGATGCCAAACTCAGTTTTGAAGCAAATGTTGGCGAACATCGGCTCACTTTTGGGTTCTCAAAGCATTTTGATGCTTAAATTTCAGTAATTGACTTTCAGCGACAATGGCATTGCTTATTACCCGTCAAGAAAGTCCATTGCGCTTCGTCTTAAGTTGGCCCAAACGATGGGCCTCGGAGGATTGGCGATTTGGGACATTGGACAGGTGGCCATTTGACAATTAATTTGATAAAGTATCGCATTTACAATTCAGGGTCTTGACCATTTTACTTCCGTTCTCTGATGAATGGCATTTTCATGAATTTATATAAATATATTAAACAAGTGACAATGTTCCCATGATTTTTTTTTTTCAAATTATGCACAAATGGCTTTTGAATTCAGATTTCTTTGCCTTAAAAATACTAATTTTTAAAGTCAAAAACTTGACAACTTTTTTTTGCTCTTCAAATATATTTTTCTGCAGCGCGCTTTTCAAAATATTTTTTGGTAACGGAGAAGTGGCCAACGGATGAGTTTTGTTAATATTAAAAACATGCGTATTTTGGTACTTTTTCACTTTACGCCACATAAAATAATTTTTAATTTTTTTTTCTGGAGTTTTCGGGGTCGCTGATCATGAATATGACGTTTATTTCGAACAATTCCGAAATCCGGACCCAAACTCGAACAAAAAATCAAAAATTTAATTATCCAATTTCTCTTTTTCGTCTAAAAGCGACTTAAACACATGGAAACAAACTGAAAGCTATCCACTCATGCAATAAAAGATCATTAAACCATTTTTAAACGAAATTCGAAAAATTAAACTTTAGATTTTTTGTTCGAATTCGGGTCCTGGTTCCGAAATTGTTCGAAATGAATGCCACATTCGTGATCAGCGACCCCGAAAATCCCAGAAAAATAAAAATATTTTTTTTATGTGGCGTAAAGTGAAAAAGTACCCGTATTTTTTCATTTTCAAAATTATTTATTAATATAATAAATATTAAATCTACCATTAATTTTATTAATTTACCCACATTTCTAAAACAAATAATTAAGAATTTACTTAAAGCTTGTTAATTTAAACTGCATACACCAAATTTAGGCTTTCTATTCTATTTATTTATTTTTGGTTTGGCACCACTGGACCCAGCTAAATTTCCTATTTTTTAAAAACTGGAAATTTTTAAGTCAAAATCTATTTCTTTAAAAATTCTAAAGAGTAAAAATTGTAATTGTCACCATATTTTTTGGAAAAAATCTAATAAGAAATTGGACCAAAGTTTTCAAAAATTGCCGGCGGTGCCATATCGCCCCACCTTTTTGAAAAAAATTATACGAGTATTTAACGATTTTCCCGGCTTTGTGTTTTTGGCGATAAAAAGCCAGTTTCTTTTGTTATTACTTTTATTTAATTTTAAATTTATTAAATGTTCGTTCTTCTCGCAGCTCATTTGTGAATTCCCGTTCTATTGAAACTATAATTAAATTTTTTCGTTAACACATTTCCAAATTTGGATGACTTTTAATTACCTAAATTTAATTATCAAAATTAATTCTGCAAATTGCTTTGGTTCTGCGCATTTTGAGGTCATCCAATCACTCAAATTGGGCTCCAAAAAGTGATCTTTGGTGATCGAAAATGATTGAAAAGGCCGTCCAACGTACAAAAATATTTAAAGGGTGCCGAAATTTGAGCAATCAAATTGCATTTTCAAAAATCACCCATCCGTTTCGTTTTTCCCTCTCAAAATGCTTTTCTCAATGCTTCTCCTCCTCCTCCCGCTGCTTCTCCTCTCTCTGATGCCCAACATTTTGTCCGAGGCGCGGCCCCAATGGCTTTTCGGGTCCGGGTCGTACGCCGACGCGATGACCAGCGGCACCATTTTGGACAATTTGTGGTGGGGCCGCAAATGAAGGAACGGATGGACGGAAGAAGAGGACAATTAAGGGCGATAAGCACTGAATGAATGACACGATTATTAATTATGCAATTACTTTTTCTTAAAACAAGTATTATGCCATTAAATTAAATAAATTACTTAATTAGCAAATGCCTGCAATTTTTTTTCGGGCAAACCCCAAAAATAAGCTCTTTGAAATTTTTAGCTAAATTTATCACCATAAATTTCATTTAGAGTTCCTTGGTTCTTTGGGTCGCGACTACTGTTTACAAAAAAGCATCGAAATAAGTATCAAAAATGTAACGTTTTGATTAAAAATTCTTGGCACCTTTAGGCATTAAAAAATTTTTAAAATTTTTTTCAATAAATTTTATATTCACTAGAATTTCGATGAACCGAAAGAGCACCGTCCAATACTCTTTCAAACAGGCATTTTAGCTACCCATCTTTTTTTCAAAATGCTAATTTCTTTTGCTCTTCTTTAAATCTGTTCAGATGCGTTTATTCATTCGTCGAAAACTTCCATTTTGATTGGAAAAAGGTATAAATTCGAAAATTGAGAACTCAGTAAATTTAAAAAAATAATAAAAGGTCCAATTTACTAATTAATTAACCATATATTTAAAAATTTGTAAATACACTTTAGCTGAATCTTTCTTTGTATATAAATAATTTTAATTTCAATAAATGGATTATTATTTTAAATTATAATGAATTTTTAAATTTAAAAATCTTAAAAATGCTTTTCCCTTTATTTGTGCTCTTCTGCTCATACGACATTTTATCGAATCCAAATCCATTTTTTTGTCTGTCCGCTCGCTCATTCAATTCACTTCATTTTTTGCCCCTCCCCTTTCTTCGGGGCTAATTTTCCACTTTTTCCGCCAAAATTGAGTCAGTTTCACGGTCTATCGGCGAGAAAATCCCCCGAGGGAATGCACCGCCGAAGGAACCCCTCCAGAGAATTTGTCCCCATTTATCATCTCCTGACGAAAACATTCTTAGGACCTTTTTGCTGGTTGAACAGAACACGACCGAGCTGTGCCAGCGGAGAAGCGAGAGATTCGGGCACTGCCCCCGGGCCAATGCCCCCCCCCCCGGCATTCTCATGGGAGGGAGGGGGAGGCATTGGACGGGTGAAATGTAACCATTTCAAGCAAAAAGTGCATTAAAAACAAAAAAAGGAGACATTATCTTTTTACTTGAGTTTCAAAAATCCCAAAATTAGTTGATCCCAACCGATAAAAACTTAAGCAAAACGAAAAATAACTAAACAAAGCAATGCTCCAGCAGCTGTGTATTTTAAGTAAAATGGTTACATTTATTCATTATTTATGACTTCAAGTCAAAACATTTCATTTTTCGTGTGAATTTGTCATTGACAAAGCGACAAAAAAAGTTTGTGCATAAACAAAGAACATTCAAAATTCAACGCCTAAGGCACTTTGAAATCTCAAGTGGTGGAGGAGGAGGAAAAAGCCGAAAAGGACGGATTATTCAAAATAAACATTGATTTAACGAATTCAATTTATATTATTAATTACTCTATTAAAATTGTTTAATTTTCTGTTTATTAATTTAGGTTCCATCTGAAAAATGCGAATAAAATTTTCCTTTTCTGTTCTCCTCCGATTTTTAATTTCTGATTTGATTTCTGTTCACTGCTTAACGCCCGTAAAAGAGCTTCACATCGGCGCCTTTTTCCCCATGGAGGCGGGTTCGGGCGGATGGCCCGGGGGACAGGTTTTTCGGCTTTTTCTCGAGGCTAGTGTTAATTAGTTTATGCCCTTTGAAATTAGGCATGCCTTCCGGCAATACAAATGGCTTTTGAAGATGTAAACATGGAGCCTGATTTATTGCCAAATTACGCATTGCGACTTCATCAGTTTAATAGCAAGGCATCAAAATGCATTTTAAATATTCCGTCAATTTTAAAACAATTTTAATTTTCTTTTCAATCCGTCCCTTTTCTTCAGTGCCAACCTGGCCTCGCTGCTTGGCAATTATTTGAATTGCTTTACAAACCCCCGACCAAGCTGATCTTACTTTCGGGCTGCAGTCCCGTCACGACGCTGGTGAAAATTTTGAAAATCACATTTTTCCAAATAAATTTTAGGTGGCCGAAGCGGCGCCCGTATGGAACCTTCTCGTGGTTACCTAATTCAATAATTAATTGATTTATTTTTTACATTTAATTTTTTTCTTTCATTTCAAAGCTCTCTTACGGCGCTTCTTCTCCCGCCCTGTCCAATCGCGCCCGCTTCCCCACTCTGTTCAGAACACATCCATCGGCAAATATGCAAAATCCGACAAGGCATAATTTAAAATGCAAATGAAAAATTATTAAAATTTATTCTCCAAAGAAATTCAGAGTCCATTTGTTTGAGAAGTTCAAATGGAAACGGATCACCATTCTTCAATCGGTGGAAGAAGTATTCGACTCAACCGCAAAAGTGATCAAAAAATGCGTGAAAAACATAATAAACGAATTAATTGAGGATTTGGAAGAACAATGCAGCGAAAAGGGAATTCGCGTGGAAAGGCACAGTTTTTATGGAGGTAAATGTTAGAACAGAAAATGAATTTAAATAAAAACAGAGTATAAATTTAACAACTATTACGGTAACTCTCGTTTTTATATCGTAAGACCCGACGGATGCTCTGAAGGCAATACGGCGCCAAGATGCGCGAATTATTGTCCCCATTGTCATGCCGAAATGGGAAGTGTTGTTGCGCTTGGTGCAGTTGCTGGTGCGCTTGGTTTGGCTGAGAGTCTCGATAAGAGAGTTTAAAAAGTGTTAATTTCTGGTTTTGAATGTGAATTTGGGCCTGATTCTCTGTCAAATTTCTCAATCAAGCCTCAAAAATTCTCAATGCGGGCACAATTAATTAGCCTCAACCCATTCATTTTCATTACCATTTTAAATTTAGGCACGCCGTGTTCTCTGCCAAGTTCAATTTATTTAAAAAAACAGTGTTTTCAAGCGAATTTTAGGCATATTTACATGGTCTTTATGGACGAAGATATGGTCAGTGCAATTAAATGCTTCTTAATCTATCTGTAATTTTGGTCATTCCGCTCCAAGTTTGGTTTATGATCGGATGGTATTCCGACGCGTGGTTCATTCCGCCCGAGGAGGAGGCGTTGAACTGCTCGCGCGCACAAATGGAACGGGCCGCGCAGTTTCACTTCACCACGGAGAGTGTGATGCTGTCGCGCGACTTGCAGCCGGCGATCTCTGGCATGACGGGCGAGCAATTTCAGACGCGACTTCGCCGCCGGATCAGCACCGACCCGCACGAAACTGGCGGATGGCCCGAGGCGCCGCTGGCATACGACGCTGTGTGGTCAGTGTGCTTTTCATTCCGTAATTTTAATTAACTAATTAATTGACCAAGGGCATTGGCACTGACGCTGAACTGCACGATGGGGTCGTTGCCATTCGGCGTCAACTCTTTGGAGCAGTTCACGTACAATAGCACTGGAATTGCGAGGAAAATGTTCAAATGCATGAAAAACACGCGCTTCAGGGGCGTTTCGGTACCGAAATTGTTCTTGGGAATTTTGAGACGATTTCGGTGCCTCACTCTTTTTGCTTTGCTTAAGGGCCAAGTGATGTTCAGTGATTTGGGCGACCGAATTGCGCGGACTCAAATTGAGCAAATGCAAGGCAAAAAAGCGACAACGATAATTATAAAATAATAATAATCGAATTTAATTGGAAGCACAGATGGAAAATATGTTGTCCTGGGCTATTACGACTCAAATTCCCAATCATTGGAATGGTTTCGTCGTGAGAAATTTGCCGGCTCCCGAGGCCCACCGCCCGACTCAACGCGTGTGAAGCAGTGGCCAATCACTGTGGATTTTCGGGTTTGATTTACAAAAAAAAAAAAACATTTTCAAAATAATCAACAGATGGAAATGATTAAAAATAAATAATTATCTTTTGAAAATTTGTGAAAAAATAATATGTTTATCAATTTACCAAAGGGTCATTTTGTTATGAGCTAATGAATCTGTTGGCCATTATTTAGCTGTTCTGTGCCACGATGGTTTTCACGTGTGTCGGCATCGCCCTCACAATCGCTCTTTGGCTGTTCTGTCGCCGACATGCAAATCGAAGGTGACTAAATTTAGAAAATTGAAATTGCTGTATCTGCAACATACAAATTTCATATTTTGTGCTTAATATAAATTGTCTTACTTTCTTCCGACCAAATCCCGTAATAATTTGTCTGTCTGTTCATCCCAACCATCCAAAGTCAACCTGCTCTTCTCATATATCTTGCCATTTCTATATGCTGACGGATCAAAATTCCTTCCTTATTTCAACATCAGTCCCGTCATCTCCTAAACCTTTTGCCATCACTTGTTCTTTGTCCTATCCCTCTAATTGTCAGTGGGCGGTCCGTTCCCGATCACTATTTAAGCTTGTAGCGTTCCCTCACAATTGTTCATCCCCTGGTTCACTTTATTCCACCTGTCTCCAATTGTGCAGACACGAATCCGGAGGTGTTCCACACAGTCGACTGTTGTTCCCCCTTTCCCCTTCCGAATAAAGGATATTATTCGAATTACCGCGACACAGTGTTTTGGAGAATGCATCAACACCAAAGTATCCCAATCATATTTTTATTTAATATTCATGGAGGTCCCGCCGCTGTACATTTGGAGACGGCTATTTGTTCATCATTTTTTTTTGGTTTCAACTAAATATTCATTTTTTGATTTGTTTGATCTGGTAACAACTCATATTTTGAACGGATGAAAGGCTGACTGATCAGTGATCAGAGAATGGGAAAAAAGAGGAAATCTGGGGAAAGGTTGGAGAATGCCCAGCAGAATGAGCGATGAGAAGAGGCTCTGATTTGAGAGATAAAACTGATCAGAGAGTGATCGGTTATCTCTAAAGAAAAATGATCCGAGAGGAATCAAAAATGAATATTTTGAAAGGGAACTCGAACATGAGCAAATTATGCTTTAGAGATCAGAAAATGATCGGTGATTCGGCAGAAAGTGATCAGTAAGCCAGAAACAAACGCTCTGATCAGAAAATTAAAGAAATGACAATGAAATGAATGAGTGAGACCGAAGGTGACGATTTTGAATTGAAACTCAAATTTACCGAAGGCAATCAGAAAGATCAGTGGTGATAATAAAAGGCTGGAAAATGATCAAATTTTCATTTAATTTTAAACATTTTACATTTTTATTTAATTAATTTTCAGAATTAATCTCCCAAATTTTTCAGAAATCAACTTTTCGCAATTTTTAACATTTGCTATTGAGAAGAAAGATATATGACGTGCAATTATCGTCATAAGGGTTCCCGTAATAATTTGTCTGTCAACCATCCAAAGTCAATATGCTCTTCTCATATATCTTGCCATTTCTATATGCCATCCATTCCTCTCTCAATCCCTTTGTGTTTTTGCCGTCATTACCCTTCATCCTACAAAGTCCATCCCCATTGTGACCCATCCAAAATGTTACGAGATTGTTGTTGACCCAAACTTATTCCTGGTTTTTAACACATAATTATTTTGTCAATGTTTCTTCTTAAATAAATTTCTCTCTCTAAAAACGGTAATTTGAAGGGCTTAAAGCCGTGGACACATGCAAATGATAGTGAAATGGGGGCATGCTTTGAGTTGCTTGAATTGTTGCTTTCGAAATGATGTTTTCTGCGCTTCTTTTTTGGCCTATCCTTCCCAAATTTTAATTGCTTTCATTTATTAATTATTAAGAGCTTTCATCCAATCTCAGCCCCATTGTAATCGCATTTTGCTGGTCGGCTCCTTTTTCTGTTTGTTCTCCCTCGTTTTTCTCGGCTTTCCGACCGATGTTTCTTTCCGTGGTCGTCCCTTGCTGCGCTTCTCCTCCAATCTCGGCTTGTTCAGTGCATTTTGCCACGTATAAACCCATTTTTTTTAAATTTCAAATAACTTTTTTTTCATAGTTCCGCGTTTTTCTGCTAATGATCGGCTTCACCTTTGCTTATGGCGCACTTTTTGCCAAAATTTGGGTGGCCCACAAATTGAACAGCGCTGAGAAACGACGACAAATGGCAACAACTTTCCCGAACAATGAGGTCTTAATAATTGGAATAAAAAACTGTCCCCCTTCTGTAACAATGTTGAAATGTTCTTATCAATAAAAGTCAAGGAAAAAAAGAATATTTTTCATTTTTTTAAGTATTTTCCGACTAAACTCTTACCAGTTTTTTAATTTTATAAATATTTTAACGAAAATAAATTTTATTGTCCACTTTCAAACCGAAAAGTCTTGAAAAATGAATCATAATTTAAAATTTCAATTTCAGGAAGAATCCACTTCTCTTGGCCAAGCCAACTCGGTGAGCACAGCCCTCGTTGGGGCCGGCGGGGGACAAGCGATCACAGCGAGCGGAAGCCCATGGGGCGATTCAGTAAATGTTTTTTAATTTTTAAAATTTCTATGCGTTTCATTTTAATATTTGTAAATATTTTCCGATGTGCCAGGTGCGCACTCTGTTCACAGCGGTTGTTGGTCGGCAGCCGATGATTAGCGCTGCGTTGAGGAAAATTTCGCAGCATTCATCCTACGGCAATTTGTTCGAGGGCGGCAGCGCAACGAACAGACGAAATGCCAACATTAATTTGCTTGTTTTGGTTGGCGAATTGAATTTCAAAAAAAAAATGTTTGTTCTCATTTTTGTGAAAAATCCGTTTAGCCAATTCATCCGAGCAATTTTTACATTGTGATCGGCTCAATGGCCTTCGTTGATTTGCTTATCACTGTGTTTTGGGTCGGATTGGACCCAATGAAACGACTGAAAATTCACTTCCCACTTCAGGTCAATTGGAAAATAAACACTTTTATTCAATATTATATTCAATGCATGAAAACATTTAAGCTAAAATGGCAAATTTAAAAAAATGCGTCTTTTGTTATTGCTAAATTAAAGAATGCAATTTAAAAGCATAAACAATTTAAGGACCCGCCGGTTGGCATGCGCCTTGAGGATGTGATGCTAATGCCGATTCTCGAATTGTGCCAAAGCAATCGGCACGAAATGTGGACCGGTAAGAGACTTTTAAACACATTTATATATGTTTTTTAAAATATTTTTTAGTCATTGTTCTCGGCCACAAGGGACTTCTTCTGTTGCTTGGTCTTTTCCTGGCCTATGAAACGCGGCAGCTGAAGCCCCGCTATTTGAGTGACCTTCGCTCAACAATTTTGTCCGTTTGTAATGTTGGCGTTTTGTGCCTTTTGACCGGGCCAATCATTGCGTTTTTCCTGCGCAATCAGCAAAACCCTTTCTTCGGCTTTGTTTCTGTCACCGGTAAAAATACTCATCAATGAATGGACTTGGATTATTAATAAAATATTATTAATTAAAAAATTATATTTATATTTAAAACGAAATAATTATCAGGGCTCGCAAGTTGAAACAATATTTTATTAGCCTAAAAACCAGGGCTGCTAATTGAAACTTTTCAAAATAGCATTGGCCAATAGGAAAATCATCATTTGGCGTCAAAATCAGCATTTTGATAATTTAATTCAAAATGAAAAAATAATTGAAAATTTTTTTTTACGGCGCGCTTTTTCCAAAAAACTTTTGGTGAATGGGGGGGGGGGGGTGTCCGGCGGTGCCGATAGATGCCGCCGGGAAAATTTTCGAAAACTTGAATGCAATTTGTTAAAAGATTTTCACCAAAAATGACCAATTTTTGAGATTTTGAGCCAATTTTGAGGAAAAATAGACATTTTGACTATTTTTAACAGATTTTCTCTGAAATTTTGGTTATTTTACACTCAAGAAAATGAAATAATCTCTTAATTCTTTTCAAAAACGAATTAATTCAAATATTCGCTTCAATAAAAATAGTCAAATAGGTCATTCAAATTTTGCATTTTTTTTTATTTTCAAATCCAAAAATAAGCACAAAATAAGCACGCAACGCTGAAATAAGCACAAATCTTAGAAATAAGCACACTTGCAAGCCCTGTATTATAATCAACCCTTAATTGTTTATTTCCGATTATTTTTGTTTAATTGTTAACCAATTAACAGAAAGAATTCCCGTCAAAAATGAATTTTCATCTAAAATATAAATTATAATTTTTTTAATACAATACAATTTGTCAGTGCTCACTTGCCTTTTCGTCAGTTTGGGCTTAGTTTTCGTGCCCAAATTGCTGTTCATTTACCACTGGCCCGAACTTACCAAGGAGGAGCAACAGCAAAGCACGCAGCGCCAATTGTTGGAGGTGTCAGCGCCGAACCGTAGCGAACAGCTACGGTATCAGCAACTGTTAAAGGAAAATGCGGAGATAAAACGCCAAATTGAATTGGTAAAAAATAAAAAAATAATTCTATATATTAGTACACTTTCCAATATTTGAAATTTAAATCAAAAAATTTTCAATTTTCAGAGGAACCTTCGAATTCAAGAATGTCGTCGGATTTTGGAGGGACATATCACATTGATAAATCCGCTGAACAAAGCAAAAAATTCGACGGTACGCAGAAGACAAAAGCAGCAACAGAACAACAACAACAACAACAACAACAACAACAATAAAAATGACAATAATAATAATGATAATTATAAAAATGGAAGCGAAAGAGGCAAACGAAGCGACAAAAAGTGAAATTTTAATTTAATGGATTGAAAAATATTGGAAAACGAAAGCTTAAGCACCCTTCTTCGGCCTTGCTCAAGTGCCATTGGCTTGGCCTGCCTCGTCGACTTCGAGCCGATCACCACTTCGGTCGGCATGGACCCGACCACGACCATTACGTTGCTGGAGCCCACAACAACCGCGTCGGGTGGCGAGGAATTCGATGAAGCACCACCCAATTACACAACTGAAGAATCGGAAGGTGGAGGAATAGCTGGAGAAAATGTGGTGGAATTCGCATCGCCGCCACGCATTGGGAAGGGCAACGCCGGGGGCGAACAGAGGGCAATCGCACGGCACGCGGAGCGACCCCCGGTGGAGGCGGAGGAAGAGCGGGAGAGGGGTGGAAGAGCGGCGACGCGAGGCGGAGAAGACACAGGCGGGACAAAAATTGGGGGCAAATGGAATGGGAAAATGGGACAAAAGTGCCTTTTTGTAATTCCAGGAGTGTGCAGCGATTATGAAGAGGAAGAAGATGAAGCGGACGGAGAAGGAAGCGGGGAGAAGGTCGAACTGATGTCGACAGAGTCCGACGACGCCAATTGGCCAAATGGCGATGAGGAAGAAATACTGCTTTAAACAGTGTTTATATAAGGAAATAATGTGCTACGTATATTATTTTAATTTAAAAATTCGAATTTTCTAAAGAGAAATTACTAGAATTCTTCTGCAAGCAAAAAATAACATCTCATCATTTCGCTTTTCTTAGTTGTCCATAACACAAATCAAATAAGAGTTTCCCTACCAAAAAGCTGCAAAAATATTTATCTATTTATTTTAAATAAAATTTTTATTTTAATGTTGTTTGCCAACCTAATAAATAATAGAGATTCATAATAGATATATTTTATATGCAATTTATACGCCGTTTTTTTGCCAATATTATCAACAATAAAAGTTTCATAAACTCTTTTAATATATTGTAATTGTTGCAAATATTAATTTAAATAAGCTCAACAACTTACTAAAGTTTTTTGGAGTTTTTTAAAATTCGATATTTTAAATAAACATAATCAGTAATTGTTTATATATTAATGTATTATCGTGTCATTCATTCAGTGCTTATCGCCCTTAATTGTCCTCTTCTTCCGTCCATCCGTTCCTTCATTTGCGGCCCCACCACAAATTGTCCTGAATGGTGCCGCTGGTCATCGCGTCGGCGTACGACCCGGACCCGAAAAGCCATTGGGGCCGCGCCTATAATTTGATTTAAATATTAAATTTTCTGATCACTGACGCCTCAAAGTAATTAAAACTAATCCAAATTTGGAAATATGTTAACGAAAATAAAGTAAGAAAAGAAAACCTTTCTACTTTAAATTATTTTGGTTTAAAGAACAGTTACACGAAATCTTTTAATTGACAGCTAATTAACGATCGCAAGAATAAGAGTGATTTATACCGTCGTAATATTGTAAAATTAATTAATGCCACGCAAATAGTCTGACATGGACAGTTCCGGTGCTCATTTGTCATTCATATAAATAGTCTTTTTTGGTAAAAGGTGGAGGCCATATTCCTAGATTCTTTCCCGACAACGCTTTTCGGTACCCCCGGCCCAAATCGCTATATTTAGGCTTTATAATCGTGTTGTGTTATAAATATTTTTTTTATTCTCTCAACTCTTTTTCCTCCATTAAATTCGACTTTTGGCAAATTAAAAAAGGGATTTTTGACGGCAGAAAAAATAAAACAAAAAAATGTTGAAAAGAACCAAAGCTTGCCAAATAAAAACGTACAAAATTTTGGCGAAGTCTCAAAAAATGCTGAAGAAACTCCAACTGCTCAAATTGAAAGAAATGCTAAAGAAAAAGGCAAAAATAAGCAAGATTTTGACAAAAATTTTAAAAAAGACGACCAAATTTTCCAAAACCAACCACATTTAAGTGCGGAAAACATTGGCGAAAGCTCCAAAAATGAAGTAAAAACTCAAAATTCATTGGCTAAAAATGCCAAAAAAAACGAAGCTAAGAAAGATTTCCTATTTAAGACAATGGTCAATTAGCCTAATTATTCATCTAAAATTCAACAATTGCCCAGAATAAATTGAAAATGAATTTCAATTTTTGTTTTCAATTATTTCTGCTCCTGGCAATTTTCACTGTGACGAAACAAAAGCATTCACCGAATCGAATCGAAAGGATTGTAAAGCACTGAATGGTGTAAAAGTTGAAATTTCCTTTGACGCAACAATTAATTTTGGCCAAAATGGGCCATCAACTAATTTAAAAATTAGTAAAATTAATTGTTCAATTTTATTTATTTTCAGTCAATTTGATTTGGACCATAAAATAAACAAATCAAATCCGAGAAAAGCGCAGCCATTCAAAGAGAAACTTTTTGTGAAGCAAAACAAAGCGGACGAAGTGTTCTTTGAGATGGGCCGGCGCTTTTGGGTCAGCGAAAATTTTTCTGATAATATGGCCAATTGTTTGGACTTTGTGTTTAATTTTGTGTGCGCTTTATTTGATGGAAAATGTCCAAATAAAAAGGTAAATTAGTTACAATTTTTTGATGAAAAAAGATTTTTGATTGAAATACAGACCACTGAAAAAGGAGGCCAAGAAAATTGTGGAAGAATTCACATCGACGCTTTGGCGGCACATGTTGGAACGGCACCTGCTTCTGTTTTTAAACGCGAGCTCATCCCATTGCCGGGTTCAGATTATAATCTGCCAATTCTTTAATTATTATTTCATTTAATATGTTAATTGAAATAATAAATTGTCAAATAATTAATGGGTAATTAATCAAAGGCAGGGTGCTATGTCGTTACTTAAAAAGCCATCATAATCAATATTTGCGCAACTAATTACATGATTTAATTGCCTGAAATACGTCATTAAAATATGCATTAGATTTAATTGCCGGAAATACGTCATTAAAAAATGAAACACTCACGTTGGGCGATCAAGACATCTCGATCACCCTAGAAAATTTTAATAATGAGTATATGTTTCAACAGATTGGCCAGCGTTGGTCAATCGCAAACCTTGAAAGCATTTGTTTTTTTGGTATAAAAAATAAAAATTTATCAATTTAAAATTTTTTTTGGGTCAGATAAAAACGGCAGCCGAAAACGACACACAAAAGCTGCACAGATCACAGTTTTTTAAAAATAAAGCTAAAACAATCGATAAATTTTATTCCAAATAAAAATGTGTGAATTTGAGGAAAGCAATAAAATATAAAACTGATAAATATCAAATTGCAATTAACTCATGTAATTTCAAATTGTAATCATATAATTAATTAAAGGAATATTGATTTCTTATTATGATGGTTTTTTAAGTAACGCCCATTATTATGGTTTTTAAGTAACGACCCAGCACCAAAGGCAGTATTAATTAATTGTTTAGTTGCCGATGGTGGCCAATGCGAACTCAAGGACTATCGGGTCAAATTTCGCATAAAAAGCGCACCAAATGCATTAAATTTTGCAAATATTGTATTGTTTCATTTGACGGGTCATTTACGTAAAAGTAAAAACATTGGTGCTAATGACGCTCTTATACGGACGATTTATGTGCAAACAATTCCCGAAAAAGTGTGGGCCGAGGACAAAAACATTCGATTTGACGTGGTTTTGAAGGCGTACAGCTGCAAAATCTGCTGGTGGGCGGAGCAGAAGCAGCAGCGAATGGTGGCAATTGCATTAAATTTGTTAATTTTGGACGAGACGGTAATCAAAAAAAAAGTCATTGAAAAATAAATAATTATATGAAATGATTTTATAATTTAATTTTGGCCTATGCATGTAAGCAGGGATGGTGTTCCAAGGCCCCAGTCTTTTGAGAATCGGAATTCCAACCCCATAAATCGGAAATCGGAATCCGCGCCATCTCTGCATGTAATTGAGTACCAGACATGAGACTTAATTTTATAGTTTCTCTGAAAATCTTTAAATATATTTTTTTGTTTTTTTTTCTAAATCATTTATGATTTTTCAAATTTTGTTACCCCTATCCAACGGTTTGCTCTTTAAAAAGCCAGGCCGTTGTGCCAGACTTAGCCTGGTGCAAATTGATATTCGTCGATTATTATTTTCTGGCATTCCCATCTTCAGACTAAGAACCTATTACGTTTAAAGAATGTGTGCCATTCTCACCGCATCAGTTCATATGGGCCAATTAATCTTGACAAATTGACTGATCACATTGTGGAAATGGAAATCAATGAACTCAATGGCTGTGTTCCTGTGGATCTTGATTGAAAGTGGAAGTTGCAATCAGACAATGTCGCTGTATTCTTTGATTTTATTTGTTTTTCGAGGAAAATAAATTTCGAAAATCTGACCCAATTTGGCAAATCTTTCCCGAAAAAAGTCGACAAGACTCTTTCCTAAAAGTTATCGTTTAATTCTTTTATTTTTCTAAAAAATAATTTTAGGGAAAATGATTACATATGAACTTTGAAAGTGATTTATTCAAAAAGAGCAAATAATTATAAAATATTTATTGAACATTATAGTATGTACTCAAAAACGAGTCTCGTCGTAATTAATGAGTGACGAATGAGCTAATGACTCTCTAAATATTTTTGAAAGATATTACTAAATCATATTTTAAAACTAAAATTCTTTAAAAATATTTTTGAATTCAGTAATATATTTGTCTGGGAGTGTATATTTGAATTGAATTGGGCCAACATTTTGCATGTTTTTTTTTACTTATTTTTGCTGAGTTTTTACATAAACGTTGGCCCAATAAAAAAATGACAATGAAAATTAAAATTTAAAAGGTTTTTGGCACGAGTTTTCCGCCCCCCTTTCGCCCGCTGTCGCCTTTCATTGTATTACGCAAGCGGCGTGCCGTTGCCGCTTGTCATGCCGGCGCACCAATCGGCGCAGCGTCTCCTCGTCAATGCCAAGTTCACTTGAAAAAGTTGAATAATAAAAAAAAGTAATTAATTTTGTTCAATTTATTCACCTCGCCGTGCGTCGCGACGGAAGCGATTGGCGCCGACGCGTCAGCGCCTTACGCAATGCGGCGGCCGAGCACAAATTGCTGTCCGATGAGCGACCATCGCGAAGCGGCAATGAGGTGATTTGGGAGCGACGGACAAGGGCATCGATCAGCCAAGTGAAGGCCCCTTTTACCTAAAAAGAGGAGGGCATTTTAAAATTAAATAGAAAAAAATAAGAAATTTTCAATCAAAACAAAAAGTAAATTAAACAATCGTCAATTAAATTTAAAAAAATAAGACCAATCAATAAAATGCCGAAAAAATACTTAAAAACGAAGTCGGTTAAAAAAGCCAACTCAGATCGAACTGCTCAATGTGCTTGCATTTATTAGAAATAAGCTATGAACCTGGCACATTTTTTCTGTTTTCCCAGTGCCTTCTCCTTCTTTTACCTGGTCAAGGTTTTTTGCCGAAATTCGCATCCGTCGTACACTGTTCAACAACCTGTGCTGCTCCGCTTCTGCCTCTGTTTGGCCAATGCTCGTCGCCAATGCCACCGATTTGGGCGTCGCCGCTTCACAGGCACCGGCGGAAACGGCGCCGTTTGAATCAGACAAATTTGACGTCGAATGGGTGGCCGGCACTAAGTCACTCTTGTTGGCCACCAGCAAAACCGGAGCCTAATAATTAATTTTGCAAAAATAATTAATTAATTAACAAAATTGATCCCACTTTTTTGGAATTTAATTGCTCAATTTCGCGAAGCATTATCTGTGCCTCGGAAAAACTGTTCGGGTCATTGACCGAATAAACGACCTAAAAATGAAATTATTTAAATCCATTAACCAAATACCTATTTAATCAACAAATTACCATAAACGCATCGCCTATACGGTAATAGAGGTGGCGCATGGCCAAAAAGTCGCGGCTCCCTGACGAATCGATCAGTTGAAGTAACAGTTGCGGACTGTTCGGCTCGTCGCTACCGTACTCCACCCAGTTGAACTCCTCCACCGTAGGACGGTAGTCGTGCAGAAAGCCCTCCCACAGAAATTGGTTGACAAGTGCAGACTTTCCAACCTGATCAGATAAGAAAATGAAAATAAGTAAATCAAAATAATGATAATAAAGTTATACAAAATTTCATTTTCTTTTGCTTAGACACCGCATAAAATAAAAATTTATTTAATGAAAAAAGGCATTCGTATTGAAAATTTTGACTTTTTCATGATGGTAGCCCCTTCAAGACAAGACACACTTTAATTAATTTTATGAAAAATTGATTTTTGAAAATTTTTTTAACAAAACGCAACACCAAATTTTCAAAAAATTCTCTCACTGCAGCCTATTGGCACTGCGGGACCCCCTCTTCCTCAAAATTTTGATGGAAAATAGAGCAAAAAATTTTTGGCTGCTCTGAAGAGCAAAAAAAAATTGTCGTCCGGGGATGGCACCCATTCCAAGCAGAAATGCTTCTTGGACCGTCCCCGCTTTCCAAAATGTCACTTTTCAAAGAATTTCCAGTCTTTAATTGAATTTTATTGCATTTTATAATAACTTGACTGACCCGAGGTGCTCCCATCAGCACCAAGGTCAGCTGAGTCTGCGGATGTGCCGTTGGGTCGGTGCTGCCGGCCGTGCCGCCCATTGCGACGCCATTCATTGGCGGGGAACGTCGCTGAGCATTAACGTCATAAGAACGCCTAAAAATACAGCCATTTTTAGGATGAATTAATTAATTAATTTAAAAATCTGTGGCTCATTAGTGCATTAATTAGACATTTGTTTTTCTCACCTCGACCGTCGATGGGGTGCCGTTTCGTGCAATTGGTGTTCCAACGCGCGCGTGCCACTCGGCTGACTCAGTTGGGACTGACTTCGTTCCACCGTGGGTCTATAACAAGGGGAGGAAGAATGTCAGCATCATCATCATCATCATCATCATCATCATCATCATCATCGCCTGTTTGCTGGCATATTTTGGCAGCATATTTTGGCACTAACTAATAATTCAATTAGTTTTTCGGCACCGCCCCCCCCGTCCTTTCGTCACCCACCCGACAAATTAATTCAAATGATGAAGTGGCGAATTTGGCATCACAAAGTCAACAAAGGAAAATTTGAGAGAAAATTTCATATTAATAATTAAACAAAAAAATGATATTTGCCATATGAATAAAAACAGAAATAAAATTAGAGTTTAAGATAAATGCTATAATTAGGAAAGAAAGGCACGGGATCATTAGGGGTTAAAAGAAGCTCCTTCTCTTGTGCCTATTATGTAATTACGCTGAATGATAAGAAATGTATTGATAAGAAAATTAAACAAATGATAATTGTTAATTTTGAAAAATGCAATTTATATGATTTTTAAAAGAAAATATTTTGAACAATCAAAAGGCTTTAAGCCATTTTCGAGTAAAAATTAGGTACTACCAAAAGGGCATTTTTAATGGCATCACTAATTAAAAAAGGCATTTTGCCATTTCTGAGTTCAATTTTGGCACTGTCACCTGTTCGGCTCCCCAATTTGGGTGGCATTTCTCGGCTCACTGTCCTTTTCGCTGTCGTTGCCATTTTCATCAGTGTCACTTTTTGCTGACAATTGTTGCGCAATTGCTGCTCCTCCTATCACCGCGCACAATGATTTGCGGTGATCAGTGGACAGAAGCATCCGCTGTGAGTTGCAACGGCGCGGCTGTGCCGAATTTCGTCGCGCATTTTTGGCACTTTGACTTGTGCTGACTCTTAAAAAGGAAGGGTTAATTAAATGAATTAAATTCACTTAAAACTTTAAATTGTGTTACTTTTCTGTAATCACTGCCTCCACCACTTCGCTCATCTTTGGACTGCAATGGTTGGCACTGCTCGGCCGGCGCCTATATGCCGCGGCGGTATCGGCACCATACGGCGGGTAACTGTCCAACATTTTTTTTGCCGAAAGTAAATGAAACGGCGAATGAATTTATTGAAAAATAAAATGTAGTTTTTTGAATAATTTAAAATCCAAAAATGGCCATTTCTTAGCGAAACTATTGACAGAGTATGAAAAAGATCAAAAGTTATTTTCCCTGTGGCAGGAAATTAATTGCATAAATTGATCTTCATTTACAAATTTCTCTTCGCAATTATGAATATTCATCATACATAATGCCAAGGCTTGTTTGGCATTAAAATTTACAAATGAAAAAAGCAAAGCAAAACAACGCTCAATTGGCACCATTAGAGTGAATTGGGTGCGCCATTTGGCACATAATAATAGAGGCACATTAGCACAAAAAAGCAAAGTGATGGGGGCAAAGGTATAGATTATTGGTCCCGAAAATTTTTTTAATAAAAATTGAGAAAATTATTTTTGGGGCTAATTTTAGGCACCGAGCACGAATCCGGCCTTATTTTGTCTCAGCCTCGAACCCCGAACCCGGATGCGAACATTTCGTAATACTGTCTATGGTACCCCGCCTCCTTTTTTTGAAAAATTTTAATTATTTTTTTTCTAGAAACAAAGTTGTTTAGGGGTTTCAGGGTCGAAGTTGCTGAAAAAATTAACTGGAAGGATGGGCCTCGTCAGTACGATCCCTTCCGTATTACAAATTAAAAAACAAAACAGAACATTTCATAAACAAATTCTCTTAACAAATAAGGCAAAAATTTCCATTATTTTTAAACTATTTTTCAAATCATTTTTTTGGGAAAAAATAAGAAATTTTTCAAGTTTTTCTTGTAAAAAAGCATTTAAACTTTTGAGATAGATTTTTAGGTTGTTCTATCGGGGTCGCCGATCTCCGACTTTTTAGGCTCCCCAGACCCCGATTCCGGACCTACCATTCCCGGCGCTCCCCGCTTTCCGAGAATTTTCTCTCCAAAGTTTCGGGGAGGAACCCTAATTTATTCCTTCTCCTTTTTTAAAATATTTCCGAAATTTTATTATCTTTTTCTCAATTTTAAACATTCATAAAAAAACGTTCTTTTTTGTGGCAGAGATTTGTCCATTTCTGATGAAGCAAAGCGATGGAACAAAACTCATTAAAAAAAAGTGATTAAATTTTTATGTGAGGGAAAATTCAAATTAACTGAAGCCATTCCAATGGATAAAATAATAAAATTGAGAAACAAATCGGAACGAAAGAAAACTAACAAAACAAAGGCAGCTTTTTATTTATTTTTTTTCAATTTGGTCGTTGTGGCACAGAATGACCTTTTAAGCCTTTCATTTTCACTTTTTGGGTGACAAAATGCATAAAGGCACCCAAATTGGGCTTGGGAATGGATTTTTGGTTTGTTTTTGTTGCGAAGCGAGCAGAAAAAAAGTAAATAAATAGACATTGGCATTGTGTTTGTGCAGGACTTTGGGGACCTCGCAATGCAAAAAATGAAGAAGAAATAATTCTTTTCCATAAAATTCATTTTATAATATTTTAAATGCCAAGGGAAATTGGCCAATCTCATCATTCTCAGAAGCCTTTTCAATGCTTACGCCCCTGCGTTTTTAATATCAGCGGATCAACGCTTGGCAAAAAAAATGTCTACGCAAATCCCCAAAAGTTAACGGAGAACGAATCGAAGAAATTAATTTGTTAATTGAGACAAACCATGGAGAAAATGCTCCGAAAGAAAATTTTTTTTGGAACAAAATTTCAAGGAATTTTTTATTCCACGAGGGGATCAATTTCATCAGTTTTTTCAATAAATGCATCGGAATAGGGACGGCAATCTTTGTGTGCATCATCACATTCAACGTCTTCAACCAAATTTGGCATTTTGTTCGCTTCGCTTTGTTAATGGCGCCGCCGCGAGGATACGTTTTGGAATTTGGCGCCACTGGCGATTTGCTAATGCGTTTTGGACTGTGACGGCTCTCTTTTTTCATCCCCGCGGGGGGGGGGGAGGGAACGCCGTTTTCGGTGGTGCCGCCACACATCATTTGCTGCTGCTATTTGCTTTTGCGGCTCATTTTACAACGCCGTTCCAATTTAATTTGTTTTTTTTTCTGCGGAAGCAAAAGCATAAAAATGCACTTTTTGAAAAAAGACAATTTCAACAGAAAACGAAGGAATCGGGGCGGAAACAAAAACAAAATTCAAAAAATGAGAAATTAAAAAGCCGAAGGGTTAATTTAAAAGTGAAATATTTTAATTTTTAGAGTTTGTCAAAATGGAAAAGCATTTCCTAATTTGATAAAACGTTCAAATTGGGCACAAACAAAGTCGAAGACAAAAAAGAAATTTGATTAAAATTAGAAATCGAAACTTTTTTTCTGTTCAAACACAATTCTCATGTCATTTTCTACAGGCAAAACTGTTCGCCTAGAAAAAAAAGAGGATATTATGTAAGAAAAATTCGGATTTATGCCTTCGAGGGCCTCGAAGATAATTGCCAACTGCCGACCGACTATTTTTTGAATAAAATTTAGTAGAATTTATACAACAATCTTTGTTTTTACAGGGAATTGAAGTTCTCTTGGAACCAAATTTGCTCATTTGACAATGAAATTGAGCATTTCTCAAACTTTGGCCAAGGGAAAGGCGAGCGGAAACCAAAGGCAAAACAGCCCCAGGCGGAGTTTTGGAGGGAATTTGGGACAATGGCAAAGGACGACGGGCCGGGGAGGGGGAGGAAGCACCGCCGCCGCATGCACCGCACGGCACTGTCCCTCCGGCACTTCCGCCGTCGTCCGCCCCGCTTTTGCTTGCCCCCCATTGGCTCACTCATCCATCCCATTACGCCCATTTACCCTCATTTACTTCCTTTCTTAATCATAATTCCCCATTAGTGATATGGTGTGGTGATGGAATAAGCAAGTCCCCCAGCCCATCCATCCCGTGCCCCCGCGTGGTCAAAGGTCTCTTTCGCTCCCAATGCCATTCTTTCCTCCCCCCCCCTTCCATTTCCCATTAGTGAGTCACCGTGCCTTAGGCCTTCCTTTTGCCCAATTTATGCGACTGCCGGTGTCTTTTTTTGGCATGGGTTTTGTTAGAGAAGAAGCTTCTTTTTAAACAATATATTAAAAGGTTTTATAATTTAAAATGTAAATTTTAATTGTTGCTTTATTAATTGTCAACTAAGAAAAAATTAGACAATAAAAGATAAGAAAATTGTGAATTTGAGAATATTTCATTGAAAAAAAGGAAAGTCAATCACGCAAAGGTGAAGGAAAATGCAAGAAAAAGTCCGTTTGAAACAAAAGTAAAACGCCATTCAAAAGAAAGATAATAGAAGAAAAATTGTGAATTATGTAAAAATAAAACTGTAGAAATTTTTTGAGTAAAACAATAATTGCCATTAAAAATAATAAAAAATGTTTATAGCATTAAAGAGGTAAGTTTAAAAGATATGCGAAAACGCGCATCTGTGAGCAAAAATTTCCTCAATAAATTAGATAATTTCGTTCCTTTTTGGAAGGCCATGGCCAAAATTTCATCAACTTTTATCGTTTATAATTTATGTAACTGGCGGGGGTTTGCTGCTCTGTCCGCTGATAATTTCTATTTATAAATGCATAAACATAATATCAATTTCGTTTCAAACAATTTTTAAATTCGCATTTCCAAAAATAATAATTTTATTCAAATGCAAAATGTACCCATTTGATAGGAGAAAGTTTCTTGAAGTGAGTAAATTTTATTTTAGCTTAAGATTAATTTTACGGAACTTGTTTTAGCATTTGCGCTTATCTTATTTGTGAGATTCATTCATTCATTGTAGTAATTAATAAGCTTTTTAGATTTTAATTAGAGAAGATTATGTGTATTTCCTGCAGATTTTGCGTGCAAATGTATAATTAAAAATTATATATTTTTTCACATTCTTTTTTTATCTCATGGAAGTCAAATTGAATATTCAGAAAATGTTAATCTGAGAGCATGAGAAACAGAGCATAAGTTGAATAAAAAAAAACATATCGTATTGCTTTTGAGAATTAAAATTATATTTATTAAATTAAAATAGGAAATTTCTAAAAAAATAAATAGCGATTCGTTGGAATTCAATCAAAACAGAAAAATTAAATGCGGTGTAAAAAAAAGTGCACCATTTGTGCCGAACGAACAATTGGGAAGAAAAACGGGGGGAGGGGGGGAATTCATTTGGTTAATTGGTGGCACTGAGTGAGCGTCGGCTGTTTATCCATGGGTTTTGCTGTCCAAAAATGCAAATTGACAAAGTGGGCGTGAGAAAATGGGGAAATTAGTGTGGGAAAAACGGCCACACAAACGAGGAATGAATTTTTGGCACAAAGTGCCAATGGAGGATTTAGCGAACGAACACCAAAAAAATAAAAATTATATCCTCAAATGGGCTTGCGAAATTATCATTAATGGGGAGTTTTCTCCTAGTGAATCAATCCGCTTCTCACAATAATAATAATACTTTCACATCAATTAAATATTAATTGTTTTTGTTTTGGTCGGTCATAATCACGCACTTGTGCGTTTATTTCTTAACGCGTTGATGAAATTCTCTTCAAAGAAAGCATTTAGGGTCTATATTTTATTGTAATATGTTTTGGTTTTTTAATAATTAAAGCAGTGTTTGGTTATATTTTCCATGCCAATTTGCTGCCGCCTCTCCCTCCCCCCCCCCCGACAGCTTTCACATTCCATTAACGTTAATTATGCATACATTCGCAGGACTTTTAAAGCCCAAATATGGCTAATGTTAATAAGCAGGGGAAAGAATTTTCGGGGAAGAAAATGTTTGTGTAGGTAATATGGCCAAATTATGGGGGGAGGACATAAAAGAGGAGAGAAAACATTTTAAGCAGAAAAAGACCATTTTTATTATTTAATAACAAAAAACGGACAGACTTTTAATTTAATTTTCGGTCCGTAATTAGGAAACTAATTTGGAACGCAAATTTAACAATTAAAACAACTGAGAAAAATAAAAAAACATTAAAAGAACGTAAGTAAGTAAGAAAAAGAGTGAAATTGAAAAAAAATTCTCACGGTGTTAATTTCCAAAAACAAAATGCCTACGATAGGAAAATTGTCTGCCAGAAATTTCCCATAAAATTCATTTTCATGACACGAGTCTTTGAAGAAGCAATGCACAAACAATTTGTTCTTATTATCATCAAAAGCTTTTAAAATTATATTTTGTTAAATTTAATTTAAATAAAAAAAAATTAAATTTAACAAAAATAAAATATTAGAGAAAAAGGCATTTGTTTTTATTTTGGAAATGGGAAATTGAGAGATCAAATGTGTGTGAGCAACAGCAGGTGAATGGGAAAGCAAAGGATAATAAAGTTAATTAACTTTTCCCAGCAAATAAATACCCTATTAAGTATTAAAATTATGTTTTTGCCTTTTTCTCAAATTAATTTCCGATTAATTAAAATATTTCTTGCGCTTATTTTGGCCAATGCCCGCGGCAAAAGCAGCAAAGAATCCATTTTTCGCGTCCGTCCAATTTGCTTTTGTCCGCGTGAGTGCTATTTTCAGCGTTATTTTGTTGCAGCGCTTAAAAATTGATGAGTTTTACTGAAGCTGAAAAATTCACATTCAAAAAACAGCGCCATAAATTACTTTTTTTTTTGCTGTTGGAAGAAGAAGAGATGAGAAAGTTGCAACAAATTGGAAAATGAAAATTTGAAAAAAATGAAATGGAAATTTGGTAAAACCGGGTCCGGGTTTTGCCGGGCACAGAGAAGCCGGCTTCCGGGCCCAATTGATTATTGGCGCTATCAACTCGATATTTCCACAACGCCTGTAAAAATTTGCTTAACTACATTATAAATCAGAGATTATTTGTGTTTATCAACTCGTCACTTCCGAAACACTGATACAGTTTATTTTGAGGGGGTAGTGAGCTGAAATTTTAAAAATTATATAAATTTATGTGAATATTTCGGCATGGGATAATTGTTCAAAAGCATCCTTTAAAAATCGCTATGCGAGCGAATTGGACAAAGAAGGAAATGAAAAACAAAAAGAATATAACTATTTGGCGATAGAAGTATAACGTAAATTAATACGTAAATTCAATTTTTAAAGCATATCAGTAGAGATAAATAGTGGCATTTAAAGTAAATATTTTATTAATTTTTTTTTAAATTTTTCTAACCTCCAACTTTGGTCAGCAATTTGACCCAGATCCCCATTTTTACCGGGATTTTTTGCGGACCAACCGGCTCGGCACCGGGTTTGGATTTTCAAAAATTCGGGCCCGGGTAATAAAAAGTGAGGATGTTTTAAAAATGAATCCCCTATTTTTATCTTTTAATTTATTCAATAAATCCAAAAGAGGCCCTCCCGAAATTCTCCACCCAAATTTTTTCCCGTGACCAATTAATTACAGCAATAAAAGCCAATGATTAAAATTGTAAATAAAATTTTTCTTGGCTTATGCATTTGTTTATGATGTGAATTCGTCAATGTTTCCCAAAAAATTTTTTTGGGCGGCACTTCCAAAAAAAAATTCCCAGCGGACAGCCGCGGGCATTTTGCTGGTGCTGACGATGGTCAGCCGCCCGCCCGCCGGCGGAAGGAATCCTTCGCAAAATATCAATTTTTCGTTTTGGCGGACGATGTCCAAAACATAAATATACAAGGGGTGTCTCGAGACACCCCCCCCCCCCCCTCTCCGCGCCTATCGGCACCGCCCCCTTCCCAAAGAAAACTATTTTTTTTCTTAAAAAATATTTTGCCATTGCAAAATTACGAGTGCATTCGGTAGGCGGAATTGTGAAAAGATTTAATTGTTTTATATTAATGCCAACAAATTTTTCTGGTATATTTTGAAATTTTTTTTTCAGGAACAATGCCGAAAGAACAATATATGTGCCAATTATGTGCTAATTTTTAAAAAAAAAGTCGTAGACTTGCCAAAAAAGTCGCAAAATTTGGCAGTTTTTGGTGAAAATCTGTTAACAAATTGCACTCAAATTCAAATTTTTCCCGGCGGCGCCTTAGGCACCGCCGGACCACCCCACCCCACAAATAAATGCGAAAAAACGAATTGTGCGCCGCAAAAAAAAAGAATTTTGGACCGTTTCGAAATCCCTATCTCCATCTTTCAAGTGAAAATTATTTTTATAATTTGTCTTAGTTACAAAAATAATTCCTTCTTTGCCTTCAACTCAAATGCAAATGCCACCGACGGCGCCTGAGGGTTCTTCCAATTCCAATTTGACTTTGCACACCGCTTTTGAAAATTGAAACCTCTAGGGCCAAGAAAATGGTAAAGCGAAAAGGGAATTAATTGGAATAATTAAAAATTAACTAATGAAAAAATAGTAATAATAATGGAAACACCCATTCCTTTTCTTAAAAAGCTGTGAAGCATTGGCTGATTTTTAAAACCTTAAGTGTTTTAAATTGATTTATTCGTTTTGGCCTTTAATTGTATATTTAGCTGGTCCAAAAAAACTAAATTTGCCAATTTTTTTTGGCGCAGCGAAATATTAAATATTTAATGGATGTTGGAATTTTCATTGTTTTGGCAAGATAAATTTTGACATGTTAAAAACTGGAAATTGAGTAAAAATTGAGGGATGAGGTGGGTTTGAGACAACCAACCAGGCCAAAAATTGAAACATTTAAATTGTCCGTTCGACATTCGCCCTAAAAGCGAATTTTGCTTTATTCAAATTTCGGGAAATTTCATATTCATTATTTTAAAAAGAACAAATAATTAGGTGCACAGAGTAAAACGCGAAAAATAGCTGAGTTTCCTTCAAAATAGCATCATAAAGAGAGGGCAGACAATGTGTTTGCTTTTTTGATAGTTTTTTGTTTGTTTTTATTAATCCAAATAATCGCATGGATAGTCCCTCTGGTCAATGCAATCGCGGTACATCGAGTCGAACCGTTGCAGCACGCTCGGGGATAGGTTGGCATCGTTGGTGATATGTCGTCGGAGGCGTTGGATGTCATGTTTGGTCAGCCAGTCGAGCAAATCGGTGGCGATTTGTTCACCAACCTGGGAAAATTCACATTGAAAATTCGAAATTGTTGCTTTAAATGGAACAAAGAGAGCCAAGCACATTTCATATTGTAGTTTTATGAGTAGGATGGGAAAGGGCAGCATTATTAAGCGGATTAAGCCATGGTCAACGATTTCCTTCAATCGATTAATCAGTTTAGGCCCAAAAAAAGGGGGGGGGGATTCTTTTCATTGGAAATGATTTTTTTGAAGAGAATAAATGGCTTTAATATTTTTTCCGAAAAATGTTTACTGGTACCGAAATTTTTCTGAAAATTTTAAAAACATATTTCTAGGTGGTGTGTTTTAGGGCGGTGAGTACGAATCCGGCCTCTTTTTTGGCGAATCCAAACCCAAATTCGAACATTTTTCAAAAACTTTACATTTTCAAATTAGATATAAATCATTGGCTGCATTTGAACAAAAAAAGTTGTGGTCCAAGAAACTAAGGATGGTTATTGATTAGTAGGGATGTGACTTTTAGTGACCAAAAATCGCGAAATAGTTAACTAAAATAGTGACATTCCGGGTTAATACTCAGCGTCCAAAACACCCCTAAAATATGTTTTTAGAAATCTCAAGTCAAAAAATTTTCGGGACCAGTAAAACACATGATTGCCCCCAAATTGAGCCTTCGAATTAACAAAATCCCCAAATTGCTCTCATCCCAACTCCATTAAAATTGTTATTTTCAAATTGCACTTGCCTCCGGCTTCAGTTTGTCTTCATCAAGCAATTGGGCGAAAAATTGCGGTGGGACGCGTCCATCCGGGAAAAAGTTGTGGAAGGCGGACGCATAATTGTCGCAACGGATTCGATTGGCGATGTGAAAGTGGCCGCGTTCGATGGCCAACAGCACGCAGCGCTGGAGCAAATTGTGCACGCCGTCGAGGCCTTCGCGCACGCGCAAAAGACTCCTGAAAAATGGAGGGCAAAAAGTAGACAATAGCCCCTTCAGCTTTAACTCCTCGAATTCTAAGAAATGTGCTGATAAGAAGAGACCAAATCAGGGAAACCGTAGCCGAATCATAGAAATCAGATTTCTCATTTTTTCATTCTTCGCCCCCCCCCTCCGTCTCCCCACTTTTTTCCTTCTGTTTTTCCATCGCACAAAATTTGTTGAAAAATCTTGTTTTCGGTGTAAGACCTTTTTTTTATGTGTGTGCAGGCCCGTATCTAGTGGGGTGGGGGCACGTGCTCCCGCCGAAATGAAAAAATTTAAAAAATATTCAAGAAAAATGGGCAAATTTTTGGAAAATTTTGTACATTTCCTTATCATATAGCATTAAAATTTCCAAAAATTTTCCATTATTTTTTTTTAATTTGTCCCCAAAACGGCAAAAAATCGTCATTTTAGCGCTAAATCGCTACAAATTCCTGTTTTTGAAAATTTGTTTTTCCAAGAACTCTAAGATTTTCTGTTGTCTTATTTTTGAGTATTTTCCTAAAATATTTTCACGACGAATTTTTTTTTCACGGCGGCCCCTATCAGTAATGCCAACGGTTCTCCTGAAATTTCTTGAAAAAAGGTTGCCCCAAAAATACTGCGAACAGCAAGAAATGCCGTTGCTCAATTTTAAGACCAACCCAGTGGATTTATTCTTAAAAATGGCCACAAAATGCTACCATTTTCCAAATTTGTCCCACCAAAACAAGTGAAACCCTTAAAAATGGGAACCGACAATTTGTTTTTGCCATTACTCTCTTATAAACAGCAAAAATTGTTGTTTTTACGATAAATTTTACCTTTCCAACGCGGCCAAATAGCCTCCGGCAGCGCATGCCAACGCCACCTCGTCGTAGTGGAGGATGGCACGTCGTGGGGACAGTTCCAGCGCACGGCACTGCACCACCGGGTCGCGCTCGACCAGCAGATCCTGCTCCCGCTCGGGCAGGCCGGCATAGACACGTTCGGTGGGCTGAAGAAAAGTTTTTGTAAATCGAAAGAGAAATTTTTTTAATTATACGAGTGATAATTTGCCGGATTTTACATCACAGAGCTAAATCAATGTTGCTTATTTCTACGATTTACGGCTCACAATCAGACGAGACCCGCTTCTTAATTTTGAAAAATGGACCGTTAGACCTAAAATTTAAATATTTCATCGAAATTCAATCGCCACTCAGCCATTAATTAATGAGATAATGTCATAAACCAATAATTACCTGGTCAAGTGCCAGTTTGGAGCACAGCTCGAAGAAGTCCAGGCCGGACAATTGCGGTTCGGCAGCCAACGCGGACTGTTCAAAGTCCAACCGTCGCGTGTCCGCGTTCAGCACAAAACAGCGCTCGGGCAGAAAGAAGTGACTTTGGGGAGAGCCTTCTAAAATTTGAAAAGGACAAAATAAAATTCAATTTGCAAATAAACAATAAGCCTATATTAGCTAGCCTTTATTTAGCGGCGATTTATTATCAATTGACCATTTGAGGACAATTAAATTCCCAAATTTAATAATATATGAAATACCATCAGCAGAGTTTTTGCGAGAATTCGGGAAATAGTGCCTCAGGCATTCGATGTCCGCCTGCAGCGCAGTGAGCGTGTCGAACACCGCCGGGGGCAGTGCGTCGCGCAACTCGCACATGCGCGACGGCGTGCACAACTGCGACACGCGCCGTGCGCACAAACAAAACAGCGACTGCATTTGAACGGAAACCGCAGCGCCGCACGGAACCGAAAGCGAAGCGAAGGAATCAGCGGGCGGCAAAGCCATCGGTAGTGGCCGAAATGTTGTTGAAACCTAAGCCCAAGAGTCATTGCTCAACGCACCCCAAACACACACCGAACTGGCGAAGAAGAAAAACGGAGGGGCAGAGAAAACGAAATTCAAGAAATTTGGACAATTTTTAGAGAAAACCTAAATGAATGTGAATGATGGATGAGTTGGCATTAGCAAATTTGGTAAAATATTACATGTTCCGGTCGGAACCCATCAGTTGGGCCCAGGCACGTTTGGGCCCCAGCGGTTTTTTGGCTATAACTTTTTGCTTTGTCATCCAAATCAAACTTGTTGGTATCTTTCGAAAGCTGTAAATGTCCTTTATTAGCCTGCAAAATTTTGAAAAATTATGTAAAGGTTCAAAAAAAATATGGCCAGAACAACTTAAAAAACCAGATTTTTCAACTTTTATGCCCATAAATTTGTTCAAAATTGACGAAATTTTTTGAAAATTTGCAGGCTAATAGAGCAGGGTTGCGATCTCAAAATTTTTAAAGTCCTCATTTCAGACATAAAAAATACTCATTTGCCACTAAAATACCTCAAAATTTATCATTTCATTTTTGATTAAATTTGTACTAATTTACTCATTAATTATATTGAAACACTTTTTTTCTTGGACTGTGAAAGGGATGAAATGCACTAAGCATAATTTGAAGCTCAAGAATAGAGATTTGCTTAATTAATTTCTCTTATTTTTTAGCATAACATTGATTTTCCTTGATATTCTTCCATCATTTGGGCTGAGACAATGATGGAAATGACAATTCTCGGGTAAACATTTAAATTTTAAAATTATTTCTAATTCTTAATTAACAAATTGACTTAATAAATGACATATCATCCAAAGTTTAATGAAAAAAATCGCAATACATTGACTGTATTTAGGAATCGGATTAGCATTACCGCGGACGGCGCCAAAGTGTCGCCATTTGGCAGCAAAATGGACATGGGGTGGGAAAATGGAAATAAATTCATTAAACGCTTAAATATAACATTATTTAAAGGGACTATTATGTTGAAAATAACAAGCTGAGAAAAACACGGGGATTGGGCTGGGTAATGGCCGCACTTTTTGTGGTCGCCGACATGGCAGGCGGAGGCATTGTGGCATTGCCAACGGCGGTGGTCCGATGCCGTAAGTTTTTAAAACCGTGCGGTCTGCTCATTAATTGCTTGTTTTTGCCCTTGCAGAGTTCTTTTCCGGGTTGCTCATTCTGTTGTGCATGGCGATCATCTCCACCTTTTCCGCAGTTATGCTGGGCCAATGTTGGGAAATATTATTGCGCCGTTTCCCGGTTTACCGTACTCACTGTCGAAAACCGTACGCTGAAATTGGCCTTAAGGCCCTCGGGCCAAAAATTAGGTGACTGCCATACAGTTTCAAAAATACAGTATCAAATTGTATCTAAACATTGTCTGTATTTGCCACCATTTCCAGAACTATCGTATCGATTTGCGTCAACGTCACCCAGTACGGTGCCACCACCGTTTTCCTGCTGCTCTGTGCCAAAAACATTCGTGACTTCATCCGTGCCTTTCTAGACAAGGAGATCAGCTTCTGCTATTTGATCGTGGTCATTGCGCTTGTGCTTTTGCCCGTCACTTTGCTCAAATCGCCCAACGATTTTTGGCCGGTCATTGTGGGCGGAATGCTTAGCACAATCGTTTCCAGTAATTACATATTAAATAAATATAAAACACCCAAATAAAAAAATTAAAATATATTTTTGAGAGCTACAATATTTTAGGTGTTAAAATGTCCTAATCAAATTCTATTCCAATGCTATTTTCCAAACAATATTTTTACAAAATTTTTAATATTTTCTGCTGATAATTTAATTTTAATATCGTTCCAAGATCGGGCTCTAGATAATGCTACATATGTTTGGCCATGAGAAAAAGGTTCTTCACAAAAATCTAGGCCAATTTTTGAAAAAGTTTGAGATTGACTTTTATTTATTGTAAATGCAAAAGCAAGTTTTATTGGAAATTGATGTCTACGTAACAAAAAGGGAAATTTCTTTTCCTCAATTAATCCCCCTTGCATAATGATAAATTGTTTTTAAAGTAAATGATTTTCCCGTTCCTCCTGGTCCATCAATAAATATGCATTTTTGTTTATTTTTTTCAAAAACCTCGGTTAATTCTATCATTATTTTTGTTTGATCAGCATTTAACATTGCTTTTAGTTTTTCTGCTATTTTCATCTCTTCAATTGGATTAAAATTATCTGTTTCTATAAATGTTTGTTTTAGCATTGTTATTTGGGGCATTGTTTTAAATTCTGATAAGGAGTAGGTTTATTAGAATTTGGTTTATTAACTGTAAACCAATTTCCCAGTGTAAATCCTTTGTTAAATTTGGATTCTTTAACTTTATATCAGCAACCATATACTCTTTAAAAGAATCCCATATTTTTTCTGGAAATTTTGGACCACAAGCAATTAAAATATTAGTAAATAAAATTCTAAGTCCATTTGGGTATTTTCTTGAAAAAGCACATGCTTCTTCCATACATTTAAACCATTCGTCGTCATCGCGACAAAGTCCTCGTGCTAAACATGCCCTTGCGAAAGAATTATGTTCTTTTCCATTAACAGTTTTTAAATCAGAAAAACTTTTACCATAAATATTAAGCAGCAAAAAACGTAAGTAATATTTTTCAGTGTCTGTTGGATTAACCGGAACTAATCGACCAATTTTTTTAACATTTCCTTCTATTGGATATTTCCAAATTCTATCTTTCCTAATCCAGGTACAATATTTTGGCATTTCAACATATTTAAATTTCAGGTGGGGGTTTTTTTGACAAAATTTAAAATAAGCTGTTAAAGTTGTCTCTTTTTTTGATGCTTCTTCAATTTCTTCATCTGTTGCATCTTTTTTATAAAAAATTTTTTGCTCATTTTCCAAATGAACGTCTAATAAGTCGACAGAATGCGATTTCCCTTGCATTGAAAATTTAAATATACGCCAACATGCTTCACATGGACTTAGATATCGAGCTTCGAGATATTTAGTGACTTCGTCATAATCTAAAGCTTTTTTAATGCCATCTTCACTTTCAGCTGAACATTCAACAACTGCTGCGTCATATCCTTTGTATATATAATCATAAATATATTTTACCGCAGCTATATCGGCTACTCTCTCCACATTTATATGAGCCTTAAAACTTTTACTAAGAAAAGAATTATATGGTACAACATATTGATTCGTTAATTTAACGCCTTTTTTAAAAATAAATCTACCATCATTTGGTCTTTTATAATAGGGGTATCCATCCTCATTTATTTTTGTTTCCTCTAAAAAGGTTTGGGAAATTTTTTTGAACATTTATTTCTCGTATGATCCCAGCAAAGTGATTTTTCAGAGCAAGGCCCATGCATCATGCAATTCGAAACTATTTCATATAATTCTCGGTCATTGTTTGGGTCGGGAACAACAGTAGAAATAAATTGATTAATTTCTGTTGTTGTTCGCCATTTATAATCATGGTCCAGTGTAATTAATAAATGAAGGTGTGGCAAACCTCTTTTTTGGTACTCAATTACCCAACAATAGCCAATTACTTTTCCAAATATTTCTTCGTTGAAAATCAAATTTAACAAATAATTTTTTTTTAATTGGAAAACTCTGGCAATAATATCTGGTCTATCCGATGGTGTTTGCCCAATTTTTAAACATTTTAAAATATCAGGGTCGTTTGGATTACATGTAAAGGTTACAAAAAGATCAGACTTTCCTGTTTCATTAACTATTGACATCGCATCCATAAAATGTTCATGCATGTTTCGTGGACCACCAGAAAAAGTTGAAGGCAAAATTACTTTTTTTCGAATTTCAGCCCCATTTTTTCAGCTTTAGATTTTAAAAAATCCTCAACAGTTGAATAATTACTTCTGCATAATTCTGCTTGGTGGCTTTTAATATACTCAAGTCTGTCCCATTCTATCTTTGCCGCAGAATCAACCAACCATTGCTGAAATAACTTTTTTGAATAAAAATGTGGAAAAAACTCCATCCTCACGAAAATAAAGAAGAAATTTAAAATAATCGCATAATGTTATTTTTTTCCCATTTTTATCTTTTAAACCAAAATGATATCTCGCGCCAATGGGTAAAGCAAGGGATAGGTCATGGGCTCAACACATTTATCAAGCGGATATAAATCCTTTAATTTTTTACTTATTTTTGGGTAAACAACTATTCTTGCTGGTGGGATTTCATCGTTCGAATTACAAAACATAATTGCACACACTTCATTGATTTGCGGCAAATTGTAACGTCTTTTATCAAAATTTTCTTTAAGGCTAAAAAGCAAGCGAAGTTCAGGCAGTTCGTTTCCCAGTTGTTTAGAAATTTCATTTTGTTCTTCATAAACATCTTTCATCAGCAAAAAAGATTTGGCAAATTTGTTGTGTTCCCTCATAAAAACCTCGATATATTCCATCAAATTTTCATTACAAATTGCATTACTTTTACAACGCAACACAGTCGCATCACCTGTGTCAACGAAATAAAGCTGTCCATTTGTTGGAGCTTCACCATCGCTTGGCATGGCACTTTGATTAAATTTATGGTAAACCTGTCCCTGTATTTTAAAACATGGTGGACCTGGGATTTTGAATGAAAAACGCAAACAACTCAACGAAGCAAATGAAAAAGCACTATTTATTCGACGAATATTTGCCATAAAGTCTTTATGATAAGAATGTTCCTGAAAAAATAACTGTTTCAATTCAATCGGATAGTCTTGAAAGTGATTAATAAGCAAAGAAATTTTTCCACCCTTACAACAACCGTAAAATAATTCTCCTTTTTTTGAGCTGTTCATAGAATTTTCTTCTTTAAAATGTAAAGCTCCACAATTTTCACATTTTTTTTCAAAAGGACTAAGAACATAAAAAACTGCATTTTGATTTTTAGCTGCTAAGTTAAGTTTGTTTATGTTCCGCCAAAATTCAACACGGTTTTGCTCGTTTTTTAAAAATTCCCAATTATGCTCTTTTTGTGATTTACGCCAATGTTTGACCCTTTCTTTCTCATTTTGTCTATGTGTCTCTAAATCGGTAACTGACTGTTCAATTTTTCTTTTTCTCCAAGTTTCAGCTCTTATTTTCTCTCTTTCTCTAAAACCAGTTCTATCAAATGTATCACCACGAATCAATCAACTTGTTGATTGAATATTCATTGTACTTTCAGACAAATCCATTTCATTTTCAGAATCATCCAAATTAATAACAATTTGTTCTTGGGTTTGAGTTTCTAACCGCTTTTGAAAGGAGCTTTGAACCTTTTGAACAGCTTTTGAAGGGAGCGTACAACCCTTTTTATCGCCACTTCCCTCTCCGTTTTCTTCACTGGTGAAGTTTTGTTTTTTATGCACCATTTAAATAATAAAGAATTTATTTATTGCTAAAATCAATATTAAAACAATACAAAAAAGGATTAAAAATAATTTTAAAATCGAAATTATTAAGATGAAAATTTGAATTTACAGGCACAAAAATCGTTTAATTAAAAAAAGGTACTGGAAAAAACAACAGAAAAATGGACATCGAAACTTTGGCACTGAAAATTGAACACCGCCAAATATTAAACTATTAAAGGAAATTTCATTTACGTCTTTAACTAATATTAACAAATCCTATATTCGAAAATAAACCGCTTATTGATAAAATTGGCCAAATATTTTCTTCGGCTATTGCAGTTCACAGGACCATAAAAAACACAACCATAAATATTTTGGCAACTTTAATAAAATTTGGTAGCTACTTTTTAGTTTTCTTAAATACCCAATTTACCCTGTAGTCTTGGACGTTTTTTAAATAGACCAATTTGCCATATAGAACTCATTTTAATAAACCTAAAACAAAGAAGACATAAATTATCAATTAAAAAATTTTAGATTATGAAAATTAGACATAAATCCTACTGGAAATTTGTCAAAATGATTAAATGTTAAAGACATTATGCCAAAGAGATATTTTTCAAAGAAAAATGAGCAAAAGAAGGTTTTTGGTTGAGACCGAGTCGGACCGGATCCGGTCAAAAATTCGCCGGACCGGACCGCATTTTCAAAAATGACCGGATTCCGGATCCGGTCTCTCATAATCCGGTCAATCCGGTCAATCCGGATTTTTCCCAAAATCGCCGGACCGGATTGCCGGATCCAGAAAAATCCGGTACCGGATCCGGTCCGGCTCGGTCTCTACTTTTTAGTGTTCTTAAATACCCAATTTACCAATGTTGTCTGATTTTCTGGCGATATCCAAATTTCCATTGCATGTCCATTTTTATGGTGTCCAAATTTCAATTGTCAATTTTGGCCTTTTAAAAATAAGGTTTTTAATAAACAAAATATTTATTTTTTTTATCTAAACGCAAGCTTTAAAAATAGCGGTGAAAAACAAATGATTACTAATGAAAAAGACGAAAACGATAATGGCTTTTACCTATTCTTTCTTCTTCTTAATTATGAAATTGACATGTTTTGGTTTTTTCTTTTGAAATAATAATAGAAATATTGATTGTGTGGATTTCTTCATCAATAAAATCATTGTCAGCAAAAAATTTCATATAATTAGGGTTGTAAATTATATGGATTAACATATTTTTTCTGCGCATATGCTATAAAGAAAGGGGCTCAAAAATAGCATTTCTGCGTTAAAATTTTTTGGTTTGCTGAAGGTTTTTAGTCCATATAAATCCATATTTTGGGGGTTTTCGGGAATAAATCCATATTTAGCCATTTTTGTGTTTTTAGTCCATATTTCGGCCATTTTTGGCAAATTTTCACAAGAAAATGCAAGAAAAGGGAAAAATACACCCCCTAAAGATTGATTTTTTGGAAATTTTAAAATTTACAGCCCAAAAAATATGAAAAATTTGAATTTTCGTCGTCATTTTGGCATTTTTAATAAATCTTTTCATCATTTTTTGCGAACTTTTCTTTTTTTAAATAATAATTTTTTTAAAATTTTGGCAAACTTGAAAATATTTTTATACAATGGACGACAATAAATTTTTTTGCATTTTTATGTTTTAAATCCATTTTTTGATTGTTTATTGTTTTTTTTTTAATTTCTTTAAGCAAATATTGAATTCATACACCTTTTTTGGAATTTTTGAGGGTTTAAAACACATATTTTGGCAGTTTTTAGTCCATATTTTGGTCCATATTTGGCTATTTTTGAGCTTTTTAGTCCATATTTCGTGCTTTTTTAGTCCATATTTTATATTATTTATATTTTATTTTAGTCCATATAATTTAAGCGCGAATATATAATAAAAAAAATAAAGAAATCGTGTCAATAAAAAGTCGCTTTAAAAACGTACGTACGACAACCTTGAGCATGGGATTGGCAATGATGGGCATCTGCTGAAGAAGGACGACGGCACTTGCTCTGGGGAAAGCGCAGCAGGAAGATGGCCAATACATTTCGAATATGTCGGCAAATCATAATTCAAAGGCAAAGTGCCAGGTGAGTGGGGGGGGGGGTCAAAGAAAGTGCCAAATTGGCAAATGATGGTACCTTCCGTAATTTTTCAATTTTTTTTATATCCTGTAAATTGATGCATTTTAAACCAATCGGACTTTTCACGAAAACCCTCCCGAATTAATTTGATTTTTCTCGTTCAAGTATTACAACACGTTCTACACCGAGAGCAGCAATGGTAAATATGTGCCGCGCGCAATTTTCGTCGATTTGGAGCCCACAGTGATTGACGAAGTCCGTGCTGGGCCGTATCGGCATCTTTTCCACCCGGAACAATTGATCACCGGCAAGGAGGACGCGGCCAACAATTACGCACGAGGCCATTACACAATCGGTGAATTCAAATGGGAGAAAGTGAAGGGGAAAAGCATTAAGAAAGATTTTAGGCAAGGAACAAATTGATCGTGTGCTGGAACGTGTGAGAAAACAGGTGCCAACAGAAGAAGGGCAAATGAATTAAGAAAATAATTATTAATTATTTTTAATTTTCTTAATTTATACTTTTTTTTGTACCCTGAAATGGCATTTGTCCCAATTAGGCTGAGAATTGTGCCGGGCTGCAGGGTTTCCTCGTTTTCCATTCCTTCGGCGGTGGCACCGGCTCCGGCTTCAGCTCTCTGCTGATGGAACGTCTGTCGGTGGAATATGGCAAGAAGAGCAAACTCGAGTTCAGGTAATGAATGGGCCCACCAATAACTTATACTTTTGTATGACTAAAATTCCGATTCGATCCCCAGGGCCTAATTAGATCGTTAATTACTTTTAAAGCATTTACCCGGCACCGCAAGTGGCTACAGCGGTGGTGGAGCCGTACAACTCCATTCTAACGACGCACACCACGCTGAACCACTCGGACTGCTCGTTCATGGTCGACAATGAGGCCATTTACGACATTTGCAGAAAGAGCCTAGACGTGGAGGTGTTTTTGTTAAAATTTAAAGTTTTATTCCGATTTATTTTAAAGATGCCCTCCTACGCCAATTTAAATCGATTGGTTCGTTCGTTCGCTTTTTGGCATTACGGAAAAAGTGGCACTTTTTTTTGTCAGATTGCCCAAATTGTCTCATCAATCACCGCTTCGCTGCGCTTTGATGGGGCTCTGAACGTGGATTTGACCGAATTCCAGACGAATTTGGTGCCATACCCGCGCATTCACTTCCCTTTGGCCACCTACGCACCAGTGATTTCGGCGGACAAAGTAATTAAAAACTTAGTTTTTATTTTCGATTAATTCACATCCTAATTTAATCCGTTTGCTTCTTTTCCACAGGCTTACCACGAAGCGCTGTCCGTCTCCGAGATCACTCACATGTGCTTCGAGCCGGCCAACCAAATGGTCAAATGCGACTCGCGCAAGGGCAAATACATGGCCGTCTGTTTGCTGTACCGTGGAGACGTCGTGCCAAAGGATGTGAACGCGGCCATTGCTTCTGTGAAGGCGAAGCGTGGCATTCATTTTGTGGATTGGTCAGTGCCAACAAATCCAATTTGATGGGAGAGAGGAGAGACATTATGGCCAAAAAAACAATAGTATTCCAATGTTCATTTTTGAGAATTTTCTAGACGGGAATGAGCGAGGGTGCCATGTAGAAATTTTTGCAAATTTTCATGGAAACTGCTAAAAAAGAGAAAAAATGTTTAAAATGAGAAATAAATAGGACAAATTTGAAGAAATAAGCTCATTCTTAGGAAATAAGCATTTTTCATGATTCAGAATAAGTACAAATGCGAACTCATTTATTAAAATTAAATATTTGTTGAAAATATATTTTAACATTTTATTTAATTCTTTTTTGGTCTCAATTTTTTATGATTCACAGGTGTCCCACCGGGTTCAACGTCGGCATCAACTATCAGCCGCCAACTGTCGTTCCAGGCGGAGGTTTTTTTAGAACTTAAAACCTACCTATTTTGGCAGTTTTTAGCACCTAAAAATCGAAGCCCTACAATTAATTGTTTCTTCGACTTCGCTAAAATTTTATTAATTTTATTGTATTTTTTGTGTTTATTTTACATGAATTTCTCCCCTTTCCGTAAATTTTCAATTTTTGATGGCATGAAATTTGTTTCGTTGAGTGCCAGTTTTGATCCCAAAAAATCAAAGTACATTTCTTTGGTGATGCCGTTTATAACATAATCAGTTTTGGTAACAATTGTTACAGTTGAGCCTTCTTGGGCACGCAATTCCAACTCAACGCTACCATAATTAAATGGTTCGGCAACTTTAAAAACAGCCCAAGTTTTGAGAATGTAAGTTTTTTCCTAAAAACAATTTATTTTTTGGTTATATAAGAAAAATTGCCTGAAAAGAATTCCCGATTTCTCGAGACAGCCTTTCAATGTTTTTGTCCCACATTGTTATGTTGATGTAATCATCTCCATCGCTACCAATAATCGTCCAAACTTTGCTTTTTTCTCCAACAATCCGCATAGAATCGGCCATAATCAAAACCAATTTTATATCACTTAACCATATTATTTTTATTTTATTAATTAATTATATTTTTTATACGCACATCATCGTTTCTCCAGCTTTTAATCGCTGAATTGGTGAACGTTTGGCACGCTTTGGAGGAGTTTTCTCGGAATTAAATGAAAGATCCATTTGAATTATTTTTTTAAAGAAAAGAATGAATGAACTTTATTTATTTAACATAATATGTATTAATGTAAAAGTTGTTTTTATTTACTTTTGAAGAAAACACCGCGACAACTTTTCTAACAACACATTTACCGGCCATGTTAGGGAAATGTTGATACCCAACAGATTTTAGCCAAAAAACTTAATTGTAAGAAACCAAAGGAAATTTTCGAAAATTGTAGCGAATTTTATACCCGGCACAGGTTGAATCAGAGGGTCCGACAAGAAAGAAAAACGAAATTTCAAATTTATTTTAAAATATTTTAATTACGCCTCGAGCATTGTACTGCCAGCGACGAGCGAAGGCACGAACACCAGCAAATCAAAGCTAAAATGGGTTGATTAATTGCTCAGAAAAGAGATTAATGACTGGTGTCAAACAAGCAGCCTTTGAATGGCTTTGATTATGGAATTTTGTTTTGATAGAAACAAAAGCCATGGCATTTAAGTGAATCAGACGCCGAAATGCGTCCGACCCTTCGAATGGGAATTGAAAATTCGAAAATTTAACAGAGTAAGTTCTGCAGAATGTTGAAAGATAAATTCTCGAAAGTGGTCGTTTAACACAGAAAAAAGGGAACAAATGTTATACATTCAATTATTCTTGAAAAAGCAAACAAATAATTTTTCTTTATTAATGAAAAAAAGAAAAACAATATTTTTATATTAAATTTCCAAAACAAAACATATAATAATGAAATATTTATGCATTTCTAAATCTCTTATTCAGCTTTAATCAAAGTTCCATTCTAATTTATTACCATACAATTTAATTAACCTTAACTGAATTATTTTATTGTAATTCTGTTCCAAAATTTAATTTTTATAAATATATACGTTTATTTTAAAATTTCTTGCCACACTATATTTTTTATTTTTTTTTCGCCATTCTCATTTGCCAATTTTATTTTTAAACCTTTCCAAGATCTGCACCGAGAAAATGCGACATAAGTTTGCCCATGTGTGAACGGATCGTTTGTATAATCAATTCCTATCTTCGAGAAAGTCTGTGCTTGACTTTTGTTTATAGTAAACGCAAATGCTGGTTTTAAAGGAAATTGGTGCCTACGCAAAATAAAAGGAAATTTTTTATCCTCAATTAAAGTAATTCTTGGAATTAATGCTATTTCACCGGTTTTGTCTCCGCTTACAATAAGACAACTTATTACGTGCTTTCCCATTTCTTTTACCTGCATTCTTGTTCCATTACACAAACCTTGTCGAACATCTAAATTCCTTAAAAGCATAACCATAGAATTTATTTTTAAATCAATTTTATGATTTGGTAAACTGGGACACTTAAAAGTATTTAATACTTCGAGCGAAACTGGAAAATTTTTACTTGGATCACTTTCATCGATGCTTAAATATGTATGATATTCTCCTGGTAACCTTTTAATTAGGTTTTTATTATATTCATCAACAACTATATTTAATGGGGATAAAATAGCTCGCTCTCCCATTTTATCGAATTCTTTTTTTATGATCAGGTCTCCAAATATTTCTTCGATTAAATCATCCTCACAAATGCAATCATCAGGTACAGTTATTAACTCATTTTCACCAGCAGTACCATCTCCGATTTCAATTAATTGTTGTGCAAAATCCCGCTCATTCTCTTCTGCTCTCATATTTATTGTTAAATTTAATTTAATAAAATTTAACCACAAAGGCGAATTTTTTATTACCAAATCTATAATTTCGGTTCTGGATGCAAATTCTTTAATCGGAAGACACTGCCTAAAATCACCACTTAAAATTAGAATTTTTCCACCAAAAGGAATATTGTTTCCCATTAATTCTTTCAGTTTACAATCAATAATATCTAAAACAAAACGTGAAGCCATTGGAGCTTCGTCCCAAATAAATATATCTGTTTTTATAATTTCCTCAGCATCTTTTCCATTAGACTCTATTCCCGACGTTGAATTTTTTTTAACATTTAACGGTAATTTGAACCTATTATGAAGTGTTCGTCCTTTTTTTAAAATTGTTGCTGCAATCCCAGAAAAAGCCATATTACATATATTTTTGTTATATGCCTTTGCTAAGTGATAAATTGTTTTTAACGTAAATGACTTTCCTGTTCCGCCAGGGCCATCAATAAAAAAATATTTTTGTTTATTATTGCCAATAATTGAGCTTTTTATTGTTTCAATTATATTTTTTTGATCATTATTCATTAAAGAAATAAATCGATTAGCAGTTTCTAATTCTTCAACAGGGTCATAAATGTCATATTCATTTGAAGTGATTAATGAATTTCGAATTTGTGGCATTTTTTTAAAATCAGACAAAGTTTTATCATGAAAATTAAGGTAATGGTTAATTATAATTAATCCTTGCTCACGGATATATTCGACTGATTTATTTGGAAATTTCTTTTTTAAATCTTGAACCATGTACTCTTTATACTTTTCCCAAATTTTTTCTGGATACTTTGGTGCACAATGTACTAAAATATTAACAAACAAATTACGTAAACCTCTCGGATTTTTTCGTGAAAAAAACGTTGCTTCCTCCATACACTTATCCCATTCTTCGTCATCTCTTGTCAAACCACGTGCCAAACATGCTTCAGCATAAGTTGCATATTCTATCCCATTAACAGTGCGTAAATCTTTAGGACTTTTCCCATAAACATTAAGTAAAAGAAACCGCAAATAATATTTTTCTGTGTCTGTTGGATTTATAGGAATAATACGACCAATTTTTTTTTGATTGCCTTGTCTTGGGAATTTCCATTTCCTTTCCCTTTTCAACCAAGTACAATATTTTGGCATATCGGTATATTTAAATGCTAAATTTGGATTTTCTTGGCAAAATTTGAAATATGCTGTTAGAGTTGTTTCTTTTAATGCAGCTTCTTCAATTTCATCAGTGGTTGCTCCTTTTTTATAAAAAACTCTTTGCATATTTTCGAGATGCACATCTAAAATGTCTACAGAATGAGATTTTCCTTGCATTGGATATTTAAATATTCTCCAGCATGCTTCACACGGGCTAATATAACGCGCTTCTAGATATTTTGTGACTTCGTCATATTCCAAAATTTTTTTTACACCATTTTCATCAGTGCGAACACATTCAATTGTTGCGGCATCATACCCTTTATATATATAGTCATACAGATATTTTACAACTGTTATGTCAGTCACTCTTTCTACATTTATATGTGCATTAAAGGTTTTACAAAGAAATGGATTATAAGGAACAACAAATTGATTCGAAAGCATTTTCCCTTTTTTATAAACACATCGGCCATTATCTGGCCGTTTATAAAGGGGATAACCATCTTCAGTAATTTTTGTATTTTCATTAAAAGGTTTTGGAAATTTTTTGTTACATTTTCTTTTTTTTTCGTTCCAACATGGCGATTTTTCATTACACGGTCCATGCATCATACAATTAGTTATTATTTTATAAAGTTCGGGATCCTTTTTTTCATCAGGAATTTCAGCAGATATAAAATTATCTATATCATTAATTGTATGCCATTTATTTTTTGGGTGTAAAGTTATTAACAAATGTAAGTGCGGTAAACCTCTTTTTTGGTACTCTATAACCCAACAATCTCCTATCACTTCACCAAAAATTTGTTTGTTAAAAATTAAATCTAAAAAATGGTTTTTCTTTAATTGAAATACGCGCGAAACTAAATCAGGTCTATCAGATGGAGTTTGATTCGGTAAAAGGCATTTTAAAATATCGTAATCATTAGGATTACATGTGAAAGTAATAAACAAATCAGGTTTGCCTGTTTCGTTAACTATAGCTAAAGCATCCATAAAATTTTCATGCATACTCCTTGGTCCTCCTGTAAAAGTAGACGGTAGAATTACCTTTTTTTTAATTTCTGCGCCTGTTTTAGAAGCTCTATTCTTAAGAAAATCTTCAACATTTAAATAATTACTGCTACACAATTCCATCTGATGCGTCCTTATATATTCTAAGCGATCCCATTCAATTTTAGCTGCTTGATCCACCAGCCATTGTTGAAAGAGTTTTTTTGCGTAAAAATGAGGGAAAAAAATACCATTTTCTCGAAAAAATAATAAAAATTTGGTATAGTCACACAAAGAAATTTTTTTTCCATTTAAATCTTTGATATTTACATTAAATCCTTCGCTACTCATTGGATATAATAAAGGATAACACATTTGGTCTACACATTTGTCTAACGGATAAATATTTTTTAATTGTTTTTCACCTTTCGGGTAAACCACTATTCTTGCAGGCGGAATTTCATCATTGGCATCACAAACTACAATTGCTCCAACTTCATTACACCTTGGAATATTGTACCGCCTTTTATCACAATTTTCTTTTAGACTGAAAACTAAATTTATATTTGGCATTTTTAACCCATTTTCTTTACAGTTATTTTCTTCTCTTTCATAAACCTCTTTCATCATTAAAAAAGATTGTGCAAAAGGGTTCAATTTTCTTAATAAATTTTCAAGAAACTCAATTATATCTGAGCGGCATTCTTTATTATTTTCAGAACGAATATCTATAGCTTCTTCAGAATCTATAAAATATAACTGTCCGTTTGTAGGAATTTCATTATCTTTTGGCATAGCGTTTTGATTAAATTTGTGGTATATTTGTCCTTGTATTTTATAGCATGGAGGGCCAGGACTTTGAAATTTAAACCGAAAGCAACTAATTGAAGCACAGGCGAACATACTATTATAACGACGTATATTTGTAATAAAATTACTATAAAAAGGATTTTCCTCAAAAAATAATGCTTTCATTTCTTCCGGATATTTCGAAACACATTCTAAAAGATTTAAAAGCCTACCACCTTTACAACAACTAAAAAAAATGCAATCCTTAACTACAGATTTTTCCTCAGGAAAGTGCAAACTGTCACATTTCGTACATTTAAAATTAAAATCACCGAGGAGATAAAGATTAGCTTTTTTAGGGTCTGCGGCAGCAAGATAATATAAACCATCAAAATTCCTTTCGCGTTTTCTTGAAAAAACATGCGAAACTGAATTTGATATTTTCTCGTTTTCAATTTCTTCTAAAAACATCTCACTCCGTTTTGACGCCATTCGAACCTTACTCATTTCTCTTTCCAACATCATTTCTTCAACAGTCATTTGGTTTCGTTTTGCTGTCATTTTTTCTTTATTCAAAATTCTTTCAAATTCTATCTCTTCAACAGTCATTTGGTTTCGTTTTGTTGTCATTCTTTCTTTGTTCAAATTTCTTTCTAATTCTATCTCTTCAACGGTCATTTGGTTTCGTTTTGTTGCCATTCTTTGGCGATTTAAATGTCTTTCTAATTCTGTTTTTTCAACAGTTCTTTCATTTCTTTCTTTATTTTTTCGCATTGCTGATTGTGAAGTTGATTGTCGGAAAAAATCATCATCAACTTCATCCAAACATAATAAATTGGTTGGCATTCTTTCAACCGCTTTTTTTTCGGGAGCTTTGAACCCTTTAAACAACATGGATTATGATTTTATTAGTGAAGTCGCAATCTTATCTCCGTATAATGCTGTTGTTGACAAATATAATGAAGAAATTTTAGATTTACTTCCAGGTTTGTTTTTTTCGAACCATCTGAAAAGTAATTATAAATCATTTCAATTAAAAAAATGTTCCTGGTGAAGATAAACGAAGGAAAATTGTGCTCTTATTCTTGAAAAATTATTTTTAACATAAAACCCAATTTTTCAAAAAAAGAATTGAAAAAAACAATTTAAAAAATAAAAAGAAACATTTCTTGGTATATAGGACTACAACAAAAATTGAACATTAGAAATCAACAGCTTTTGTTTAAATAACAAATTTATATAAAACTCAATTTTTGGTTAAGTAATTGAGAAAAAAATAATGATAAAAATTTGTTTTTTTAAAGGGTTGTAAAACTTTGATAAAGCAATTTAGAAATAAGTAAGTATGTCTGAATGCGACATTAAAAAATATATTACGTATTTCATCAACTAAATATTTTTTGTTGTTTACATGAAAGGATGAGGAAAGAAAGAAAAGAAAATGTTTTCGTGTCGAAAAATATTTCAAAAATCCATGAAAAAAGTGTGACACACACACACACGAATTTTCAACGAAACTTTTTTAATTTTTTGGACATAAAGGTAAGTTAATCGCTGTATTGTAAAGGGGGGGGGGGGGTACAGCGTATGGTAGTGCGGGATATAAATGATCCCTCTATCTACCATTTAACCCCTAATGCCCATTGATACCCTTTGCTTTGGTGCGTTCTCGCCGCGGGTATCGTAAGTAAGCCATAGGGCTGAAACCAAAACCAAAGCGAAAAAAATTAAAAAACCTTTATATTTATTTTCAATAACAAATAAAATATTTTTTTTGTTTTTACTTATTTTTTAGCCGAAAGTTGTTTTGGGAAAGATTGTTCGGCCAACAAGCCCATCCACACAATCATAAGTATAGGTTGTGGGGTGGGGAATGGTAAACGAAAAACAGTTAAAAAAATAAAATATTTTTATTTATTATTTACAACAACAATTAAACTATTTTTATTTGTTTTTGTTTATTTTTATCATAAAAAGTTGTTTTGTGCAAATTAGTATAGTTAATCAAGTCCATCCAATCATAAATAGTCGGAAGATGGGGTGGAGCATTAGGGTCACGAAAAACAGTTAAATAACATGGTCCTAAATATTCTTTTTTTTGGTGTTTTTTGATTTTCTTTTATCTTTTTTTTGACAATTAATAATAATTGAAATGTCTTCCGAAAAAACGCCACCGAAAAAGGCTAAACGTTCTATGATACAAGCAATAAAATTTGTAGAAACAATGGTGTAAGCTTTTATTTTTTATTAAAAATTATTTTATTAATTTAATAAAACAAAGTTTATAGACTCATAATACGATGGTTTTTAGTGACATAGAACTAACGTTTGTCACGGCGGACGCTGTTCGTTTGGTCCAAGACAAAAAAGTTTGGACTGTCGTTGCTACAGACGGGTGGGTTACCAAAAAAACGAAAATGAATTAAAATAATTTTCTACAGAAATGATTTTCTCAACATTACATTTTGGGAAAAATCTGGAACGTTTGATTCGTGACATTGGCACTGATTTCAAAGTTTAATTATTTTGGGAAATAAAAATCTTGATCTTGCTTAAGGCAAGAAGATTTATGCTCAAAACTTTTGCAGCCCGGAAAGTTTATGCACCTTATAATTATGGAAGTGTTGATTTTGAACTACGGGCTCAAGAAAGTTCAACTGTGGCGTTAATTGAAGCGCTTCCAAAAGCGAAACCGAGCAATGAAGAAAGCCTTTTTTACATTTTTGAGCCACAAGTTTTCCATCGCCGGTGATTTCTGCCCAATACCAATTAAAAAAATTCGGAAAGGAGAAAATTTTGTGTAATTAAAGCCATTTAAAATAATATTAAAAAATTAAATAATATTAATATGTTAGTGCATTGTTCGAAAAAATTTATAATTTTTGGACAAAATCTGTTAGAGATCTATCCAAATTTTCAAAATTTTTCCCGGCGGCGTCTATCGGCACCGCGGCACCGCCGGACCCCTTTCTCCTAAAATTCTTTAGAAACGCGCCGCAAAAAATGATTTGAAAAACAAAAAACTTTTCGGGAACAAGGGTCCGGCAGTGTCAGTAAGCGCCGCCGCGAAAAATTTTTGAAAATTAGAGAATTAGAATGCATTTTTTAACAGATTTTCACCAAAAATAACCAATTTTTTCGACTTTGAGCAAATTTTTTTAAGGAAAAAGAAGTTTTGGGGGCCCGGCCCGGAGGAAAAATTTGAAATTTTGACAATTTTTACAGATTTTCATTGAAAATTGTTCATTTAAAAATGCCTTATCGTTTTAATTAATTCTATACAAAAATATTTATTATAAAAAGAAATAAAAAAGTACATAAAATTATTATTATGAATAATAAAAAATTTGAAGTGGGCGATGAATTTACAGCGAATGCAGTGAATGCGGACACTAATGAGGGTTTGAAAAAGGCTATGTTATTATAATATTTTTATTAAAAAACTCATGAGTGAATTTAAATAAAAAACCCCTTTTAATTTTTTTACAGCTGGAGTTTTGACATTGACTTCTTATGACGAGTCTGCACTGGTCCGACACAACGATAAAACAATTACTTATGAATTAACAGAAATTGAATATCCATAATATATTCACATCCTTTAAAATAATTCGTGTTAAAATGAATTATCAACAGAGTTTTCGTCAAAAAATAATTTTATTTATTTTTAAAAACTGTTAAATTTTTTAATTTGTTTTTTTAACGCTTGATTCAATTATGGAATATTTTTGTTTGAAATAAACCATTTATAATAATTCGTGAAAATTTCTGTTTTAAAACTTTTGTTAAATGTTTCTTTCTGTAAATATTTTTAAAATTTTTTATAGATTTCTACCTTTATTATATAAAATAATTAATAAAATAATGAGCACATTTTTGTGTTTGTTTGAGTGGAAAATCCGGTATATGAAGGTTCTGTTTTTGTGTGTAAGAAAAAATTTGTGGTTTTGCTGTTATTATTATTTTTTGTCTAAATTTTCGTTTTTGTTAATTGATTTCCATTTTGATGTGAAAGCTTTTGTTTTGCTTATGTAAACGATAATGGAGAATTGTTTGATTAAAAAAATACATTAGAATTCGTTTGAATGAAAAAGGTTTGTTACTTAAAAAAGTTTTTTGTACTTTTCCTTGCTTATAATATGAAAAGAATCTGATTTGGTTTTTGATATTTGTTTTGAATAAAAAGCATGTTATGATAGTAATAAAAAATGAAAGAAAAATCCTTTGATGGATAGAAAAAGCAATTTAAATGTACACCAGTGTTTTGATTTATGGGTTATATTTCAATTTCTGGATTCCTTTTAAATAGTTCTGTATTCCGTTGCTGAGGTTGAGTTCCGGTGATTGAAATGTCGGAGAACTGAGTCCCGGTAATTGTGTTGCTGAAGGATTGATGAGATTGAGTCCCAGTGATTGAAATGTTGGTGGATTGAGTCCCGTTGATTGAAATGCTGGAGGGTTGAGTCCCGTTGATTGGAATGTTGGTGGGTTGAGTCCCAGTGATTAAATGATGGTGGATTGGCGCAGAAAATTGTGGGGGGGCCGAAGGCCCCAGTACGAGGCCGCGAAGCGGCCGAGCGAGTACCTTTGGCGCAAAAAATTGTTGGGGGGGGGCCGAAGGCCCCCGTACGAGGCCGCGAAGCGGCCGAGCCCTCCCCAACTGTTCAACATCCCAAGGCACACAAAAAGTTAAAAATGCTAAAGAAATTTGCTGAGGTTGAGTCCCGGCGATTGGAATGTTGGTGGACGATACGGGCAATTACCACGCTTTTGTGTATGCTGCTGTGGACAAAAATGAGCGAATTCTCCTGGTATTTGCGCCATTTGTGAAAATTGAGAATGGCAATGAGTCAAACGCACCGCAGGCAAAAAAAAAACAAAAAAAAAAAACGGATGAAAAAAAAATTATAAAATAATGTTGGTGGATTGAGTCCCAGTGATTAAATGATGGTGGATTGGCGCAGAAAATTGTGGGGGGGGGCCGAAGGCCCCAGTACGAGGCCGCGAAGCGGCCGAGCCCTCCCCAACTGTTCAACATCCCAAGGCACACAAAAAGTTAAAAATGCTAAAGAAATTTGCTGAAGTTAAGTACTTTATTTTGGAATGATGGTGGGTTGATCAAAGTTGATTGGAATGTTGGTGGGTTGCGTCCCAGTGATTGAATGCTGGAGGGTTGAGTCCCCGCTGCATGATTGGGACTCAATTGAGTCCCGTTGATTGGAATGTTGGTGGATTGAGTCCCACTGATTGAAATGCTGGAGGGTTGAGTCCCACTGATTGTCGAAATGGTGGATTGAGTCCCGGCGATTGGAATGTTGGTGGATTGAGTCCCACTGATTGAAATGCTGGTGGATTGAGTCCCGGCGATTGGAATGTTGGTGGATTGAGTCCCACTGATTGAAATGCTGGAGGGTTGAGTCCTGTTGATTGGAATGTTGGTGGGTTGAGTCCCACTGATTGAAATGCTGGAGGGTTGAGTCCTGTTGATTGGAATGTTGGTGGGTTGAGTCCCACTGATTTGAATTCGGGAGAATGCTGGTGGGTTTAGTTTCAGTGATTGGAATGTCATTGAAAGTTGGTGGGTTGAGTCCCAATGTTTAGAATGCCGCAGATTTGAGTCCCAGAGATTGGAATGCCGGAGAATTGAGTCCCAGAGATTGAATTGCTGGTGGGTTTAGTATATGTCCGTTGTGCAAACAAACGGCCAAATATGAAACGGTAAAGAAAACAAGCCAAACCATTCATAAAAGCACATTTTAAAATGTAAGGTGGGTTTAGTTTCAGTGATTGGAATGTCATTGAAAGTTGGTGGGTTGAGTCCCAATGTTTAGAATGCCGCAGATTTGAGTCCCAGAGATTGGAATGCCGGAGAATTGAGTCCCAGAGATTGAATTGCTGGTGGGTTTAGTTTCAGTGATTGGAATGTCATTGAAAGTTGGTGGGTTGAGTCCCAGTGTTTGTAATGCCGGAGATTTGAGTCCCAGAGATTGAAATACTGGTGGGTTTAGTTTCAGTGATTGGAATGTCATTGAAAGTTGGTGGGTTGAGTCCCAATGTTTAGAATGCCGCAGATTTGAGTCCCAGAGATTGGAATGCCGGAGAATTGAGTCCCAGAGATTGAATTGCTGGTGGGTTTAGTTTCAGTGATTGGAATGTCATTGAAAGTTGGTGGGTTGAGTCCCAGTGTTTGTAATGCCGGAGATTTGAGTCCCAGAGATTGAAATGCTGGTGGGTTTAGTTTCAGTGATTGGAATGTCATTGAAAGTTGGTGGGTTGAGTCCCAATGTTTAGAATGCCGCAGATTTGAGTCCCAGAGATTGGAATGCCGGAGAATTGAGTCCCAGAGATTGAAATGCTGGTGGGTTTAGTTTCAGTGATTGGAATGTCATTGAAAGTTGGTGGGTTGAGTCCCAATGTTTAGAATGATTAAAAATGGTAGCCAGAGATTGGAATGCCGGAGATTTGAGTCCCAGTGTTTGGAATGCCGGAGAATTGAGTCCCAGAGATTGAATTGCTGGTGGGTTGAGTCCCAGAGATTGGAGAAAAGCCAAGAAAATGATGCGAGGGCGCGAAGCGGCCGAGCCAGTCGATTTTATCATTCATAATTCTATTTTCGGGGGTCCAACCCGAGATAAATTCATAATGAAACTTCATAATAAAAAATTTTAAGCTAAAATAATAAAAAAAAAATTGACTTTATGGTATAAGGCAAAAATTGAAAAACCCCGAACCACGACCCCGACCCTGAACGATTTGGTCGACCCCGACCCGAACCCCGACGCTTCCAACCCCGAACCCCGACTTTTCCAACCCCGACGGTCGGCGACGCAACCCTATTTTAGATTGCTCTTTTTGTGGCGCGGTTTTCCAAAAAACTTTTTGGAAACATTGTGGGAGGAGGTCCGGCCGTGCCGATACGCTGCCGGAAAAAATTTGGAATTTTGAGTGCGATTTATTAACAAATTTTGTCAAAAAAATGATTTTGACTGAGGATTTTTCGAAAAAATGTTTAAGATTTGAAGAAAAAGTTCGAACATTTTGCCAAATATACCTAATTTTTAAAAAAATCATGCGTTTTTGTCACTTTTTTAACAAAAGACCACAAAAATCCTCAAATTTCTCAAAAGGTCACAAAAATACGCAAACCTCATTTTTCAAAAAATCCTCTTTGACCCTCTAAAAGACCACAAAATGAGTAAAAATACTCAGATATCGCATCTCTGTAATAGAGCATCTGAAGGGCTTTCGAATGATACCAATAATGTTTGATTATGATGACAAAGAAAAAAGTTATAGTCCAAAAACATGCTGGGGCCCAACTGACGTAGACCGTGTTCCGGTACATAATTCATTTATTTGCCATTAAACAATTTTTTAAAACTAAGGTTCTTAGACATATTCTTCAGAATTTTCTCTTATAAACGAGCACTAAATGGCTTTGTTTGGTTTAATAATGACCAAGTTATGTATGTATAATAGAGAACGGACCGGACCGGGCCCGGTTTCTACCGGGCCGGCAAACAGGTCCGTCGATTTTTGGAAAAATCCGGTTTGAAGAGGCCGGGCCCGGAAACGGGTTGCTTCTGCAAATATCAGCCCGGTCCGGTGCGGCATTTCCGGTCTCTAATGTATAAGCCTAAAAAATTTCGTTCAAATCAATTGTAAAACATAGAGTCTATCTCCACTGTGTTTTTTCTTGCCGTTTTGTTTTTTTAATTAATTTAAAAGTTTTGATTTATACACAGAAAAGGTAGGACTCGAACATGGGACCCCTGTTTGGTGATTAACTCACACACCACCGAGACTAAAATTCAAACAATTTGAGCTATGGATTGGGTCGCTTTTTTAGATCCGAGACTTTCAATGGTAATACTTAGGGATGCCATTTTTAGGTTTTTACCTATTTTTTTCCTGAGCTCCCCGTGGCTTGAAACGCACGAAAAACATGTTTTTTGGGCTGTTGTTAAGCTACTTTTCGAGTTATTACCAAGTGGCGAGGGATCCCTCAGGCTTAGTTTTTAGAGTCTTAATTTTTTTAAAAAGCACATTTTTCTATTTTTGGGTTGGGGCCCAAACGACCCCGGGGCCCAAAAACGAATAGAGCCTCCGGGGCTCTGTTTTTCAACCCCCCCTCAAAAGGGGCTTTACTTAATGGGGGGGGGGCTCTAATTCAGGGGGGGGCTCTAATTCAGGGGGGGGCTACATTATAGGAAATACGGTAAGAGGAAAATGGAATTAAAATTAAAAAAACAGAAGGGAAAATTATTAAAATAACACATGAAAAATAAACAGAGAGTTTAGTTGTCAGATAAAAGGAATTCTAATTTATTGGGGCCCAAACGCTCTGGTCCCCTTAATGATATGGCATAATATTTTTGCTTTTTGAAGAAAATTTTCGATTTTACACCCCTAAATTCGGAACTTTTTGGCACCTATTTTCCCATTTTTAGCACCTATTTTGGGAGTTTTTTAGAACTTAAAACCTACCTATTTTGGCAATTTTTAGCACCTATAAATGTAATCCCTAGTAATACTGATGGACCCGACTTAAAATAATATTTTTATTAAGCATTTCGCCTACGGCCGTTCGCGGCCGTAGAAAAACGGATCTGATTATATGCACATAATATCGCAAAATATGCGCATAAAATATGCACAAAAAATTGCAAAATATGCACATAAAAAGTGAAAAATATGCACATAAATTTTTCCAAATTGAGGGCAAATTTTCAAATTTCTTCAAGTTTGTTAAATTATAAGCATAAAATCCCGAAAATAGCTAAAAATAGTATGAATGATTATCTTATTTGTTAGAACCAAAAAAGTAATATTTATTTATTTTGAAGAAAATTGAGCAAAAAATGGAGAATTTTCTATTTTCTGACTATTTTTGGCATAAAGTTTCAATTTTTTAAAAAGTTATTTTTTTATCAGAAAATATACCCAAAATCTGATATTTTTGAAAAAATTTTCGGTCATTAGAGCCCAAATGGCCGCTTTAATAGAGGGGGCCGTTTTAATAGAGGATTTATTGAAAAAATGCCCAATATGCACACATGAAATGCCGAAATATGCACAAATATGCAAAATATGCATATGGAAATCCACTCTAGAAGCTTCTAATCAAGCTAAAAACATGTTTTTCATGCGTTTCAGGCCTCCCGCAGTTCAGGAAAAAATATGCATGTGCATATAATTACCAGCCCTAATGATTATGTTTTAAAAATTAATGAAAATAAGTTTCAAGAGATTTTCGAGGTTGCTGATCACGAATAAATAGGTGCTGTATTCGTGATCAGCAACCTCGAAAATATCTTAAATGAATGAAAATATTTATTTATTTAGTAGAATAATAATAATTTATTTATTTTACTCTATCTCGATTTTATGCATAGAAAAATTCTGAAAAAATTTCTGCTAATTTGTAAGCTAACTTTTAATGCTGATCAGAAAAACTCTTTTGGACCAACTTGATCAGATCACTCCTTCATGTTATCTGGACACCCCAAAATACAGTGAAAATGGGGAAATTTTCGAAAAAAATCATAGGGAGTTGGAAAATATTTTTTAGAAAATATTAATAGACCTGCCAGAAAGAGCACAATTTTTGGGTGGTAGGCCTACGACTTATACCCTCAGAGTTCAGAGTGTGAAAAAGTGATTACTATTGCATTTTTTTCAAATTCTAAGTAGCGTTCAAAAGATTTTCTAGCATTTTTTCGAAATGAGCAATGACGAAGTGATAATAATGGTTTATGGGTTTGAGTAAATGGGGCAAATGCGTCGATTAGTCATTACACGATTTTTTGTTGCATTCTATTCAGAGTTTCGTAGTTGGAACTGAATTTAGTTATTCGACTCAAAAAAAAAAATTTTTTTTTTCAAAATTTCTGGTGAATCCGGGAGGGCCCGGCGGTGATATCTAATAGACGTCAAGGGAAATTTATAATTTTAATGAGATTTATTAGAGATTTAACTAATAAAAAAAAATTCGATTCCGGGATCTTTTGGGTCACTTATTTCGCATAAGGTATTTACTTTTTCCAATTTCGGAAGTCCGGACCGAGTTCAGCAAAAAGTTAAAATATGTAATTTGAAATTCAATTTTAGGTCAGGCCTTTTTAAATGCTAAAAATAAACCGGAAGTTTAACTACTGCAAGAATAGTCATTTAACAGTTTTGACCATAAACGCTAAATTCGTAAAATTTGAATGTTATTTTTTGTTCGATTTCGGGTCAGGGCTTCGGATATGACCAAAAACTGATGTCAATTCGTGTTTAGCAATCGAAAAGCATTTGAAATGAATTTATATTCGCATTCGGGTTTGAGATGAAAATAATTTGTATAAATAACACTTCATTATCGTCATCATCATAAGTTCACCGCTTTGAACACATCCTCAACAAAAGATGCCAATGCCACGTCCCTCTCGGAAATGCCCTGCACGTCGTGGCTGCTCAGTGTTATGTCCACCTTAAAAATTGGCCAATTTATTGGCACATTATTCCGCGCCTTTGCTAATTCTCACATTGTTGTACACGTTGAACCTGAAATTTATTAGCACAATTTAAATATGCGATCAACCGAAACTCAAAATTGGACCATTCGGGGTGGTGGTCCATTTTGTCCGCCTTTAGTGCAACGCGCGTCATGAAGCCAAACTGTCAGAAAGAAAGACCAAAGATTACGGCATTTGTGCCAAAAAGGGTCAAATCATATTGAGCTCAGAGAACCGCAGTTTTGGCTGCAAACATTTTGGGTTTGATATTCAAAATGATTGCTCAAATTTTTCCTTTATTATTATTATATTAATGCACTTTGATAATTAAAAATAAAAATTGGGGGGGGGGATCCGGTGGTGCCGAAAAAGGGACGGACGATGCTCGGCTTAGATTCCGAAGATAAGCCGAAGTTCTTAACGCAAAAACTAGACATTTCGAAGCATTAAATTGTTCAAAAAATATACATATTCTAAATATATACTGAATCCTGAATTTAAAATATGAAAGCATAATTTCAGGCATTGTAGAGAAATTATATGTAAATTTTATGAAAAGAAAGCCTTTTTATGATTTTAAGTCACAATTTTTGGGAGAGATGTGCCCATTTAATTTTACCGCTTCGTTAAAGTCTCGGAAAGTGAAGCTCTTTTTGATGGCATCCCTTCCCTGCTCCATTTGCCACCCGCCCTCCTTCAGCAAAGGCTCCAAAAGTTGCTTTCGTTGCGCCTCGCCGAGTCTCGCGCTGCCCATCGTCGTAAATTTGTTGTGAAAATGGCGAATGATTGCGCATTTAGGAGGAGGTACACACAAAACATCCATTGATCAATCAACACACTGATCAGAGAGGAAAAGAGAGAGAGAGAGAAAGAGAGAGAGAGAGAGAAAGAGAGAGAGAGAGACAAATCCGCGTCAACGCCGTACGATGGGTGGCACTGCTGCAGCCACTGGAAAGCAGAAAATTCAAATAGATAAACAGCTGATTCAAGGGGCCCGTTAATTGGAGAGTCCAGGTAAACAGAGAGAGAAAGCGAGAGAGAGAGAGAAACAATCATTTGGGGGAGTGATGCAGAGGAAAAACACATTAAATTGTAATTTAAATATGGGGTGAGCATGAAAAAATCGAAAAATAGGACGGCGTTTAATTATACTGAGAAGGGCTGAGATTAAAAAGCGAAAATGGCTAAATATAGTACAATGTTAAGCTAAATTTATTTATTTCGCAGAAAAGCAAATAAATCGAAATTTTATATTTTGGAACTTAGTTTTTTTTAAAATAAATTTTATAATTTTTAGGAAAATGAAATTTTATTAATGGTGGAAAATGAAATTTTATTAATGTCCCCAAAAAAAAAATTCAAAAATTTGATTTTTGGAAAACTCAATAAGTTGAAAAGTTTAAAAAAATATGTATTTTTTTTTAAATAAAACTTTTTAAGACTTGGATTTAAAAAAAAAATTTTTTAATGAAAGAAAAATTTTTAATTAAATTGATGCTTAAATACACATTCTTCTAAAAGTTTTGTTGGATTCGAATAAAAAATAATTAAAATTTACCTAATATTAAATAAAATCATTAGCCATATTTGAAGTTTCAATGGCGCCTATAAATTTTACAAAATAAAGCCTAAGCACAGACCTAGGCTCAAGAAATTTAGCTTGAGTGGTATAAATATTTCCTATTTTATATAATTTGAGTTGATTTTATTTAATATTAAGAAATTTTAATTATTTTTTATTCAAAATCCAACAAAACTTTTAGAAGAATGTGTATTTAAGCATCAATCTAATTAAATTTTAATATAGTTATAATTAAAAAAATTGATAAAAATTCATAGGATAAGTAAGATTTTTAATTTTTGCGCTTTTTTGTGAAGCGTCCCGATTTGCACTTTTTACGAAAATTGGGTTTCGCAAAGTGCATTGGACAAAAATCTGCTACCAAATTTCACATGAATTTTCAAAAAGTTTTCCCACCGGTGGCGGTACCGCCAGACCGTTCTCCCTTCTCCCTTTTCCATTTTTCGGCTTCCATTTCAATTTTCCGATTTTTTCGTCCACATTAACTTTAAATACATTTGCATGATTCTCTTTTTTCTAATTCCAACTGCTCATTTCCATTTTTGTTGTTCATTTTCTTCGTCCAAATGATGATATTTGCATTGTTTTGCTTGTGTTGTCGTACTTTTTTGCTGGACAAACACACACTCTCTTCTCTTCCTGCGCATTGCCAATGTTTCTTGAGCCCCCCCCCCTCTCCTCCTCCCTCTTCTCGAGAGTGCTTCGCCCAATTCTCGAGACCGGCGATCGGACGGAGGATAAATGGACACCGGCGGAGAGAGAAGAAACGGACGGAAGGGACGACAAAAAGGAAGAGAAGAGAAAAGGCATTGTCTCCTCCTCCGTCCGCCCCTTTTCTTGGTTAAAAATATTTCATTTTATTTGTTTTGTTTTGTCGTCACATTTTTCGCGCATTTTTTTCTTTTGCGATTTTGGCGTATTATTGAAAAAACTTTGAATTATTTGTCATTTTTGCTCAAATTTTTTGTTCCTCTCATCAGCAAAATATTTAGTGGGAGAGCGCCGGAATTTGTTTACATTTATTCCATTGTTTGGCTTCAATGGTTTTTGTCCCCGTGCCTTATATTAATTAGTTGCGAGGTGTGCAAATCGTAAATGAATCTCATAATATTTTCACGTTTTAACAATGTGTTGATTTTAATCACCATTTTAATTAATTAAATGTTTGCTTTATTTATTTATAATTATTTTATTTAATTCGTTTTAAAATGCCTTTCTTTTCCGCCGCTTTTTCCTTTTTGCCCGTTTTTCTCTTTTCCGCTTCTCTTTTGGTCAGTTTATCAACTGTTTCGCTTTTGCTCATTCTTCAGTTCCTTTTCCTCAGTTCGCTTTTGCTTCGGCTTCTGCTGCGTCACCGCCGCACCAAAAGCAGCCCCAATTTTCGCCCGCAATGTCCAAATTTGCGCCCACCGCCAGCGGAGGAGTCGCGGGAGGAGCGCAACAACAGTTCATGACGGCACCGCAGTGCCGATGCAAAGACTTGGACGAATGTTCAAAGGAAATTGAGAAATTGGTGGCCAAATGCAAAACGGAGTCAGTATTTGTGGCCAATTAGCACGAATTAATTTTAAAATGCCAAAAAATCTTTGCTATCGATTTTTTAATTTTTTAAATTGATTATTTTAGGCCAAAATGCGAGGCGCATTTGAAGAAAATTGGAAACTCTCAAAAAATTCGTCAATGCCTTGCGGACGAGCAAAAGGACATGGAAAAGTTGGAACAATGCGTGGAGAAAGCGGTCGGACCAATTGGGTAAAAATATTTTAAAAATTATATTAAAATAAGAATAAATAAACAATTCGGTTTTTGAGATGCACAAACGATGAACACCCAAAGAATTTGACCATTCCAATCATTCCGGAAATGAGCGAAGAAAACGGCCAAATGCCAAACACTGCCAGCGGCGGGCGACGGCGGCGAAGTGCGGGCACTGTACCCGCACTCCCAGCTACGGTATCTTAAAGTTTTTAAATGTTTGGCGCGTTGATTCATTGCGCAAAAAGTGCCAAATGGGTGTTCCCTAAAAAGTGCCGCCATTGTTATTTTTTCGAGAAATTTTTTGATTTACTAAATCACTCACAACATTATCAATTCCATTTTAGCAAGAGGACGGGCACGCCCCGCCTGAGCTTAGGTTGGTTTTCTTTCGCAACGATTCCCTCCCTTTCACTGCCTACCGTAGTGATTATCTGATGTGCGTGGACCAATGCGCGGTAAAAGCCGCTTCGCCGGACGCGTCGCCGACACTGTGTGCGACGCGGGAGGGCAACATGAACTGTGCCTTTAGACTGAAGTACGGTGTTCATAATTTAAAACTGTGCCTTTAGACTTCACTGCTATATGATTTTATATGTACAATAATATTTAATTTAACAACCAGCCTAAACTAAATGGTTTTTTTCTCAAAAAAATATTTGAATTATTCTAAAAAATTTTTTTTTTGCTTAGATGTGCGCTAATGCCTCCTAATGAGCGGCAGGAAAAGGCATTTGGCGATTGTGAGCAAAAACTGGGTCTGACAGCACAAAAGCGACTAAAAAAGTAAGTGGTTTTTTTGTCATTTTACATTGAGAATGACAAAATCAAATTTTCTCATTTCTTTTACTGTTTGTTGGTAAAAAATCATGGTATTGTAAATTATTTCGCTTTAACTTTTGGCTTTTATGAAGTTAAAAATAATAGAAAAGATAATGCTATAACATTTTTAAAATATTTTTTTTTTTTGGTAAATATCCGGTTACAGTTTGAAAATCCAAGGTCCCGGTCCTGACTTTTATATTCCCACTTTTAAATGAGCTGTATAATATTTTCACACACGAAGAATTCACGAACTGACAAAATCACTGGGAACCACAAAAACCTTTCTAAATTAATAATTTCAGGTCCTGCGAATGTCTGAAGGCGTCCGGAATAAAAATTGTGTGCCCAAAATAAGAAAGAACGAAGAAATGAAAAAAAGCCAGCCAGACTGATGAGAGATTATAATTGGAAATATTTATTGTCGTGAATCATTTAAAATATTATATTGCTATTGTAAATAACGGGAAATTGAATAAATTGTTTTATAAAATAATCGAACTGAAATAAAAATTAATATAAGGGGAGACAAAAAGGGACAAAAGGGGGAACTGTCATAAAGCACAAGGGACTTAATGAATAAGAAAAAGCGGAAACATTCTGAGAATGGTGGTGGCTCTTTCGGAGCAAATAAAAATCATTTGAAAAATGGGAAAGACAAATTTTTAATGATAATTATCGGTAGAGCCCGTAAAATCTCCATTTGCGCTGCACAGTCAAAAGTACATTAACATTACTTCTTATCCAAGCTATAAAAAATACTAATCAAAAAATATGAAAAAATTTTACTAATTTAAAAGATAACCATCTAATTTTTGTTTTTAATCAATAACTTCCATGCACAGTTTTGAATGAGCGGCGTAAGAATCCGTTTTATTGAACGGGCGCAATGCGTGGCGCAAGAATCGCGACATAAAATGTCGCGTCTAAAAGCGGCCAATCATAAAGCGAGGGTTCTCAATTATTATCAGAGTGGAAAATCAATTCTCAAGTGAACAAAATGCAAAAAAATAAATTTATATAGTTTAGCAAATCATCAAGTGATTAAGCATCGACTGCGCCTTCAGCGGTGGTCTTTTTGCACTTGGCCATTGTAATCGCATTGTAAGGGTCGATGCACTTTACTCTTGAACCGGTGACGGACGCGATAATGGCGGGCACAGACAGAATTCCAAAAAATTAATTGAATATAAAGAAAATCCTTACAAATTTGTTTTGGCATTTCTATAAAATTCTTTCATTATTAAAAATTTACATTTCAAAATTAAACGATGTTTTAATGTTTTTGGACTTCAAAAGGCAGCAGATGTGATAGTTTTTACATCGACCAACGGACGAGAAAAATGAAGAACGGCGGCAGCAGAAAGAAAGGCCGACGGACAAAGGGACAAAGGTCATCCGCACGCCCAATCCACTTATTAGGGGATATGCTTTAGGTTCGCGACTCTGCTGAAGGGTGCAACACATTTGACCTTCAATCTAGGGTTGCTCCCCGACCCCGAGCTCCCCGGTCCCCGCCCCGACCCCCGACATGTGCCCCCGACGGTCCCCGGCCCCCGACATTTTGCCCCCCGGCCCCCGACCCATAATCGGGGAATCGATGACCCCGAGCGTTGTAAAAATTAAAAAGTTAATTCATCCACGAAGGGGGGGGGGAAATATTGAAAATTTTTGAGATTTTGAACAAATTTTCTTAATAAAATTCATTAAAAATTCCGAAAAACTTTCCGGCGGGGCTTATCGGCATCTCCGGCCACCAAGTATTAATTTTTCTTAATAAATTATTCAAAAATCACAAAATTTGGTCCTTTTTAGATAAAATCTGTTAACAAATGCCACTCAAATGTTCAAAAAATTTTCCCGGCGGCGCCTTAGACACCGCCGGACCCATTTGTTCCCCAAAAGATCCGCAAAAAAATCAGTTTTTGAAAAAGCAAAAAAATGTAGTCAAGTTCGACGTTCAGACCCGTTCGCAAATTGGCGCTGATCCCCCCCCCCCAGACCCATTAGCAAAAATTTAGGTTGATTCCACATGGTAAAGGCCAACTTGGACCCACTCTTGCTGGCGCTAACCTTTGAATTAAATTAATAAAGTGAAAAAAAGAAAATTTACGAGCATTTAAAAAGAAAAATTGACGTGATACCTACGAGATAAAGACTGAACAGGAAGAGGGCCAAACTGTTTGGAATGATTTGGGGAAAAGTGATTCAGGAAGGGGGACAAATTCGAAAGAGGGGGGGGGGGAATGTCTGATATTCAAAAGGAAATCTGAGACATTTCAGATATTTTTGCGCCGGAATTTCGTATTTTGATGAAAAACAAGGAAAGTCCAGTAATTTAATATTTTTTTAAATTTACCAAAAATGAAAAGTGCTAAAAATATTTTGAATAATATAAAATATGCCATTTAATTATTTGTACGGAGTAATGACAAACCAATGAAAAATTCAGGAATTTTTAAAATAGTAACAAACAATGTTTAATTTATTTACTCCAAAATTTAAATTCCTTAACATTAATAGATTTTATGTGAAAACTTTTTTATTATTTAAAAAAGTTTGGGTTGTTTTTTTTGGAAAATCATATCTTGGTGATATGTGTGATCACTAACCATTTTCGTGGATGGGAATGGGGAATGCAAATCCCGGGGATTCTCCACCCCAGACATCCCTGTCCCCGGCATAGTTAAACTAATAATTAAATTTGCAATTTAAATTGTAATTTTATTTCTTTCTAATTGTTACATTGACTATTTTCACAAATATTCAATCAAATGGCTTGTTCTGTTCGTCTTGATCACCACATTTTGCTCCCTTCTCATTTCTTTCCGAAATTTCCTCCCCATGGTCCGCCGCCGCCCATTCCGCCGCCGTACGGCGAACCGTACATTCCGCCTAAACAGACAAAAGAATTATTTACATAAATATTCTGAAATGTTGGCACTTTTAAATTGAATTTCATTTCAATTTTCAAAAAGCCTTTTTTCGAATGATTTAAATTAAAATGTTTGTCCATTTAAATTTGGCATGTAATTAATTAATAATTGCTTAATAAAAACTCACGTCTGGCGCGCAGAGCAGCAGGTTCATTGTCAACTCTCTCTTCTTGCGCGGTTATCAGTGCGGAAAAAGCGCACAAAACGACCAAAAGAAAGGCAATGATAAAACGGAGAGGCGACATCTTGAGAGTAATTAGTGCGAGGGTATTAAAAGGTAATTAAGTCAATTATGGCTGTGTGAGTTTTGGGGACCCTCTTTTATAGTGTGGCCTTCTTCTGCTAATGTGCTACTGATCTTCGGTTTGTGCCAGTTTTTCTTCCTTTTTTTTCTTTCCTCTTTAGTAATTTTTTTCAGTTTGACAAACAAATTAATTAGGGAGACTAATCAGCGCTAATTGGCAAATCGGCGCAGAAAAATCAGTGGTGAAACATATTTGTTTATTAAATTTAATTTTGTCGTACAATTAATCGAAGGTGTTCTTCAAACTTGCTGCTGGTGAAAGTGAATCACTTGCGCAAGTTTAGTGACTTCACAATAAAATAATTATTCTTTCCCTTTTGGGCAACAAAATCAAAAATTTAATTGCGCATCATTTGTAAAAATAATTAATGCAATAAAAGAAAATACAATTAATTTCTCCATGTTTCCTCAAGCTAATTTTTAATATTAGTGGATAGAGCTGAGAAATGGCAAATATGAAATGAAAGATAGGTATGGAATTAAGTTAAAATCAATTGAAATAAATTCCTTTTAAAGCAATGGCTTTAAAAATATATTTATTTTCTCAATGATTTTTGATAATTTTTTGCATATGGAATTCATTAAAAGCTTTCTTTACCAGGTAATCTGCTAATTAGTGATCACATTTATTTATTATAGTTAACAAATTTATTGATAAAGGAATTGATTAATGATTTCTTGCGCACTTATAAATTCGAACAATAAAAAGTAAAAAATATTTTCTTAATATTTTTGTATTTTTAAGTTTCAATTATTTATCAATCCAACTTTAATTAAAAAATATGGAAAGTCATGCTAAATTTTTATTTGGTTATATTTTAAAAATATTGAAAAAACTTATGAAAAATAATTTACACAAAAAACTCAACAAAGCTCGAGACCTTAATAAAAATGCATCTAAAAATGGAAATATATGCCTAAAATCATTTTTAATGATCAAAATAATTTTATTTTTATTAAAAAATTTTAGTTAGAATTTTTTTCTTGCTATTAATCGATAGATCTATGTGTCCTCTATTAAAACTGCAAAATTTCAAAAAATTTCGTTAAGTTTGAAAAAAGTTATGTCCAAAAATGTTCGAAAACCCGGTTCCTTGGGTACTTTAGACCATAACTTTGCTCAAACTTGACCAAATTTTTTGGAATTTAGTTGAACTAATAGAGAAAGTTAGGGCTATCGAATGATACTAAGAATGTTTAATTTGGTTGACTATGACAAAAGTTATTTATGCAATGAAAGAGGGCGACAAATTGGGAGGACTTTTATAGCAGAGTCAAACAAATGCCACGCATTCCTCACATACCAATTCTACACCAAAAGTTTAGACTTTCCGTGATATTGTATAATAACAGTAAATACATTAATTAATTAATTAATTAACACTTCAAAACACCGCAGCAAACTAAATTATGACAGAAAAAGAATACATAAATTCACAAAACATATGTTTTGTCACAATTGCTTTGTCAAATGAAAATATTTAATTTCAATGATTTACATTCGCAAAATGGCGAATGATGGGCACGAATTTAGTGAAAGGTAATAAAGATATTTAAAATGATTAATCTCATTATCATTACTCCAAAGATAATTTGGGGGGCAATATATCTAATTCCAGCACATTTTTTTTGAAATTATTGGTCACAAAAAAATTAAAAACCTTTTTCCACTTATTTTGGTGTTATTTCCATAATTTAGGGTTGCGTCCCCGACCGTCGGGGTTGGAAAAGTCGGGGTTCGGGGTTGTCGGGGTTGGAAGCGTCGGGGTTCGGGGTCGGGGTTCGGGGTCGGGGTTGACAAATCATTCGGGGTCGGGGTTTTTCAATTTTTGCCTTATGCCATATAGTCAAAAAACTTTATATTATTTTGCTTAAAATTTTTTTATTATTCATTAATAATTTTATGTGCTTTTTATTTCATAATTATTTTTATATAGAATTAATTAAAAACGCATAAGGCATTCTTAAAAATGGTCATGTTTGGTGAAAATCTGTAAACAAATTGCAATCTAATTCTCTAATTTTCAAAAAAAATTTCCCGGTGGCGCCTACCGGCACCGTCGGACCCCTATTTCCAAAAAGTTTTTTTGGAAAAAGCGCGCCGCAAAAAAATATTTTTTTTGATCTGGAACAAAATTTTTCAAAATGATTTTTTGACTCTAAATGCTGATTTTTCCATTTTCCGTATGATTTTTCGCGGCACACTTTTTCCAAAAACTTTTTTACGGAAAATGGGGGTCCGGTGGTGCCGATAGGCGCCACCGGGGGAATTTTAAAAATTTGAGTATAATTTGTTAACAGATTTTTATCAAAAAATGCCAATTTTGCGATTTTGAGCCAATTTTTTAAGAAAATTATGCCAAGAAAGGTCAATTTTTGTAGGTGTTTTTGTTTTAAAATCCTATCAGAAAAAAATAAATTCAAAAAGAAAACGTCAACCGGTATCGATTTGTGGAAAAACTACTCCACAAAAGTCACTTTTTAATAGAACGCAAATTTATTTTATTTAATAAAAATTGCCAAGATGATTTTAAAAAAATTCAAATTTTTGTATAGATTTTTTTGCTTTTTCTCCCACAAAAATGCCATTCTTAGGGGTCTATATTTAAGCCCGACCCAGAGTCGGGGTTAAGGGTCGGGGTCGGGGTTCGTCGGGGTTGGAAGCGTCGGGGCGAGGTCGGGGTCGCAACCCTAACATAATTCCTTATAAAATTGCAACCCGAATTTTTTTAACGAAAATCAATTTTCAACTTTTGTAAATTCATGGCATCGGCATTTATATTAGGGTTACACGAGTCCGGGTATTTGGGCAAAAACCGGGTCCGGGTATTGCCGAGTCCAGAAAAGCCGGGTACCGAGTCGGGTACCATTTTTGAACCGAGTCCGAGTCCGGGTACCGAGTCCAACCGGGTATTAAAAATTTTTAATAATTTTTCAAATAAATTATAATTTTACAAAAAAAATTTACTGCAATATGTAAGTGCTAAAGAAAATATTTCAATCAAAAATCTTCATAAATAAGCATGATTTTTGGGTTTACTAGGCTCAATTTGTTAACGGATTTTCTTTAAAAAATGATAAAATATATGTTAGTTAAAAATATATAAGGAATCATACATAGTTTGTCGTTAAGAAACCCATGAGTATACCAAAAAAATAAATAAATATTTTAATTGTTGTGGAGGGATTGAACGAAGAAAAAGAAATAGAAAACAAAGAAGACTAGCCACTAGGCCATTTTCACAGTTGGTGCACTTTTATATAATATATTAATTTTTTTTTCTCAAAATTTTTGCCTTTCACCTCAATTGTATTCACTAATTTTTACTCAGACCCCAATTCTTACCAGTGTATTTTTGGTATCCGGGTACCCGGACCTACCGAGTCGGGTACCGGGTATTGGATTTTCAAAAAACCGGGTCCGGGTCCGAGTCCGGGTATTGAAAAAACCGGGTATCCGAGTCTGAGACTCGGTCGGGTACCCGGACTCGTGTAACCCTAATTTATATTTAAGAATATAAATCATTATTCTTTCTGCAATACATTCAATCTTTTGGATAAAACTCAATTAAATTTCATTTTAAAATCAATAAAGATAATACGGATTACATTTATTCATTAACTGCCTAATGTTTGCACCGTTTGTCATTAACCTGGTCCCATTTTTGCATTTTCATGATTCCAAAAATATTCCTAAAATTCTCTTTGTTTGCACATCTTATGCTAAAATTTGAAGCTATTTAAGCTAAGTATATTTTTTTAATTAGCCTCATTCATTTCTCCAACTTTTTTCGAAGTAACTGATAAATCGTTCAAACCCCCCAAAAAGCAATTCTCTGCTGCTGAAAAAAGCCGAATTCAAAATGTTTCGATTTGATTTGCGCCTTTTACCGCTTCTTTTGTTCACTTTGTGTGCTTTTGGTTTAAACAATGCCAACTCGGCAAAGAAAACTGCGCTTAATGTGTCGCCTTCGAACATCGACGGGAATGCCATTGACAATGATGAAGAAGATATTGCTAATCCCACTATTACCCAAATTGAGCCGAATCAGAATGGAGAAGACAAAGTTGAAAATGATGAACCGCCGCCCCAAACAGGTGTCATAACATATTATTAAACAATTTATTGACCCTCTAAATTTGCCATCAGAAGCGCCGGATGATGAAAAAGATAATGATGAAGAGGACGATGCCGACTCCGAACCAAAAGCAATCAATCAAAAAGGTGAGAAAAGTTCAGAAAAGAGAAATATTTAATTTTATGCATGCATATTATACGGAGACGAATAATCTCAGATTTATAAGTAAAACAAGCTTTATTTATTATTAACTTGCCAGTTCTGAGTGCACAAATTGTGCCGCCGTTGGATAACGAAAATCCTAACGATGAAGAGAATGAAAATGCCAATGCCAATGCACTTGCTGAGGAACCAAATGGAGACGAAGAACTCACTCAAACAACAGGTGTTTTTTGCACATAATTAAACAATGTTTTTGCTGACCCCGGCCATTTGCCGAAACAGAAAATCCAGCTGATCATGATGAAGAAGAGCCATCAGATTCTGAGCTTGGCCAATCGAAGGTTAATGGAGAAGACGTTTATCTCTCTCCCTCCCACTCTGTCTTTCGCTCTACCACTCTTCTCTTCCTCCTTCTCATTCACCTTCTCTCTCTCTCTCTTGCTCTCCCTCCTTCTCTCGCTCTCCCTCCTCTATCGCTCTCTTTCTTTCTCTTCTTCGTCTTCCTCTCTATCATCCCTTCGTCTCTTTTCCCTGCAACCAATTCCTTAAATATTATGTTTAATTTAATTAAATTTTTTTCAGATTTTTCATGCTTAAACATTAGAAAAAGCCTTTTTAAAGTGAACATGTGAACGAACAACTGATGAGGCGACGATGACTGTGACAGAAGTGATTAAAATGGTTCATTAACGGACAAACAAACAAAAAAAAACAATTATTCCGATTCCATTTCATTTTGGAAATGCATATTCATTTTAGAAAGTAAATTCTTTTTAGTGTTTTAATTTGCAAAATTGCTAATTTGTAAATTATAATCAAATAATATCTATCAAATAATTATAATTCTAAATTTATTTTCCTTTAATAATGTTATTAAAATTAAAACGCGAACGGACAACCAAATCAACTAAAGGTATTTTCAATTAAGACTGAATGAAAATGCTCATTATTAATTAAAACAGGTTTTAATTGTTTGTTTGGGTTTGGCTGTCAAAACATTATTTGGGCACAAATTTAGAAAAATTAATTTTCTCATGGGAAAGAATAAATTAAAAGAAATAAAAAGTTATCGAGAATATTAAAATGTCAGCCGATCCGCCAGTAATTAGAGTGGATAATTAATTAGTTAATGATTGCCTTTGTCTGTCAAAACTCCGACCCAAGGCAAAATAATTTGACTATAAAAGTCCACCCGAATTGGGTGGGCCCACTTTTCATTAATTACTCTCATTTTTTACAAATTATTAAATTAACAAAATGTCCCCTCTTCGTTTTCTCGCCGTTCTGCTGCTGATCTGTGCCATGTTCAGCTTCAACAATTTGGGGCTGGCCAATGGCGAGGAAAGCAAAGACAGCCAAGTCGCTCTCCGTCCCGATGTTGCTGCTGTTCAGCCTGACCTCGTCGTTGTTCGCGCTCGTCGTATGTTTTTTTGGAGAAAGGAGAAAATGTCACCCAATGCTTCTTTATTATGAAGCTATAATAATAGCAGTTTTCTAAGGTGGGCAATGAGTGGCAGGCTTACTGTAGAATTGACAGAATATACCAATATAATTAGGCGAATTATCTTGTAAAAAATGTAAAAATTACTTATGCAAATATTTTTTGGGTTCAGGTGGTTACTATGGAGGTGGTGGAGGCTGTTGCGGTGGCGGTTGGGGAAAAAAGAAATAAGCAGCCAAAGAAGAAAGGAAGGATGCCGACAAAGATTAATTATCTTTAATTAGTAAATGATCCATTCGTCCATTTTGTAATTGGCCAAATTTAGTAAAAGACAAAATACAATGATAAATTTTGTATATTTTATGCTATATTTGATAAAATTTACATAATGATGCAACAGGCCACAGAAAAAGATGGCCGCCCTATTTGATATTTTGTAATATTTTCTGTTGCTTTTAATAGACAAATTGTCAAAAACCAAATAAAAAAAGCAAATGAGTTTTAGATATTTAATTTTATTTGTAATTTATTTTCTTTTATTTGCAAATGAGTGGCCAATCAACGAAACAATTAATTAATTAATTAATTGGATGATTAATGTCAGTAGGAACTGAGAAACAGAACACTTTGCCCTTTTATTCTGCAATTGAATCATCGCTGATCAGTTGACAAATTAAACTGGTTATTTTTATTATTGTTTTGGCTGAAAAAATTTTGTTTTGATAAAATTTTGCCAAATAAAATGATGGAAAATTTGTGAAAATTGCTTTTATGATATTGCCTTATGTATTTATTGGTTTTGTTTTAGTAAAACGCACAGGCCAAGAAAAAGTAAAGTGGGATAATTTGGACGAAATATTATTTTTTTGATTAATGGGACGACAAAATTTTGTGGTCGTTTGTGTTGTTATTGTTTTTATTTTGCGCGCCAATTGATCAGTTGACTAAATCTCTGCACATTGCTTGTCTATAAAAGCCCACCCGAATTGTGCCCATTCCCATTAATTACACTAATTATTTGCCAAATTATTTAAATATGTCCCTCCTCCACTTTTTCGCCGCTCTGCTGGTGTTCTGTGCCATGTTCAGCTTGGACTTGGCACAAATTGCCGGCACTGTTGGTGTTTCGCCCGGTGGCGTCGCTGCTGGCCCCGCGGTCGTTCAGCCTGCCGCCGCTGGCGTTGGGGTCGGCGTGCCCGCAGTACGAGCACGCCGTACGCTTTTTGCACTAATTACTGTTTTATTTAATTGAAAATTCATTGACTTAATTTTTTTGAATTAGGTGGCTATGGAGCGGGAGGAATGGGCGGCGGCGGGCAAAATTGGGGCGGCGGTGGCAACCAAGGCTGGGGGGGCAATCAAGGCGGAGGCTGGGGCAACCAGGGAGGAGGCTGGGGACGAAAGTGAAAGAAAGAGCAATTAGCGATTGAACGAAACGAATGTTTTAATTAATTGCTGTTTTATTTCACATTTAAATGAGGAATAATGGAGATAATGCTGATAAATTGGTTGGAATCCATTCTGGATTTTCAAATGTGAATTAACAGATAATTAAATCTTTTATTTTGCCGAATAAAACTCAAAATGTGATTTAAAATTTTTTTTTAAACCTGTGAAAGTCCCTGAAAAACTGAATACAAATTTGTCCGATAGTTTCAAGAGTTTTTTTAATGAATTCGTCCTTCATTCATGTGAAATTTTACCTCATTTGAAAGTTATTTTAGTCGACCTGAAAATTTTAAAACAAAATAAGAAATTAAAAATTTTCAAAATACATCCCTAAAATTTTTTTATGTAAATTTAATTTCTCTATATTAATAAAAATATAATAATACTCAATCGTTGTTTTCGATCATTTTTAAGTTTGTTGGGTGTATAAATCTACATATTTATTTATGACAACAAAGAAATACGGTGGCGTGTTTGTTTATCTGTTTGTACAGTATCTATGTGTGTCTGTTTTCTGTCTCTGTTTACTATTTACTGTACATCATCTTCTGCTGCTTTCATTTTCTTTTCATCCGTAGTAATAGCTGTAATGACATGAAAAAGGTCAAAATTAAGCAAAATGAAGCTAAGTATGAGATTTAAATTGAAAATGAAAAGAGCTAATGGAAATTTATTTATTTTGAAAAGCGTACGAAAGCGCAAAAGGGCGGCATCAGAAGCGGGCGATGGTTGGATGGCGGAAGTGCCATCAACGCTTGAGCAAGTGCCAAATTGTTAATGAAGAACACGGCACAGAGCAGCAGCAGAAGAAGGGAGAAAAAGCGGAGAAGGGACATTTTAAAATGAATTTTAATTGATTTGTCAATTAATGAAAGTGGTTTTAATTAATTAATTAATTAATTACTATTACTTCAACACACAGCAGCCAACCAAATTATGACCGGAAATGACACACATAATGAATTAATTTAATAAAAAAAAAATTAAAACCATCGTTTTTACATTAATGCAACTAATGTAAACCAGTTCATTTGAAACAAAAACAAAATCGTCATCATTTTCTCACAGTTAACTGAATT
>CP049707.1:9120164-9304838 GCA_004148225.2 Heterodera glycines | reverse complement strand
TAAATTAACATTTTTAAATGCAATGAAAGACCACAATAAGTTATTCTCCAATTGCTTCTGTTAGCATCAACAAATGAATTTGTGCTGTTTCTGTTCGCCACTTATTTCCTCCCATGGCATTGGGGGCACTGATGGCAAAAATGGTTGTCGCAAGGGCAGCGGGCGCAGCGGCGATTAGCTTGGCCTAAAAATGGAATGCAAAATTTCCCAAATTGAACAACTATTTAATTAATTGAGAAAACATGGCCGCACGCACGGATGAGGTAATTACGTTTTGGACCCCAGTAATTACAGATTATGAGTTACGAATTTGGTGATATTTTTATCCGTAACTAGAATATTTGTTTGTTTTTTGAAACAATTTCTTGCAAAATCCTTTATAAATTTTCAATTTTTTCTAATGCGTTTTTATATTTCTTTTGCAATTAAAAATGTCAGTGATAACGAATAAAACAACCAAAAATTGGGCCTGAAGCATTGCAACACCCAAAAATAGTCTTCCTCTACAGATTCGAACATATGTGTGAAACTTGAAAAACTTCAGGCATTAAAAGTCCAAAAAGCGAATAAAACAACCATAAAAATAAAAAAAAAGACTTTTATTTCTTAATTTTAACTTTCATCGGCTTTTCCATGAATTTTTTTGTTCAAAAAATAAAATTTTTAATTAGGGATTAAGCATAACGGATTCCCTAATTACGGTGTTTATAGACCCCCATAATTATGATTGCGCGTTTCTGTAATTAAAATCCAATTACGTGAAGCCCTGTTCAGAACAAGCTAATTCATGGCATGCTTTGAATGTGTTTAAAAAGATTATTTAATTTGCGAAATTGCGCACGTTTAAAGCGGAAAATTGGCGAGGAATCGGCCGGGTGTTGCCCAACCACTGCTGCCGAGTGAGTCCCCTGCTGATTGTCCATTGCATCGCTCAAATGGGCCATCAAAGCGAACAAAAGGAAAACAGCCAAAAAACGGAGGGGGAACATTTTGTGGTGATTTAGCGGGAATAGAAGTTATTTAGGGAAAATTGATTGTTATCAACTAATTACGTGTCTATGTATATTTAAATTTGGCTTTTTCAATGCGTTTCTTTCCGTTTTTATTGCCCTTTTTTGACCGACAAATTTTGAAACAAATTTCTAGAAACAAATAATTCAAGGTTAATTAATTTGTTCAGTAAAAGCATTAACTAATTACGCGAGTCAATCATATCAAAAAGAAGACGCATTCAGCAAAAAGTTACGAGCGACGCGACGCTTCGCGCAAAGTGAACCAATTTTTTCAAGGTTAAAATATTTGAGGAATCTTCAGCTTTTGGTATTCGTTCTAATTGATCAAATTTATAATTCAAAAACAAGAACACTCGAGAAGAAACTAAGCTTGGTCGGGACCACAGGAATTCCCGTATTTTTAGATCCCGGTTTTTGAAAAAAAATAAAGCTTAAGTACGAATCATAAATTTTTATCTTAATAAAAACATGTTAACAAAAATTTCAAGGGTGACAACGAAGAATATGGTAGTTTTATCTGTTTATACTGTATCTATCTATATGTGTCTCAGCTTACTGTACGTCAATTTATCTAACAGTTCATCTCTCTTCTGCTGCTTTTGTTTTCTTTTCAGCCGTAGAAATAGCCGTAATGACCTGAAAAAAGACAGAATTAAGCAAAATAAGTTTAAGTATGAGCTTTCAATTGAAAATGAAAGGAGCCAACGGAAATTTATTTATTTTGAAAAGCGTACGAAAGCGCAAAAGGGCGGCATAATGAAAGTGATTTGAGAGCAGACAAATTGAGAGACTTTTTATAGTAGCGCCAAGCCAGACAAATGCCATACCTTCCAAACACACCAAAATGACACAACATCAAAAAAATAGACTCTTCAGCTATTTTACCATAAACAATGTATTAATTAATTAATTATTAATAATTCAAAACACCGCAGCCAAACTCAAATTATGACCGGAAGTGACACACATAACAAATTCAGAAAACCTAATTTTGCACAATTGCTTTCAAATTTATTTAATTAGGGAAGAATTTGTGATTCATAAATCATTCAAACCATTAAATTTAATTAGTGTATTTTAATTGGGGAATATGTCTAAACCAAATTACCACATCAAAACATCAATTCATTTTTATGACGGAAATGACGCAACAAATTCTTAAGTAATTATATTTTTATTAAGATATTTTAAATTTTAGAAAAGAATAATAATTACAAAGAAAAATAAATTAAAATTTTAACAGCAACTTTTTTTTTACATTATTCGTTTTTGAATTCATCTTTTTAGTCGAAGAATTAAGTTAAATTACAAAAAATAATAATAATACATCTTTAAAACTATTTTATGGTTTAGTTTTTAATTTAGCATTTAACATAAACATTCATTTAAACAAATCATGTGCTTATGACTAACTCGGATTGGCATAACACTTGAATTGGCATTTCTTTCTTATTTATGAAAGAATGAAAAAATTGTGCATATGACACCAAAGAAATTATAAATGTCAAAAAATATGGCCATATAAATTGCGATTAATGCTTTTGGGTTTTCAAAATAAATTTTCAAAAATAATTTTCCGCTTTTAATAATTTCAAATAATTTTCCGCTTTTAATAATTTCAAATAATTTTCCGCTTTTTCCAAATGTTCCATTTGCGTTTCGTTGTGCTTCTTCTGCTGGTAATTGTCGGCCTTTTCATTGGCCCCAATTTTGTTTCTGCTGATTGGGATAAAAAGGTGGCCGGTTGGGACGACAAGAAAGTGAACAAAGGCTGGGAGGAAGCCGAAGCACCGCTCAACATCCGTGCCCGTCGTCAGTTTTTTAATTTATTTAAATTCCAATTTTTAAATTCCAATTTAAATTTCATTACAGGCGGCGGATGGGATGAGCGCATTTTGGGCGGTCGTGAACAATGAATGGAGAGAATGAGTGAAGAAGAAGAAGAAGAAGAATTCGGGATGGATGCCAAAAAAGTAAACATTCATTTTCAATTCAAACTATTGAACATACACAAAACAATGAATTTCTTTACTGGTCATTTTCCAATTAAATAAATTGAAATATTTACCACACAGAATTAAATTAAATTCTTTAAGAGAGTTTAAAAAATATTGGAGTGAAAATTAAACGAATCTCTTCAAAGTCATTAAATTTACATTATTTAAAGAAAAAATCATAAGCATTTATTTTTCATTTTTTGTGCCTTGAGAATTTATTTGCTCAGAATCCCGAGATGCCATTGTACCATCCATAATAGTACCCAGATGGGCTCCTTAATAAACAAAATTCATCGTTGATAAATTGCTCAGATGCAATAAAAACTTACTTATTCGGTCGATACGGCGCATAAGTGTAAGAGCCATAGAATGAGCACGGCTTATACCCACTCAACGAAAAAGGGTAACTGAGAAAAAAATAAAAATAAATATAAAAAAATAAAAATAAAAATGTGTAAAAATGACTTGAAATGATGCTCGGGCCAATTTGAGGAGTGTTTGTCGTAGGGAGAAGCATAAGTCTAAAAATGATAAGACAATCATTGTGGGGTTGGTTCTAAATGATAAAGCATAGTTTAATAATAAGCAAGGATGCATGGAATGGATGGATTGTTTTGTCCAAGAAATTACGGTAAGTAATTAAACTAATTACCTACCTAATGCACATACCGATTAATTTAACGAGAATTAATTGATGCGAGAATAAATATTGTTAAAAAGAAAGTAAATATGAAAAATGTTTTACCACTTGATTCTTATATCGCAACAACTTACTCGACACCGATTGTATTGGTAGGACGGATATCGGTTACGGTAAAAGGGATAGTAATAGAAGTAGCAGAATTTCGGCGACCCGCTAACATCGTCCATTGACGTAATACGGTAGTTGCGCTCGGGCAACGGTGGAGAATGGTGCAACGCCGACACGGACAAAGAGCGGAAAAGCGGCATAATTAGCTAAAAAGGCAACAAATCCAATTTACGGCATTGAAGAATTTTTTTATCAAATTAAAATAGGGCAATTAATTCAAAGAAAAATTAAAAAAAAATCGAATGGAATTTCTTGAAGACAAAAGAAAGAACAGCAAATTGAGTTAAAGCAATGGGAAAGTGTTGGAAGGGATGGGAACAGATCAATCGCAATGGAACAAACATTTGTTATCCAAACAGCGGACGGATTTCCGATCGAATGGCTCAGCTAAAACATCTGCCGACGAAAATGTGTGGGAGGAGGGCGAATGACAGAGAAAATGTTTAAAGCTGAATCGATCGGTTCATTAAACAATTAAATTTTGAATTAATTGGAAAGAAAAATATTAAGGTTGGTATTGTATAGAAAAGGTGCCCTCAAAATAAAATAAAGCACAAAAAGTAATTGATAAAAAGAAATTGGAAAATAAATTCATCCATTTCTTCAGACCGTAACTTCCACTGAAGCTGAATTCCGTCCGCATTGTGAAACAGAAAAAGTCGGAAGCATTTGCATTTTGAAAGGGACTAAATTATTCACAATAAAATATAAATTTTTAAATATTATTTATTTTCTCTCACAATTTCCAACTTTTTTTTTGATTAATTTAATTATTCTGGTTTTTAACATTTCTATTTGTGAACAATTGAAAAAACGCATGACTAACTCGGATTGGCATAACACTTGAATTGGCATTTCTTTCTTATTTATGAAAGAATGAAAAAATTGTGCATATGACACCAAAGAAATTATAAATGTCAAAAAATATGGCCATATAAATTGCGATTAATGCTTTTGGGTTTTCAAAATAAATTTTCAAAAATAATTTTCCGCTTTTAATAATTTCAAATAATTTTCCGCTTTTAATAATTTCAAATAATTTTCCGCTTTTTCCAAATGTTCCATTTGCGTTTCGTTGTGCTTCTTCTGCTGGTAATTGTCGGCCTTTTCATTGGCCCCAATTTTGTTTCTGCTGATTGGGATAAAAAGGTGGCCGGTTGGGACGACAAGAAAGTGAACAAAGGCTGGGAGGAAGCCGAAGCACCGCTCAACATCCGTGCCCGTCGTCAGTTTTTTAATTTATTTAAATTCCAATTTTTAAATTCCAATTTAAATTTCATTACAGGCGGCGGATGGGATGAGCGCATTTTGGGCGGTCGTGAACAATGAATGGAGAGAATGAGTGAAGAAGAAGAAGAAGAAGAATTCGGGATGGATGCCAAAAAAGTAAACATTCATTTTCAATTTAATTCCCCCTTTCCGCCCCCATTTGAGCCCCTTTTTCCAAATTTCAATTATCAAATGCATAAACCTGTTCTTTCTCTCCCAATAAATGATCCGATTTTGCCTATTGCCAATTTCCTTTTTTTATCACAACTTTCATCGTTCGTTCGCTTCACTCCGTCGCCCCAAATTTGGTGAAAATTTGTCCGTCCGTCCCTTTCCATCCGTCGACCAATCCCAGCGAACACAGCGCAATTCCATCCCCAATTCTCTCTCCGCTCAATTCGATTGCAATATATTAAATTTTATTTATTTTGATGAGTAAACATTGGCCATCAATCGGTGAGAAAATTGGGGAAATTGCGCCGGGGGGGGGGAAACACTCGATTTTAGCAGGCAGCAGCCGACAACACAACAATAACCCCAATAAATTTATGTATTTGACATTAAATTTAAATAATTATTTTATTTTCTCCATCAATAATTTATTTCCAAGCAAACTTTCTCATTATGTCATTTTGTCTCTCATAGCGACCGCACAAAATTACAAAATTTTGTTTTAAAATATGGGCCAAAAATCGGAAATATAAAGGAACATTTTTAATAATTTAATAATGTTTATTGTTCCCAATAAATTAAACCTTAAACTTTTTTGCTTTAACTTAATACTTATGTGAATATTATATTTTGAGATTTATAATTTATTAGAACAAAAATTTCTTGTTTGAAAATTTATTTTTCCATCACAAAAAAGAAATGCGATCAAACTTTTTTTTACCCAATTGAATTCTCTTTTTAGCAACCCAAAATAACACTTAAATAAAATAGTTTTCATTACATTAATTGGTATTTGGATTTAAATTAATTCACATTGCTCTGCTGATAATGTCTCAATTATACAAATGAATTCACCATTGTTTAATTTCCTCACCCTTTTTCCTCAGCAGCTGTTTTTCTATTCGTTTCGCTTCAATGCTTTTCCCTCACACAATCGACGGCTATGATGATCTGCTGATGTTGCTGAAACGACTTGAGGAGACGGAGGTGCAACAGCAGCACCAGCAACGGGCGCAAGTGATTTTCGTGCATCTCACCGATTCAAAACTGCCGGACGGCAAAAATTGGTGCGAAGAGTGTGCCAATGCCGAGCCAATTGTGCAGGTCAGCGCATAAAAATGGAACAAAAATGCCAAAACAATAATGAGATGATGAGGGATGATAAACGGTGGTGTTGGGGTGGGATGAGTGGGGTGGGATGGGCGGAATGGTTCGAAAATCGACCTTCGGAGAGAAAAGTCGGGAATCGTTGAGGAAATTATGGCCGAACAAGTCGTGGAGGAAATTTTCATAAAAAGTCGAAAAATAAAAGAATTTTTTCTGAAGCAAAAAAAAATCTTAGAAACTCATTTCAACACATTCTTCCTATTTGAAGTGCAATTGACAACTTCGCAATTCCCCTGAGTCGGGTCGGGAACCAACCCTAATTTATTAAGGAGTCTTTTGGCCTAATGCCAAAACCGTGCCTAATTGTTGTTCCATTGATGTGAAGACGTGCGTGCAACGACTTGCATCAACGCTGGAAGCATCAAGCAGAGACGAGGACTACGAGAAGATGGCCGTGCATTGGGTCACTTGCCATGTCGGGGCCAGAGATTTGTAAGCATTCGAAGGGAAAAGGGTGGGGGGGGGAGGGAATTGGACACCAAAAAAAGCATTAAAATATAAATTAAAAAGGCAATCTTATTTTAATTAAAATTTATCATTCTTTCAGTTGGTACAACCCGAACAATCCATTCCGCCGTGACCCCCAACTCCGTCTGTTCACCATCCCGGCACTCGTTTGTCTGTTCCGTGCCGGTGCCAATGGCAGTTGGATGAACACAGCGAAAGACTTGTGCCAAATTTACGAGTCAGAGGACCACTTTGCCAGTGTGGCAACGTTGGAGCGCATTCTGACAAACTTTTTAGACATTGCAGCTGAACGCCAAGGAATGAGTGTCAGTGAGGGACGATAAAAAGCGATGGAATGCCAAGAAATTGCAAATATTTTCAAAATAAAATAAGTTTACATAATAATGGTAAAACCGCATAGGGCAAAGATCGGTTAGAGAGCGACGGAGCCAATGGCAAAGATAAAGCCAAAAACAAAAATGAATTCTTTGGCATTGAGTTGAGCACTATTAAAATTATAAGGGCGTTCCTGATAAGTTCCGTTTGTCCGGGCTTATAAACTAAAATTGAAATATTTTTTATATGCAATTGCTATACAATTTTCCAAATTCGTTTTTTTCCATCGTTGGCATTTTTAGCTTAAAAAAATTATTGCATCACTTTTTTATTCTGATAAATAATTAATTCAGTTCTTTTATTGCCATATGTCATTTTTCAAAAATGAATTCTTTGGCAAATTGAACTCTGCTGCTTCCCTGCTGCTGGTATTCATTAAATTTACCTGCTGACTTTAAGCCAAAAGCATTTTCATAGAAATAAATATATATTTCTCTCAATTTAAAAAATAAAGCGTATATTTTATGTAAAAGCATTTTATTAATAATAATTGATTTACCCGCATATGCTTAGAAATTATTTGCTATTCTATGAAGAAAAATATTTATTTATTATATATTATGTATATAAAAAGTAAAGCTCAAAAAATCCCAGCCTTTTTAAGGAATAAATTAATATGAGAAGCATAATCAATTTTGGGTTGGTGTTTTTGGCCTATTTATTGTCATTGTTTGTGGGACAATGCGTTGGAATGGACGAGCGGAGGGGCACGCCGAAGGCCAGGAAGACAAGTGCAAGCAGTAGCAGCAGCACAATGAGTTATTCACCGGCAGCAAATCCGACAACAGCGCAAGGGCAACCTGCTGCTGATCAGCAATATCAGCAACCGTTACATAATCCACAAGAGCACCAACCGCAACGGTTAGCCGACATTTGCGGACCGACATTTGCGGATCGACTTTTGCGGACCACTATTTCAGGGTTGAACTGTCTAAAAAAACAAAAAATAATTATTTCCAAAAATTGCGTTACCTAATTATTTTTAATTTTGATTTTTTCAACTTGAACATCGCGCTTAAAGATGTTCTGATCAATAGGGCTGTCATTTATATGAAAATCCATATATTTTTTTTCTGGAGTGTTGGAGGCCTGAAACGTATAAAAAATGTTTATAGCTTGGTTTCAAGCTTCTAGGATGGATTTCTATATCCATATTTTCCATATTTATCCATTTTCGCGATTTATTTCATATATTTTGGCATTTATGCCCATATTTTGCGATTTTATATCCATATTTTTGACAGCCCTACTGATCACCTTAAGCAATAAACATCGAAAGTAATAAAACAATTTTATTTTTAAGAAGTTAAGTTTCCATTGATAAATATAGTGTAGTTGCTCGTTCTTAATTTCGGATCCATAGTTTTATAACAGCAAATTACGGACAATGTTAGGGAAAAAGGTAGAACTATTTTGAGTTTTTTTTTTATTTAATTGTTTGTCATGCCTGATAAAAATTTAAGCTCTAGGCTAACCAAAGCAATTTATTTTTAATTTTTTTTTCTTTATTACACAGTTCAACTGAGCAATAGCGGCCGAAAAAGTCGGTCCGCAAAATCCTCGACGCAAAAGTCGGTTCAACGGTTGCGCTGACTACGGTTGTGTTCCCCAGCGTGTTCTACCTGTACTTGGCGGCCGGGGAATGCAAATCCAAAGAGTCCGAACATCTGTCGGTCCGCAAAAGTCGGTCCGCAAAAGTCGGTCCGCAAATGTCGGTCCGCAAAAGTCGGTCCGCAAAAGTCGGTCCGCAAAAGTCGGTCCGCAAATGTCGCACTACGACCGCAACAACATGCTGCTGATCAGCATCAACCGTATCAAACATGGTTACAGTATCCACAAGAATACCACCAAACGCAACAACATGCTGCTGATCAGCATTATTATCAATATCAACCGTATCAAATGCCATCACAGTATCCGCAAGCGCAAATACCGTATAATTATTATCAGTTCCAACCGCCCAACCAACAACACCAACAACATTATCATCATCCTCACCTTCTACAGCAGTCAAATGTGCAAAGTTTTCATTTGAATTTTCCAACAACTCCAAATTTCTCTGCGGAGCACAGTCGAAAATTGATTTCGCAATTCGGCACCGATCAAAGGTGTGCTAACAATCGTATGGTTTCCAACAAAGGGTAAAAACATTTAATTTGAGCCCATCTCTGCCGCAAAAAAAAAATTAGTTTAATTTAATATCGATCCAATAAACAAACATTAGCATTTTAATCATTAATCTAATTGTAAATCATTTAAACAGTGTACAAGCCAAGGATAACAAAAATCGTAGTCAAAAGAAAGTGGACAAAAAACGGCCAGATCAATTGAAGAACAAAGAAAAAGGGAAATTGGCACAAAATGAGGCCGAAAATTCATCACAAAAGCAATTTAAGAAAAGTCATTCTCAAAATTTATCAAAAAATCTGCTAAACATTTTAAATGAAGAAAATCAAAAGCAAAATTTAATGAAAAAGCAACAAAACACTTTAATAAATTTGGAACAAACGCAAAAAGAAAAGCGGCCAATAAATTCGGCGGGGCAGCAAAACGAATCCGAAAATTTGTCGACATTAAGCCAAGATTTTGCCATTACTATGCAAAATGTTGAGTTCGGCTCATCCTCAGATAATCCAATTATGTTCTTTGATGATGAATCGGAACAAACAGTCCAAAATTGGCAAATGAAACGGCCAATGAAAAGCAGCGAATTATTGGAGGAGACGGAGAAACAGACAAAGAAGAGAGATGGGAAGAGAACGGCGGAAGAAGCGGAGGGGGAGGAAAAGCAGAGACAGAACAGAGAGAGCACCCGTCGTCTGCTTGGCATCAAAAAAGCTTTTCGTAAAAATGGAAAAAACTGATTTAAAAGTTTTATTTGTTTTTCAAGTGAACGAAATCTGGCAAATTGTTACGGTCAGTTTCGCCATGTTGGGCATCGCAGTGGAGCCGATTGAGCAGCAAATGAATGGGGGCAAATGGCCCCAATTTGAATTGGCACTTCGCCAAATCGGTACTGCTCAGGCGCTGCTGGTTTTGGACAAAGAGCAGCTGCAAACGACATGGAACTTTGGTGCCAAAACGATCACCGCAATTAATTCCGAGTCACAAACATTTCTCGGTTCTGAAATATTTAAGTGAGTGGCCAAATGGGCATAAAGTGTTTAAAGTAATGAATGCTAAATGTTTATTCAGAATAATGGAAGTTGGTGGAAGAGACGAAAATGTCAAATTTATCGGAGTAATGGACACAAACGGCGACAAAAAACTCAAAATGCTCTTCTTTTTTGTGCGACTCATCAGAAAATTAGCCGGAGAATTAGAGACTCCATACGAAAGTTACAGTCAAAAAGATACAGTAAGAACATCCACAGTATACAGTAGTGTATCTGTGCAGATGATTAAAGAGAAGCAGCATTAACATTTTAGTCCTTTTATTAGTTTGGGAATGTTTTTTCATTAAACGTGCAAAAAAAAGATATATTCAGGTCAGGTTTTTAAAATAAAAAAACACTCGCGGCCTCTGTTCGAACACCCCTTTTCCAAAATCCAAAAGTTTTGGTTTTAAATATTGCCATTTTTGTCCTTTTTTTCTTGGACCTCCGATGGCATTCTGGTAAATGACACACAATTTAGTGAATTTTGAATATTAATTGTCATTTAATTAAGGTCATCGACATAGCTTCAACGAGAAAATGGATGCTCAGTTGGTTTAGCACAGTGTTGGCTCAAATGTCGCAAGAATTTTATGCGATCGTTGGAGCGTCAAGAATTGATCAAGAAGAGATGGTAAAATACGTATACTGTATAACAGTGTCCAGAAAAATAAAAATTATTTAATCATTGCAAAATAAAAATTCATTTTATTTTACATCAGGAAAAGCGAATGCGATTCTTGGAGCAATCAGACTTAGCACGGGGTGTGCTGCGCCTGGCACAATTTGCCACGCGCCAAACGCTGGCGGCGCTTTCCGGCAACAATTTTGAGGCTGAAAAATTATTGGAGTTTAACATATTGTGCCCAATCATAATTAGCGCGCAACAGCAACAGCAGAAGGTCGATTTTGACAAGATGGTCGAGAAATGCATCTATTCACCAGAAAAGTGAGAATTTAAAACAAACAATTAGTGTGGTTAATTAGGGAGTGAACAATGCATTAATGAAAATTTAATTTGTCAAATTTTTGATTTAATATTTATTTGGATTGCTATAATTAATTAGAAATAAAGGAATTAAATCCTTAATACAAAACAAATTTTGCTTAATTGCATTTTTATAGTTATGGCGTCGCTTCTGTTTTTGCTGAGTTATTGCGCAAAGCTATTGTCAAAAATGACAACAAAAATGACACAATTTTTCAAAGTGCAAAAATTTATTCGGAACTTTACACGGCGATTTTAAAAATGCAAAAAGAGGTCAATTTGGAAGAATGGCGAAAAGTGCCAATGCCATTTGCTATGGAATGGAATAAAATGAACAAATTCCTAAGCGAAAGTGTCGAAGAAATTGACACATTTGTTAAGCGATGGGAGGAAATGGGAAAAAATGAAAAAGAAACCAAAATTGGCGAAAATGTGAAAAATGAGGGCTTTTTCAGTGACAATTTGTTGGAAAAATGCATTCCGTTCATTGTGGAGAGCAGCAAAAAGGGAAACAGAACAAACAATTGAGGAAAAAGAGAACGAAGACAAAATAATTTAGATTTTATTAAAAAGAGAAATGAAATTAATTATTTCAGTGTCAAATTTCATTATTCTTTTGTATTGTTAAAAATTGGAAAAAAAGAAATCATTTTTCATTAAATATTTTGAAAAAATAAAAATAAGCGAATAGAAGGGAAAATTGAATTTTCTATATATACATAAAAGAAATGCAATTCATTAAAACATATCAAGTCCAAATTTTTTTTTGTGAAAAATAAGGTTTGAACTTGGTTTAGCTTTTAATAAGAATTTGAGTAATTTTACAATCTGAAAACATATGTTGTCCTTGTCTTTTCAATTTTATTTTCATTTTCGGGAATTTCTTTTCTATATTTTATGGCCATTTTTGCACCCTTTAATTTAAATTATTATTATGCTTTTGTTTGCATTTCCAATTTACTTATTTACTTTCAACTCGAAATCCTCAAATTTCTTCCAATTAATTAATTAATTAATTACCTTTTGCTTCTGTTGCTCTTTTGGTTTGTGGTGAATAATATCATCCAATCATTCATTGATTCTTTCATTTTCATTCGTCCGATGGCTTTTCGCCTGCCCAATGTTGGCTAATGTTAATGAATGCTTCTCCTCCTCATCATTTCGCATGAATCATTTTATAAGTATGTCCGATTAGGGATAATTAAGTTCCCCTGGCAAAACAAAACACCCCCCGGGGGGCCGTGTAATTTCGCTTGCCTTCCCCTGCCTCCCTCCCCCCTCTCTCTCTCCCTGAGAAGTTAATGGCCCCCCGGCAACGGCTGCTGTTGCTTTTTTTTGGACTCCGCCGGCGACGGAATTTGAAAATTTGTCGATTTTCTCACAGCTGCCGGCCTTTCCGGAACTAAGCCGATTAACACAAATTAAATATTAACACATCGCATCCGCTCGCTCCCTTCTCTCCGCTCGCAATTCGTTCACAACTGCTGCTGCTTTGGTGTTGGCGGCGGAAGTGCCAACCCACCAAAAAACCAAACATTTTGTTGTGGTTAAGCCATAAAAATAATAATAATTAGTTTTATATTTTCTTGTTCTGTTGGATAATTATTGTCAAAACGAGAAAAACTACAAATTGACAAAGCAAAAACAAAATCTTTCCCTAATTATTTCATATCCATATATATTTAAATCCAATTAAGCATTAGACATTTAATCTTTGGTATAAAATTCGAAAGTTCACATTTGCGGATACCTTTGGCTTTTCCGGATAATTCGGGCATTTTGTCGGTGCTGGGACGTTAGTCAAAAACCATCAAAATGGGCGTTAGTCAAAAAACCATCAAATGAATAATTTTTGACAGAAAATTATTCATAATTTTGTCTAAAATGGATCAAATTTTATAATATTGATATTTTTCGATAGCCCTAAGTGTTTTCTATTATCCTGCAAAATTTTTAAAAAATTCTTTAAGTTTAAAAAAAGTTATGACCTGAGAAGCTCAAAAAACCAAGTTTTTTTGAACATTTTTAGTCATAACTTTCTTGATACTTAACGAAACTTTTTGGAATTTTGTAGGCTAATAGAAAACACTTAGTGCTATTTAATGATATCAAGAATTAAAAATTTAGATGCTTTTGAACAAAGTTATATCAAAAAATATTTTCATTTGATGGTTTTTGACTAACGTCATAGCACCATTTTGTCCCCGTTTTTTTCGGTTTGTATTATAATTTCATTGTTTGTTGAGCTGTTCGCTCTCCTCAATTAACCCCCCGCCCCAACAAGCGCTTCTCCGAGCGTGTGAAATTGATATGCCACGTGTCCCACCCCATGTAATATTTCTCGCCCCCCACCAGCAGCTAATCAAGCAGCAAACGCCCGTCGCCACCGCCGCACTGTTTCTCTCCTCCCAACCCACGCCGCGGGGCGGCACGGCCGGCGGCGCCACCGGCGGACGCCACGACGAGGCGCCGTTGGGCAGCATAAACGGCATGCGCAACCTGCAAAGACGGCAAGCACTTCAGCCGGACGCCATTGACAAGGAGGACTTGGCCAAGGCATTGGCCGGTGGAACAGAATTTTAAATGAAAACGGAAAAGCGAAAAGCAATTAAAATATTTAAGACCCGGAAAATGCATTTGTCGTTGCGCTTCAGCTGCACTTGAAAAAGCCATTGTCACTTCAGCAGGTCAGCAGAAGCATTTTTAAATTGATCGATTTTTAATTTTTTAAATAAAACACTTAAATAAAACATTTTTTATTTAAATTATTTAATTTTTCTGCTATTTTAAATATATTCATCCTCCCTCCTTTTTTCAGCTCGTCGCCGAGACATATTTCAACACGGAGGAGGTCCGTGCCATTTACAGGTTCAAATTTCGGCTTAAAAAATGTTTTGTGAATTTCTGTTCACTTTCAGGGTTTTCAAAGAAGCCTCCACCAATGCGATCATTCACCGGGACATTGTGCGCTCCATTTTCACCCAATTGTTCCCCCGTGCCGACACTGAACGCTTTGCTGATCTGATCTTCAACACATTTGACACGGATCAGTCCGGGGCAATCACATTTGATGTAATGTGACCATTAAAATTTTAAAATTAGTCAAATTGATCTGAATTAAACTTCTTAATTTGTTCCTTCTTCCAATTTAATTTTACTAATTTGGCCTTTTTTATCATTTAAATGCCTTTTTTCAGAAATTCCTGAAGAATGTTTCGGTGCTTTCGCGTGGCACTTTAGAGGAGAAGCTGCTTTGGCTGTACCGCTTCTACGACCCGCTGGACAGCGGCTTCATCAGCTGGCACCGGCTGGTGTACGTGCTGAGCGTCACGGATGATCTGTTGGACCCGCGACGGCGCCGCGGGTCAAAACTGCGGGACGAGGAGAGGGAGAAGCACGCGCAGACTTTGTTCAAGGCATTTTTGAAAATTAAAAAACAATTTATTCAAAAATTAAATTGCAGAAATTTACCGGCTCTTCTCGACAGTCCGGCCCAATAAAAAAGGAATGCTTCTTGGAGGTGTGCATGCAGGACGCGACCATCCGCGACTCCATTCAGCACTTGGGACAGCGATTTTGAACCGACCAATTCATTTTTAATTGGTTTATACTGCTCATTAAATAGCCTGCTAATTGGTTTTGAATTCCCGAAATGCTTCTCCAAATTGATTAGTTTCTTATGTTAGAACAGTGCATTTCCAATTGATCTCATCTCTTTGTCAATTCCCATTTTTATTTTGCTGATAATTACATCAATTTCTTCTCTCCCTCCCAATTAATTCGCATGTTCTGTTTTTTTGATGCTCATAAATTAAGGCAAAAAGTGCCAATTAATTTTTCTTTTTTTGACTTGCGACCGACAGCTGCTTCAGAACGAAGCGCTTTTCATTTGCTTATTATAAAAGGCGATAAGAATTGGCCAAAATTACAACAAAAAGTGTTCCATCGCTGCTGCTCAATTGTTGCATTTTATTCTGCCATTTGCCTTTTCTTTAATTTGTCCCTCTAAAAATTAACGCAATGAAAATTATTTTTAAATAAAATTTAATTAAATTATAATGTCTTAAGAATACATTTATTTTTGTTCCAACACTTATTTTGGCTGAGTTTCCGTGATTTCGATAGAAATTGTGAAAATAAATGGCATTTCCGAGGTGTGCCATCCCCGCCGCCTTCGCTTCTCGTGCCAATTTGCTTATCACTTCCCATTTGCATTTGCCATAATCCATCTGAGAAAAGTGAAAACAAAAAAAAACCATAACAAATTATTACAGTGTAAGCCCTGGCATAAACTGCAATATTTTTTGCCAAATCCAAGTTTAAGAAATAAATACGCTCAATGGTTAATAAAAGCCTGGAAATTTTGGCTCCGAAAGAACAAAAACAAAATCTATGCCTTTACTGAAACGGTGGACAAAAGGCGAATTTTGAATTTTCCCTTATAACTTTTTAATATTTTTGTAAAGCAAAATATTATAATTCTATTTGTCCTTAATTTGTGTAATTTTCTTCATTATTAACCCGTTTTTCTTCGCTGAAATTTTAGCCTGCAATTGCTTAAATCAGCACAGAAATTTGGGGTAAGGTGAGGGTTGGCTTACAGAGGTAACTGAATTTGAAGCGATGTTCGCAGTTACCATGTGATCCAATTCGGCACATTGCGACCAAAAGCAAAATGATCACTTTAAATGTGCATTTATTATTGCTTTTATGATGGGATTTAAATAATAATAAAAATAAAATTTAACATTTTAATTTTTCCATACACATTTCACAAAATTCGTTTTTTCCTATCATTAAGAATGGCGCTGAAATAAAATTATTAGTGAAGCTTATTTTACAACAAAAAAATGCCGAACTTGGTTGAGCATCCCCCGAAAATGATGTTTAAGCAAATAAAATAGTAAAAAAAAAATTAATAATTTATTGAAAATGGGAAAAATAAAGAAAAAAATTAGCGATTTCAGGGATAATGGAAGCTCAGCAGAAATATGCCAATTTTGTAGAAAATCATAAGTAAATTTTTCGATTTTTAAGGATGTATTTTTTAATTCTCAAAAAAGTCGGCCCTTGTGGTTTTTTTTTTTTGCTTTTTTTTTTTTTGCATTTTTCTTGTGAAAATTCCAAAAAAGGTCAATATGCATTTTTGCGGCGTGCTTTTTGCTAAAAACTTTTGGAGGAACAAATGGGTCCGGCGGTGCCGCTAGGCGCCGTCGGGAAAAATTTTGAAAATTTGAGTGACATTTACAGATTTTGTCCAAAAAGGACCAAATTTTGCGATTTTGGAATAATTTATTAAGAAAAATTAATACTTTTTGGTGGCAGGAGATGCCGATAGGCGCCGCCAAAAAGTTTTTCGGAATTTTTAATGAATTTATTAAGAAAATTTGTTCAAAATCTCAAAAATTTTCATATCATCGTGGATGAATTAACTTTTAAATTTTTACAACGCTTGGATCCCCAATCCCCCGAATTAGTGTGGGAGGTCGAGGGGCAAAAAGTCATTGGCCATTTTTAGACTTTTGTCCGCCAAGAAATTTCCGACTTTTCTGAAATCGGAAACTTGACTTTTGTCAGTCCGCAAATGGTTGGTATTCTTTGAAAATGCGAATGTGTCGGTAATAATAATAACAATAATCTTTTAATTTTTCAATCTTGTTTTTTCTTTTTTGTAATAATCTTTTTGAAATAATCTTTTTTTGTCGAATTCATTTTGTTTATTTGCTTTCTTCTATTAATTGTTTTGGCATTTAACTTTTGTTTTGACTCATTAAATTTAATTGGCTTTTTACCTTCAACTTTATCATCTGTCATGGAAATTTCTTCATTGGCAAAATTCCGGGTGATTTCCTTGGGGATTATGCGAGGGAACACTCCCCCGGACTTACTTATTTTATTAGTCACATCCGAAAAGCCTAATTTTGCATTTGGTCTTTTGCTGATTTTGCTTGCTTCTGTAAGTGATGGAACTGTTTTTGGTCCGTCGTGACGAGTTCGAACGGCTTTACAATTGCACGGGACTGAACATTGACTCTGTCCCGTTGGAGCAGCGCCAATTTGTGTCCGAGTCCATCGTCCTCTGCATATTGTGCACCATTTATTATGTGATTGGAGGAATTTATTATCAATTAATTAATTTGGCAAAATATGTCTGATAAAGTCCGCTGATCAGAAGGCAAACTTTACTGACAAATGTCGATTCATTTCTTAGGCCCTTTACTTGCCCTGCATGTACTCCATTTGGAAGCACATCAACGAGAATTCCTGCTACAAATTGCTGTTCTTCATCGGCATCACCGACCTGGCCAACATGTTTGTCCTCGGCTATTTGAGCGCGTGGTTCAGCTTCCGCGGTGCCGTTTTCTGCTCCCATCCAACATTGATTTATTTGGCTGGTGTGGCTGCGACAAGTACAAAAGAAAAATTTTTGCTTTTACAGTAATGCAATTATTGTTGTTAAGCATTTTGGATCGCCGAAAGTACAGCTGATTTGGTAATGGATTCATAATTTTTATATTTTTTGCATTTTATATAAAATGTAATAAATGATAAATCCATTTCATTTTGTCAGATTTTGGCACTCAATCGCTGTCTCGAGCTCAGCTGTCCCCGTTTCGCCCATTTTCTGTTCTTGGGCCCCCGCACAAACTTTTGGACCATCGGCTGCTCCCTTTACGCGCTCTATTGGGCTGTGTTCGTGAAGCCCGTGCTGTTCAACGGCGTTTTCAATGCATGGTTTTACAATCCATTCGCAGGCTATCGGACGGACAACGAAAATGAGGTGATCGGAAGAAGAGACTGATCAGAAATTGAAAAGGACAAAAATGTAAAAATTCAAAAAACAGTATGAAGAACGGCTGCAAATTCTGCAAGATGTCGGCGTGGCTGTGCTCTGTCCCAGCATTTATTTGATCCTCGCCGTCAAACTGTTCGTGGATGTCCGTAAGAATCGGCAACACTTTGGCACAGTCATTACCGAATTTAATTCACTGCAGGCAAAAGTAACAAAGAAAATTTCCCCATTCCGTTTTTTAAATTTTGGCAATCCTTCAGATTTTTGTCCAAGTGTTTTTGCTTTCAATGCTCAACACTTTGACCGGCACAATTTACGTGTACATGCAATGGTACCAAGTGGACCAATGGGCCATTACTCTCGCCGAATTTGCTTGGTAAGCAATTTGTCATTTTCCCAACACAATTCATTTTCCTTGTTATTGTCCAGGTTCCATGTCCATGGTACAACACCGTATTTGTCTTGTCCAATATATGTACAGTAAATTGTCATAGGCTTTCCTCCGGTCATTTACTGGGCACTGAACAAAACCATAAGCGAAGATTGCCGAATGCTGTACATGAAGTTGTTCTACCGTAGCCGTGTCAGCCACATAAGCGGGGTTACTGTGCTTCGAGCGCAAAGCACTTTGAACCCAGCAGTTTCATGAACCATTTCAAAGAAAGGGCCACCAACAAAGAATTGCTTGGGTTTTTACTTTTCAAAACTAAACGCCACGCTTATCGGGCGAGAAATATGCTTAAAACGTCCGAATTAAATTCTCGAATTATCCCAACGAATTTATGAAATTAATATAAATGTTAAATTTGATAAAGCATTCGTAAAAATATTATGAAAACATTCTTAGAGGAAATTAAGAGACTTCGATTTGTTTGTTATTTTTTAAAAATGATTTATGACGTATTAATATGGCGTAAATACAAAATGATTCGCTGGCAAATTCACGTGAATTATAATAAAGTCTATAAAATGCGTATTTATTCAGTATTTGTCCAACAGTTTGCCAACAATATTTTCAATTAAATATTTTTATTTTATTTAATAATTCCAAATAAAAAAACAGAGCTTTTTGATTATCTCTGCCAACAAAGATTTATATGTTGAGTGCCAACTTTGTCCATTCTTTGCTTTTGCTTTCGCTGTTCTCGGCATTTAAAGTTGGCACTTCCATCAATTTGGATGAATGGGCATTATCGCTGCATGATTCAATTGCCGAGCTTGAACGCGAGCCAATCATCATTAAGCAAGGTCATTTGAGGGGAATTTAACCGGTCCAAAAGGCAATTAATTACCCGTAATTTACAGATTCAAATGAATTGCCACCCCTCCGGGACATTCAATCATTTGAGGATAAATTGCGTTTATTTTATTACCAATTGTATAATCCACCGAAATTTGTGAGCATAAAGAAATATGAGCGAAGGTTGAGAGCCCCGGTGTTTAGTGTCCTCAGCAATTGCTCGGAGTTGGTCAAAAGCATTAGTGCCAATGACCAAATCGGAGACGGAGGAGGCGAAGCGGCAGATGAGCATTTGATGGCAATGGCCAAGATCAGGTCCCTAATTATGGGCCTTCAAACTGATTTTGGCACTCTTTTTGCGGAGATTTCGATGAAAAAAATTGAAAAATGCAAATGGACAAGCAAAATGTTTCCTTGTATTGTTGCAAAAATAAACCAAATTGTGGCATTTGCAGAACAAAGTGGCTCATATTGTGACCTGTCGCCATTTGAGCGAGCCACGGAAATGCTTAATGACCTAATTAGTCGGAAGGAATTAGCCAACCCAAGTAAAGAACAAGCTCAAAGGATTGTGGATGAGTTGGTTGTTGAGATGAAAATGGGCATTTGGTTGAACGAAATGAAAACCAAAATGATCAATTTTGAAAAGCCTTTTGTCGACATTAAAGGGTTTTTCAAATTTTCGTCGGATTTAAGTGCCGAATTAGCTGAAATTAATGCTGCAATTTGTAAATGGCCAAATTCCATGAACAAAAAGGTACATTTAATTGATGAAAATTATCATTTAAAAATTAATTAATTAATTCAGGAGGAATTAAAGGGCAAAATCGGCAAATTAATTTCCATTGCAATGGAAAAGTCGCATTTTTTGAAGCAATTAATTGTACAAAAATTGGACGGATTGCTTAAAAAAGCGACCAACGCTTTTGAAGAGTTAAAAAGTGAATTGGAAGAAACAAAAGAAGCGGAAGAAAATTTTATGAAATTCAACAGGAAAATTATCGACATTTACAGCGACAAAGCCATGCACATGCCGGACGACGTGGACTTCGCGGTGTTCGGCGTTTTGGAAAGGACTAAAAGGGGCGAACTGTTGTTGCCGACGGCATTTGAAGAGCTGCAAAAAGTGATTGAGCATGAGAAAAGAAGCGCCATTGAAGCATTTGAACAAAGGAAAGGCCAATCAGAGAAATGCTAATGAGCGGAGAAAGAGAGAGAGAAAGAACAAACCAGTGCTATGAGAAGTAAACACTCATTTAATCATAATTTAATGTATTTTATTTTAAGATTGGAAAAACAATGCGACAAAGGAATTTCATTTTTAAAAAATTTGAAAAAAATGATTGAAATTTTTGCTTTTTGTGTATAATAGAGCAGAATCTGGACCAGGAAAAATAAGCCTGATAAGAATTAAAACCTTGCTAAAAATTATTGGAGGAAATTAGGCGTAAGGAAATTTTTGTGTTTTGAAGTAGGGTTAACGGGCCGGGGTATTTGGGCAAAAAACGGGTTCAGGTATTGCCGGACATCAGAAAAGCCGGGCTTCAAGTTTTTAAACCGGGTACCAGGTCCAACCGGGACCTGAAAAAATTATTACTATAAAATAAAATGTTTTCTATAATTCTATAACAAATAAAATAATATTTTTAAGATGCTTAAGAAGACTCAAAAATTTCAATAATTAAGATTTTTAAAATTTCTCAAATCTATTAAGAAATTTTATTAATTTCGGTCATATGCCGCACCAGCGAACGTAGACACAATTAATAGGGACTACAACAACTGAAGATTGCAAAATTCAAATTATTAAACATTAATCCGTTAATTAGTCCGCTAATTCATTTTTTCACTTAAATTTTAACGTTTACTCTCATCATTTATATTTATTGAATTCAATTTAAGTGCTGTTCACACATTTATTTAATGCTGTGTTAATTTATGCCATGAAGAGCATCGTCTGCTTTTTGTAGAAAAAACTAAGGGGGCGGCGGCGAATTGAGCAAATTAATGCACAGAGAGTGAATATTAGTGGCACAATTAGCGGATAATTTATTCGCCCGATCACCGACGCCTCCCAAAGCTTTTGCTGCGGTATAAATTTGCTCCGTTGCCCAATGACTGTCACTTTTTGCCTTTCCCAAACTGTTCATTCATTCCTCCCAAAATGGACCTTCGGCACGGCCTCCGTCTGCTCCTCCTCTTTTGCCTTGCCCATGCGCTCGCCCAATCGAACGACTCACAACAATCAGCAGACTGTGCGGATGGCGAATTTTGTGCTTTGAATGATCCGAATTCATCACATTTCATTGTATGTTTTTTTAAAATAAATTATCCGTATTATTGGAAATGTTTAGAGCCATTTTCACAAGCCAAAGAACGGTTCCCACGGGTGCAAACCGTTCAATTTGAGTCGCTATTATTTCATGCGCAGTCACTACAAACTTCTCCGCTTCTTGGCCAACTGTTACTTTGCGGTGGTGGACGCCGTGTTTGAGCTGATCAACTGGTTCCAGCCAATGCATGTCGTTGGGTTGGAGAATGCCAGCGAATTGATTTACATCCCGGCACACGTGGCGGCGGAAATGATTCGGGAGGGAAATGTGAGGGCGGGGGGAAAGCATCATAAATTGAATTAATTTGGGAATGCTTTAGCTGACATCAAAGGAACTGGTCACCGCTTACATCGACCGATTGAAGGAGGTCAACCCGCTGATCAACGCAATTGCGCACGAAAACTACAAAGCGGCACTAAAACTGGCGAAGGAAGTGGACACGGAATTGGCAAAAATGGATTCAAAAAAGCGAAAATCGGTAATGGGTTTAATTGATCAAAATTGATTGGACTAATCATTAATGGCATTGTTTAGTTGGCTTTCTCGAAACCGTTTTATGGGGTGCCGTTCACTTCAAAGGACAACCTGAAAACAAAGGGATTTGTGACCATTGCGGGCAATCGCTATCTGAAGGAAGGCGGAAAAGTGGCCACGGAAGACGCGCTAATCGTAAAACGGTGGCAATTGGATGAAATTAAGCCAATTAATCAAATAAATAGCCAACTTTAAATGCATTAAACAACATTTGATGCTAAAAGGTTCCCAAATTGGGTTTTTTATGGAAAATTTTCCGGTCAAAGGATGAAGGATGCGGGTGCCATTCTTGTAGCCATCTCAACGCTGCCCAATTTGGCGATGAGTTACGCATGCGATGACACCGCTTACGAAGGAGTCACCAACAACCCACACGACACACGTCGCATTCCAGGCAAAACAAACAGCAAATGCAATTAAATGCTAATTAACGAGTTCTTAATTACCAATCATTCGCCGCTTTTTCAGGCGGAAGCAGCTCAGGCGAAGGAGCACTGATCGGCGCCGGCGCGTCACTGTGCGGAATTGGCAATGACATGGGGGGATCAGTTCGAATCCCGGCCAACATGAACGGAGTGTTCGGCCTGAGACCGACCAGTTTTCCCGACCGTAAGTGATCATTGGCATAAATGTGCTGCTGATCAGTTTAGGTTTTGTCAGCAATGCTGCACATAATTGAGTTTCAATTAACGACAATCAGTAATTACGGAAGGTTTTAACAAATCCGTGACCCTTAATCCGTCATGACTGTGTCCAAAAACGCCGTAATTCCAATGACCAGAAATTGCTTGTAGCCTTTGGTTTATATAGTGTACCCATTGGTTGAACTGAATGAATGATATTCTAGCAAACATTAAAAAAATTTCTCCACGTGTTTATCTGTTTCTGATCATCACTCCTTTCCCAATCAGACGTTGTGCCAGCCGAAGGAATTGTGCCGGACAGCCTTCTCTACAAACCAGCGCTTAACATGCTCACCAATGGCCCTCTCTGTCGCTATGCCTCCGATTTGCCATTGGCACTTGCGGTAAAAAGAATTATAAATCAAACTAAAACCATTAACTAAATTAACAAAAACATTTTACACAAAAGTTGATCAATAAAGCAATTCCAAACTGTCTAATTATAAAAGCGCGATCAAATGAATTTAAATCCGCTTTCTTTAATTTCATTAAAAAAAATTCTTATTTTTAATGTCAATGAATTTTGAAGGTAATGGCCGGTAAAAAGGTGAACAGCTTCCAATTGGACGTGGAATTTGCGAAGGATTTCAAGCTGTACTACTTGGAAGACCTCAATGTTTTGATCACTCATGAGTTGAAAGCCGAGCAAAGATTTGCCGTTCGAAGAGTAAAAGCATTCACTAAATTATGCTAAATTAAAATTTGCAAAACCATTTCAGGTCAAATCGTATTTTGAGTCGAAATACAATTCAACGGTCCAAAAGGTGGAGTTCACTTTACTGTCGCGTTTTCTCGAACTGTTCTATGCCGACCCGTGGAAAGCCGGAGTTCCGGTGTGCAAATCACTCAAATTTGGCACTAATAAATTGATCGTAATTAATTTACATAATTTATTTCTGGCAGACCTTCGATGAGCTGAAAACGACGTACCAAGACATTCAGGCAGGCGTGGCAAACGACACTTTTTTCGCGTTGCAATTTGAGGCGTTGAAGCGATTTGCTGTGCCAAAATCGGAAAATGAACAGAAATGGGTGGGAATTTTAACACAAAATTTCGATCTGTTACTGATTAGACAAGTTTTGTGTTCCTTCAGGTGCTGCTCAAAAAGGAGAAGCTGCGCAAACAAGTTGCCCAATTGCTCGGCAAAAACGGACTGCTGCTGACCCCGGTTTGGCCAACCGATGTGCCATTCCATCACATGGAACCGTTCGTCGCTTTCGACCTCAAATACACAATGGTAGGCCTGTGAAGGGTGCTTGCTATAGGTGCCTTCTTCAATCCGCCATCTTAAGTAATTTTTTAAAAATAAAGTATAAATTCTTGGACCGCTCGACATTGGCTACCCGACTTTTGGGGATTTGCAACTAATAATAATGCTTTTTTGGGAAAACTAACGAAGGTAGCGGATATAAGAAAGTCCAATACGGTTCCAAATTCAAATTGCAACTAAGCAATAAAGCCGTGCCCTTCAGATGGTCAATGTGCTCGGCTTCCCCGCTTTGACCGCTCCGACCAGCAAAAGTTGGGTCACTGGCATGCCGTTGGGCGTGCAGCTGATCGCCGCACCGTTCAACGAGGCGCTTCTGATCGCTGCCGCCAAAGAATTGGAACGCGGATTCGGTGGATGGGTGAAACCGGGCCAAATTGTGCCAAACATTTGAATTGGGCGAGGACGGAAAGAGGGGAAGGAAAGACGGACAGACAAATGATCAAACGACAAACCATCACCGGACTAAGAAAAAATGCACTAATTTCATGAAAGTGTTCGAGGAAAAAATAAAATTTATGAAAATTTCAAATAATGGGTCATTTTAAAGAAACTTTTTTAAAAATTAGACTATCTGCTTTATTTATTTTTTGCAAATAAATCGTCATAACTTATCTCAGCTCGTGCTGGCGCATTTTAGAAATCCTCGAAATGGTCAAAAACCTAAAAAATATATAAACCCACAACTTTTGGTACTTCCGGGTTTTGTCACCCCCCCCCCCTGTTCTAGGCTAGTTTGTAACATTGGTCTCGAATCTGACATGTATTTGGACATATTACGAACCCCGGACCCAAATTCGAACAAAAAGTCTGAAATAAAATTTTTAAAATTCACTTTTTGTTCTAAAATAAATTAAAACAAGCAAAAATAAACTCAAATCATTACAACATCAAAAAATAATCATTGTGCACAGGCTCGAACATAAATGTGAGTTTCTGAAAAATTCGAATTTTCGACTTTTTGTTTGAATTCGGGTCCGGGATTTGAAGTAGGCCAAAATGGATGCCATATTCGTGATCAACAACCCCAAAAACCCTTCACTTTTTCACGACTTTTTAGCAAAAAACTGGGGTTGATCGGAAATATTTTCAGTCCTTCTAATTTGCACAAATCATTCATTGTACACCAACAATTTTCATAATGAATACTCATAAAATAGTTAATTATGCATTCATTTGATATGTAAATCAAAAAACTGCCATTGGATTTGTCCGTCCGAAGCAGTGAATGAAAAAGCGATCAGCAGCAGCGAATCAGTGAAAATGATTCGTCAGCATCAGTTTTTTTTTTGTCATCACTTTTGCTGTCCATTCTTTTCGCTTACATTTTTCATTATTCATTCGTTCCATTAAATATAATTTTTCCAAAAAATATTTTCCATCTAATTGATAAAAATATTTATTTAATAGCCAAAACCAATTGATCTGAGGGTTTTGTAAATAATAGCTTCATTTATGGAAGGAGAGGGGAGGGGGGTCATTAAGTTGTAAAGTTGTAATTACATCCTAACCAACAACTCAAATACCGTGTGAGAGTGTTGTCGAGAATGTCAGTCCTTGAGTGAAAATTTTGAATGGTCGTTATTTACAGGAACCCACCCACACACTTACCGTACCCAGCACTTTACCCTCTTCTCCCTTCATTCTTTGTTCACCGATTTCGTGTGCCCTCTCCCCAAAATGTGCTCCTCCGTCAGTGCCGTCGTCCTTCTCGCGGCTGAACTGCTTGCATTTGCCGTCCTCGTGGCAAATGCCGCCGACAGTCCCTTTTTTTCTTTTTCTTTTTTTTGTTCTTTGCACTTAACTTACAAATTCAGAGACCGGACATTCTGAAAAGGTGTGCGCTCCATTGAAGGACAAGGACAAGGGCTTTTACGATGAATGCTTGAAGTCGGAGGTGGTCAAACAAAAGGGATTCATCCCGAAGCATTTGCGCCCTCCGTGGTTGGCCCTTGACATATTCGGGGACAACAGAGCGGAAAAGGTGGACAGCAATTGCTACGCCTGCTACAAGGGCAGCATGGCGAGCGGTGGAAAATTCGATGAGGAGGAATACTGCGCATGCCATGTTTGTTTTTGAGGGTTAAAACTGCACAATTGACATTTTAGAAAAATCAAACATTTGTTTTTCAAATTTTTGCTTTTCAAAAACTTTTTGTTTTTGCAAAAAAATAAGTCCTGACAAAATTCTCTCTGATTTTACTTTTCTTGGGTTTTTTGTTAAATAAAAAAACCAGCAGACTTTTGGCCAATCTTTGGTTTGGGATTTGTTTTGGCTCACTTTCTTTAGTTTTATGATCGGTCATTAATTTTTAAAACTTCTTCAGTATGAAAACAAAGCCCCGGACATTAAATTTGGAAACTTATTTGGCTCCATCCAATTGAGCGATAAACTCGACAGTTGCGTGGATAACTTCTACAAAGTTGCTTTGGTAGGCATTTAATTGGCCGTTGCCCTTTCGCCTAAATTTTTGGTGAAGATTTGGTACTGTATGTCAGTTTCTTTGGTACTGTAGGGTTCGGATTGATACTGTACGAATTGAATTCAGAGCAAACCAATTAAATCAACTACATTTAAAATTATTTCTTTGTTGCTTAGATGCCAAAATGCGGAAATGAAAACTACGACCATATCCGTCACTGTGCCATTGTACCAACATTTTATATTTTATTTATTTACTTTTTAATTTAATCATTTTATCTCAAAGGTTCACTTCTACAAGAACGATCCGGCAAGCGAACCCGAAGGCGCCGAGTTTAAGCGTAAACTTTAAAAAAAACATGGCCATTCATTCCACGGGCTTTTAAGGGACTCTTTTGCTGTTGGACGGGTGCGTGAGCGGAGTGAAAAGCGCATGCAAAGGCAAAGTGAAAGTCGAGTTCACCGAGCCGGGCACCGGCTTCTTCTCCGGAAATTGTTACGAAGAAGCCAAAACTGCGCTCGAGAACGAGTGAGTGTCCGGGCCCAAAACACTATCTATCATTGCTGAATTAGTGGCCAGACTTTGGCAAAGGTTGGAAAATAAGGACGATTTGGAAACTTGTCAGCACTTAGCTGGTTTGGCTGTACATTATAATTTTTGCAGTTTCGAACTCAGCAAAGGGAATGACCTTTCTGGTTTTTCTGAAAAAGACGAGAATGGCACTATCACCGGTGGAAATTTATTTATTTTTTAAATTAATTCCTTAATTCATTAGAACAAGCAGACGACAGCACCGTGTTCACGTTGCCCGTGCTGTTGCAGCATCGCAAGTGCAGCGGACTCGGCAGTGCCACCATGGACAACACGTTCAAGGACATCACTCTCACAATCAGCGGCGGCGAGTAAGCATTGAACACCAATTACATCCAATCACTTTCCCACTAAATATTTGTTCAGTTGCGAGTCGCAAAGCTTCAAACTCAAGGACGTGGACGCAAGCAAAGTGAGGGAAAAGCAAAAAGAGGGGATCGGTCGAATGGAATCGGTCGGACACACTCACATGATGAGTTTTAGCAGCAAATGTTCAGGCAGCATTCAATTTCTTTTTTCAAATTCAAAATCATTAATTATAAGACGCATTAATCCATTTATTTGTGATTGGTTTAATAAAAGTTATTTTTTGTTCCTAATTGTGCCAATAAAAATTTTTTGTAGGGCCGTGTGCAGGAAATGCGCGGACTCGAGCTGAGAATGAGCGACGGCACTGCCAAACAATGGACTGACGATTCGGGGAATTATCAATACACAAAGAAGGATCAGCTGATGTTGAAGCCGATGGAGAACATCGATAAAATCGATGAATTTGGGAAGTTCGAAAGTCCATCTTACTGAACGGAAAAGACCGAACGATGCCGAGGAAAGGGAAGGAAAGGACGAACCGAAGACCGATTAATTAATTAATGGACCAATTAACAGTCAAACAAAACGGCAATCAACAAATGCAAAAAGGACATGTTCAAATATGCATAAATTTAATTCCATACAAAAATAAGCGGAAAAAAGTTTTTTTAAATATGGTTATTTATTAATTTATTCATATGTTTTATCGTACAAATATTTACAATCATTGGAAATAATGGCAAATGATTATACAAAATTAATTAATCATTTAATTGAGAAAAAATGAACGAACTAATGGACAAACAAAAATATAAATATGAATTATTAATTTAAATGATAAAATTAGGGACTCACAGTTGTTTTTTCTCAAATGAAGGTGGCGGGCGATATGTCAAAAATATTTTTGATATTTGAAGAATGAAAACACGAACAATAATAACAAATAAATTTCATTGGGTTTGAATTTTAAATTCAATTTGATTAAAATTTCTGTGTCCCTGGACGGAATTTGGTCGAGACTCTCGAATTGGCCAGGCGATGCTTCTCCCCCTCCCCACGTCGTCATGGCATTCGTTTGGCCACCATCGGCGTGCCCTCTTCCACTTCGAGCGAAATGCGCTGTCCGCTGCCCGGCCGTGACAGCACCACCGCCGGTGGTGCCACTGTCGTCCCCGCCGCTGCGTGTTGAGCGTGGTGCAGGTTCAGGTTACTGCCGCTGCACGGCACGTTGGGCAACAAGCGCTTGGTCGACGCTTGGTAGGCGAGCGTGCTGGTGTTGCAGCGGTGGTCGTGCAACTGTTGTTGCATGTCTTTCGCATCGGACCATCGCGCGCACACAATATGCCGCCATACGATGACCACCGTCCGACGGAAATTGACACTGAAAATTAGAGCCCGGACAAGAGGGTCGGTCGGTCGGTTTCGGTTAAAAACCGAAAAAAAACCGAAACCGAAAAAAACCGAAAAACTCAAAAATTTGTCGGTCGGTCGGTTTCGGTTAAAAAACCGAAAAAAACCGAAGAAAAATTTTCGGTATACCGTTTCGGTTTCGGTTTTTTTATCTTTTCCCAAAAAAAAAACAATAAACCATTTTTATCAATAGAAAAAGCGAAAGATCACCTCTGAGTAAAATTGTAGAGCTATTGAAGCTCTATCAATGGTGTATAAGTTGGGAAAATAATTGAAAACGGCAGCCAAAAAACGTTTGTTAGCTTCCTGATTCTTCTTATAAACTAGGGTTGCTCCCCGACCCCTGGGGGGGGGGGGGGGGGCAAAATGTCGGGGACCCCGATTGAGTAGTGATCAACAAACTTTTTTAACAAAAAAAAAGACCAAATTTTCTCTTTAAATGCTCGAAATCTTCCTTTTTTCACTTTAATCATCTGATTCAAATTCATTCGTTGGCGCCAGTAAACGTGCGTCCAATTTGGCATTTTATACAAGGCATCCCAGGCCCCAAAAAATTTCAGAAATCGAATTCCGAGGCTCAATTTTAACCTAAAAAATTTGACAATTTTAGTGGTGCGCTTTTCAAAAACTTTTTGAAAACTTGGGGTTAATTAATTCAATTTAATTGCTTTTATTTTAATTTTATGAATAAGCATGGAATTTTGAGTAAGAAAAGTTAAAATTTATTTGTCAAAATTTCAAATAATTTGGAGCTAATTACAAAAAATTCTCCCAATTAAACCCTCCCAAATTCAAACACGTGCTTTTCTACCTGGAAAATGCGTAGACAATCACGTCACAGGCAAAGTTCACGTAGTACAAATAGTGTGCGACATTGTAACACCATGCCAGCACGGGGTTACGGTTCAGTCCGTCGTACTGAAACATCGTGGAGTTGAACACGTTCAACGCCACCGTATCCAAAATGCGAAACATGTAGAACGGAGTGTTGAGCAGAATGTACACCACCGGTACAACCAACAGAATGCGCGTTGTTCCCGCCGGATTTCCAGAGGAGGAGCCTAAAACTCCATTTAAAAAATAAGAAATACATTTAAAAAAATAATTATTTTAAAATCAATTAAATATAAAACGAATTGATCATTTAATGTGGCAATGGAAATAAAGCATAATTATTAAAAAGAATGTGAAATCACTTTGTGTAATACTTTTAGCCATTTTTGCGACTATTTTTAGGATTTTAAAAATTCAATAATTGGCCTTTCCAAAATTTCAAAAAATCTACTATAAAATGAATACATAATTTCTCAAAAAATTAATTCTCTAAATTTTTTTTCTTGGCCCATTTTTGTGTCCAAATATCTCATCTCTATTAATTAATAGCCTAATCAATTAGTCCACTCACCGCCGGCTGTTCGGGCGCCGACTGGCACGTTGCCGGGTGCGGTGCGCGTGGACAGTTTACGCATTGCCGGCCGCTCGTCTGCGTCCGCAGATGGCGACGCCCCTCCGCCCACCACCGTCGTCATCGCTTTCGGCGACGCGTAGTGCTGGCGACGCGGCGGTGCAATGGCGGAAGCCGAGGCGACCGCTGCCGCCGCCGTCGTTGAACCAGTGCTGGCCGAGGTGGGCAGCGTACAGTAGGACTTTTTGGTGGCGGACGGAGTCGGCGACGGACCGATGTGAAAGCATTTCTCAGAACGGCGCACTTTGGAAGCAATCACCGAATTGAGCACAACCACCACACAGCACGGGAACAAATAGCACAACAGCACGTCAGCGAACTCAGTGATCATCTTAAAAAGGGGAATACTGTAAGATGGACAGAAAATACAGTAAGAAAAAGCTATGATTATTTAGGACTGGCAATTTAGTGACGAAGAACCTCACGGAGTTTGAAAAAGGTGATTTGTTGTTAACCATTGTTCATTATGGTCGGAATGATTTGGAATTTTGCAGGAAAATATTTTGGCAAAAGGGCTACTTGTCTGCAAAAATTTCATAAAATTTCAAAATTTTTGTATTTTCAAAACTTGAAAAATTCATGATTGTCGTGAATTGTTTTTTCTAGTTTTAAAAACAGACGGATTTAAAAAAACCTGGATGTATGAAATTTTATGAAATTTTGCAGATTGGTAGTATTATTTTTTTTTCTTGGAACCCTGTTTTTGCAGGTCCAATTTAATCATGGTAAGTGGACACTTTATTGACCAGCACACTTCGGGAATGAGTGCTCGAGACCGTTAAAAGTGCCAACCTGCAATCGTCCGCCGTCGCTGATGCCGCACTTGCGCTCGTTTGGTTCATTGGATGGGTTGGGCGTTAGCGTGACGAATTGGACCAAATTGAGCAGAAAAGGCAGCGGCAGCCAACATGCCATCAACTTCCATCGACTCATGTGCCCGTACTGGACATGCTTCAGCGGATTGGCAATGGCCATGTATCGCTCCAAAGTCAACGCGGCAATTGACCAGCTGGACACGTAGGAGGCGGTCATCAGCACGTACTCCACCAACACACATGGCACGTAGCCCGCATAATCGACCTGAAGCAAAATGGGAGCAATTAAAATGGAAAAATGGGGACTAATTACTGCAATTATTGTATAAAAAACAATAGATAATAAAATAAAAAAAAAATAGGAACTAACAAATTTTTATTTTTACAAAATAAAATTTTAAAAATTAAAATAAAAACTCTTTAAAAAATAATTTTTTCATTTTTTTAATTATTAAAAACAAATTGACGGTTCAAATGGGGTTACTTTGAACAGCATAAGGATGATGCCAAACAAAAAGAAGGAATCGGCGATTGTGAGCACAATAAGGTATTGGTTGGCGGCCATCTGAAAATGCCAAAAATCATTGGAAGCATTCGACGGAAGTGCGAACAGTTGGCACCTTTCTCAGTCGAGAATGGAAAATGGCGACCAATGACAGCGTATTGCCGCAGAGGCCGAACAGCACGATGAATGGCAACACGAGCAAATGGTACTCTTGGCCCGAGTTGTCGGGGGGAGCCATTTGCTCGGAAATGTTTGGCTGCGTGGGATTCATGGGCAACAATCAAATGTACGGTTTAGTTTAAAATTTGGCCAAAGTTTAACTAAATTTATAAAAATTGTAATTGTCATTTGAGTAATGTATTCAAAATGCCAATGCCCACATTGGAGTAACAAAAAAAGAATTTGCATAATTTATGTTCCATTTAAAGCCCACAATTCAATAAATATTGGACTGACACATATACACTCACCTCTAATGGACAGCGAAGAAAAATGGAAATTATTGGCAAATTAGCGAAAATTTTTCACAAATCCGTGGGGAACGCATTCGGTTAAGCGTTAATTCAAAGTCTTGTCAATTTTTGCATTTGACAAGAGACAATAAATTTAAAAAATTATTTTATCAATTTTAAAAATTATTTTCTTTAATGAAATATTATAAAAAATTAAAACTCAAAAACAAATTGAATTAATCTACAATTTTATTTGGGTATTTTAATTCCGAATTCTTTGCACTTTGTCAATGGGTTATTTGATTAAATTTTGGCATTATGATTGATTGATAATTTCAAAAAATGTACTGAGTCAGCAGGCGGATACTGTGTGCTGTGCATCACAATATTAAAATATCCATCAAATTTGGAAGAAACGCATTAATTATGGCCAAATTGTGTTATTCACCCCAAGGGAATAGCGAAAAGGGAGAAAGGAAGAATTTGGCACGAAAATGACAGCAAATTTGGCGGGAAGCTGAACAAATTGACAGAAAATAGAACAGAAATTGGCAGAAACCAAAATGTCAGCAAAAAAAGGCATTTACGTAGATGAAAAATTTAAATTTAAATTCGTAATTTGTGAAGTTAAATTTCTTGTACAAAAATAATATTAAAAAATTACAAAAAAATGCTTGAAATTTTTCAGTGTGTTATTTAGACGGAAGTGAACATTTTTCTTAATCTGTGAGCGAAAAGGGACAATTGTAACAAAAATAATAAGCAAATTGATATAAACAAACGGACTTAACAAAAATTGCAATTTAAAAAAATAGACACAAAAATAAAATCGATTTATTTTAATTATTAGATAAAGCGCAAATCGAAGATGGTTCGTCAAATGTGCCCGGTGAAATTTTCATGGAAAATTAAAAAAAGACTCGCTTTTTAATTTTAGCAACTCTCCCTTAAAATGGACTTTTTCCACCCCCCCCCCCCCATTTTTTCGCTTTTTCAGTGCCCCCACCCAATGCGCTGCACACTTCGGGCAACCGCTGCACATCAGACGAGTCGACCACAAAAATGAGGGCATGGCATTCCGCCAAATAAGAGTGCCACAGGGGACGGAGTTCCGCCTGACCGCCGAGGTCCCACACATTGAGCACGGCACCAGCGAGAGGGACACGGACATCTGTGAACAAAATGGCAAATCGGTTACAAAACATGTAAATTTTGGCAAAATGTAAAAACTTACGATTCAGCCCGACGGTGGAGGACAGTTTGGCCAAATTCCGGCACCGGTAGTGCCGGTCAAAGTGCGCTTTCAGTCGCTCAACATAAGCCTATGCGGATGGCACCCACTGGGGTCATTTCGGCAGAATAATTGGCCCAAAGAATGGCTGAAGAGGGAGGAGACAGAGGAAGGGGACCACACCGGCGGGGTCCCCACACAGATTATTCCACCAAAATCAGTGCAAAAAAAGACAATTTTAATTCGGGGCTATGCCAAAATGAGCGAGCACTAAATGTTTTTTGCAATTAATGTATGGCAAGTGATGGCCACCAAAAATGACATTTTCAAATTGCTAATTAAAAAAAGAAGGGCTGCTACTGGTAAACAAAATTGATTAAAAACTTAGCCTGCTGTAAGCAAATGCTAATCTCAATTGAGAAATGAATGGCGTGACGAAATGGGTGCTGAATGGGCCAACCCACGGCAATGGGCCAACGCGGAAATTGGGTGCCAAAGGGGCCGGTAATTTGCTTATTCCAAGTGAAATATGAATAACACAATTGACAAGTGTAAAATGGTGGGGAATGGGCATTGGCATTCGGCATAATGCCAAAACCGCGCGCAAAATTAATTAGGAAAAATTTTTTGTTTTGAAATTGAATTTATAAATTCTCAAACACGAAACGTATTAAATACTTTCTTACCAAACGAACCCAAAAAAGGAAAGGAAAAAACACTTCCGCCGCCGCTTATTCCCACAAACTTTTTACAGTTATTTATTTGCTTAATATGCTTTCGTTCCCACTCGCTGTGCTGTTATTCAGTCAATATTTGCATACCTAATTAATTTGAATTTTTTGTGCTTCTTTCTGAGAATGCATTCGCCCGCCGATGGACCGACGGAATATTTTTAAACTATCAGAGGAAAATAAAACAAAAAAAGAAGCAAAATTAGCAGCAAAATTAGCAGCTTAATTAACAATAATTATCACAGATTGTGTCCTTCCAACAAAGGAATTGGGCAAAAACGGCAAAAAAAACATTTTTTGGTGAGGGCAAAAGGCGCACGGAAAGTGCCGAAGAAATTTTGAATATCGAAAAGAGTAAGAAGCAAAAGAAGAAGCTAATTTGTTCAAGCCGTGGGACTTTCGCCGCCATTTGTTTGTTCGCATACATTCGCTTAAGTGGGGAAATGAAATGGTAATTTTAGGTGGGGCGAATTTTGAGGGGGCGCAACATTTATGGACAGAATTTACGTACGTAACAAAAAAGTCAAATTGTTATTGTATTACAAATGTACCAATTTTTTGGCTGTAAGAAAACCCGTGGGATTCGTTCCAAAAGGGGGGGGGGGGAGAATGAAACTGAGAAATATATTCTGATTCTTAATCAAAATCTTGCATAATTATAATGAAAAAATGATCAATTCAATTCGAGCACAAACATTTTATGGATTTGCAGACCTTCAAAGGCACAAAAAAGCGAAAAGCGAGAAATGATCCCCTGAAACGGAGTGTTTTGGCCATTAATTATTGGCGGGGGGGGGCACGGTGGGACAAATAATTAACAGCAAAGCATTCTTTTGAATCAACATTAATTTTACATTTTTATGATATGAAAGTAAAAAAGACCAAATATGAAAGATAAAGGCACGCCGTTTTTTGGTGAAATAATAATTTGGAATTTACTCTGTTTTGCCCAATTACTGCTCAAATTGCCCATTAATTTGGCTAACAAATCAAAAGTTCCGTCTCTCGGGACTAATCAGCTGAAGTTTGAAATAGTTAAAAAGCACTTTAATTATCAAACTGAATAATCAGGAGGAATCGGATTTTATGGCATAAAAAAGCTCAAAACATAAACTAAAATGGAAAAATGACTTCGCCTAATTTAGTGTTCATTGTTAATTAGTTATAAAAATTAGTTGTGTGTATAATATTTGCCATTTAGTGCACCAAATTTTTTATATCAAAAATAAATGATTTCCATAAATCTGAATTTTTTAATATAAGTCTCAAACTTCTAAATCTAAAAATTTTAAATGATAATCTTTTAAGATTACTGTCATTTTCTAATGTAATACATAAACATGAACTAATTGGCGGGATCTTCTCACTTTATAAATTTTTAAATTTAAAAATAAACGAGTTTTTGGGTATCGAAAATTCAATTTCAAAAATCAAAAGAATTCAGTGAGAAAATTCTTTTTTTTCTTTGCCTTTTTATCATCGTAAAATGTTGGGAATTTACCGGAAATTCACATGGACTTCAAACAAAAAGAAATGATTTTTATTCTAAAATTAATGAAAGAGTTGGTTTATTGGTTTATTTCCCATGACAAATTACATAATTTTTTCGGCTTAAAATTTAATTAAAAATTGATTAAAGGCACAAAAAAGTTTCGATTTAAATTTGTTGCTAATTTTTTGTTGTTCAAATACTTCTCATTTTCCCAGAAATTGAATGGTCAAAACAAACAAACAATTAGAGATTGAAAACTGAAGGGTTTTCACAATTTATTGCCACTAACTCAAACAGATGTTTTTGACAGTTTCTGTTTTTTGGCAAAAAATATTAACCGAAATTAAAAAATGACGGGGGAAACAGCTGCTCAATTGGACACAAAACAAAAAAACCAAAAATAAATTAAATTAATAAATTTATTTTGAAAACTCATAAAAGATGAGTTGTTGCCAATGGAATTAATGGGTTTTTGTTTAATTGTGAGTGAACTTATGGCTTCCTTTAACAGATTAATGATTTGTTAAAGGAAAACTTTTAACTAAAATTTAGCCCTTTCGCCATTCGTCTGAATTTCAATCGCCCACAAAGCACATCCGATAACGTAAAATGAGAAATGTCCTTCCGCTGTCACCAAAGATAAGCGTAAAAATGACAGATGTGCTGCTCATTGGCACGCAATGTTTGCCAGCGGTGCGATTTGGAGAAAAAGCATTTCCAATTAAAATTAACAAAAGTGGGGGAATCGCGTGTAAAAGCAAAATTAATAATAATAATAATAAAATAATTTAAACATTTTTAAAGTAATTTTATTGGCTTATTACGAAAGAAAGCATTACGGACGGATGAATTATTGTAAGAAAGTGAAATTTACAAAAGAAATTTAATATTTTAAAGTTCGCGTCTTCTTCCACCCCTTTTATATTGTACAAAGAATTTCGTCCTTTTGTTAATCGCACTTTAAAATGCCTAATTATTTAATAGTGCAAATTGGCCAATCCAACCAAGATTTGCTTTTATTTTACATTTTCGAGGGAATTATTCGACTCGGAATGTATTTACAATAAATTAATTGGTTATAAACCACGAGACAAAAATTCAAAAACGAGACAAACACTCGTCCAGCTGCTGTACCGAAAGAATGAACATTTGGTCGGCAAAAGTTTCGCTTTGGCGCCAAATAAAATAATAATTAATAACAGAGAATGTTTTGTTGGCATTTCATTTTGGCACCCAACCGATGGACGAATGAATGACTGATGGAAATGCCAATGGAAGTCGGTGGTGGTGATGGGCTGTGCTCACTCATTAATTACCTAGCTACCGATTAATGAGTGCTTTCTCTACAAATTCACACGGCATTTTGGCCTGCCAAATGAACTACATAGTCACTCATGGCCAGGGTTGGCATGGCACGGCGTCACAAAGCATTGGGAGGAGACAGAATTGCCAAGTTGGCATTTGAAAAAACATCAATTTTTAAAGAAATTATTAAATAATATGAATCAAATATTTTTAATGTTAATATAAAAAATGTATAACAAAGACAAAAACACATCGCTAAAGAGGGGCACTGAAACAATAGAATGATGATTGATAATTAATTGATAAACAAACGCAACTGCTGAAAACGAACTTTTTTTTTAAAGAGATTCGCAAAAATTTCATTTACACTAATGAGTCATTTATTATTCAAATGGTAGATCTCATGAAAATTAGAGATGGTTTTGCGCCAAAAACCTAATCCATCGATATAATGTGACACACAATTGCATCGTTCGTCAACAATTAATTCTTTTCATTAGGTGTGGCATTTTCAATGCCAAATAAATGAGCGGAGGATTAAGTGGCGATATGGGCCGCAAAACCAAGCTTTATTTGTTTTTGACGCATTTCGTTTTTTCTTTGGCATTTTCTTTTTACCTATTATCGGCACTTTTTTCCTTTTGCACTTTTTAAAAATGCGCTTTTGGAACCACCGAAAAACAAAATAATCACCCGAACATTTAAATGGAAGAAAATTATGGACATGGAAACTCCGAATTGTTACTTTAAGGGTTGCTTGATTCAAAAAAAATTTAATAATTCACGCCATTAAATTTTAAAATTTTAAATCAAAAACGGTTAAAATTTATTCCCAATCAAAGCTTAATTTCGTCAATTATTGTATGTTTTATTCTTGAATGAATCTTTTCAGTTTGTTATTTGGCTTCATATTAAATTTGAATAAAGAACCATCTCCGGTTTTAAATGCCCAATCACTTTTATTTCTTCGGCCAAATAATTCAAAAATTTATAAGAAACGAAAAAATAATAATTTAATGAAAATTAATATTTTAAAAAGGAAAAAAGTCTTCATTCTTTTTTAAGCTCATTGTCAGCCCCATTTTTGTAGACGAAGGTCGGAATGAAACTAAAAAAAGAAGAATTATGTACACAATGCGCTTTTAATAATTTTGAATAATTAATTTATAATATTTTACGTGCCTCTGCTGATGAGGAGTTGGCAATGGCGTTGGAAGTCGCTCGTGAAAATGTAACTGTTCGGCATTATTTCTGAAAATTTAGCGGAATTTAAAACAATTAGCATTTAATTTTTATTTTTAAAGACAACAATTTAATTGAATTTTATAAATCATTTCGGAGACATTTGAAATGGCGTTGATGATGAGGAGAAAAAGGAAGAGGAAGAAGGCGAAAACGATGACCCAACTGCTGAGGATGAAGCCGAAGCGCAACAGAACGGGACGAGAAGTTGCGGCGACGGATGGGCCGGCGAAAGCGCCGCGGGGGGCGGAAGAGGCGAAGGAAAATGTGTAAAAAAACAAAATAAAATTGAAATTAATTTTGTAAAAGTATTTTGAATATTTTTTTAGCACAGCAATTACAATACCGATTCTTTTGCCGACTTTTTAGCATTTTTCCTGCCAAAACGGCGAATGATTTTCACTAATTGCCCCAATTTGCTCACTGTGTCGTCATCGTTTTGCTGCTGCTCCCTCCTTCTTTTGGCTTCACAGACGACGAAATTGAGCACAAAAATTTCACGTCATTTCGCTTTTTCTTTTCTTTGTACCGTTTGTTTTGGAACCAAATTTTGACCTTTAAAGCGGGAACAATTCGAATTTGGCCCGGGATTGGCTGAAAATCAATGAATGTTCGCTTTGCCTGGTCGGGGCGAAGTCCGCAACGCCGGGCCAATGCGTTTCGATGGTCGCGATTGATGTGGGTGTTTTCTGGAGAGAAGGGGCGGGGGGGACGGCATCAGGACAAAATTCGGATGGAATTCATTGCATTTTGCATTATATGGGTGGGAGAGGAACCGCAGCTCAAAAAAAAAGTTATTTATGGCGAAAAAAGTGCCAGAATGTGGTCCCCCACCCCAAATGCACTAATGATTGACATGAATCTAACTGGAATTGTGGTGCGAAATTTACTATCTAGAATATTCGGCGGATTTCATTTGTAAATATTTTTAATATGTTTCAGTGATCAAATTGGTTCATTCGACAGTATCAGTTTTGAAGCATTTTGAAATTCAAAAATCAATAAAAGGAAAAAACCAAAATCTTATACGGTATATGCTTTTACCGTACCTTACTTCCCAGTTTCTTAGCCCCATTTCCCCCCACCCCTTTCCCCACCTTTGTATCTGCGTTCCAATTGCGCCACTTGATCAGCAGTAAACAACACTCGCTTTCGGATGCTTTTTGCTCCGTCTTCGGCACCGTTTTCCTCTACACTTCCCTGCTGGTCGGCATTCATCCCATTGTCATGCCGAAATGGGAAGTGTTGTTGCGCTTGGTGCAGTTGCTGGTGCGCTTGGTTTGGCTGTGCTGGCGTTAGCGCAAATTGTGGCGGAGCTAAGAAAAAAAAGCAAATTGAATTTAAACAACGAATATTTAAATCGAAAATTTTAAAATTAAAACACATTTAATTGCATTGCATCCAAAAATTCGAACCAATGAATTCGGCAGAATTTTGCGGTTGAAAGAAGGTGGCCGTCGGACCATGGTACTGAAACGGCGCCGAAAAAGTGGCGGAAGAAAAGTCAAAGGGCGCGGGAAAAGAAGTGAAATGAGGCGGAAATGCCAAAGAAGGGATTTGGACAAAAGTGTTATTATTATTAGTATTATTGATATTGTGAACATTGGCCGGAGGATTAGAAGACATAGTCAAGCCTCTAAACATAAGTTGGGAAGAGAAACATGGAAATTTTTTTTTGTTAAATTTCCGAATTTTTTTTCTTGCTTTGTCAGTCGCTAACGCCATAAAGAAAAAGAAAATTTTCCTGAATTTACCTAATAAAAAGTAGTTCTAAATCAAATTTAAAATCTTTTTTAAATTTCAGTTTTCAAATTTCCGGAGGCTCTACCGGCAACAGCAGACTCACTCATATATTTTGTTTTTTAAAGTTACATTCTTGCCGCGCCAACTTGGTTCCAACAAAAGGTGCTGATAATTGATAAATTTTTGAGCATTTTAAACCTCTTGAGAAAATTTCACTGAATTTTGGCCTGGAATACCGTGACGCAAATATGCATTTCACTCGGTTCTCTCGAAATAAAAGATGGCCCAGCCCGTTTTTTTGATCCCGGCATTTCCATAATCCCTTTTTTCGCAGAATCCTCGATTTAATGCCACACAAATTAAATATTACAGCACCCAATTAAAGGAAACAATTGTTACTTTTTAATAATAACTTATTAGTCAAATTTAAAAATTGAACAATAAACCTCCAAATAATTTTGGGCATTTCGGAACCAACGAATGAATGCTGCAGGCAAAAAGTGGTCAAAAAAGAGGAGGGACACAAACGCACTCTCCCCCCCCCTGCCCACGACACACAAAGACACTCCGTTCGGAATCATTCAAAAAAAAACATTTGGCGAAATGGACGAGGGGAAAGTGGTGGAGGTGATTTGATGAAGGTGATACTCATTCACTCATCAGCTCATCACTTTGTTTCTCCTTCTTCAAATGCCCTCTGATACGTGAGGTGGCCGCAGCAATGGCAAAGTGACAAATTGTTGCCGCAGGGGACACCGCCCCCGGTACAGTACCCACCGGCGGACGGGCACAAATTTGGCAAACAGCGGATTTTTTATGCATTTGGTGCCATTAGCAGCAGCAGTGTTGGGCCGATTTTAATGAGTGAAATACCTATTTAATAGTATTAAGACGTTTTTTATCATTAAGAATTTGGGTGTTTACAAAAGTTTAGTCTGCTAAATTGGCATGTTTGATCGGCACGGCTCGGCATGTCTGCTGGAGTCCATTTTGAGTTTGAGTGATTGAGTGTGCCGTGCCGTAAGTGAGCAAACAAACCATAATTTGCATATCTTTTCCATTTTGCATAAAATGAATATTTTATATTAAAAAATAAATTAGGTACAATTATATTAATTTTTCTGAGTATTTATAAAATTCAATGGAATTGTTGGCATACATTTTAAATATTTTAATTAAAACAGACTACTTCATGGTTTTATCATTAATTAGCATTTTATAGATTCTGAGCACATTAATCAACTTTTAATCTGCGACTGCGACCAGAAAAAATTATTAATGGAATTTGCTTTTTTTTTGAACTGTAAATTTTGGTTTTGCCGAAAGACGCCAAAACGAGAAAAAAATTGGAAAATAAGTTGAGACTTTTTCTTTGTTGTGACAAAAAAAAACAGTTTTTAGTATTTCACGTATAACCATTTTTTCAAAAATAGAGTAAAAATCTACAATTCTGTATTTAAAAATGTGTTGAAGTTGCAACCCATAAAGTAATTTATTTTTTCTTTTCTTATTGTTCTTCTTAAAAACACCCAAGAATTTTTATGTTTATTTCAATTTTGTATTAGATTAAAAAATTAGAAAATAGTCAAATATTAATTCTACGATTCCGATTCATTTGTTTAAATTAATACAAACCCCTATTTTGATATGATTCAAAGAATTTCCATTTTTTAAATTGGATAATATATGAAAAAGATTACAATGATGCATGATTACCACCCAAAGATTTCTGATCATCCGCTCATCAGTTCATTACTGATCACTGATCGCCTTCTTCGCAATAATTCATGAATGAGTGAGTAATCATGCTTTCCGATCACTTTGGTGCTGACGAGTGATCAATCAATCGCATTTTGTGCATCCGCTTTTTCTCTCCTCGCCCCCTGCTCCCGCTCCCTAAATTTTTTCGGCACTTTTGGTTGACTAATTAATTAACTGGCGAATAATGCGTTGGTCAGCTGTTTCTGATTTTCGTGGATCACCGACGGACGAGAGCAGCGGAGAAGAATGGAAATGCTTTAGCAATATCATTTGTTAGCGTTTGCATCATAATAATTAATTGCGCTTCTGCAAGCGATTCGCGAGAGGAATCAGCGGGAAAAGCGAAGAAAACAAAACTCGTCCCATCGGACGAACATTGGACAGTGATTATAAAAGTAATTGAGCATAATCAGTGGCAGAACTTTATTATGGGCAATAATAATTAAGAAGATGAGGCTAATTACGGTCCCCATTAAAAAGCGCATAAGTGCATTTTAATTTGATAATTTAATTTACCATTAAAAAGTCATTCTTATTTATGTTCATCACTCTAAATTTATTATTTCCAATTTTTCTTTAATTTTACAAATCCTTTGTCCATTTTAATTGACATTTTACCGTCATATTTTACATCTTCGGCATCTATTATCCTTAACTTATCGCTGTTTTAGCTTCTCCAATTCAATGTCATTCGACACGGACCAAAAATTGCCGGTTAAATCGCCGGCCGACCAGCGCCGCGAGGCAAATGCCATTCGCACATTGGCATTCGTCGGCGTTTGTCTGTCCACCGTGTCCACAATGATTTGTGTGGTGTCCGTTCCGTTGGCTTACCAGCATTTCCAGCAGATGGGCACCAACATGTTGAGCGAAATTGACTTCTGCAAGTCACGCTCGGGCAACATTTGGAACGAGGCAATTAAAAGCGAAAATTAAATTGGAGGAGAAAAAAACGCTAAAATTAAATATTTGTTTATAATAATTAAAGAAAATTTTCAAAAATTGCTTTTATTGGCTTAGGTTACTCGTACCCAAGTTCTGTCGCAAGTGTACGGCAAAGGCGGCGCTTTTCGCGCAGTTCGCCAAGCCGATGGTTACGGTGGCGGAGGAGGAGGTGCCAGCGGCGGAGGAGCTGCCTCTTCACAACCTCCTGCAGCTGGAGGTTACGGCGCGGGAGGAGGAGCTGCAGGAGGTACTGCGCCACAGGGAGCAGCTGCAGGAGGTACTGCGCCACAGAGAGCAGCTGCAGGAGGTGCTGCACCACAGGGAGGAGCTGCAGGAGGCACTGCACCACAGGGAGGAGCTGCAGGAGGCGCTGCCCCCCAAGGAGGTGCTGCTGGAGGTGCTGCACCACAGGGAGGAGCTGGAGGAAGTGCTGCGCCTCAGGGTGCAGCTGCAGGAGGTACTGCACCACAGGGAGGAGTTGCAGGAGGCGCTGCACCACAGGGAGGAGCTGCAGGAGGCGCTGCACCACAGGGAGGAGCTGCAGGAGGCGCTGCCCCCCAAGGAGGTGCTGCTGGAGGTGCTGCACCACAGGGAGGAGCTGGAGGAAGTGCTGCGCCTCAGGGTGCAGCTGCAGGAGGTACTGCACCACAGGGAGGAGTTGCAGGAGGCGCATCGCCTCAGGGAGGGGCTGCAGGGGGAGCTGCAGGAGGCGCTGCGCCGCAAGGAGGAGCTGCAGGAGGACCTGCTGGAAGTTACGCTGCGTCTGGCCCCGTTAGCTCTTCTGTTTCGGGAGGTGCAGGTGAACCCACGAGAACAAGCTGTGTTCACTTTCATTCGGATTGTATGTTCAGGAGGTGCTTGCTGCGGCTGTGGCGTGTCTGCGCCCGGTCCTCCCGGCCCTCCAGGGCCGCCCGGACTCGAAGGCCACCCCGGACTGCCAGGGAACCCTGGGGACCGGGGCCAAGACGGTAAGGCAGTCATAAAATCAATTAAATGGTGCCGAATTCGTTGCTTCTTTTAGCTATATCGCCACCACCGAAGGCACAACAAAAAGAAGCGTGCCAAGAGTGCGAACAGCCGCAGGTGGGAAATTGTTAATTACTCTAATGGCTTTTTAATTGCCAGAATGGTCTTCCCGGCCCCCCTGGTCTGCCTGGTCCCCCCGGAAATGCCGGTGGACCCGGGCAGCCAGCGCAAGGGGGTGGTGCCGGCGCACCGGGACCGATCGGGCCGCCAGGACCCGAGGGTCAGCCCGGAGCACCCGGAAACCCGGGAGAGCAAGGGCAGCCTGGCAAGCTCGAAGAATCGGGTGGGTTTTTCGAGCCAATTAATGCGATTTGTTTTTGTATTTAAGGTCAAACGCAGGGTCCGCCGGTCAGTTTTCAGGGCATATTGTTAATCTGTGGGTATTTTGGTCATTCATTCCCGTGCTGGTCGTTTCCTAAAAATCGCAAAGAAGTGGGAAAACAAAAAATGTCAACATATAAATTCATAACTTGGTTCAATTTCAACCAAATTAATAATATTTCATCGTATCCAAGGTGTTCTCTACAAGAAAATTAATTTAGAATTTTTTTTTTTACAAAATTGTAAAAAAGTTATGGTCATAATTTTTGAGTCAAAATTATTTTACCAGAACTTTTTTAAAACTGATGAAATTTTTTGAAATTTTAAACATAAATAGAGAATTCTTTGAATTATCGAATATATGAATTCATTTTGACTTAATTTTTAATGACTTGAAATTTTAAATGTTTATAATTATATTTGCATAACCATGCCAAAAAAACATAGCTGTTCAATGCTATATAACTTTTTTTCAAAAGCAATTAGATTATTTTCTTTTTAGAATTTCAAATACTCTATTTAATCTATTTTTCTTTAAAATTTCAAAAAATTTCATTGAGTTTTAAAAAAGTTCTGGACAAAAATTTCCGACTTAAGATTTTATTGAATTTAATAACCATAACTTTTTTATAATATGTTAAAAAATTTTGAAAATTAACATTCTCATATAAAACAACTAGAGCTATTGAAAGATACCATGAATATTAATTTTGTTGAAATTAAACCAAGTTATGAATTTATATGTTTGTTATACATTTTTTGTTTTTCTACCCTTTGGCAGTTTTTAGGAAACGCCCAATGTGGCGGTTTTTAGGAAAAACCTAGCAACATTCATTCCCATTTTAATTGCTTAGGGTCCGTCCGGCCCTCCTGGCCAACCCGGCGGCAATGGCAATCCCGGCCCACCCGGCCCCAACGGCGAGCCCGGGCCCCAAGGCCCCCCGGGCGACGAAGGACCCGCGGGAACGCCGGGACAGCCCGGAAACGCGGGAGAGCAAGGAAAATTGGGCGAGGGAGGAAAGTCGGGGGTGTGCGATCACTGCTCAACGCCGAGGACGGCGCCGGGCTATTAGAGGGAGGAGGAAAAGGAAAAGGCGAAGGAAATGCCAAAAAATGCAAATTGTATTTTTAAGATATTTGAAGAATTTATTATTTATAAATTTCTATTGAATATGCACAAATGCTGAATATCTCGGCAAATAATACCTCTGATTAATGTTTTGCTTAACTAAAATAGTTTGTGTATGTTTTATGCATGCCTAAAATAAGCATTTAATAACCTGTTAAGATACAATTTTGTTTTTACAATTAAAAATATACACGCAATATTATAGCATAAAATTTGCCATAAATTTCGCCGAAAAAAATAAATCGGTGCATTTGAAAAAGGCGTAATACAATCAGCTGCAAAAGTATAGACTCAACTGCTGGGACCGAAGGAATTTTCTTTTTGTTAACAATGTGTTTATTTTTTGACATAAAAAGCGGTATCAATTAAAGAAAAGGAAAGTTTAAGCTTCATGCAGTAATGATCTGCTGGGCCGAACAGAAAGTGCATAAAATTCTCTGCCGAACGCTTAAACGACCCGTTTCTTTAGCTAATAGAATAGCCGCTTTTTAATGTCAAAATGATAAATCCAGTGTTAAAAAGAAAAATAACACTCAATCCCAATCAAATATCAGTTGCCCCCCCCCCCCATAATTCGCATTCACAACAAATTGACAAATGGAGTCTTTAAAACAATCAAAATTGTCGTTTTATTGATTTGTACGCATTCATTATTTTGGCTGATTTTCTCACTTAGGTCAATTAGTGTCTGTTTTGTGGGCAGTCAAACCAATTAGCAAAATTATTTTTCCCATTATTATTTTCTTCTCAAATTCGCGATGAACACCCGTCAAATTGTGTTTTTTGTGCTTTTTTGTCTGATCATTCAATTGAAATTTCTATCAACAAATGGCCAACCGATTCTAAAAAGGTATTTTTCCTTTTTTTAATTAAATGCAAAAATATCAAAGGAAAATAAAAAATATTTTCATTTAATTTAGAAAAAAATTTCAGCGATGAGAATTTTAAATAAAAATTTGTCCAGCAGTGTTCGTGCAAAGCGAGGCGTCGGTGAATTTGCACGGGTCGCTGCTTCCGGCGCAGTCAGTGCGGTGGCATGGCACGCCACCAACAAAGCAATCAACAAAATTGTGGGCGGATAAGGGCAACACAGAAAAGAAAAATAATGGAGACAAATCGAATTTGAAATAATGATAATTTGATAATTAATCAGTGTAAAGCAGATCTGTGATTTATGCTTATTTTGGCATGATGTGCTTATTTTGTGCTTATTCTTTGATTTTGGTATAAAAATATTTAAAATGTCCCGGTTCTTAGATGGCGTCGATTTGACTTTATTCTTAGGTTATGAACGTAACTCATCAAGAGCTTTGCCATTTCCGCACCTCAGGTGTATTTTTTCTGAGCATTACAGGCCACGAGAGAATAATGAATGGCATCAATTTTATTCAATTTTTTTGAGTACAATAATAATTTGATTTAAATATTAAATTTTCTGATCACTGACGCCTCACAAAAGAGCATTTTCTTGGACAAAAAAGGTTAATAAATTTATTACAAAAGGCGTACAAAAAGAATTGGTAATTTTACGAGCGAAATTTTTTTGGTCGTGACAATTAGACTATAGTACAGCCGCAAAATCTGTTAATAAATCGCATAAAATTTTCAAAAATCTCCCCCGGCGGCGCTTTGCGGCACCGCCTGCCTAAATTCGTCTAGCATTTTTTTATAATTTGGCCAAAAATTCATATAAATAGTCTTTTTTGGTAAAAGGTGGAGGCCATATTCCTAGATTCTTTCCCGACAACGCTTTTCGGTACCCCCGGCCCAAATCGCTATATTTAGGCTTTATAATCGTGTTTTAAAATGTGCTTTTTTGACCCCAACTCTTATTTTTCACTAGCAATTCGCTTATTTTGGAAAGTTTTCGATCACAGCTTAGCTCAGCTATGATTTATTTGGGTAATTTTGGTATTGTTTTGTGTTTTGATCTCAAATTCTTTTGTCCTCTCTTAATCGAAGCTCTTTCTTAACGTCAATTTTATTTCTTTTTAGCATTGATCTTTTTGGTTTAAAAAATTCTTTCGGAATTTTAATTGTTTACTCACCATTATTAACATTCATTATAGGACATTCTCAAACTACGGTGAATATTAAACAGAGTTTCAGATTAAGCAAGATTTGTTTGAACAGTTTTTAAAAGTTGGGAAATTTATGATAGAATATCTTTCGTCAGCTAAGAAAGATTTCCTATTTAAGACAATGGTCAATTAGCCTAATTATTCATCTAAAATTCAACAATTGCCCAGAATAAATTGAAAATGAATTTCAATTTTTGTTTTCAATTATTTCTGCTCCTGGCAATTTTCACTGTGACGAAACAAAAGCATTCACCGAATCGAATCGAAAGGATTGTAAAGCACTGAATGGTGTAAAAGTTGAAATTTCCTTTGACGCAACAATTAATTTTGGCCAAAATGGGCCATCAAATTCTGACGGAGTCAAACACGACGAATAAAACCCAAGCAGCAGCGACGACGACGGGATGTTCATTGAATGGGGTGGACCTTCAGGCGAACGGATTCGAAAGGATGTGTGCCGAATGGCCCGACTTGGCTCCCATTTATTGCTACGGCAAAATCATTGAGGTGCCGAGCAATTTGGTCCCAATTAACCATAATGGCATCAAAATTCATTAATTCATTACGATGTTGAGAGTGAATTAATTTGCTGAATGACTTTCGCTTAAGGCCGTCAACTTTTGGGGCGCCCGAATGCTTTTCCAGAACGACTCGAAACATTTTGTTGACAGACCACTGAAAAAGGAGGCCAAGAAAATTGTGGAAGAATTCACATCGACCTTTGGCGGCAACGAATTGGACGTGAGCAAAATGAACGAACAACAAGTGGACCAATTGGCCAAATTCGTCCGTGAAAATTTCGGCAGAGCCAACGGAGTGCTAATAGCGTAAAAACTGGTGGAAAATGGCAAATAATTTAAAAACATTTTAAGTTATACGCCCGAAGATTGGGTGGAAAACCCACCGAAACTTGAACGGATAAAAGACGCGGAGTTCAAAAAATGGGCAAAGCAATTGAACGAACTGTGGAAGGAGCTGAGTCGGAAAATGCCCGATGTAAGAGGGAAAAAGCCTTGCAATTAGTCACTAATTAAGAACTAATTAGTATTGTGAAATATTATATGTCAATTAGGGAGAAGTAGTGGCAATTTAATCATAAATGCTTACCCCCCTCTGCTGCTGCTGTTCAGTTGAACTGCAACCCTGATCAGCAAAACCACTCACTGATCTGCGTGCCACAACCTTTCGTGGTGCCGGGCGGCCGTTTCCGCGAGTTTTACTATTGGGACGCCTATTGGATAGTGAAGGGACTGATCGCCTCAGGCAAAGACAAAGACCAAAGATCGGCCAAAATGATTCTGATCAGTTTAAGGCATGACCAAAATGGTGAAGAACATGTGCATGAACTTTGCGGAGATGGTCAACCGTTTCGGTTTTGTGCCCAACGGCGGACGCATTTATTACGACAAACGCTCACAGCCGTCCTTCTTCACATTGTCTGACAAACAAACCCTTGCTAATTGCATTTCCTAATTACTGCTCCGTTTTAGCATGGTCTACGATTATTTCTTGGCCACAAATGACACCAAATTTCTCCACGAAGTGTTGCCAGTGCTTGAAAAGGTCAGTGCCATAACTTATCAACGCCATAATTATGTGCTAATAAGCCAAATCCAAATTTTCATTAAGGAACTTGGCCATTGGAGCAAAAATCGGTCGGTTGAAGTCGAAGTGGGCGGAAAGAAGCAGACATTTTACCAATACAGAGCGGACAGCAATGTTTGAACAGAAAGGTATTGAGTCAAACTGAAGCCGATTTTCAGATTCCTCGTCCCGAGTCATTTTGTCAAGACGTTCAACTCGTCACGAACATTTCGAACACACAAAGGAAAGCCAGCATTTGGAAAAACGTGGCATCGACGGCCGAGTCGGGCTGGGACTTTAGCTGTGGGCTTTAATTGCAATATTGGCCAATTAAGTAATTAATTAATGCACCTAATTCATTCAGCGCGATTTATGAAAAAAAAACAACAGCAACAAAGCCAACCCGTGGAATTTGGTCAATTTGCAAACCACGGACTTATTGCCGGTGGATTTGAACGCGTTAATTTGTGGCAATCTCAGAATGTTGGGAGAACTCTTTTCAAAAATAGGCAAGTTCACCACATTTTAATTGGACATTTAGCTAATTTTCCTTCACAAATTTTAGGCGATAAAGAAAAGTCTGCCGTTTATAAGGACAAATACGAAAAGTTTCGGCGCGCTTTTCAGCGATTGTTCTACAAAAAGAAGCACGGCGTATGGTACGACTTCAACATTAAAAGTGGAAAGCTGCACGAGGAGTACTACGGTAGTGTGACGGTGCCGTTGTTCACACGGTGTTACGACACCGACGATGTTGGCACGGCGGAACGGATGTACAACCGACTGGAGAAAGTCGGCGTACTAAAGCACAAGTTTGGCGTGCCGATCAGGTGCCAATTTAACGCTTCTCATTAGAGATGGAATGGCATAAACACATTTTGTTTTAGCAACATTAATTCCACACAACAGTGGGACTTCCCAAACATTTGGCCGGTAATTTAAGGATAAATAAACATAAATAATTATGAAAATTGGAATTAACTTCAGTCTTTGGCCCATATGCTCATCGAAAGTTTGAGGCGATCGGGAAACAAAAAGTGAAGCGGAATTTCCATAACATTTTCCTAATTTGTTTTCATGTCTTTTAAGAATGGAGGAAAAGGCCAAAGAATTGGCACGGCAATGGCTGTCGGCCAACCACCAAATGTATCAGAACTGTGGGCAGCACATGTGGGAGAAAATGGCGGCGGACACGGGCGTGCCGGGCGAGGGAGGCGAATATGTGCCGCAAGTGAGTGCCAATGGGACAACTCAAAAGGCCATGGCATTCCCTCCAAAATGCTCACAGATTGGCTTCGGGTGGACAAACGGTGGCGTTTTGGATTTGCTGGTCACATACGGAGACGAAATGACACTGCAGCAAATGCCAAACGTGGAATGCAAGCAGAACGCGGTGGTTGAAGAGCCGGCGGAGTTCCCACCCGCTTAAGACGAAACGAGCGGACAATGGCACGGAATTCGAATGGACAAAATAAAACGAAAAGCCAGGCAAAGAATGTTGGTGCAATCAATTTGAAGACATTTATCAAAATCATTATTATCATTTGGTGTACAAAATGAGTTGTTGACGTTCCACGCGTCTCAGTATCCATTAAGCAGTCACATTTGAATAATTTGTGAACCTAAGCTTAATTAAGTGAGAGATTGGCTTAAAATGTTAGCCCCTTTCTGTGTGTATTTATTATCATGTAACCCTTCCCCAGCAGGGCATTTAAGTAGGGTTGGCATTTTAGGACCTAAACTGCAAAATAGGATAGGAATAGAACCTAAAAATGAAAAAAACTATTGGAACTAAGATTAATGATAAAAAAAGACGCGATCAAAAATTTAAATAAAAATCATCGCCAAAAAGCAAGGATAAACATTTGATCAAAAGAGTCTCACTTCAAACTCATACAGCATTCATTGGCTCTGTCACCAATTCGGTTTGGATGAGAAAAGTTGAGATCAAAATAGCAAAAAGTAAAAAAAAATGAAACCAACCCAAATAGAAGAATAGTAAGGAAATAAGAGTAAAGTGATCACCACTGATCAATCTTCAATTTTCCCATCACAGGCTTTCAATTTCGGTTACAGTAACTGTTAACCATGAAATACGAAATCGTTTTCGCCCAATTCCTTTTGCATTTATAACAAGAAATTCGTTGGAGGGTTCCCGCGCGGGATTTTGCTGAGTCCAAATTCTAATTAATCATTTAATATTAAATTAAATTTGATGAGATGCTTAAAATGCCAAAAGTCTCATAAAATATCACAAAAAAGAGTTTTAGAAATCTTAAATAAAAATCTATTCTTGTCCGGATTTTTTAAATTTCGTTTTTTAAGTTTATTTGTTTATTCAAAATAATGTTTTTCGAAAAAAATTTTCATAAAATGCAGGTGTAAGAATCTCACTTCAAATTGATTAATTTAATTAATTATCATTTGCATTTCTATAGTTTGCGTAATGCGTCATAACAATTATTAATTTGTTCATATTCGGTCGCCATTTCGTTTTTTCCATCACGTTAAAACGGTTAGCCGACTTTTGCGCCGCGCCATTTGCGCCGCGACACTTGCGCCGCCTAACAAAAACGACATTTGCGCCGCGACACTTGCGCCGCCTAACAAAAACGACATTTGCGCCGCGACACTTGCGCCGCCTAACAAAAACGACATTTGCGCCGCGACACTTGCGCCGCCTAACAAAAACGACATTTGCGCCGCGACACTTGCGCCGCCTAACAAAAACGACATTTGCGCCGCGACACTTGCGCCGTACAGCGAAAAAAGACATTTGCGCTCTGATTAAAATAAATTTATGTGGTTTATAGAATAAGAATTGATTGATATTCATTATTAATTCCTGTTTCGAAGCCTTTCATGTCAATTCCATATTGAAGTGCACGTAATGATTGATCAAATCTTGATCATTTTGGTTTTCATTGGGACCATATGCGATAACAAGCCTTCGTATTGCCTGATCATTAAGCGGCGGATTTTAAGCGAAAAAAAAAATCAAAATAGGTAAATAAATAAGGGCATAAAAATTGCGAAAAATGGTAAAATAGAAGCGAAAATTTGGAAATCAGTGCGTTTTTTCAATGAAATTAAATTAAAATCGATGAAAATAACTTATTGAGCAAATTAATTACAAAGGAATTGAATTTCATTCTTTTTTCGAAGCAAAAAAATAATTAGGGTTTCTACAGAAAATTCTTTTTTTTCGGTTTTTGTTAGTTTGTATTCTTAATCATTTTTTCATATCTTTGATGAACCTATTCAATGTTAAGATTTTAATGGTTAAAAAATTGAATGTCAATCTTTGTGACTAGTAATTTTTTCGAATTTTCAATTAGTTATTTTTGTCGATTGATAATAGTGGAATTTTTATGAATATAATATTTTTGACAGCGCGGCGCAAAAGTCCATTTTTGCTGGGCGGCGCAAATGTCGCAGCGCAAATATCCGCGGCGCAAGTGTCTCATCACGGTTAAAACACGTCGAGTGCGAACAGCAACGGGATAACAAATAAAAGTGGCTTCTATTTGCGTTTCAAATATGTCAAAGACCGGCAGAGCAAAGCTGGCAAAAGTGACAAAACGGGCAAAAGAAGAAGAAAAAGAAGAAAGGGGACATTTCGGCAATTTGGGAAGGGAGTACTCAATTAATTATATAATTAATTAATAATTATATTTTTTGCTTCATCATTTCTTTGGCGCCGCTTTTGTACTGGTTTTTTAAACGTGTAAATAATGTTTTTTTTAGTATGAGTTTTAAATGAAGCAACAAAAGGTTGGTTTTTTGCCCTGTTCTGTCATGTCCCCTTCACATTCGTATTGAATGGGTGCAATTTCAGTTCGCTTTGAACTAAAACAAATAAATCGTTGAAAAAAGAGAAAATTCGAAAAATTAATTATAGTGGAGATAAAAACAATTAAATGAAATCATCATAATAATCAGAGTGACTTCTTCTAAGTTGATTGAGTTTGGTGATGTGATCATCAGTCAGTCAGTCACTCTTTGGCGTTGATAACCTCCGCCGATTGGGGTTAGGTTTTGTCGGGGGGGGGGGGGGGACTGATCGATCGACAAAAAGATTTCCACCATTGAAATGTCTTCCCGTCAGATAATTGTCATTATGTATTATTATCCCTTCCCTAATACATAAAACAATGATAATCGTCGCATTAACTAATAATGCACTGCTGATGGACCAACCAACCCAAATTCGCCCGAAGAAATAATTACGAAACAAAACAAAATAAACAAATTTACTAATACATAATTGTGGGCTAATAAAAGTGTTGAAAATATTGTTTTTGAGATTCTCAGCTTTTTGATGGATTTTGACATTAGCAATTTTAACAAATGCCGTGAGACGGCGAAAACGACGGAATTGCCCCCCTCAGCAGAGGACAACAGCCCACAGAAGAGGCTGAAAAATTTCAAAAAATTAAAGGATTTGGGGCGCGGAGCATTCGGCATTTGTGCACTTTATAAGGTAAAGCGAATATTTTTAAAAATTATTTTCAATTTATATTAAAATTAAAATATTGGCGATTTTTGTATTTTTAATTCCCTTCGAAAAAAGGATGAAACAAGTCGGCTAAACAAGAAAGTGGTGATCAAACGAGTGTCACTTGAATGCCAAAGCGAAAATGACAAGCGGGCAATTTCATGTAGGACGCTTTTATTCAATTGAAATAAGCTAAAATAAATTATCAATTTTTGAAATAAAATTATAACCTACCGTAACAAATTATAAATAAATAATTATTATTTATGAGTTATTAAGATGAAGCCAGTTTGTTGAAGAAATTGTCCCATCCGAATGTCATCCGTTTCTACGATTCATTTGTTGAATTGGAACAGTTGTGCATTTTAATGGAATATTTGGATGGTGGCACAATGGAAAGGTGATAAAGGCGGTACGACAATTGCGGATCGGCAATTGCGGACCGTACAGTTGCGGACGAGAATTGCTGAAAAAATTAACTGGAAGGATGGGCCTCGTCAGTACGATCCCTTCCGTATTACAAATTAAAAAACGAAGTGTTTCGGCCCTTCCATAGACACACCAAACAAGAAAGCTCACAGCAATAAATAAATAAATAACAAATAGGAAGCATAAATAAGGAGCAAAAAGCAATGCATAATTTGAGAAAGCTATAATTATGTTATTTTATTGGTTGTTGAAGTCCAATCAACAGCTTCTACGAATACAGCAGGCTCATTAATGTCTTAAAAGCAAAGACAGGATTGCAACAGATAGATTAAGAAAATATGAAGTTGACAACACACGGGGGATGAATCTTCGATTCGACCAAGAGCAAAAAAGTATGTGTTGAGAAAATGATGCAGCAATTAAACGAATGCTAACAGTATTCGATCAGAGTGATGAACCGACCGATCAAAAGTATTTAGACCATATTAGTATGCTTCCTATTTGTTATTTATTTATTTATTGCTGTGGGCTTTCTTGTTTGGTGTGTCTATGGAAGGGCCGAAACACTTCGTTCTTTAATTTGTAATACGGAAGGGATCGTACTGACGAGGCCCATCCTTCCAGTTAATTTTTTCAGCAATTCTCGTCCGCAATTGTACGGTCCGCAATTGTCGTAACACCGTGATAAACAATAATTAAATAATAAAAATTATTTATGTATATTAAAATAAAATGCTTATTGAGGATGATCCAGGAGAGAAAAGGCATTAAAATGGGCCAAGATTTGGTGCTTTATTATTTTACCCAGGTAATTAATTAATTAATTGATTTTTGTGATAGCCTATTTATACCATAAATGACCTACTTTAATTAAAGCCAACACTAATTGGACTTTTATTTTAAGATCGTTTTGGCATTGGACCATATGCACGCGCTGAAAATTCTTCACCGCGATATCAAAACAGCGAACATATTTTTGAACAGAAAAATGACAATTGTCAAGGCATGTTTAACTTTTAGATTGCCAAAAAGGGTAATTTGTCCCCTAATGATTCAGGTTGGCGATTTTGGCATCAGTAAGGTAAATAAAATAAAGAAAAAAAATAATAATAAGTAATTGAGAACTTCACTGGCTTATGTTTTTGTTAGGAATTGAATTCGAAATGTGCTCAAGCGTCGACATTTGTGGGCACAATGAATTATGTGTCGCCGGAAATATGCGAAGGTCAATTTAGAAAACAAAAAGCATTAATTACACGCACAATTATGTAATTGGTGAATTTGCAAAAATTCTGATCACCTAATTAATGGTATTATCATTTCATGGAATAGGCCGCGCTTATGGGCCGAAATCGGATGTGTGGGCCGTTGGTTGTGTGCTTTACGAGTTAGTGGAGGTAAATGACAAGCATTATAAAAATAAATGAATTAATTCATCCTTTAAGTTGCACAAAGCCTTTGACGGCGACTCCATCCAACTTCTTTTGCTCAGGATTGCAAGAGTATGAATATGTTTTGATTTTTAAATTACAGTTTAATTTGCTAATTGCCAGGGTCAACACGGCCCAATTTCGTCCACAGTTACGTCGGGAATGCGCGAACTCATTGAAAATGTTATGGAAATTGATGAAAACCGACGGCCAAACACAACTGGTACATAATAATACATATAATCTAATTCAATAAATATTTTTGCAATTAAGAGATTCTTCTCAAACCGATGGTATTGCAAAAATGGATGGAAATTCATACAAATTTGGGTAGGAATATTTGACTTTTAAAAATTAAATTTAAAAACAAACTTTTTAGGGCGAATTGAGCCGGACATCGAATTGTACACAAAAGAAACTCACTGAAGACGGAAATCACAGTGAATTAAAAAAAAATAATAATAATAATGAACTCTGATTGGTTTAAAAAGTGTTTTTACAATTCCTGTGTTAATTTTCTTAATTCAGGGCGAAAGAGAGTTGGAGACAAGAAAATACTTCTCAATTCATTTTAACATATTAAACTTCAGCTTAATGTTAGTATAATTAATTTGCAATTTTTGAGGATTTTTCGCGAAATTTTTATTAAACGCACCTTAAAACCCAAAATTTCGAAATTTTTCGTACATATTTTGAGGATTTTTGAGAATTTATAAAAATTTCTTGTAAAAAATTAAAAAAAAATTTCTGGAAATGTACCCTTAAAAATCGGTATTTTTCAAAAAAAGAGATATTCAAAAATGAATTTTTAAAGTGCTAAAAGATGAATCTAAACCTAGTTTGAGTTATTATTTTACATATTTGTCGATTTTTCTTACATAACAAAGAAGCCCTAATAATTAGAGGTGCGCCCTGAACCACGGTCACGGTTACCGTGAATTTCATGAGTTTTTTCACTCACGGTCACGGTCACGATTCACGGTACCAATTCACGGTTATTCCGTGAAAAATTTACACTGGATAAAATTGAATATTTATGAAATAAATATTGTTTTCAAAGCAAAGTTTCAAGGATGACCCTTTAAATAAAAACTCATTAAATTAAAAAAAAACTCGCACGAAATAAAGCTATTTTGGGCAAAATCAGTTAACAAATCCCAACAAATTTTCAAAAATTTTCCACTAAAATCCCTATTTTTTTAAAATTGGGTAATATGTCTTATAAAATCATTTAAAAAGGTCGGAATCGATTTGGACGCAAAATGATGAGAAAATTCGTTGTTTTTTGTCTTTGTAAATTGATTAATGTTGCAAAATTCGCTCATTTTACCGGACATATTTGTGCACAAATTGAACTCAAATTTTATATTTTCTCCTGGCGGCGCCTATCGGCACCGCCAGGCTCCAAAAGCGTATTTTTCATAAAAAATTGGTTCAGATTCGCAAAATTTTGCCATTTTTGACAAAATCTGTGCACAAATTGAATTAAAATTTTTGCGGCGGCCTCTATCGGCGCCTATGGACCAGGGCTGCACGCAAGTGGATTAACAATTACGGAAATCCGCAATCCGCAATTACGGGTTCCAAAAACCCCGCAATTTCCGTAATCCGCAATCCGCAATCCGCAATTTCGTGCAGCCCTGCTATGGACCCCCGTTTCCCAAAAAATTTTTTTTGGAAAATTATACCACAAAAAAAGACAGTGAAAAACAAAAAATTCGCCGACAGGGAAAAATTAAACTCAAAAAATTCACGAAAACCGTGAATTTCACGGGTTTTTGGATTACGGTCACGGTCTCAATTCACGGTCACGGTTCACGGGTTTTTTCAGTCACGGCGCACCTCTACTAATAATATCATTTTTATCGAATAAATATTCAGCAGCTTTTGACAATTTGGAAGGCCATGAATTTTATTTGTTTAAACATTTATTCAATTTCGAATTTGAAATTTGATCACAAGGTGAGAATGGTTTTTTGTTAAAAGAGATGGCCACCCGTATTTTATTATTATTTCCATGAAATTGTATTTGTTCAGCAAAGCCAATTTAATTCCTGTCAAAATTCATTGAGAAATAATGTGGAAATTTTTAAAAATCAAATTTTGGAAAGCGGGCGGAATGGTCTTTATAAGCCGGCAAAATTAAAAATTAAAAGCATAAAATAAAACCCAAATTAAAAAGCATTTAAAAACATTGATTTTGAATGCATTTGATTAAATTAGTCGCCCTCTTTTTCATGCTTTTCGGTAAGTCAATTGTTTAAAATCATTAGCGGGATAATTGGCTAATTATTTTGCTAATCGTTTCAAGGCCCATCCGTCCAGCAACACACAAAAAAGCCGACGAAAGAGGACAAAGAAGCGGCTGTCAATTGTCACAACAAATGAATGGGAAATTGGGCCACACATGCCCCTACAACAGAAAAAAATGCCAAAGGCGGGCAACATGCGCAAGTTTGAATGGGACGAAAACTTGGCCAAATATGCGGATGAATGGGCCAACAAATGCACATTATCGCACTCGTGGAACGGCTGGGCAGGCGAAAATTTGGCAATGAATGGCGGAACATTTTCGAACAGTTCGATACAAATTGATAATTGTGGCTACTAATTGCCTGCTTAAGAGGATGGCTTCGAGTACGCTTGCGGTCGCTGGTGGGACGAACTGAACCGTTACGGGTTCAACCCGAATCTGATTATGACCGGGGAAAACTTCAGTGGCATCGGCCATTGGACTCAGGTGACCTACTCATTATTTTGGCCTTTCTCGTCCCATTATTGCTAATTAGATACTAATTACTTTTCTCTTCGTTTTGTTCAGATGGCGTGGGCCGACACCGACCGAATTGGCTGTGCCATGGCACAAAACTGCCCAAATACCAATTGGAAAACATATGTGGTCTGCTGGTATTACACGGGGTAATAAGCAACCACACGATATAACATAATTAGTTTACTAATACCCCTTTTAGTGGTAATTACTTTGGTGCGCCTGTCTATTTGGCCGGGGAGCCGTGCAGCAAATGCAAAGCAAATGACAAATGTGACAAAGCCACGGGACTTTGCTCTCAATGAAGGCCAAATTTGGGCGGGAAATGATGAAAACGGAACGGAAGAATATGCTTTTTACAACGTACATATGTAGTAGAATGGGAGTAGATGTAATAATTTTATAAGAATAAAAACATTCATTCACTTGTTAAATTTTTCGCTAATTAGTTATTACAAATCGGCAAATTAAAAAAATTTACAAGAATTTTTTAAAATTTAAAAATAAAATATTTAGGTATTTGATCATTTGATTTTTGGTGTTTTTCGCACTGAAAACCATTAAAGAAAAAACTTGTTTTTTTTCTTATTGTGTTATTTCTTTCCTAATTCTTGTCAATTTGTCTCTCTCCTCCTTTTCCAACGACATTTTCCATTAGAAAAAATCGCTTTCGTTTTGTTTTTAAACATTTATTTTTTTTCATTTTCGTTTTTTTCATCGTAATATTTTTAACAATTGAAAATATAACCAACGAATGCTTTTTTCCTCTCTAATAATTGCGCTGTTTTTCGCTTCGGCGTTCTTTTCAATGGCATCTGTTGTTAATGGTTTGTGTGCTTTTTTTTCTCTTTTACAAATATTTTTTAATAATTATTTTTCATGTGTCAAATGCTTTCACGGCACTTCGCTTGGCCATCCGCGGCCCAAAGATTTTGTTCAGATGGACTGCGGCCCGCGCATTTCGCACTGTTTGAAAGTGCAATGCGAAGACGGTTAAAATTAAATGGCATTAAATGATGCCACCATTATTTTATTTGAAGATGAGGAAGCCATCGTTGTCAAATATTGTGGCCAAAAGTGTTCCCAGGCAAAATGCGCCGGCGCAAAGTCGGCCAAAGTGAAGGATTGCGCGGAATGTGCCGGTGATTTGTGCAACAGTGCCAACCCAATTGGATTATTCGGCGAGAACTTGTGGCTTTGTTTAATGGCTGGTATTTCTAAAACTAATCAAATAATTAAAAATAAACCAGAAAAAATACAATTCTTTTTCCATTGCAGCATTTGTCCCAATAATTGTGCTTCAGCTTAACGCCATCTTCTGATGATAATGATTGATTATTGATGCTTCCATTCCATTTGTACATTATTTTTCAGCAAAACAAAAGATAAAATATTTGTAATTTTTACCTTTCACATTTTTAAATCTTTTGATTAAAGCGAATCAAAAAATAATATTTTATCGGTATAATTTAAATATTAGGCATAATTTGTATTTTTTGTTTTAGGATTATATTTTCATTTGAATAAAAAGTCAATTAAATTTTGCTGCTTTTCATTAAAAAAGAGTTGTGTTATTATTTTTTAGCCTTTTGTTTGTCTTTCTCTTCTGCTGCTAATGCCAATCATTTGGCCTATTATTCACAAAATCCGTCCTTTTCTCCGTCACTTTTGAATTGGCTTTGAGTGGGCAATAAATTCTGGCAAAAATTGAGAAGATTTGAAGTCAAAGACAAAACAACTGCACCGCCACCCTTTTCCAGCACCGCCCGCCGGGGATGAGCAGCGAAATCCGCCAATCCGTCGAAATTGGGTGGCGGAATATTACAAATTGCCGCGACCACCAAAACGCCCAATTCCCCCCCCCCCCCTCTCCCACCCCCGCCTTTCCCAATTCATATTTTGCCGCCCGTCGCCAAATAGGGATTTTCTACAAAACATAGGTAAAGGACGAGTGCATACGGTAGGCGGAATTGTGAAAAGATTTAATTGTTTTATATTAATGCCAACAAATTTTTCTGGTATATTTTGAAATTTTTTTTTCAGGAACAATGCCGAAAGAACAATATATGTGCCAATTATGTGCTAATCAGTGAGTTCACTCATTTTGTTCAAATGTAATTTCATAGTAATAAACACAGTAATTTAGCGGACAATACAATCAGCCGAAAAAGGGCCACAAACAAAAGTGCCCGAATCGGAATTGCGCGTGAGGGGGGTCAAATTACAAATAAATGCGAAAAAACGAATTGTTAATTAGTTTTAATTGGCAATTTATTGCCCATTATCTTTAATTATCAGTTGCCAATTGTGCGCATTGAACACGAAAAGGCGAGTGCTTGACCAATTGGAAAGGCAATGGCGCGTCAAAAAGGCCAAAAGGACGAGCAAAAGCAGCGAAAGAACGCCGGAAGAAGAAGAAGCAGCAGAAGCAAAAGCACGGAAAAGGAGGGAAAAGGGCCAAGAAAATGGTAAAGCGAAAAGGGAATTAATTGGAATAATTAAAAATTAACTAATGAAAAAATAGTAATAATAATGGAAACACTCATTCCTTTTCTTAAAAAGCTGTGAAGCATTGGCTGATTTTTAAAACCTTAAGTGTTTTAAATTGATTTATTCGTTTTGGCCTTTAATTGTATATTTAGCTCCTAATTAGAGCTAAGTGTTTTAAATTGGTTTATTCGTTTTGGCCTTTAATTGTATATTTAGCTCCTAATTAGAGCATTTCTTTTTAAATTTTAACAAGTTTGCTTTGAAAATAAGTTTCTCAGGATGACACAATCCTAAATTATGAACATTTGGCACAAAGCATGAAGTCAACAAACAATTTGGCTTTTCAAATTGGGGGCAGCTGTGAAGTTAAAAAGTGACTGAATGTGTTATAGAATGGCTTCAAAAACAAAACGAAAAAATTAATTTTACAAAATTTTATGGTTACTTACACTAGGGATTATAATCAAGTTCACAATATTTCATGAAATGTGTCTGTAATTTCTGGATAAATTCAACAAACAGAAAAGTTTCGTTCAAAAATATTCGGAAAACAATGACTTTCGGTGGCTTTGGACCACACAATAAAACGCTGAGATTTATGAGAGTCCTTCGCCGATGGTCCGTCGTCCGTCTGATATTATCCAACATTACCCATCCCATTCCATTCACATCATCGAAAATCAGCTAAAGCCTTTAGTTATGAGAAAGGTGCTTCCCATTCCCTGAAAATTTTGATGGGCGAGTGGCAAATTGGCAAATAAATCAAAGGCACAAATTGGCGGGCATTGGGGGAATTTGGGGGGGGGGGTATGAATATCGGTTACTTACACTAGGGATTATAATCAAGTTCACAATATTTCATGGAAATGTGTCTGTAATTTCTGGATAAATTCAATAAACAGAAAAGTTTCGTTCAAAAATATTCGCTGAAAATCTAGCCAAAGCTGAAACTATTAGGGATTTTCTACAAAACATAGGTCTTTTGTGTCAGCATTTTAATTTAACATATATTTATCTTGTCATTTAAAACCCTACTCGTATAGACAGACTTTATATATGTATTCTGTCATTTTATAGAAAAAGGCGGAAAGAAAAAACATTTGAAAAAAATTTTCAATAATTTTCAACATATTTTTCTAAAACGCCAGCCATAACATTAACAATTTAACAAAAAATTTAAAAATTTGAACATTGAATTAGAAATTAGAATTTAATTAATTTATTATTTAAAAACAAAAGGGCTTTTTTAATGTTGTTTTACCTTTATCTAAGCAAAACAAACAATCGGACTATTTGATGACGTCGAATGCACAGCAAAAACAGCAGCCAAGGCGATGTGGTGTTCAAATTTGCCAGAAACGGTCAAAAATACGATTGAAATTCAGAATGACAAAAAGTCGCATCAATTTAAATCCATTGAATTATTGTTGGAAAATTAAAAAATAAATAAACATGAGACTATTTAATTTTGATTTTTAATTTGCCATAATTATTACTAATCCTACAATTACTTTTGCTCATTGTTTTTTTGGCTTTCGCTTGCGTCCCTTTTCCCCCATGTATTAATGACTGCAATTCATGCTAATTCGTTTTGATTAATCATTGAATTGCCCCCTCCCTTTTTTGTATGGCCCCAAAAAGGTGGCCAATTCAGTCCTGTTTTAGTTTCTCCCCGTGTTCTCCAATCCGTATGTTGCACCCTCCAGAAGGTCGTACGGAACATTGAAGTCACGGCGACGCCCACCTTTCCCCGCCATCTTCTGTTTCTCATTTTTTCATTCTTCGCCCCCCCCCCCTCCGTCTCCCCACTTTTTTCCTTCTGTTTTTCCATCGCTGTGATTTTGTGATCAAAAGCATTCGGATAAGCGATTAATCTCTTTTCAAAAACTGGCTTTTGTTGACATATCAATCACAACACTTAACTTACTTTTCTGCTGCTGTTTTCATTTGGATTTACAATATTTACACAAAATGAAAATCAAAATGCAATAAATTAATGACCTTTTCCAATTCTTAATTACTTTAGCAAATTCTTTTTTTGTGTTGGCGTTCCCCTGAATTAATGTTCTTTCAACACTAAAAGTTTTTTTAAAAAGGAAAATAAAATTTTGTAAATTTTTCGGCAAACGATGAGCAGCAGAGATGCATTTACAACAATGTTTTTCTCCATAATTTTGTACAACAAAATTATGTAATATTCTGTGGTGGGGAAATGCTCGCCGTTAAATTCTTCCAAGTTTAATCGCTCCTTGTCACATGTTCATTTTTTCCTTTAACATCATCCAAAATCTAAATATTGATTAATAATATTATTTTATTTCAAATAATTTTCACCAGTTGAATAGGCAATTGGTTAATCACTTCCACAAGGGGCGGAGCATCCTCAAAGGGCTCATCGCCATCTCGCACGGGCGTGTAAGGCCCGTCGAGGAACGGAGGAATTTCGTCATCGGACGACATGTTTATTTCAAATTTTCAGTGAAATTTTCTCCTAAAATAAATTTAATGAAATTTCAATAAACAATTTTTGTTAACTTAATTGTTGTAGTGCAAATTCATTTATGCAAAATTAATTTTTCAATTGTTTTTTCACATTTTAAACTGATTAATTTTATCCACCAAAAAAGTTCAAATATTTTTTAAACATTGCGCCATTTCTCTGCATAAATTGGCACTTCGCATTCGTGTGATAATTGCATGCTCAGGCTGAGGAGATTAGCTTTTCTCAGCAGCAGTACGTAAAGCGCATCGGCAAATCGATACTTTGGTGGCCAAAGTAAACACCCGCGGCAAAAATAATCACTTATTTTACCATCTCACAAGTGAAATTTTGAAAAAAAAGTTTGAGGCAAATCGAAACCAATCAATATTTTAATCACTTGGTTAATTCTATCATTTGACCACTAATTGGTTAAATCACCCAAAAAATGAGCTTATTATTTTGTTCGTTTGTACAATACAATTTGGGAGTGGGGTGTTTTTCTCAATTTTCGAAGAAAGTTCAAAGATTTCACTTACATATTGATGGAATTTATTAAAATTTAATGGTAAAATTAAATAAATAAATAATTTTTTTTTTGATAAAATAAGCAACTTTTAATTCCATAATTAAAATCATTTCATTTCATTTATTACTGATAAAAATAATAATGCACAATTTGCTTGTCTATGCCTAAATTTTTCATTTTCTTAATTTTGTCTTTTGAAGTGCTTTTCCCTTTTCCCTTTTTTCTGTAGTTCGAGCCCAACACTTTTATCAGAAAAACATTTTCAATTTTCGCATTTTTTTTGGGTTTCGCACATTTTTGATTGATTACAAAATTTTTTTGATAAACATTTTTAAAAATTTGAATTTATTAAATATGTTTTAATTTTTTATATTATTAAAAGTTTTGTTAATTATTAAAATGTAAAATTGTTTTTTACGAAATTTTGTTTTAATTTTTACAAAATATTCACAAAAATCACTTAATTTCTCCGTCTCTCATTTCATCCTTTTTCTGTTCGTTTTAATTTCCTCAAAATATTCGCACTGTGAAGACATTCTCTTCTCTTCTCTCCTTCTTCCCTCCTCCGTCCCTTTTCTTCTGCTAAAAAGGCCTTCATAACGCATTAATTAACAAAACTAACATTGGGTTAATTAACCTCTTCATTATATCATTCGATTATTAATTTTATTTGATTTTTCTCTTTTAAATGTAAAAATTAACGATTTTTCAATTAATTCAATTAAGCTAAAATTAATTTTAAAAAATTTCAATTAATTTTAATATAAATTCTTTTCTTTCGGAACTCAGAAATCAAACACAATTTTTGTGGTGTCACATACAATAACATTTTCATCCATTTTTTAAACGAATAAATTAAAAGGGAATGAGTCACAAATTGGAAAAATGCAAGAAAATGTAACAATTAGTGAGATTATTTCTATAAAATTTCTTTTTCAATCAATCGCTAACATTTTATTCGTTGGTCGTTTTTATTTATCATTTCATTTTTGATTAAATTTGTACTAATTTACTCATTAATTATATTGAAACACTTTTTTTCTTGGACTGTGAAAGGGATGAAATGCACTAAGCATAATTTGAAGCTCCAAGAATAGAGATTTGCTTAATTAATTTCTCTTATTTTTTAGCATAACATTGATTTTCCTTGATATTCTTCCATCATTTGGGCTGAGACAATGATGGAAATGACAATTCTCGGGTAAACATTTAAATTTTAAAATTATTTCTAATTCTTAATTAACAAATTGACTTAATAAATGACATATCATCCAAAGTTTAATGAAAAAAATCGCAATACATTGACTGTATTTAGGAATCGGATTAGCATTACCGCGGACGGCGCCAAAGTGTCGCCATTTGGCAGCAAAATGGACATGGGGTGGGAAAATGGAAATAAATTCATTAAACGCTTAAATATAACATTATTTAAAGGGACTATTATGTTGAAAATAACAAGCTGAGAAAAACACGGGGATTGGGCTGGGTAATGGCCGCACTTTTTGTGGTCGCCGACATGGCAGGCGGAGGCATTGTGGCATTGCCAACGGCGGTGGTCCGATGCCGTAAGTTTTTAAAACCGTGCGGTCTGCTCATTAATTGCTTGTTTTTGCCCTTGCAGAGTTCTTTTCCGGGTTGCTCATTCTGTTGTGCATGGCGATCATCTCCACCTTTTCCGCAGTTATGCTGGGCCAATGTTGGGAAATATTATTGCGCCGTTTCCCGGTTTACCGTACTCACTGTCGAAAACCGTACGCTGAAATTGGCCTTAAGGCCCTCGGGCCAAAAATTAGGTGACTGCCATACAGTTTCAAAAATACAGTATCAAATTGTATCTAAACATTGTCTGTATTTGCCACCATTTCCAGAACTATCGTATCGATTTGCGTCAACGTCACCCAGTACGGTGCCACCACCGTTTTCCTGCTGCTCTGTGCCAAAAACATTCGTGACTTCATCCGTGCCTTTCTAGACAAGGAGATCAGCTTCTGCTATTTGATCGTGGTCATTGCGCTTGTGCTTTTGCCCGTCACTTTGCTCAAATCGCCCAACGATTTTTGGCCGGTCATTGTGGGCGGAATGCTTAGCACAATCGTTGCCAGTAATTACAAAATTGGGGGCCTTTTTAAAATTTAAATTTTGAAAATCGCTTCTTCTCAGTTGTGTTCATTTGCATTGGTGCCATGATGGACTGGCGCAGCTGTGCCCCCTCCAGGCAATTGCCTTCGTTTGACCTCACCAATTATTTGTCCGCTCTCGGCACCATGTTGTTCACCTACGGAGGCCACAGCGCTTTTCCCACCATTCAACATGACATGAAAAAGCCATCCGAGTTCAACAAATCGGCAATTCTCGGATTTTTCAGTGAGTTAAATTTTAAAATTAACGGGGGTATAAATATGCGAATAATTATTAAATTATTTAAAAAATATTCTACATATACTTATATGCATTTGTTATCGTGTTGTTCAGTTATTTCTGTGTTCAACTTCACCACCGTAATCGTGTGCGGCACTGTGTACGGTAACAGCATCCGCGAGTCGGTGATCAATTCCATCCAGACAGTGTGGATCCAGCAGGCGATCAACCTGATGATCACGGCGCATTGTCTGCTCACTGTTACGCTGCTGATCAACCCACTGAACCAGGAAATGGAGGAAGTGTTCTCCGTCCCCCATGGTCATTAAATAGGCTAATAAATTTGATTTAATCAGCTTTAATCAACAGATTTCGGCTGGAAACGCGTCGTCCTCCGCTCGTCCGTAATGGCTGTCATTGTGCTGACTGCCGAGTCCGTGCCGAGCTTTGGGCCCGTCCTCGACTTCTTCGGTGGTTCAACGGTTGCGCTGACTTCGGTTGTGTTCCCCAGCGTGTTCTACCTGTACTTGGCGGCCGGGGAATGCAAATCCAAAGAGTCCGAACATCTTGGAAACAACGAGCCGACCACATTCATAGAGTGAGTGGCGACACGACAAATGGCAAAACTGTGTTATTGATTTAGTAATTATTTAAAACAAATAAATTGCCAAAAACGAAGGAAGGCGTTCCTAAATAGGGCAATTAAAAAATTGTAGGAATGAATTAAATAAAAGTGACAAATTGGCTAGCAAAATTTCATTATTCTGAGAAAGGCATCCACTCCAATTTAATGGCACAAATGCTTTTATATCAATCTTCAAATTTCAGAATGGTGGAGAGGACGAATTGGAAAACATTGCTTATCTGTGGAGCTATCATCGGTGTTTCTAAAAAACTGTTTTTAATTAAATATTTTAAATTAATTTTACATTGCATTACGGTATACCATACTTTATTCTACAGTTTTGTCAACATTTGCCGGAATTATCGCCACAATTTCTGCGCTTAAAGCACTGACAACAACGCACTTTGTGACGCCTTGTTACGTGCACTTTTTGTTCCCGGACGACGAGAAAGGGTCGGCCATCTCCTCAACAAATTGTTGTGGGCCTTTTCAAAACATATCAAGGTCAGCGAGAAAATGCCATTTTCAGTTTCATCTTTTTCGTATTTAAAGACATTAAAATGCTAATTGATGTGGGTGGCTAATCAAATTTAATTGCCAATTAAGCTATGCAACCGGTGGACATTGTACGGTTCCCGATCTCACTTTTTACTGATGCAAACCCAACAGACAGCAGAACGGCAAGCAGTTCATCCCACCACTTTCTGCCTCTTTTCGCATTGGAATTAATTCTTCTTTTCATGGGAATGTCTTTAATTTTCAATTTAATTCTATTTTTTTTGTGTTTATTTTTATGTTCCTGCTAATTCCATAATAAAATTATTGTTCATTCAATTTTCGTTGCATTTCCAAAAAAGTATTTGCATTTGAAATGATAAAAGATAATTCTGTTTGTTTCTTTTTTCTTTTATAAAATCCATTGAATTTATGCAAAACATTTCTCATTACACAGATACGGTAATCGTACGCTTTATTGGTCCCAATAAAAAAAGGCGAAAACAAAAATGAATTATTAAATTTTTAAATGAAAAATAAAATTTTAGCCGCAGACAAAAAGATTAAAATTTGAAAAAATAGAGAAAAAAGGTTTGAATTGTTGCAACCAAATAAGAAAGAATCGAGTCAATGTCAACTCGTATAAAAGGCAACTTGTTGTACGAGTTGTCATGACACCAAAACGCGCAACAAATTCTAAATCATCTGACGAATAGAAACACAAATTATCCTTAAGGATATATCATTTATCTTTCTATAGGTCATAGATAAAATCAGTGCGAATGGAAAGGTGCGATTCTGGAGATGTTAGTTTATTTTCTGGTTCTCTTCTATTTATATTCTTAATTTTTAATTACCTTTTTCCTTTATTTCAAATTTAATCTTTTTGTCTACGGCTAAATTTTATTTTACAGTTAAAAATTTAAATTTTTCATTCATTTTTTTTTGCACAATTTACTGGCGAGTCGGCGTCGGCGCGTTGAACGGTTCCCCGCCGGCGCGGTAGGGGTCATTTCTTTGCGAGAAATTAAAATTTTCATTTCTGTTCAAAATTCAAGAAACATTTAGAAAATTATGAAATTCAGTTATTTTTGAGAGAAATAAAAAAAATAAAAAACGATGAATAACGGACAAATATTAATCCATCTGAGAAGCTCAGTTTCCGAAAGAAAATCGCCCAAAATTAGATAAAAATTAGGAATTGCCGAAATACTCTAGGATAGAAAAAAAATTATGCATTATATTCATGATATTCTAACTGAAATACTTCATTGATGGCACTATTTCAATATGAGTGGGCATTTAATGAGTGAGTAGGTGGTGCCATTGCCAAGTAAAGTGTACGTGGCATTGGTACTTTGGCATTTCTCAATGGAGAACACCCACACTGAGATACTCCTATAATTTATGTTCATCATGAGGAGGGGCGTGTGTGGTGAAGTGAATGTGGCAAGAGAAAGTGCCCAAAGTAAACGTGGCATTGGCACGCTTGTGGCTTACTGTTGTTTTTGTTTTGGATTCGCTGCCATTAAATTTGGCATTTCCCAACGGAAGCACACCCTCACTGAGATACACCTATAATTTATGTTCAGCATGAGAGGAGCGTGTGTTGTGAAGTGAGTGGTAATGCCAACCAAGGTAAAGTGCCCAAAGTGAACGTGGCATTGGCACGCGCGGTGCTTTGGTAGGCCATTTAAGCAATTCGAGGGCAACCTAAAGCAACATAAATTTTATTTTATTCCCTTTTAATAAATGCCACTACATATATTCATCTCCATGTTGTTTTTGCCTATGATATTCCATGGGGTTGCTGGCTTTGTTTGGCATGCCAATTTTGACAATTGCAAAAATTCATGCGACAAGCTAATCAAAAGAGTTGAGCAGCTGTCAATCATGCCAAACCCATCGCCACAGAATGTTTTGGATTTAAAGGAACAATTGCAAAATTTGAGCGCAAAAGTTTCCGAGCTCGTCGCACTTGTCAAGACCGAGCCCATCCAATACCCAGCAAATTTCTACACCATTTTTAAGAAAATTAAGCAACGAATGGCAAATCCGCTTGAAGCGGCAATTGCTTACTGTGAGCAACTGCAAAAGGGAGCCGACAGTTTTGGCCAAATGACGGACCGAACTTATTTGGAGGGCATTGTGCCAAAAGTTGTGCACATTGTGGAGCGATTGTCGATCGAATTCGGCACATTGGCCACCGAAATTGGCATTGACCCGGTGGAAAAATTTGTGGATTCAAAGTGCAAAGATGGGGAAGATAAATTGAAGGAATTAAGCGAAACAATCGCTAAAATCAGGAGAGAAATTAAGGAAAACAATTATTTCAACGAGGCGCCATTTGAAAATGCAATGGCACAATTAAATGGAACGCAGACGGCGGATGATTGGCAATCAATGAGACGCAAATCTGTCAGACGCCACAGCACTGGGGACGCGCATATTTCAAATTGGGACAAAAATAGTGGAGAAAATGGGACAAATGTTGAAAAGAAAATGCCAAGACGACACAGCGAGAACAATTTGATAATGCCGAGAAAAATATTGGGGGACCTAAAAATGAATGATGGGCAGAGAGTGAGAAGGAAACGAAATGCCACGATAGGGCGAAAAGCGGGCGAGAAAATGTGCCAAATTCTGACGGAAATGATTTTGGAAGCAAAAACGGACGCATTGGAGAGGGAAACGGCGGCAAAGATCAAAGCCATCGCGGAACCGCCGATAAAAGGCGACGAACTGATGCAATTGATCGACACATTCGACTGGGAGTGGCGCCAGATCAGTGACAGAATTGACAGATGGACGAAGACGGACGGAGAAAAAGTTTGGAAAGAGTGCGGGGGGAGGGGGGTAATTAGTGATAATTAGTATTCATTTTCATATTGTTTTTGGTTATTAATGGTTTTCAATGCTTAACACTTTTAAGGATAACTACCGCATTAAATTGGTTGAAACTTCGATGGCTGCGTATGAAATATCGAAACCGCTGAAATTGGCAATGGTTTCGGCGTTGGATGGGCTTAATAGCGCAGCGAAAACGGAGATGAAGCGATGGGAAGAGGAGCTGCACAAATTGTTGCATGAACGCATCGAAATTTGCACACGTGCCAAAGACACTTTGGCCAAACTGTCAACGGACCTCCAAACGGCGATTGGGCTGCCACGGCAAATTGTCAACGCACAAATTGGGCCGGTCGTTGATTTATTGAGGGGCAATGGGGCGGAACAAAGCGCGTTGAGTTATTATGTGATCGAAAATTCACTCTATGCGGCCAAGCAGAAAGTCCAATCGGCTTTTCAGGTGTTAATCAATGAATCATTTTATAAGTATGTCCGATTAGGGATAATTATAATTAATTTAAGATTCCGTCCAATGCTTTCAAATGGTCCATTTTTGTTGATGAACAAAATGAGCAAGACGATAAGCCAGCGGCAGATATTGAAGAAGCAAATCAGCCGCAAATAGAAACTGCTGCCGAAGACACCGAAATATAGAAAACTTTTACCTCTTTTTTTTCCTTTTGCAATTTTTAAACTTTTCTGTCTCTCTTTCTTCTTTAGGTTGATTTAAATTTTATTATGAATATTTTTTTTAATAAATATATTTGTAAACTGTGCACCAAAATTCATGCAATTCAAAAATGAATTTATGGGGAAATATAAAAAACAGCAACTGTTTATTTCCATCCCTTAAATATCTCTCCCATAAAATTGATTTACATGACAGTTGATTATGCAAATTTCTTCTATAAAATTAGTCAATTAATGCAGTAATTAATTAATTAATTATCTAAAACTTCATCTCCATCACCGAATGACACGCAAAAGTACAGCAAAACCCAAAATTGGGGAAGTGACCGTCTGTTGACGACGGCGCAGACAACAGATAAGCATCGGCTGAAGAAGTGGGCAAAGGGCAAATTGACAGCCAATACAAATGCCACACGCATCGGAAATTGGGGGGGGGGGCACCCTTTAAAAGTGCAGCAAAACAATTCAGCAGAGCAAATCAAATTTTAAATACATTAACTAAAGCCAAAATCCATTGGAATGCCATCCTCCGAAGGGGTAAATGGAGAAAAAAATAAAAATTAATTTTTAAAATTAATTTAATAATTTTTAAAGTAATGTATTTATAATTATTGTCCAAAAATAACTCTAAAATAAAAAATATATTATTTATATTTTATTAATTTTTGTTCTCTTTCAGCGCGAATGCGTTTCCATTCACATTGGACAGGCGGGCGTACAGATCGGAAACGCGTGTTGGGAGCTGTACAACCTTGAGCATGGGATTGGCAATGATGGGCATCTGCTGAAGAAGGACGACGGCACTTGCTCTGGGGAAAGCGCAGCAGAAGATGGCCAATACATTTCGAATATGTCGGCAAATCATAATTCAAAGGCAAAGTGCCAGGTGAGTGGGGGGGGGGGTCAAAGAAAGTGCCAAATTGGCAAATGATGGTACCTTCCGTAATTTTTCAATTTTTTTTATATCCTGTAAATTAATGCATTTTAAACCAATCGGACTTTTCACGAAAACCCTCCCGAATTAATTTGATTTTTCTCGTTCAAGTATTACAACACGTTCTACACCGAGAGCAGCAATGGTAAATATGTGCCGCGCGCAATTTTCGTCGATTTGGAGCCCACAGTGATTGACGAAGTCCGTGCTGGGCCGTATCGGCATCTTTTCCACCCGGAACAATTGATCACCGGCAAGGAGGACGCGGCCAACAATTACGCACGAGGCCATTACACAATCGGTGAATTCAAATGGGAGAAAGTGAAGGGGAAAAGCATTAAGAAAGATTTTAGGCAAGGAACAAATTGATCGTGTGCTGGAACGTGTGAGAAAACAGGTGCCAACAGAAGAAGGGCAAATGAATTAAGAAAATAATTATTAATTATTTTTAATTTTCTTAATTTATTTCTTTTTTTGTACCCTGAAATGGCATTTGTCCCAATTAGGCTGAGAATTGTGCCGGGCTGCAGGGTTTCCTCGTTTTCCATTCCTTCGGCGGTGGCACCGGCTCCGGCTTCAGCTCTCTGCTGATGGAACGTCTGTCGGTGGAATATGGCAAGAAGAGCAAACTCGAGTTCAGGTAATGAATGGGCCCACCAATAACTTATACTTTTGTATGACTAAAATTCCGATTCGATCCCCAGGGCCTAATTAGATCGTTAATTACTTTTAAAGCATTTACCCGGCACCGCAAGTGGCTACAGCGGTGGTGGAGCCGTACAACTCCATTCTAACGACGCACACCACGCTGAACCACTCGGACTGCTCGTTCATGGTCGACAATGAGGCCATTTACGACATTTGCAGAAAGAGCCTAGACGTGGAGGTGTTTTTGTTAAAATTTAAAGTTTTATTCCGATTTATTTTAAAGATGCCACACTTCGTGGAACCGTTCACCCATTTCATCTTCCATCGCACCATAATTCGCAAATTGGCCATACACACGGTACTCATCGCCCAAACACAAGAGTACCGTAACCGCTTCGCTGCGCTTTGATGGGGCTCTGAACGTGGATTTGACCGAATTCCAGACGAATTTGGTGCCATACCCGCGCATTCACTTCCCTTTGGCCACCTACGCACCAGTGATTTCGGCGGACAAAGTAATTAAAAACTTAGTTTTTATTTTCGATTAATTCACATCCTAATTTAATCCGTTTGCTTCTTTTCCACAGGCTTACCACGAAGCGCTGTCCGTCTCCGAGATCACTCACATGTGCTTCGAGCCGGCCAACCAAATGGTCAAATGCGACTCGCGCAAGGGCAAATACATGGCCGTCTGTTTGCTGTACCGTGGAGACGTCGTGCCAAAGGATGTGAACGCGGCCATTGCTTCTGTGAAGGCGAAGCGTGGCATTCATTTTGTGGATTGGTCAGTGCCAACAAATCCAATTTGATGGGAGAGAGGAGAGACATTATGGCCAAAAAAACAATAGTATTCCAATGTTCATTTTTGAGAATTTTCTAGACGGGAATGAGCGAGGGTGCCATGTAGAAATTTTTGCAAATTTTCATGGAAACTGCTAAAAAAGAGAAAAAATGTTTAAAATGAGAAATAAATAGGACAAATTTGAAGAAATAAGCTCATTCTTAGGAAATAAGCATTTTTCATGATTCAGAATAAGTACAAATGCGAACTCATTTATTAAAATTAAATATTTGTTGAAAATATATTTTAACATTTTATTTAATTCTTTTTTGGTCTCAATTTTTTATGATTCACAGGTGTCCCACCGGGTTCAAGGTCGGCATCAACTATCAGCCGCCAACTGTCGTTCCAGGCGGAGACTTAGCGCGTGTAAACATAATTAGTCCAATTACTAATTCTGATTAATAGTAGTACAATTAAGACAATTAATTGTTTCTCCCAAACATCCTTTTAAGGTCCATCGTGCCGTTTGTATGCTTTCTAATACGACGGCAATTGCCGAGGCGTGGGCACGGCTAAACCATAAATTCGATTTGATGTATGCAAAAAGGGCCTTTGTGCATTGGTACGTCGGCGAGGGAATGGAGGAGGGCGAATTTTCGGAGGCGCGCGAGGATTTGGCGGCACTTGAAAAAGACTATGAGGAGGTGGGGAACCAATGAAAAGTTAATCAAAAGCAAATTGATCGGCTGTAAATAATTGCAGGTTGCTGAGGATAATGAGCCGGATGCTGACAACGAGGAATTTTAATGGCGACTAATTGTTTCTAATTAATTAAATTTGAATATGTATCTATACAAATTAAATGTTTAGATGTTTTTCACATTTATATTCCCTATAAAATGCATACAGCTGAAAGAAATTGGAATCGAAAACATAAAATGTCGGTGTTGCTTCTATTGATGCAGGTTGAACTGATCACTGACCAAAAAATGAACATTTATTTTTACAAATTGGAAAAGAGGAATACAAATACATTATATGATTGATTTTAAAGATAGTCAAATAAAAATATATGGAAATGTTAATTTTATGTAATAGAATAGTCTCATCGTTTTGTGCTTTCTATGTTCCATCGGCTGCTGATCAGTCGCAAACTTTCTTTTTGCGTCCCAAAACGTAGGTGGTAAAGATGGCAACGCCCGAGGCGACAATTTCCGGGGCATAACTGTACAGAGCAGAGGCCAGACGCATCACCAGCGAAGAGATCTTATTTGTTAGGGAAATGTTGATACCCAACAGATTTTAGCCAAAAAACTTAATTGTAAGAAACCAAAGGAAATTTTCGAACGGTCCCGGTCCCGCTCAGCTCTACTTACCACCAGTCTTAATTATTACGATTTATTATCCTACAAATATTTAAATATATTATTTTTTTTATTATTATTGAATTTTAGGTCCGTCATGCAGAATTGCATTGATTGACAATAAGATAACAATATAATTGAGATATTACACATAAATTTTCAGGAAAGAGATTAATGACTGGTGTCAAACAAGCAGCCTTTGAATGGCTTTGATTAGATGACTTTTTTTGCATATTTCGCCATTTTTGGTGCCTATTTTTACGACTTTCAGAAAATTCTTTACACCCTATCGAATGGGAATTGAAAATTCGAAAATTTAACAGAGTAAGTTCTGCAGAATGTTGAAAGATAAATTCTCGAAAGTGGTCGTTTTAACACAGAAAAAAGGGAACAAAAACACGAAAAAATGGCACCCATTGGCCATTTTTAGTCTTTTGTCCGCCAAGAAATTTCCGACTTTTCTGAAATCGGAAACTTGACTTTTGTCAGTCCGCAAATGGTTGGTATTCTTTGAAAATGCGAATGTGTCGGTACATTTAACGAACCGAAAGTGACGAAGAGAATGTAGGGAGATGCCTTCCATAGAAATGCCACCAATTCGTCCCACGTCAAAATATTTATATACCTTTATTTTATTTTTATCTTTTACATATTTCGATTTCTAAGCCAAGAAATGAAAAGAATGAATATTATTTTAATACTTTGCTGCTGCTTCCTGGGAGTTCACCTCGCAAATCCAAATTCAAAGGAAACTGAAGATTCACCCATTAAAATATTGCGTTTAATTAATTAAAAAAGACACTTCAAAAATGTCCGCCGTTTTCTCCAATTCGCCGTCCTTCGCTTCCGCACATTGGCGGAGACCCGGCGAACGTTGGAGGATCACATCGATCACTTCGCGTACATTTTTGGCATCTTTCTGTGCACAAATTTATAAATTCGTTAGAAAATTCGGCTTTTGCCATTTGCGTTTTTCTGTGCCGACAATTACTTTTAAAAAATGTTTTAAATAGCCTTAGGGTGGGGAGGGGGTATAAATTAGAAATGGCCAATTAAATTTGGTAATTAAATCAATTTAATTAATAAATTAATGGATTTCCCCGTTTCTTCAAAAGAATGCCAAACCAGGTCAGCAAAATTGTTGGATTGTTTTCCCTCGGTGCGCGTAATGAGCAACACTTCGTCCTCCGTCGTCGGCATTGCGCAATTGAAAAATGGGCAAAAGCCATGCTTGCTGACATGGGCAGAAAGACACGGGCCATGGCCAATGTGTTGGCACTTTGCCAACTTGGCCAAGCCCGCCGCAAGCGACGTATCACACAGCGGACAGATGCAAGCGGACATTTCAAAATTATTAGCCAATGTTACTGAATTGAGACCAAAACATTAAAAAATCTTCGGCGAGGACGACGGATTATGCCAATAATCAGGGTTCGCAGATGAAAATTTTCAAAAGCTTCATTTGGCTGGCAAAAAAACCTCATTTTGGGTCAAAAAGCCTCATTTTTACAAAATTTATTCAAAACACGTATAAAATGTTCAAATGTTATATTTTTATTGTCCATGATCGATTTGAGTAATTTTTTTGTTCGAAATAAGCATTTTGTGAGATTCTGAGCATGAAAAATCGAAGTTGATTTTTTGCGGCGCTTTTTCCAAAAAACTTGGGGAATTGAGGGGCCGGCGGTGCCGATAGGCGCCGCCGGGAAAATTTTTGTAATTTTTAATGTGATTTGTTAACAGATTTGTCCACAAAATGGCCAAATTTTGCAATTTTGAGTAAAATTGAAAAAAAGAAAAAGGATTTTTAGGGTCCGGCGGTGCCTATCGGCACCGCCGGAGGGGGAAAAATTGAGAATTTTGACCATATTTTTAGCAGATTTTCATTTAAAAAAATTCATAATTTTGTGGATTTTCGAAAAAATTGTAATTTTCTGGCTAAATTTGGAAGTCGTGGTCGTTTGGGCCCCCGTTTTTGGGCCCTCGTTTTTGGGCCCCAGGGTCGTTTGGGCCCCAAGTACAGAAAAATGAAAAATCACAGTAAAAACAACTTTTTAAATTTCAGCATAGAAATGTAAAAATTAACAGAAATTCACGAAATTCCCCGGAGAAACTCCAAAATAATGTGAAATTGATTTTTTGAACTCGCATCTCCAAAATTTTGTCATCCCATCAGAACTCATTTTAGCGAAGGTGTAAAGGTGGCCTTCGTAAGACAATTTTACTTTTTGTTTTTTGGTTGCAATTGGGTTAGCCATTTCTGAAAAATGTCCAAATCAGAATGTACATCAAATTGGTTAACTATTAAAAAATAATAGGATTTGGAATAAGTAAAATTGTAAAATGAGCGAATGTTAATTAAACCTAGCTTATTCCAAGTGGCGAGGGATCCCTCAGACTTAGTTTTTAGAATCTTAATTTTTAAAAAAGCACATTTTTCTATTTTTGGGTTGGGGCCCAAACGACCCTGGGTCCCAAAAACAGGGGCCCAAACGCTCTGGTCCCTAAATTTGGGTGAGATTTCCGTTTGATACTCTATTAAAAACCAAAATTCAAATTAAATAATTGCCAAACATTATGCCAATTTATCAAAATTTAAAAGATTCTGACGAATTTTCCCCAAAAACCACAAAAAGCCTCAAAATTTCTCAAAAAACCACAAAAAGCCTCATTTTGAAAATTTAGCCTCATTGACCTATCAAAAAACCACAAAATGAGGCTAAAGCCTCAGATCTGCGAACCCTGCCAATAATTTACTCAAATTATTTAGGTATTTTGTTTTGTTGAGAAAGTACTTTCGCTCCCATTTGATCTTCTGCTGCTGTGCAATTTGTTATTGATTCTTTGTCTTCGCTTTTCTTCGCCTTTTCTTTTTGCTCTGTCTTTGTCAAATAAATGAAATACCTAATTATTTTCATTGCATAAAATGGTGGAAAAAAGTCTTTTACCGAACCCCCGAAATTTGTTCAGTGGCGATTTTTGTAGTTAAACAAAATTTGATAAAATTTTGCATACCAATAGAGCACAGATATTGTTACAAAAACTGTCTTACAACTATGTATATTGACAACTTATTAATTAAAAAAATCGCCACTGAACAAATTTCGGTGGTTTGGTTAAGACTTTTTCCCACCAGTGTAGCAATTAAATATGAGATGGGATTGATTTGATTTATCTCAATTTATTGTGGATTTTACTATGGAGAGAAATTATAGAGTTGAGAATGACTTGAAAGTTTTGGAGAAAACTCGGAACTGAAAAGCCGAAAAAGCCAAATTCGAGCCGGCGTCGGCGGCGGGACCAACAGGGATTTTAATGATGAATGAAGCAAATTAGAAACTTTCAAGAATTTTAATTTAATCATTTTTAATACTTTTATAGCATTTCGAAGATGGGTTTTTAGGGTCGTGATCGCTTTCGTCCTGAAATTTTGGTACTAATTCCTCTTCTGTGACCGCAAAATTAATTTTTTTTTTTTTTTTAATTTTCCTTCGCCCTTTTGCAAAACTGCGCGCGTTTTTGTTGACTTAAAAAAAATTAATTCTGCGATTTTGCAATTTTTTAATAAAATTTAGGAATTTTTGGGTCCGGCGGTGCCCATAGGCGCGGCCTGGAAATTTCGGAAAATTCTACAATTTTTAAACGATTTTGCATATAAAAGAAATTTTTTTTGATTTTTCGGCTATGTTTTAGAAAATATAAAATATTATTTGTTTTTTCTTTTTAGTGTTTGGGAAATTTTCATAATTAAATTAAAACAATTTACTTTTACTTATTTTAATAAAATTTTTTAAAAATGAAAATAATTTTGTTCTGTGGAGATCGAACCAAGGCAAAAATCAAAGAAAGGCTGGAGGTTTAGCCACAAGGCTATCTATCTATATGCTTCATGAATTTTCCTTTTCTTCCCAATTTTCAAAAAATATTTTTCTCAACCCTTCCCCCCCCCCCCAATCATACCAGTAAATAAAAATATTCGTGTTTCGTGTCAGAATACGAAACTCGAACACAAAATGCCCTAAAACACGAAAATACGAAACACGAAACGATCAACATCTCTGTGGGGACAACTTACTCTGACGAATTGTCGAATAATGGACAAAATTAAATTTTAATAATCTCATCGTTTTAAAAATTAGCTGTTCATAATTTCAAAAAAGATGCCGAGGTGCGCGAGCGAAGGTCGGAGCGAAGCGTGTTGTTTTTGCTGAAAGTTTATTGATCTCTTTCATAATATCATTTCAATGTTTTTTCATTATTTAAATTGACCTCTTTCATAATTAGAGACCGGATTTTTATGTTTTTACATATTTTTTTTGCGGCTTAGTTATGGCGAGAGAAGCCCAAAAATAGCATTATCTCCGAACAATTTTTGATTTAGAGCGACTTATAAAAACATAAAAACACATATTTTGGCGTTTTGGCACATAAAATATGTTAGCACATATTTTGGGGTTTGGCACATATTTTGCACATATTTTGGCATTTTTGAGAAAAATTGCAATAAAAATACAAGAAAATTGAAAAATACACCCCTAAAAATCGACTTTTTTCATAATTATTAACATAATTTTCAAATTAAAAAATTTTTTCTTCGATTGTAGAAACTAATGAAATCTCGAATTCATTAATTCGTCATTGGATTTCGAAGTTCTCTGCTGGAACTTTCAATTTATAGAAATGATTTATCAAAAAAAGACAATTTTACCCCAAACACTTCGAAATGTATTTGATTTGCGTTGTATGGGCTAAAAATGATAAAGAATGAGATTTTTGGGAATTTTTATGCAAAAACACACTTATTTTTTCAATTTTTAACACATATTTTAGCACATATTTTGGCATTTTTGGGGGTTTTTAGCACATATTTCAGCATTTTTTAGCACATATTTTATTACATATTTCAGGATTTTTAGCACATAAAAATCCGGTCTCTATTCATAATATCTTTGATCATTATTTAAATTGTATTAATCAATTTCGAACACAGGAACCAATTCGAACAAAAAGTCGAATTTTCAAATTCGCATTTTTCATCTAAAAATGGCTTAGATATATGTAAATAAATTGATTTTGTTAAGAAAAAATTCACCAATGTGGAAATTACTTAAAACATTAAAATTAACACAAAACATGCGAGCAAATATAAACGAAAAACAATTCAGTGAAGATTTGATCATGATTGGAAATGGAACAATGGGAGAAAATGAATATATAAAAGTTCCAAATAATTGTATAAGTAAAGGAAATTTAATTGATGAAATTTTTGGCAATATTTTAAACAACATGGATTATGATTTTATTAGTGAAGTCGCAATCTTATCTCCGTATAATGCTGTTGTTGACAAATATAATGAAGAAATTTTAGATTTACTTCCAGGGGACTGTAAGGTTTATTTAAGCATAGATGAAACGGACGAAAGGAAAAATAATGCTTCCACTCCAGAAATTCTTAATTCATTTAAATGTTCAAGTATGCCAAACCATGAATTAAAATTAAAAAAGGGTGCGATGATTATGTTATTGCGTAATTTGAATGTTAATGAAGGATTGTGCAATGGGACAAGGTTGCAAATAATAGATTTAGGCAAAATTAGCATTTGCCTTTACGATAAACAAAAGCCAATCACAAACATTTGAAAAAATTGGATTAGATTAAGTGAAGAACCATTTTCTCATGGCCAAACATATGTCGCGTTATCTAGAACGAGATCTTGGGACAACATAAAAATAAAATTATCAGAAGAAAACAATGAAAAACTAATTAAAAATATTGTATGGAAAGAAACATTAGAATAAAAAAACAACGAAAAATAATAAAAACAATAAACCAAACAAATAAAAAATAAAAAGGACAATAAAATTTTTTTTTATTTTTTGGAGTGTTTTTAATTATAAAATTTTCAACGAAACTTTTTAAATTTTTTGGACATAAAGGTAAGTTAATCGCTGTATTGTAAAGGGGGGGGGGGTACAGCGTATGGTAGTGCGGGATATAAATGATCCCTCTATCTACCATTTAACCCCTAATGCCCATTGATACCCTTTGCTTTGGTGCGTTCTCGCCGCGGGTATCGTAAGTAAGCCATAGGGCTGAAACCAAAACCAAAGCGAAAAAAATTAAAAAACCTTTATATTTATTTTCAATAACAAATAAAATATTTTTTTTGTTTTTACTTATTTTTTAGCCGAAAGTTGTTTTGGGAAAGATTGTTCGGCCAACAAGCCCATCCACACAATCATAAGTATAGGTTGTGGGGTGGGGAATGGTAAACGAAAAACAGTTAAAAAAATAAAATATTTTTATTTATTATTTACAACAACAATTAAACTATTTTTATTTGTTTTTGTTTATTTTTATCATAAAAAGTTGTTTTGTGGAAAGATTGTTCGGCCAACAAGTCCATCCAATCATAAATAGTCGGAAGATGGGGTGGAGCATTAGGGTCACGAAAAACAGTTAAATAACATGGTCCTAAATATTCTTTTTTTTGGTGTTTTTTGATTTTCTTTTATCTTTTTTTTGACAATTAATAATAATTGAAATGTCTTCCGAAAAAACGCCACCGAAAAAGGCTAAACGTTCTATGATACAAGCAATAAAATTTGTAGAAACAATGGTGTAAGCTTTTATTTTTTATTAAAAATTATTTTATTAATTTAATAAAACAAAGTTTATAGACTCATAATACGATTGTTTTTAGTGACATAGAACTAACGTTTGTCACGGCGGACGCTGTTCGTTTGGTCCAAGACAAAAAAGTTTGGACTGTCGTTGGTACAGACGGGTGGGTTACCAAAAAAACGAAAATGAATTAAACTAATTTTCTACAGAAATGATTTTCTCAACATTACATTTTGGGAAAAAATCTGGAACGTTTGATTCGTGACATTGGCACTGATTTCAAAGTTTAATTATTTTGGGAAATAAAAATCTTGATCTTGCTTAAGGCAAGAAGATTTATGCTCAAAACTTTTGCAGCCCGGAAAGTTTATGCACCTTATAATTATGGAAGTGTTGATTTTGAACTACGGGCTCAAGAAAGTTCAACTGTGGCGTTAATTGAAGCGCTTCCAAAAGCGAAACCGAGCAATGAAGAAAAAGCCTTTTTTACATTTTTGAGCCACAAGTTTTCCATCGCCGGTGATTTCAGCCCAATACCAATTAAAAAAATTCGGAAAGGAGAAAATTTTGTGTAATTAAAGCCATTTAAAATAATATTAAAAAATTAAATAATATTAATATGTTAGTGCATTGTTATTAAAACATTTTGTTATTCCATTTAGCGATGTTGAAGCTGAATTATGCAATGTCAGACAATTACGTGTAGTCCCTGTTCAAGGGAACGAATCACGGGTTTTGGATGTTTTGGTTATTTCAGAAAAAACCAAAACAAAAATAACTGCATGGAATATTTTTTGGATTTTTTGAAAAAAACACCAACAAAAAACTATTAGGAATTGGAAACATTTCTCAAAAATTTCTAAAAATTTTTTTGTTTGATAGAAATTTTGATTGAGTGTTTTTTTTTGTAATTTAAAGGTAGCAATTTCGCGATTTTTATGCCTGAAATTTCCATCCTTACTTAAATTGATTTAATAATTTTAAAACACAAGGTTGTATCCGTTTATGCGTGGCACGAAAGCCGACAGCATACAATCTTACAAAAAGATTGGATGGAACAATTTGTACCGATGTGATCAACAAAACCCAATTTGTTTTTCCCAATTCGATCAAATTTGAAGTGGGCGATGAATTTACAGCGAATGCAGTGAATGCGGACACTAATGAGGGTTTGAAAAAGGCTATGTTATTATAATATTTTTATTAAAAAACTCATGAGTGAATTTAAATAAAAAACCCCTTTTAATTTTTTTACAGCTGGAGTTTTGACATTGACTTCTTATGACGAGTCTGCACTGGTCCGACACAACGATAAAACAATTACTTATGAATTAACAGAAATTGAATATCCATAATATATTCACATCCTTTAAAATAATTCGTGTTAAAATGAATTATCAACAGAGTTTTCGTCAAAAAATAATTTTATTTATTTTTAAAAACTGTTAAATTTTTTAATTTGTTTTTTTAACGCTTGATTCAATTATGGAATATTTTTGTTTGAAATAAACCATTTATAATAATTCGTGAAAATTTCTGTTTTAAAACTTTTGTTAAATGTTTCTTTCTGTAAATATTTTTAAAATTTTTTATAGATTTCTACCATTAAAAATAAATTAATCAAAACCATTTTCTATTATTTTAAAAACATAATTTTGGATTAAAGTTTTCTCATGCCATTTTTCTGTGTTTCAAATTTTCAATTATTTCTGGTTTTTGAGCCTCAAAACACCATTAGAATTAATTTTCGAGTTCTAATTCGAAATTCATCCGTGTCTGAATTGCCGAAATTGTAAAAATGTCAGAATTTTTGCAAATTTAGCGATTTGAATTTGCTGCTGACTCCCCTTGCCACCTGTCTTCTCCTTCTCCTTATGCTTACGTCAGGCTTCTTCGTTTCAAAATGCCAATAATTCTGTGTAAATTATCAATTTTCCATTTCGCATTCTCTCGGCGATTCTTTCCATCCAAAAATAATATTTATTCATTCATTTACAATTTCCTATCATAATGAATCTATTTCTGCGCCTATTAATTTTTAGTCAAATTTTGAAATTTAATTTTTCGAAAAGGGCAAAGGTGGAGAAACTCCGAATTCGCGTTGAATGCAAAAGTGAGAACTCAAATCGGGAAGTCAGAATTGATTTGCGCGTGATTTACGGTGTCAATGGCAAAGTGTCTGAAAAAACACAAATGAACATAAATTGTGCCGAGGAATTTGGCATTTATTTGAACAAAAAAGTTGACAAAGACAGATTCAAGTTCAATTTTGACATTTTTACGAAACCATTTGACAACGAAATTGTGCCGTCGAATGAAAGCAGCGAAAATCCCCAAACAGAGGGAGAAGAACAGCAAATTGTGGACGACATCCTCCGTCAAGCGATACACAGAGTCGTCAAAGTCGAGCTGTTCAGGCCGAACTTCTCGCGGCTGTACGTGGTCAATTTGGGCAGTGCCGACCCCCCGGGGCGGCTCAATTGGAACCGAAGGGTTTTTGTAGAAGCGGAAAACGATACGGGCAATTACCACGCTTTTGTGTATGCTGCTGTGGACAAAAATGAGCGAATTCTCCTGGTATTTGCGCCATTTGTGAAAATTGAGAATGGCAATGAGTCAAACGCACCGCAGGCAAAAAAAAAACAAAAAAAAAAAACGGATGAAAAAAAAATTATAAAATAAAATAAATTTCAGTTCTCCGAATATCAATTATCCCTTCCTGTGAATTTGAATCCCTTCTTTAAACGCAATATTTGGTTTCTTTCCATGGACATTTACAAGTTTGAGGAGGTATGGCAAAAGAAAATAAAATGTGTAAATTTTTAATTGAATTAATCAGAAATATTATTTAGACAATTTATTCGATCGAGACAAAAAATGAGTCAAAATCACCGATATCAAATAGTGGTAATTATTAGAGAAGCGGAAATTTAAGTTTACGGGTCCCGCTGCATGATTGGGACTCAAAATTTTAGCGGGAGGTATCCCGCAGTCTCGCATTAAAATGTGCGAGAACCCGCGGGGTTTGCGGGATTTTTGGAATTTCGAAAAATTAAGATAAATTTAAGAAAAACTCAAAAAACTAAATCAAATTGCGGATCCCGCTGCGGGATTGGACTAAAATTTTTGCGGGAAGGGTTCCCTTGGGATTAATCCCGCAAAATCCCGTGCGGTTTCTTATAAGTTCAATGAAGGTGATGGTACTGATGATGTAACTGCAAGCTGTTCAATTTGTTTGGAGGAATTAACGAACGGCCAACAAATTATTAAATTACACGCAGAAAAAGGCGAAAATTACGCGGTTAATTTGGCATTGAATTTAAAATTCATTTCAAATCATTTTAGCATTTATTTCACGAAAATTGTATCAAAAATTGGTGAGGAACAAAAACAGAAAAATGTTTTATTACAAGGCAAATTTAGGTTTAAACAGGTCCAATTTCCGATATGTCCGTTGTGCAAACAAACGGCCAAATATGAAACGGTAAAGAAAACAAGCCAAACCATTCATAAAAGCACATTTTAAAATGTAAAATTTCAGAGTTATTAAATGGCAATTTATTTCTAAATTTAAGTCCGGCGCATTCCCACCGATTTTTGAGAGTTCTGCCGAAACATTTTCAAATTTTCATATGAATTCAATTGGAGAATTATTTCGAATTGGGGGAGAAGATGAAAATGAGTTTTTAAGGACACAAGCAAAACATCAGATTCAAGCAATCGTTGACCAGTTAAATAATTCGGCAAAAAATTACAAAAATTTTCTGAGCAACACAAATTTGAAACATTTGGTGCCCTTTTTGGAACAAAAGTTTTTTGAAATTGGAACCGATGGATTTGTGGAGACAGAAATTGTCGGACAAATTCGAAATTTGTTGGAAAATTTATTAATGAACAGCAGCAGAAGGGTGGAAAGGAGGACATTGCAATTGCAAAATATTTGTTAAAATTGGCTTCAGCCTCAAAAATTGCCCAAAATTCGCAGGCGAATAACGCAATTGAACCGCGCAGAACTGAACCATCTGTCGGAACAGTTGAGCGCCATGCAGGTGAGCATTTTTTGTTGTTAATTTTTAAGTTTCTGTTGATAAAGAAAATTTTCAACAATTTCATTTTCCATATTTTTTGATAAATTAAATTCATTCAAGCGAATGATTAATTTAAAAATGGAAAATATTTAAAAATTTATTTAATTAAAAATGGTAGATAAATTTAGGGTTGGGCCCGGGCAGACGACACCTTTGTCGGGGGCAAAATTTTCATAAAGTCGGAAAAAAATAAAAGAAAAAGTTCCAGAACAAAAAAGTCTTAAAAACTCATTTAAGGACATTTACATCTTATTTGAAGTGCAATTGACGACTTTCATAAAACCCCGACATTTCGGGGGTCCAACCCGAGATAAATTCATAATGAAACTTCAATAATACAATATAATTGGATTTTACTTTTTACATTTATTTCGAATTAGAATTCCCTTTGTTTATTTTGTTTAAATATTTTTTTCCTTTTGACATTAAATCCTTCTTTAACATCTTTACTAAGCATTCTCCGTCATCCAATTGATCAGCGAACCTAAAATTCGGAATAATCCTCCCTTATTGTGCCCCCCCCATTTTACCGCCAAAAAGCGTCAGCAAAGCGATGCCAATAATTGCCGTGACAGCCACGCCCTCAGCGTGGCCCCCACTGTTGTCCTTCTTCTTATTGCCTCCTCCGTTATCACCCGGCTGTCGGGGCAACGATTTGTTTGCATAGTGCAGTTCGGTGCTCTTCATGTTGCACTGCTCGGGGACGCAGGGTTCGCATTTGCCAACGAACGGTGCCAAACACGACGGCATCACCGAACATTGGCCGCTGCTGTCCGACGCGCACGAATTCACCACGTAATGGTCGGCATGAGTTTCAACTAACAAATAAAACTTCAATTCCCTTATTAATGCATTAAATGGCAATGTTTTTAGAGCTGTCATCAATTTATTTTCTAAGATTTCGTCTTTTGGGGGGACGGAAATCATCGAAAATAAAAATGCATTAGTTAGACTTTTGCTTTTTCCGGCAGTGTTTCTTGGCACTGAATTTATAAACGAATTGCCTAAACCCCAAAGAATGTCCGTCCGTCCATTCATCGCTATTATTTTAATTAGGTATTATTTTTTTAAATTTATTTTTCCATTTTCGCTTGCCATCGAAACAACGGTAAGTGTTGCAGCCAAACGAATTGCCACATTCGATTGTGTTGTTCGACTTGAAACCGCCCACCAAATTGGCCAGGTTGTTCAGCTCCTTGACAAACGATTGATTGCTCGCGGCGCGAATGGTGGCAAAACATTTAAAGGCAATGATCGGATGCCAAAGGGAGCAAAGCGCGAAAAGGGCGGCAAAGGTCGACGGAAGGGACGGCATTGGCACAATTAAGCCCAATTTGATCAAATGGGACTGATTTTAGCTAAATTGACAGCTATTGATTAAATATGAAAAAGTCATCTCTATAATTTTTTGCTCAAAACACGCGATTTGATATTTTATTTAAATGAATCGGTGGACGAAGCCAATGGGAAAAGCGATGGCAATGGAAATGAATCATCCCACCAATCCGTTTATCACTTTTTAAAAAAAGGATGTGAGAAGAGAAATTTTTTTGAATCATTATTATTGGTAGAGACAGGAATTTTGAAATTGCCGGGACTTGGAAAATGATAAACCGAGACTCCCGTTTTACGGGACTCCTCGTCACGCCGGTGTTTAGTCTAAAAAAACATATTCCCAGCGGCGCTACGGTCTAGTCCGATCTCTAGTTAATAGTAAATTAATTGTCATTTAAGCTTCGAAATTAATCAAAGTTTATTCACAAATACCGTATTTCTTGTAATAGAGCCTCCGGGGCTCTGTTTTTCAACCCCCCCTCGGCCTTAATCGCAACTCTCGGCCATCAACTAACTTAGATTCCTACGCTAATTAATAATTTTATTACTACATTATAGGAAATACGGTAAGAGGAAAATGGAATTAAAATTAAAAAAACAGAAGGGAAAATTATTAAAATAACACATGAAAAATAAACAGAGAGTTTAGTTGTCAGATAAAAGGAATTCTAATTTATTTTCACCCTATCATTAAATATATAATAGAAATCCAACCTCTGGCAAAAGTGATGCCATTTTTAACTCGTTCTTGAGCTATTTTTTATTTTTTAAAATTATTTTTCTTCTATGAATTGTTGAATTAATTCACAATAACCTGATGCGAAATTTTAACTTTAATATTTTGTAAGCATTCATTGATTTTGAAATATTTGCGAAACCCATTAATTTTTTATTCTTTCGTTTGAATTTCAATAAATTACATTAGCACAATCATATCAAACTCAAAAAATGTATTATTTTTTTCTTTTTCTTTGCTTCTCTTTCTTTTTTCTTTTTCTTCCATTCTTTTCGAGCCTCCACAATCCAATGGATGAGATAAGCTATAAATTATTTAAAAAAAGGTTGGATAAATTTAAAAGCTCAATTTAAAAAAAAAATTTGCATTTACGGCTAATTATCCTTGGGCATTCGTTTCTTCTCATCAGCAAATGAATTCAGCTCAATTTTGTCTTTGTTGCATTTGTCGGATTCACAGATTTCGCAGCTTTGTTTTAGCGGGCTGAGACACGGGACGACAATGGCACAATCGCTTTTGCCTTTGCCCGCTGCGCAACCATTGATCACAAATTTGGCATTGCCACTTTCTGTTAAAAGCAAATTAATAAATTATTTATTTTAATGAAAACAATTGCACTTATTATTTATCTCAATTATTCCCTTTTTTGTGCCACCTTTTCAATTCATTTTTCTCACCATCGTCGCATTTGTGCGTCATGCACCCAAATCCGTTGTGGCATTCAATGGTGTTGTTCATGCCAAAGCCTCCGGTCAAACTGGCAACGAGCAAATGCAATTTGTCGGGAGTGCCGTTGATGCGAATGGCGCTGAAGCATTTTATCGCGGTGCCGGGAAGGACAAGCGAAAAGAGCAAAAGGACGGACAAATGGCCAAAGAACGCAAATTGGACGAAAGACATTTGGTGGGTAAAAGCTGAACAATTAATTAAATGAATGAAAATATTTATTTATTTAGTAGAATAATAATAATTCATCATTTGTAATGGACTAATAACGATAAGCAAAATGCATTTAACACCAAATCATTAAATGGAATCACCAAAGGGAATGAAGTGCAAATTGTGCGATTAGTCATTATTAAAGTGGAAAATAAATGTAATGAATTTGTTTTTTATTTTTTCATAAAAAATATTTGAAAAATTGGCTTGGAATTGCGTCCTCACTCAAAATTGATGGATGAGGCTGCCGACAATTAGCAGCACATTTTGAAAAAAAATATATACCAGTCACTTGAATTTATTTAAAAAATAATCTACATGAAACACAATATGAAGAATAACAAAAAAGCGAATTTTAAAAATAAACCACAACAATCAAATAACAAAATATGGTCGTAAGTGATGGATGAGTAATAAATTAATTAATGCCACCAATCCCCGGGGCATTGCCGCTTTTTTCGCCCTTTCATTGCGCACCATTCTCCGCTTCTTCCCCGCCGCTGCGCTTCTGCTGCTCTCCCTCCCTCTCCTCTTCGTCCGTCGTTTTGCCTTCGTTTTCGATTTCGCTACCGGCGATCAAACGGACAGTGAGCTGATCGAACAAACTTCCCTTGCACCTAAGGGCACAAACAATTCAAAATTAAATGACGACATTTGGGCTCAGTCAGCACAATCATTTAGGATCACAACTTTTTTATAGCCAAAGAAATTTTCCGAAGTCTTTTATATCACTTTGATCAGATCACTCTCTCAAGATGACCTGGACATCCTAAAATACACTGGAAATCGGGAAAATTCCCAAAAACTAGGTTTTTTTTTGGAAAATTTCCCTGAGTGTATTTGGGGTATCCAGATCACCATGAATAAATGCTTTGATCAAGTAGAGTTGTGTAATTTTTTATCAGTGTCCAAAGTTATGTTATAGCTGGAATATTTCAGATTCTTCGTCCGCAAAAGTTTTCGGAAATTAGACAAAAAAAAAAAAAATCAGAATTCCGCGTCTAAATGAAAAAATATTCCCTTTTGCTTTTTGTTTTTGTAAAATTTCCACTTTGAATTTTTCCCCCGGTTTTACCCGCATTTGGAGCACCGCCTTCGCTGCGCTTTCCCTCCCCCCGGCCCTTCTCCGTCGTCGTTCTTCAATTTGAGCACATAGCCCCGCTCGATGAGTTGGAAACGGCGCGACAAATTCAACTTCAAAACGGTATTAATTTAGAAATTTAAATTTTGAAAAAAATTCGGTACTTCTAGGTTTTGTCACCCTCCCCCCTGAATTTTTTTTCCAATAATTTTTTCTAGGCTAATTTTTAATTCTGATCACTAGGGATGGGATTTTTAAGCGCGAAAAAGTCCAAAATAAGGCCTTAAATAAGTACGAAAAAATCGCGAAATAAGTGCGAAAATAAGCTCGAAAAAATTCCAAATTTAGGGGTATAATTTTTTAAATTGATATGAAAATAATTTCAAATTAAGGCAAACAATTTTATTCATTGATTACAGTTGCAAATAATTAAATATATTCGAAATTTTTGAATACACTTTTCTAAAATTAATAAAATTTGAAAAACCAAAACTTGGTTAAAAAAAAATTACAAAAATTTCGGCCGAGATAAAAAACAAATTTAGTGGAAATTTTTTGAAAATTTTTAACCAAGTTGCCAAGAAATGTGATCGCGTCAAAAATTTTTTTTATTGTATTTTTGTTAAAAAATTTGTGAATTTTCATGAAAAATTTAAAATCGCGAAATAAGAACGAAAATAAGCATAAAACGCTAAAACAAGTGCAAAACTTATTTTAAGGGCGAACATCCAAAATAAGCAAAACACGTTATGGCTAAAAATAAAGGTCAGATTCGTGATCAAAATTAGCCTAGAAAAAATATTAGAAAAAAAATTTCAGGGGATGACAAAACCTAGAAGTACCAAAAATTCTTTTAAATTTAGTTTTCCCAAAAAATATTTAGGAATAATTTCATGTTAAACTAAATTTGTTTACTGGGAGGAGGCGAATTGCCTGCTCCTTCATTAACTACACCACCTTCTTTTCCTCCAGGAACCGTTTTGCCGACAAATCCGCGTCAACGCCGTACGATGGGTGGCACTGCTGCAGCCACTGGAAAGCAGAAAATTCAAATAGATAAACAGCTGATTCAAGGGGCCCGTTAATTGGAGAGTCCAGGTAAACAAATTAGTGAAATATAAGGGGTAAAAATTAAAGCTGGGCGGAAAACCCGGGCTTTCAATAAATGCCCTCCGCCACCTCCATGCCGTCGATGGGCGAAATGGTAAAGGAACAATGCCGACGGCGACAGTCTAAACAGAAGCAGCACCGTCGCCCATTGTTGTGGCGGTCGCATGCTTCGGTGCCGTTTTCGTCATTGATTTGGTGCCAAAGTTTTTGTGGGCCATCGACCGGCGCCGCCGACTTTGCCGATTGTTGAGACAAAAGCTCCATCAAATTTGTACTGTTGTGCCTTTGCATAAAAAATGTTCAAAAAGAATCGAGTAAAATGGAAAAATAAATATTTGAAAGCAATTAACTGTCCATAAAAATAACATAATTAAATTAATTATTTTAGGAGGAATGAAATCGAAAGGAAAAATGAAGTGAACAAAATGGACAGGAAAGAATTACAAGAAAAACAAATATTTTGGCTCATCTGAGACTGATCGACAGAATAAAATAAAAAAGACAGTGCACTTATATCACGGAAAAAAGAAATGATAGGTAATTAGAATTAGTGATCATTAGGCTTGGTGTGAACTAAAAACATTTTCAGGTAATTAAGGGACGGTGAACAAAATGCTTTTGTCATTTTGTGCCATAAACGAAAATTTAAGGTGTTTTGGCACAAAATACAACTTTTGTTGGACATTGAAACGAAAAATGGGTTAATTAGGAAGAAAAAGTTTTGAAAAATGATTGATGCTACTGCTTTTTCTGCTGATCTGATTAGAGTGTGGTCGATCATCAGCCAAGTCCGTTGTCTTCAAACAATCCTTGCGTTGTCTCCTCCTGAAAATTGAGCCAATCATTAAAAAGGTTCAAAAATTTAGCCTTACTATTTTTTAAAGAATAATTAAATTGGAAAACTTAATAAAATCCATAACAAAAGTAAGAAATGAGAATCGTGAGACAAAATACTAATCGATGCAATTTAATTTGAGAACGATAGAGTCAACTGGCCACACATTCCTTCACTGTTTATTTATTCGATTCTTAACATTCTCAATAACTCACTGGTACAAAAAGTCACATTCAAACATGGTTTTTTTGTATTTATTTAATTTTCAGCCAAATTTCGCAACTTAATTAATTTTTGAGGGCATTACATTTGTTTAGTGAAAGTGGCACAGTTATGCCGGTTCAATTTGAGCACCAGCGATGAATACAATTTGGAAAATTGAGAATTTCCCCATCCCACGGTGATAAAACCTTAATAATGTTTGCGCTGGGAAAATGCAGCGTTAATGCTTAATGCTACCGGGACGCATAAAATGTTAAAGTGACGAGCAAATATTATACTCTGACCTATGCTTGAAAGGATAAACAATCAATTAAGGGGCGAGAAGAAGATTAAATCTGATCAAAGCACATTAAAAAAGTAGAGGACTGATCAATGTCGATTAAAAGTGATCAACAGTGAATGAATGCTCATTGTCAGGAAGAAATATAATTTATGAATCAAAATATGATCAGGAGAATAACAAAGGTGGTACAATTTGCTGTGGAATAATGAGATAGGATCAACAATTTCAACAATTATTTGTTTGGCTTTTTATTGCGTCCAACAAAGTGATCAGTGCCGTCCCCACCACCACTCACATCCTGCAGCAAATCCTGCGCACTGATCGCCTTCAGCACTTGCTTTTTGCTGGTCTCCTGAATTTCGCCGGCCAACAAAAACTCGTCCAAAATGAAGTAGGCCTTCTCGAAGTTGAAGATGATGTCCAACTCGCAAACACTGCCAAAATAACGGTCCAACAGCTCCACATAACGGTGGATGACCTCCAGACAAAGCAACTGAACGAAGTTCGGGGCGAATTCGGAAAAAATTACCGTAAAAATCGAGTCGAATTTCAAAAACAAACTTCGGAATAAGCAGCGAACCAAGTGATAATTACAAACTTAGAAACTTTTTCAAGAAAAAATCTTATTAAGTTTTTTATAAGAAAATTACAAGAAAAAAAATGTTTCAGCGTTTTTTTGGAAATTTTTTTCTTGAAAAATCTTAGTAATTCATCATAAATTTCAATTCATTCACCTCATTGTCCGTCTGCTCAATGGCGCAGCAAAAGTAAAGCGAAGCGTAACTGAGAAATTAAATTATTTATTTTAAATTGGTTTTCAATATGGCACACCGTTTGTACACAACTTTCGTGTCCTTATACTCGAGGAATGCGCACATTTTGGGCTTCCGTGACAAAATGGTGGTTACCAACTCGCGGGTGATTTTCTTTTTTGCCTGAAAATATAGTCTTTTTTAAACAATTTTGTAAGAGCTAATAGTGAACGGCAAATGCATAACGGTAAAAACAACCGGTTTTTCAGAGATAGTCGGTCGGTAAATCTACCGGTCACAAAAAAGGCCGGTAAATTTTACCGTGCCGCTCACCACTTGTTTAATCTCTAAATAAACCGGGACAAAAATTAAACTAAACAATCAGATAATTAATCACAACGTGCTAGCGCAATTTTGCCATCACAAACAATAAGTAGTCATCCAATGTGAGAGCAGCCATCTAAGCAATTAACCGCTCCCGACCCCACTGTCAATGGTCTGCTCCCGCTGTGTGTGTTGCCCACCTTGTCCGGATATGCGACGTACCACTTCTGCAGACGGAGTTTGCCCTGGCGCGAGAACAGCAGCATGTAATTGATCATCCTTTTAATAAAAATGGGCAAATTATGGTAAATGAAAACCGAGGAAAAAAGGGTATTATAAAACCAAACCCCATCGAAAAAACATAGACAAACAGACGCATGCGCCCCAAGACTTTTTAATTATGCATAATTAGCTTGATTCATAATAAATTTATTGCTTCTTGGACATAATTAGGAACTAATGGTGGATAATGACAGAAAGTTCCAAGTCAAAGAAGCAAATTTTTAAAAAGACAAATGCCAATCAAAAATCTATCATAAAATTGTTTCATCACAGTTCACAATCAGCAGTGGGATAATGAATGTATAGAATTTTTACAGGTATTTGTGTGGCATTTTTGAAAAATCACAAAATGTTAATTGATCAGTGGTGCCTTTGAGTGACGGAAAGTGCGCTGAGCAGCCAAGTGACACTGCGCTTCACGTTGATGTTGTGAAGGGCCTGAAAATTGGGAAATGCAAAACCGAAGACTAAGGCATTGAATTCTGAGGAGGAATAAAACCAAATGAATTCTGAAAAAAGTTTTAACCATTGCATGAAAATTCCTTCAAAAAATCGGTAGAAAAATTTTTCAAAAATTTTTTTGAAATTTCTTATAAAAAAATTTTATACAATTTTTTAAAGAAAATTTCTAAGTTGGAAATTTTTTAGAAAAAAAATTGACGACGAAAAATTTCGGCGGTAAAATTTTGTCCAGTTCCAGTAATAATGGTCTTGAAAAGTTTGCTCACAACCAAAATTGTGTACTATTTGAAATAATCCTGCAAAAAAGAGCTGTGGGCTGAATGAACACGTCAGACCACTTAGAATAGGTGATCCAACATTGACTCCGCATCACTTAAAGTCTCACTCAGTCCGAATTTTCACAATTTTCCCGGGACATGGTCCAGCACATTTAGCTACAACAAAGTTGAGAAGCTAATAGCGCCTTGTAAACGGGAAAACCCAACGGAAGAGGGAATTGAACCAGCGCCAGACAAAAGTAATTACAGAGAGACAGACCACTGAACTACCAGTGAATGACATTGGCAAGTTTTCTTAATTGATATTTTTGGAACTTGTGCCACAATCGCCGTTAAATTCGTTCATTTAAAACGCACCGACACAGAGAAAATCGCCACGTCCGCCTGGTGTCGGGTGGCGATGTGATTGTTGAAGTATTGGCGCCGAAAGCGCTCCATCAACTCGTTGGCATTGGTGTCGTGCCGCTGCGGTCGTTCCACTGTGTTTGTGGTCGACAACGACGACGCCGCAGTGACGGTGGACAGCCGATCGTTGTCCCACTCACTTTCAGTGCCGTCCTCGCAGTGCCATGGGACAGCACTGTCACCAACGGCACCATCACCAGCGGAGGCATTATCGTTGTGGTGCTCGTCATGATCGGTGTTGTCCACCAACTCAAAACTTTGCCAGCCGCCGCTGCTGCCGCACAGCGAGGAGAGAGCGGGGGACTGAACCGGCGGCGGCGGCGCGGGTTGGGGCGAGGGGGACGGAATTGGCGGGGCACAATTTGGTGACGGGTGTCTTGAAAATAAAAGAAATGGAGGAGACCCGAGGAAAGACTAACAACACAACATATTTTTTGGTTTGAGAAAATTGCAAATTTCAAAAAAATTAGGGAAATGGATTTAAGGGAGCAGGACAAAAACGTCGCCGGGAATAATGTCGCTGCAAATGTTTTTTTAAGAAAAAAAATCAAGAAAAATTATCAAAACTTCTAGTTACTTAGCCTAATTCGAAAAAATTCTTTCAAGTTTTTTCTGGAAAGTTACGGCGACACATTTTGGGGTGTACCCGGATTTAAAGAGCGGAAAATGAAAGTGCGCATTGCTTTCGTCCATCGATGGGAAAATGTTTAAATGAATCCCATTTTGTCCATTCCTTTCTCCCTACCCATGTTCTGTTGGGGTTGTTGTCGCTGCTGATGTCGTCGGCGTTTGTTCTTCCATGGCATCGTCTGACGAAGTTTTGACAGATTAGACAATTTAAAGAAAACAAATTTTAATGGGTAGTGCGTCAACTGCGCAAAGTTTTCCCCCTTATTCACAATTCGTTTGTGCCGCGCAATTTATTGTAAAAAAATAACATTGGTAAAATTTATTTTTTAAATTGCAAAACTTCCAGAAAGGATTTTTGGAAAATTTAAATATTTAGAAGAAATTTCGGAAAATCCTCATAGCTATAGTATTATTTATAGGTTTATTTTTGAAATGCAAATTTTTTGACACCAAATGGTGTGGGTACTCCAAAAAAGCCACCGTTCGGTAGGTAAAAGGGAAATTATTATAATTTTTATTTTAAATTATCTATTATTACTAATTTTGACTAACTCGTCGTCAATTTGCCCTCCAAGTCGCATTTGTTGAACAGAATCATCAGCGGAAGTTGGCAAATGCGTTCGACCGCAAAAATGCTCTCTAAAAAAGATTTATACTCCTAAAAATATAAATGCCAAAGTGAAAAAAACTACATTATGGCATTACACCAAACCATTAAAAAATCTTAAAACTGCGGGGACAATCGCTCGGGAATTTTTAAAGTAAATTGGGCTCATGTTGATAGTTGCTGGCACTTTTTGTCCAAGTGAAATGCCAACATTTTTCGGTATTAATTTTAACGGCATTTTTATTTAAAAAATTTGTAATTCCGGGGCACCGGAAGAGGAAAATTGCCTCCGGGAAAAGTAAATCTGTTGGACAACAACAACACGACGACGACGTACACACTGAAATTGGTGGTGGAACGGATGGAAGGCGCCATCAATCTGAACACGGCACCGGAGGAGGTTCTGATATTCAATTAATCGATGCAATGCGCTGCACACTTCGGGCAACCGCTGCACATCAGACGAGTCGACCACAAAAATGAGGGCATGGCATTCCGCCAAATAAGAGTGCCACAGGGGACGGAGTTCCGCCTGACCGCCGAGGTCCCACAAATTGAGCACGGCACCGGCGAGAGGGACACGGACATCTGTGAACAAAATGGCAAATCGGTTACAAAACATGCAAATTTTGGCAAAATGTAAAAACTTACGATTCAGCCCGACGGTGGAGGACAGTTTGGCCAAATTCCGGCACCGGTAGTGCCGGTCAAAGTGCGCTTTCAGTCGCTCAACATAAGCCTAATCCAATGGAAAAATTGTTAGGAAAAATTTTAGAAATAGGCATTTAAATCGACGCTGAATTTGGTGGCCCATTGTTAATTTTTAATTAAATTTGTATTCCTTTTTATAAATACGGCCGGCACGTATAACTTTTTTGTGGAAAACGCCATCCAAAAATAAGGAATTTTTACATAATTATTTAAGCAAACACCGTTTTTCCTGCACCGTCCAAGCCGAACAGTGCGACAAAATATTCCTCTTTGCGCGTCATTTCGCCGTACGCCCCGCGGAACAGAGAAAACATTTGGGGAGGAAAAAATGGCAAAAATTGGTGGCACAACAAATGACATTCAACGGGAAACCAACGCAAATGGAATTTATATAATCATACAAAATAAAATTATAAATAAAAATATTGAAAACACTCGAAATTTAAACATTTAAAATTAAAAAAAATGCAATCTTTCCGATTTTATAGTCAATATGCACTAATAGCAAATCATAATGTTGTTGGATTAACACTTAAAAGTGTTGCTCGCCCGCATGGAGGGGATTGTTTTTTTAAGAATGTTAACTTGTGCAATTTAAAAAGAAAATGGTTTTTGGAGCCTTAATTACCGGCAAAAAAAAGCCATGTTCCACTCGCACTCTCTTCCTTGTCAACTTTTAGAATTTTGATTTTAAATATTTTTAGTGCTGTTTTCTCGCCCTCGTCCCCTCCATTTTAGGCAACATTTTTTCGTGTAAATGAACCCGTCCAAATAAAAAAAAATTCCATCCATTTTCCATTGCATTTTATGAACATTTCTTTCCATCATCCGTGCTGTTGTTGTTGCTGCATTTTTTGCTCCACATTCTTGGCCAACTGTTTGCTGTAGTTGCGGTACTCCGGCTTCAGCTCCCACATGGACCGGTGCGGTGCGCTGTCGTGGTACAGGCCGATGTCGTTGAGCTGCAAATGTTGTAAATAAAATATGAGAAAATGGGCAGAACAATACAGGACATTACTCAAAGTGAGTCGTAAAAGCTGGAAACTAATTAAAAGTCTGGCATAGTAAATGTTGGGGTCCCGTATTGGCAAAACTTGAAGGCCTCAAACTTCTTATGCATTTACCCAATCCGTTAATTACAGGAAGTAATGATTAAATTAAAAATTCACCTAATTAGCAAAATTAAAAATGAACAAATGCTTTACCACTTCTCGCACAACAGTGGCCGGTTGATTGACGATGCGTTGAAGGTCCGCTTGTCTAAAGGAGAAGAACAATTAAAATTTTGTATAAAAACAAAATGTGCCAAAATACTGGCTAATTTTGCCCGGGTATAATTTTCTAAAATACCAATTCGTTAAAAAGGAATTTCTTTTACTATAACGGAAATTTGGATTTGGACCCCGCTGATGCTGCTGTCAGTCAATATTATCATACATAAAAAAAGGTGGGGGGGGGGCAAAATTTTTGCGAAGGGGGGTCGGCCGCCGACGACCTTTTTTTTTTTGCTTTTCAAAAATCTTTTTTTTCGGCGCGGTTTTTCCAAAAAAAATTTTTGGAGAACGGGGATGTCGGCGGTGTCGATAGGCGCGCGCCGCCGGGAAAATGTTTGAAATTTTTAATGCGGTTTGTTAACAAATTTTGTCAAAAAATGGCCAATTTTTGCGATTTTAAGCCAATTTTTTAAGAAAAATGAGATTTTTGGGGTTTGGCGGTGCCGCTAGGCGCCGCCGGGAAAATTTTTTTGGATTTTTAATGAAAAAATTGTATGAATATTATAATGCTATTAAGTGGAAGAATTACCGGTAGAACTGATGGCGCTCGAACGCGTTGAACAGCAGACTGACCACCTCGTCCCGCTCCAGTCGAATGGCCCTGGTGCCCTCCTTGCGCTGCTTTTCCTTTACCTGTAAACAGGAAATCCAATTGCTTTTCAAAAAACAAAATAGGGTCTCCTTGGGTTTTCGGAACCAATGGAATTTTGCAAAATTTGCCTGGTGTTCCTGGTGCGCGTTCACCGGCTTGAATTTGACCACCGCTCGGTCCATTTGTTTGACGGTTTTCTTCGGCTGGCTGACCCGTTGGATTTGAGCAATTTTCATGCGCATATAATCCGTGGAATTCGGCGGTTGACAATCCGCACGGCAAACAATCTGAGAAAAGCGGACTTTTAGGTTTTTTTGTCAGAAATAAAAGGATTTATTAATTCACAACGAATCAAAAAGGAAAAACTTGAAATTAATGGTTATTTTCCACAAAAATGGCAATTTTTTTTTGATTCATAGTCTTTCGATGGGTTTAGGCATTATTTTGTCGTATCCCCCCCCCCCCAATTTTTCCCACCCGTCCTTCGATGCTCAATTTGCCGGTCCGCAAGTCCGCCTCTTCCTCAAGCGCTGATTTGTCCTCAGACAAAACGGCCATTGACTGACTGTTCAAATCACTGCAAAAATGAAGTTAGAAATATGCTAAAACCAATAATTTATGCAAACAAACAAACAAACAGAATATCATTTTTACACTCATTGTAAGTAATGATTTTTTGATGTTTTTTAGTCTTTTTACAGAACTTTTCGATGTTGTGTTAAAATTAAATTCTGAAACGTACAAAAGGCAAACAAAGAAAAATGAGAAACGAACCAAAAAAACAACGGAATTTTGGATTAAAAAACCCTGACCAAGCGGAGCTTATTCATTTACTATATTTGTCAACTGGAAATTCTGGTCAACTTTTCCAATAAATATGTTGAATATTTTCACACCGAATGATGAATTTGTGTTGGGTTGGGATTTGCATCGCGTTTTGAGTCGTCGTCGTGGAAGGAGCGGCCGCACGCACCGGCTGAGGGATGGACTGACTGAATTTTACAAATTCAAAATTTACAAAAACCAATTTTGGACAATATTCTGGGCCTTTTAAGTCTTCAAATGCCTGTATTTCTGCAGCGAATTTTGGCTGGACGAAGCGGAGGAGGAAGCGAACGACAAATGCGACGCCGGTTGTGGCGGTGCCAATTGGCCGGCAATTTCACTGTGAAAGGTTGTCTCGCCACGGCCGGTGACCAATTTGCCGACCACGCCGCCCGCATTCTGTTCCCAAACCTAAACATATATCTGTCCAGGAATTGATGTTTTTCCGCTTTTGTTGAACCAATAATCTCTGAAACCTTCGTATTTTATTTTAAATATTGAGAAGCCTCAATAAAATGCTGACACACCTCTTTAGTTGAGTGGGCCCAATTTTCAGGACCCCAAAAAATTGCCGTGAAAAACCTCAGACAAATAGCGCGGCACTTTGACAAGCCAAACGCCCCGCGATGCCTTCTCAGTGTTCACCATTGACTGTTGCTCATCGCTTTGGCGTTTTTCCTCTGGCGGCCGTTTTTTTGGCGCTGCCGTCGACGACGTTGTGCCGGTACTCATTTAATTTATTGTCAATTCGAATGATTGTTTGTTCCTTCTTTATGTTGAAATAAATACAAATCAAGGGTTTTAAAGTAGATGATTTTCAAATTCATAATAACTAGGGTTGTAAATTATATAGATTAACATATTTTTTCTGCGCATATGCTATGAAGAAAGGGGCTCAAAAATAGCATTTCTACGTTAAAATTTTTTGATTTGGTGAAGGTTTTTAGTCCATATAAATACATATTTTGGGGGTTTTCGGGAATAAATCCATATTTCGCCATTTTTGCCTTTTTAATCCATATTTTGGCCATTTTTGGCAAATTTTCACAAAAAAATGCAAGAGCGAAAAATGCACCCCTAAAGATGGACTTTTTGGAAATTTTTAAAAATTACACCCCAAAAAATCCGAAAAATTTGTTTTCGTCAGGGATGGAGCGCGACACGCGATGTTCGCGGCTTTTTTTTCCGCGATCGGCGATTCGCGACCGCGGTAATTTGAATCCGCGACTGCGGGATTTTAAATCCGCGATGCGCGATCCGCAAGATTTGTTAATCCGCGGCAATTTTCATATGATTTTAAAAAGAAAATTTTTATTGAAGCGATTATTTTAAATATAAATTATTTAAAAGTTTGGCAATTGAAAAAAATGCCGCAAAAAAAAAGGAATTTTTAAAAGGCAAAAAAGTCGTCGCTTGGTTGCAAAAATTGGCCTTTTTGATGAAATTTTTTGATCCCAACTGAACTGGACAAATTGAGCATTAATAATCTAAAAAACCAGCCATTTTTTTGTTGATAATCTTTTAACAAATTAAACTCAAATTTTCAAAATTTTCCCCGTCGGCGCCTATCGGCCCGCCGGACTCCCTCTCTTCCCCAAAAGTTTTTTGAAAAAGCGCGCCGAAAAAATGATCTGAAAAGTATATTTTTTTAATGTTCTAAATGCGCGACCGCGATACGCGATTCGCGGCATTTTTTTGCGCGATCCGCGACCGCGGGATTTTAAATCCGCGATACGCGATCTGCGACCGCGGCAAATTAAATCCGCGACCGCGGGATTTTTCTGTGCGCGCTCCACCCCTGGTTTTCGTCGTCATTTTGACATTTTTAATAAATATTTCGCCATTTTTTGCGAACTTTTCTTTTTTTAAATGAGAATTTTTTTGAAATTTTGGCAAAACTTGGAATATTTTTTATATGATGGACGACAATAAAAAAAATTTGCATTTTTATGTTTTAAATCCATTTTTTGGTTGTTTATTGTATTTTTTAAGTGTATTAAAGCAAATATTGAATTAGAGTTGCAACCCCGACCCCGCCCCGATGTGGTCCGGCGGTGCCGATAGCCCCGCCGGGAAAATTTTAAAAATGAATATAATTTGTTAAGAGAATTTTGTCCAAAAATTGTCCAAATTTGCTATTTGTTCAAAATCAAAAAATTTCAATATTTCCACCCTTCGTGGATGAATTAACTCTTAAACGAGCGCTTGGGCGCCGCTTCGCGGCGCCAACCGCTCTGTTTTATTATAAAAAGAAATTAAAATCTTGATAAAATTTAACGATTTAATTTATTTTCTTCCTAATATCATTTCTCTTCTCCTTTATCTCCTCTCACTACTTCTCTCTTTCTTTTCCATTCACTTTCCCCCTCTCTCCCTCCTCGACCTCTCTCTCTCAATCTCCTCTCATTTTTCCTTTCTCTCTGTCTCCATCTTTCTCTCTCACTCTCTCACCATCTATCTTTATCTCTCTCTCTCTCTCCATCTCTCTTTATCTCTCTCCCTCCCACTCTGTCTTTCGCTCTACCACTCTTCTCTTCCTCCTTCTCATTCACCTTCTCTCTCTCTCTCTTGCTCTCCCTCCTTCTCTCGCTCTCCCTCCTCTATCGCTCTCTTTCTTTCTCTTCTTCGTCTTCCTCTCTATCATCCCTTCGTCTCTTTTCCCTGCAACCAATTCCTTAAATATTATGTTTAATTTAATTAAATTTTTTTCAGATTTTTCATGCTTAAACATTAGAAAAATAAATATAGCAGATTATTTCAGAAGAAAAATACGAAATAAAGATAAAAACAAAAAAGTTAAAGAAAAAAATATAATTGGCATTATGTTTATTTTCGCGTAAATTTGAATCGACATTTTTTTGTGACGGAAATGCCTTACGGACATTTGCGGACGGACATTTGCGGACGGACATTTGCGTACGGACATTTGCGGACGGACATTTGCGGACGGACATTTGCGGACGGACATTTGCGGACGGACATTTGCGGACAATTCCTGAGAAAAAATTAAATGAAAAAAATTTTTTTTGTTATAAAAATTTCTAATGGAAGAGTGGGCCTCGTCAGTGCGGTGCTCTTCCAAAAGAAAACAAAAAATAAGAAAAAAAGTGTGTTTCGGCCCTACCGCAGACACACAAAACTAAAGAAGCACACATCAACAAATTAAAAAATACAAGCCAAAATATTTTTTTAAAAGCCAAAACAAATTAATTCGTAATTATTTAAATTTTTTATTAGGCTTGCTGAAGGCCCCAACAACAGCCTATTTTTACAATTATACCAAATAATTGGCATGAGCTAATTCCACTGATCAAACCCATTAGATGCTAATCGGTATTGTAGGGCCCTTAAGTGATTAATCACTTGCTCTGGCGTTGGGTTAGGTACTAAATCAAATTGCACTACTAAAGCCCGAATAGCCGCATCGTTATTTTTGTACGTTTTGCTTCTTGGACGCATACTTAAACCCAATGTTGGGTCAAGATGATAAGATCGTAGTCGGTCTTGCGCAATTCTTTCCTCTTCTTTCAGGACAAGTAGTAGCCTAAGAAATTTTTAAGACAAAATTTCATAAGAATTACTTGGACAATGCAGGATGCATTGTATGAAATTTTCGACGTAAATTCAGATGAAATGCCTCCTTAAATTGGTATAATTGTAAAAATAGGCTGTTGTTGGGGCCTTCAGCAAGCCTAATAAAAAATTTAAATAATTACGAATTAATTTGTTTTGGCTTTTAAAAAAATATTTTGGCTTGTATTTTTTAATTTGTTGATGTGTGCTTCTTTAGTTTTGTGTGTCTGCGGTAGGGCCGAAACACACTTTTTTTCTTATTTTTTGTTTTCTTTTGGAAGAGCACCGCACTGACGAGGCCCACTCTTCCATTAGAAATTTTTATAACAAAAAAAATTTTTTTCATTTAATTTTTTCTCAGGAATTGTCCGCAAATGTCCGTCCGCAAATGTCCGTCCGCAAATGTCCCACTGCGACGGAAATACATCACCCAAATAATATAATAGACGAGAGGTTGGGCGCCGGGTACTTGTACAGTTTACACCACATAAAAATTTTTTTTGTTTGAATGATAAAAAAGTTTTTCCTGGATATTCGGGGTCGCTGATCACGAATATGACCTCCATTTCGATAAATTTCTAACCCCGGACCCGAATTCTAACAAAAGTCTAAAACTAATTTTTCACCGAAATTCACTTTAATGTTTAAAATCAATTCAAATGCATGGTGTGCTCATGAATACCTATTTTCTATTCCATTCTGTGTATTGAATCGATTTGGGGCAATAAAGGTGGATTTTGGTGAAAAGAGTTTTTGACTTTTGTTCGAATTCGGGTCCGGGGTTCGAGATTGGTCTAAATGGATGTCATATTCGTGATCAGCGACCCCGAATACCTCGAAAAAATCTTTTATCATTAAAAACAAAACAAAAAAATTTTTTATGTGGTGTAAACTGTACAAGTACCGGGCGCCGCTTCGCGGCGCCAACCACTCTTAATACAAAATAAATTTTAACATATTTTATTTTTTTGCTTTGGATTTAGTTTCAGCATAAAGCTTACTAACGATACCCGCGGCGAGAACGCACCAAAGCATTTGGGTACCAAAGGAGCTGGGGAGTTAAATGATAGTTAAAGGGACAACTTATGTCCCGCCCTTCATACGCTGCACCCTCCCCGTTAATGAAGCGATTAACTTACCTTTATTTGATCCTTTTAAAAAACAATAAAATATTTAAAATAATTTTATAAAAATCGAAATCTATCTTAATGTTTCCAACCATACGATATTCTTTGCTTTTTTTCATTATTTTCATTGGAATATTTGATTTTAATTCGTTCCCAGCTCCGTGTTCTTGATAAAGCCACATACAATTGGCCATGAGCGAAAACATCTCGTGTTAGATCAACACCAATTTTCTCAAAAGTTTGTCTTGTGCACTATTAATTGTCATACAAAAAGCTAATTTTAATGGATATTGATGTCGTTTAAGTACATACGGAATTTTTTATCTTCTATTAAACTTATTCTAGGAATAAAATAATTTCTCCGATTCTGTCTCCTGTTACAATCATAACTCTTAATACGTTTTTTTCTATATCAAGAATTTGTAAACGTGTTCCATTACATAATCCCATATTTACGTTTAAATTTCTTATTAATTTTGTAACACAATTAATTTTGAGTTTAAGTTCATGATCAGGAAGATTATTTATTTGAAATTTATTGAGGACCTCAGGTAGAATAGGTGCTCCTTTACTTTCAGCGTCATCAATGCTTTTAAAAACATATTCCTTACCAGGAAACTTTTTTTAAATATTTTCATTATATATATTAATTTCTCTGTTATACGGTGCCAAAATACAATGACTGCATAATTTCGAAAAATCCTTTCTTTTAATTATTTCACCGAAAATTTCATTTTCTAAATCATTTTTTTCAATATCACAAATATTTGGAAGAAATATATAATTTTCATCATTGCCTTATTTCTTTTATTTAATCATTAAAAACTTTGGCATTTTTATCTCGGCACAGGGGTCCATTTGGCAGAAATTGAAAGCATTTTTCTTATGAACCCAGGGGTGCTCTTTCTACCCAAAAAATCTCATTCCGAGATCCCACGGACCTAACTCCTTCCCTCCCTCCCTCTCTCTTTCTCTCTTTTTCTCTCTCTCTCTCACTCTCTCCTCCTCTCTTTTTCTTTCTATCTTTCTTTCCCCTCTTTTTCTTTTTTTCTCCCTCTCTTTTCCTCTTTTTTCCCATCTTTCTTCCCTCTCTTTTCTTTCTTTTTTTTCTCTCCCTCTCTCTCACTCTCGCCCTCTCTCTTTTCCTCCTTTACTCTCTTCTATCCTCTCTCTATCCCTCTCTCTATCCCTCTCTCTTTCCCTCTCTCTAGCCTAAAATCACCGCTTAATATAAAAGTTTTTCCGCCAAAAGATAAATTATTTTGCATTAATTCTTTTAATTTTCGGTCAATTATATCTAAAATAAAACGCGATGCCATGGCGCCCGGAAAATGCGTTAGTAGAAAAGAATGCAGAACGATGTTCTTATAGAAGTTTATTTCTATATTACAATACAAATGCCATACAAGCAAAAACAGCAGCAACAGAATGGCATCACAACGCCCGGGACGGCAACAGTTGCGCAGCAACAACAACAGCAGCAACAGGTGTTTTTTGTGGTTGGGCACAAATTGCAAAGCAAATTAGCCACAATTAATGACCCCTCAAACTGAATTTGATCAATTAAACGTGGTTGGGCCAACAAATGCACATTATCGCACTCGTGGAACGGCTGGGCAGGCGAAAATTTGGCAATGAATGGCGGAACATTTTCGAACAGTTCGATACAAATTGATAATTGTGGCTACTAATTGCCTGCTTAAGAGGATGGCTTCGAGTACGCTTGCGGTCGCTGGTGGGACGAACTGAACCGTTACGGGTTCAACCCGAATCTGATTATGACCGGGGAAAACTTCAGTGGCATCGGCCATTGGACTCAGGTGACCTACTCATTATTTTGGCCTTTCTCGTCCCATTATTGCTAATTAGATACTAATTACTTTTCTCTTCGTTTTGTTCAGATGGCGTGGGCCGACACCGACCGAATTGGCTGTGCCATGGCACAAAACTGCCCAAATACCAATTGGAAAACATATGTGGTCTGCTGGTATTACACGGGGTAATAAGCAACCACACGATATAACATAATTAGTTTACTAATACCCCTTTTAGTGGTAATTACTTTGGTGCGCCTGTCTATTTGGCCGGGGAGCCGTGCAGCAAATGCAAAGCAAATGACAAATGTGACAAAGCCACGGGACTTTGCTCTCAATGAAGGCCAAATTTGGGCGGGAAATGATGAAAACGGAACGGAAGAATATGCTTTTTACAACGTACATATGTAGTAGAATGGGAGTAGATGTAATAATTTTATAAGAATAAAAACATTCATTCACTTGTTAAATTTTTCGCTAATTAGTTATTATAAATCGGCAAATTAAAAAAATTTACAAGAATTTTTTAAAATTTAAAAATAAAATATTTAGGTATTTGATCATTTGATTTTTGGTGTTTTTCGCACTGAAAACCATTAAAGAAAAAACTTGTTTTTTTTCTTATTGTGTTATTTCTTTCCTAATTCTTGTCAATTTGTCTCTCTCCTCCTTTTCCAACGACATTTTCCATTAGAAAAAATCGCTTTCGTTTTGTTTTTAAACATTTATTTTTTTTTCATTTTCGTTTTTTTCATCGTAAATATTTTTAACAATTGAAAATATAACCAACGAATGCTTTTTTCCTCTCTAATAATTGCGCTGTTTTTCGCTTCGGCGTTCTTTTCAATGGCATCTGTTGTTAATGGTTTGTGTGCTTTTTTTTCTCTTTTACAAATATTTTTTAATAATTATTTTTCATGTGTCAAATGCTTTCACGGCACTTCGCTTGGCCATCCGCGGCCCAAAGATTTTGTTCAGATGGACTGCGGCCCGCGCATTTCGCACTGTTTGAAAGTGCAATGCGAAGACGGTTAAAATTAAATGGCATTAAATGATGCCACCATTATTTTATTTGAAGATGAGGAAGCCATCGTTGTCAAATATTGTGGCCAAAAGTGTTCCCAGGCAAAATGCGCCGGCGCAAAGTCGGCCAAAGTGAAGGATTGCGCGGAATGTGCCGGTGATTTGTGCAACAGTGCCAACCCAATTGGATTATTCGGCGAGAACTTGTGGCTTTGTTTAATGGCTGGTATTTCTAAAACTAATCAAATAATTAAAAATAAACCAGAAAAAATACAATTCTTTTTCCATTGCAGCATTTGTCCCAATAATTGTGCTTCAGCTTAACGCCATCTTCTGATGATAATGATTGATTATTGATGATTCCATTCCATTTGTACATTATTTTTCAGCAAAACAAAAGATAAAATATTTGTAATTTTTACCTTTCACATTTTTAAATCTTTTGATTAAAGCGAATAAAAATAATAGTTTTATCGTTATAATTTAAATATTAAAGGCATAATTTGTATTTTTGTTTTAGGATTATATTTTCATTTGAATAAAAAGTCAATTAAATTTTGCTGCTTTTCATTAAAAAAGAGTTGTGTTATTATTTTTTAGCCTTTCGTTTGTCTTTCTCTTCTGCTGCTAATGCCAATCATTTGGCCTATTATTCACAAAATCCGTCCTTTTCTCCGTCACTTTTGAATTGGCTTTGAGTGGGCAATAAATTCTGGCAAAAATTGAGAAGATTTGAAGTCAAAGACAAAACAACTGCACCGCCACCCTTTTCCAGCACCGCCCGCCGGGGATGAGCAGCGAAATCCGATTAAATCCCGGGAACAATTAGTGATGGACCAATGATTAGATAAGGGAGAATTTAAATAAAAGACAGAAATTGAGAATAGCCCCCGCCTTTCCCAATTCATATTTTGCCGCCCGTCGCCAAAACTCAAGAAATTTTTTGCCATTGCAAAAGGACGAGTGCATACGGTAGGCGGAATTGTGAAAAGATTTAATTGTTTTATATTAATGCCAACAAATTTTTCTGGTATATTTTGAATTTTTTTTTTCAGGAACAATGCCGAAAGAACAATATATGTGCCAATTATGTGCTAATCAGTGAGTTCACTCATTTTGTTCAAATGTAATTTCATAGTAATAAACACAGTAATTTAGCGGACAATACAATCAGCCGAAAAAGGGCCACAAACAAAAGTGCCCGAATCGGAATTGCGCGTGAGGGGGGTCAAATTACAAATAAATGCGAAAAAACGAATTGTTAATTAGTTTTAATTGGCAATTTATTGCCCATTATCTTTAATTATCAGTTGCCAATTGTGCGCATTGAACACGAAAAGGCGAGTGCTTGACCAATTGGAAAGGCAATGGCGCGTCAAAAAGGCCAAAAGGACGAGCAAAAGCAGCGAAAGAACGCCGGAAGAAGAAGAAGCAGCAGAAGCAAAAGCACGGAAAAGGAGGGAAAAGGGCCAAGAAAATGGTAAAGCGAAAAGGGAATTAATTGGAATAATTAAAAATTAACTAATGAAAAAATAGTAATAATAATGGAAACACCCATTCCTTTTCTTAAAAAGCTGTGAAGCATTGGCTGATTTTTAAAACCTTAAGTGTTTTAAATTGGTTTATTCGTTTTGGCATTTAATTGTATATTTAGCTCCTAATTAGAGCTAAGTGTTTTAAATTGGTTTATTCGTTTTGGCCTTTAATTGTATATTTAGCTCCTAATTAGAGCATTTCTTTTTAAATTTTAACAAGTTTGCTTTGAAAATAAGTTTCTCAGGATGACACAATCCTAAATTATGAACATTTGGCACAAAGCATGAAGTCAACAAACAATTTGGCTTTTCAAATTGGGGGCAGCTGTGAAGTTAAAAAGTGACTGAATGTGTTATAGAATGGCTTCAAAAACAAAACGAAAAAATTAATTTTACAAAATTTTATTTTATTTTTTGCTATATTTTAAATGATTATGAATCTCTGTAGTTAAAGTGCTTTCCATTGGCAAATGCTTCTTTCCAAGCGTTACATATGTAAAATTTTGGACACCGAAAACAATGACTTTCGGTGGCTTTGGACCACACAATAAAACGCTGAGATTTATGAGAGTCCTTCGCCGATGGTCCGTCGTCCGTCTGATATTATCCAACATTACCCATCCCATTCCATTCACATCATCGAAAATCAGCTAAAGCCTTTAGTTATGAGAAAGGTGCTTCCCATTCCCTGAAAATTTTGATGGGCGAGTGGCAAATTGGCAAATAAATCAAAGGCACAAATTGGCGGGCATTGGGGGAATTTGGGGGGGGGGGGAGGGGGGAAGACATGACAAATTGACGACGGACAAAGGCACTAAATTGGATTGGTTGGCGGAAGGCAAAACGCAAATTAAAAACTGTTATTTGGTACATGCCCAAAGATGAGATTAATGAAATTGACTACTCAATTCAAAAAGCCGAGTTCCATGTTTTATTTGCCCCGGCTTTTTTGTCTTCCGACACAATTTTAAAAGAAAACAAACTCAGTTTGGACCCAAACAAAAACTTTTACAGACTTTATATATGTATTCTGTCATTTTATAGAAAAAAGGCGGAAAGAAAAAACATTTGAAAAAAATTTTCAATAATTTTCAACATATTTTTCTAAAACGCCAGCCATAACATTAACAATTTAACAAAAAATTTAAAAATTTGAACATTGAATTAGAAATTAGAATTTAATTAATTTATTATTTAAAAACAAAAGGGCTTTTTTAATTTTGTTTTACATTTATCTAAGCAAAACAAACAATCGGACTATTTGATGACGTCGAATGCACAGCAAAAACAGCAGCCAAGGCGATGTGGTGTTCAAATTTGCCAGAAATGGTCAAAAATACGATTGAAATTCAGAATGATAAAAAGTCGCATCAATTTAAATCCATTGAATTATTGTTGGAAAATTAAAAAATAAATAAACATGAGACTATTTAATTTTGATTTTTAATTTGCCATAATTATTACTAATCCTACAATTACTTTTGCTCATTGTTTTTTTGGCTTTCGCTTGCGTCCCTTTTCCCCCATGTATTAATGAGTGCAATTCATGCTAATTCGTTTTGATTAATCATTGAATTGCCCCTCCCTTTTTTGTATGGCCCCAAAAAGGTGGCCAATTCAGTCCTGTTTTAGTTTCTCCCCGCCCCTCTGATCAGATAAGTATCTCTCTTTCTCTCTCTCCCTCCCTTTCTCTTTTCTGTCTCTCTTTTTCCCTGCATCCGTCCCTCTCTCTCTCCCCTCCCTCCATCTCTCTTTCTTTCTCTCCCTTCTCTTCCCCTCTCCCTCTTTCTTTCTATCTCTTTTTCCCTCCATCCCTCTGTCTCTTTCAGTCTCTCTTTCTCTCTCTTCCCCTCTCTGTCTTTTATTTTTCATTTTTCTCACCTCATCGGTGCCGTGTGAATGTTCAGGATTTGGACACGGCCCTGTTCATCCGGCAGTGATATTTCTAGTTGCACTTCCATCCGTCCCGGTCTCAGCAACGCCTCGTCGATCATATCCTCCTGAATTAATGTTCTTTCAACACTAAAAGTTTTTTTAAAAAGGAAAATAAAATTTTGTAAATTTTTCGGCAAACGATGAGCAGCAGAGATGCATTTACAACAATGTTTTTCTCCATAATTTTGTACAACAAAATTATGTAATATTCTGTGGTGGGGAACTGAGGGGGGACGACCGATTGAACGAACGAATGAATTGACAAATGAATGACAAATGAACGAATGACTGTTTGATCCGCGCAGAATTTGGCGAGGACCCATAAAACCTATAAAAAAATATTTTTAATAATACATATTAATAATAATATTAGTAATAAAGGAATTGTCACGCCCAGCGATAAACCACACGAGCAATTTTATTTTTCCACCATTTTTGTCATACAAATGTTGTTTTGATGTTTATTTTCAATTATTTCAAATTTTCAGTGAAATTTTCTCCTAAAATTAATTTAATGAAATTTCAATAAACAATTTTTGTTAACTTAATTGTTGTAGTGCAAATTCATTTATGCAAAATTAATTTTTCAATTGTTTTTTCACATTTTAAACTGATTAATTTTATCCACCAAAAAAGTTCAAATATTTTTTAAACATTCCGCCATTTCTCTGCATAAATTGGCACTTCGCATTCGTGTGATAATTGCATGCTCAGGCTGAGGAGATTAGCTTTTCTCAGCAGCAGTACGTAAAGCGCATCGGCAAATCGATACTTTGGTGGCCAAAGTAAACACCCGCGGCAAAAATAATCACTTATTTTACCATCTCACAAGTGAAATTTTGAAAAAAAAGTTTGAGGCAAATCGAAACCAATCAATATTTTAATCACTTGGTTAATTCTATCATTTGACCACTAATTGGTTAAATCACCCAAAAAATGAGCTTATTATTTTGTTCGTTTGTACAATAAAATTTGGGAGTGGGGTGTTTTTCTCAATTTTCGAAGAAAGTTCAAAGATTTCACTTACATATTGATGGAATTTATTAAAATTTAAGGGTAAAATTAAATAAATAAATAATTTTTTTTTTGATAAAATAAGCAACTTTTAATTCCATAATTAAAATCATTTCATTTCATTTATTACTGATAAAAATAATAATGCACAATTTGCTTGTCTATGCCTAAATTTTTCATTTTCTTAATTTTGTCTTTTGAAGTGCTTTTCCCTTTTCCCTTTTTTCTGTAGTTCGAGCCCAACACTTTTATCACAAAAACATTTTCAATTTTCGCATTTTTATTTGGGTTTCGCACATTTTTGATTGATTACAAAATTTTTTTGATAAAAATTTTTAAAAATTTGAATTTATTAAATATGTTTTAATTTTTTATATTATTAAAATTTTTGTTAATTATTAAAATGTAAAATTGTTTTTTACGAAATTTTGTTTTAATTTTTACAAAATATTCACAAAAATCACTTAATTTCTCCGTCTCTCATTTCATCCTTTTTCTGTTCGTTTTAATTTCCTCAAAATATTCGCACTGTGAAGACATTCTCTTCTCTTCTCTCCTTCTTCCCCTCCTCCGTCCCTTTTCTTCTGCTAAAAAGGCCTTCATAACGCATTAATTAACAAAACTAACATTGGGTTAATTAACCTCTTCATTATATCATTCGATTATTAATTTTATTTGATTTTTCTCTTTTAAATGTAAAAATTAACGATTTTTCAATTAATTCAATTAAGCTAAAATTAATTTTAAAAAATTTCAATTAATTTTAATATAAATTCTTTTCTTTCGGAACTCAGAAATCAAACACAATTTTTGTGGTGTCACATACAATAACATTTTCATCCATTTTTTAAACGAATAAATAAAAGGGAATGAGTCACAAATTGGAAAAATGCAAGAAAATGTAACAATTAGTGAGATTATTTCTATAAAATTTCTTTTTCAATCAATCGCTAACATTTTATTCGTTGGTCGTTTTTATTTATCATTTCATTTTTGATTAAATTTGTACTAATTTACTCATTAATTATATTGAAACACCTTTTTTCTTGGACTGTGAAAGGGATGAAATGCACTAAGCATAATTTGAAGCTCCAAGAATGGAGTTCTAACTATATCCGTTTCTCTGTGTCTTTATATTTGTTCATATTTTGGCATTTTGCCCTCTTTTAAAATTCTGAAATCGAAAGGGCCCCACTAATTTAAGCGTGCGGCCTTTTTGACAAATTTTCAAAAAAAAATGGAGGAAATATATTCATTCATAATTGAATAGAGATTTGCTTAATTAATTTCTCTTATTTTTTAGCATAACATTGATTTTCCTTGATATTCTTCCATCATTTGGGCTGAGACAATGATGGAAATGACAATTCTCGGGTAAACATTTAAATTTTAAAATTATTTCTAATTCTTAATTAACAAATTGACTTAATAAATGACATATCATCCAAAGTTTAATGAAAAAAATCGCAATACATTGACTGTATTTAGGCCGTAAATTTGTAAAAAATTACCAATTTTAAGATGGGTTTTTTTTGAAAATTTTTAGGTATGGGGTGGGAAAATGGAAATAAATTCATTAAATGCTTAAATATAACATTATTTAAAGGGACTATTATGTTGAAAATAACAAGCTGAGAAAAACACGGGGATTGGGCTGGGTAATGGCCGCACTTTTTGTGGTCGCCGACATGGCAGGCGGAGGCATTGTGGCATTGCCAACGGCGGTGGTCCGATGCCGTAAGTTTTTAAAACCGTGCGGTCTGCTGATTAATTGCTTGTTTTTGCCCTTGCAGAGTTCTTTTCCGGGTTGCTCATTCTGTTGTGCATGGCGATCATCTCCACCTTTTCCGCAGTTATGCTGGGCCAATGTTGGGAAATATTATTGCGCCGTTTCCCGGTTTACCGTACTCACTGTCGAAAACCGTACGCTGAAATTGGCCTTAAGGCCCTCGGGCCAAAAATTAGGTGACTGCCATACAGTTTCAAAAATACAGTATCAAATTGTATCTAAACATTGTCTGTATTTGCCACCATTTCCAGAACTATTGTATCGATTTGCGTCAACGTCACCCAGTACGGTGCCACCACCGTTTTCCTGTTGCTCTGTGCCAAAAACATTCGCGACTTCATCCGTGCCTTTCTCGACAAGGAGATCAGCTTCTGCTATTTGATCGTGGTCATTGCGCTTGTGCTTTTGCCCGTCACTTTACTCAAATCACCCAACGATTTTTGGCCGGTCATTGTGGGCGGAATGCTTAGCACAATCGTTGCCAGTAATTACAAAATTGGGGGCCTTTTTAAAATTTAAATTTTGAAAATCGCTTCTTCTCAGTTGTGTTCATTTGCATTGGTGCCATGATGGACTGGCGCAGCTGTGCCCCCACCAGGCAATTGCCTTCGTTTGACCTCACCAATTATTTGTCCGCTCTCGGCACCATGTTGTTCACCTACGGAGGCCACAGCGCTTTTCCCACCATTCAACATGACATGAAAAAGCCATCCGAGTTCAACAAATCGGCAATTCTCGGATTTTTCAGTGAGTTAAATTTTAAAATTAACGGGGGTATAAATATGCGAATAATTATTAAATTATTTAAAAAATATTCTACATATACTTATATGCATTTGTTATCGTGTTGTTCAGTTATTTCTGTGTTCAACTTCACCACCGTAATCGTGTGCGGCACTGTGTACGGTAACAGCATCCGCGAGTCGGTGATCAATTCCATCCAGACAGTGTGGATCCAGCAGGCGATCAACCTGATGATCACGGCGCATTGTCTGCTCACTGTTACGCTGCTGATCAACCCACTGAACCAGGAAATGGAGGAAGTGTTCTCCGTCCCCCATGGTCATTAAATAGGCTAATAAATTTGATTTAATCAGCTTTAATCAACAGATTTCGGCTGGAAACGCGTCGTCCTCCGCTCGTCCGTAATGGCTGTCATTGTGCTGACTGCCGAGTCCGTGCCGAGCTTTGGGCCCGTCCTCGACTTCTTCGGTGGTTCAACGGTTGCGCTGACTTCGGTTGTGTTCCCCAGCGTGTTCTACCTGTACTTGGCGGCCGGGGAATGCAAATCCAAAGAGTCCGAACATCTTGGAAACAACGAGCCGACCACATTCATAGAGTGAGTGGCGACACGACAAATGGCAAAACTGTGTTATTGATTTAGTAATTATTTAAAGCAAATAAATTGCCGAAAACGAAGGAAGGCGTTCCTAAATAGGGCAATTAAAAAATTGTAGGAATGAATTAAATAAAAGTACAAATTGGCTAGCAAAATTTCATTATTCTGAGAAAGGCATCCACTCCAATTTAATGGCACAAATGCTTTTATATCAATCTTCAAATTTCAGAATGGTGGAGAGGACGAATTGGAAAACATTGCTTCTCTGTGGAGCTATCATTGGTGTTTCTAAAAAACTGTTTTTAATTAAATATTTTAAATTAATTTTACATTGCATTACGGTATACCATACTTTATTCTACAGTTTTGTCAACATTTGCCGGAATTATCGCCACAATTTCTGCGCTTAAAGCACTGACAACAACGCACTTTGTGACGCCTTGTTACGTGCACTTTTTGTTCCCGGACGACGAGAAAGGGTCGGCCATCTCCTCAACAAATTGTTGTGGGCCTTTTCAAAACATATCAAGGTCAGCGAGAAAATGCCATTTTCAGTTTCATCTTTTTCGTATTTAAAGACATTAAAATGCTAATTGATGTGGGTGGCTAATCAAATTTAATTGCCAATTAAGCTATGCAACCGGTGGACATTGTACGGTTCCCGATCTCACTTTTTACTGATGCAAACCCAACAGACAGCAGAACGGCAAGCAGTTCATCCCACCACTTTCTGCCTCTTTTCGCATTGGAATTAATTCTTCTTTTCATGGGAATGTCTTTAATTTTCAATTTAATTCTATTTTTTTTGTGTTTATTTTTATGTTCCTGCTAATTCCATAATAAAATTATTGTTCATTCAATTTTCGTTGCATTTCCAAAAAAGTATTTGCATTTGAAATGATAAAAGATAATTCTGTTTGTTTCTTTTTTCTTTTATAAAATCCCGTTCCCTTCTGATCAATGGATTATCACTTCAATTTCACTAATTGTCGATTTCCAAAAGAAGCCGTAAAGCCCGGGGAGGCGAATTAATTAGTCCAATTTGTCTTTTTCTTTCAGGTCAAACCCATCCGAACCATTGGACACAAATGCAATGGCCCAGGAATTTCTAATGCAATTCGCCAACACGGTATTCACCGTCGGCCAGGAATCTCCCATGGAATATGTGCAGCAGAAGCGGGGCACCGGAAGAGGAAAATTGTGCCTCCGGGAAAAGTAAATCTGTTGGACCAACAACACGACGACGACGTACACACTGAAATTGGTGGTGGAACGGATGGTTATAGATAAAATCAGTGCGAATGGAAAGGTGCGATTCTGGAGATGTTAGTTTATTTTCTGGTTCTCTTCTATTTATATTCTTCATTTTTAATTACCTTTTTCCTTTATTTCAAATTTAATCTTTTTGTCTACGGCTAAATTTTATTTTACAGTTAAAAATTTAAATTTTTCATTCATTTTTTTTTGCACAATTTACTGGCGAGTCGGCGTCGGCGCGTTGAACGGTTCCCCGCCGGCGCGGTAGGGGTCATTTCTTTGCGAGAAATTAAAATTTTCATTTCTGTTCAAAATTCAAGAAACATTTAGAAAATTATGAAATTCAGTTATTTTTGAGAGAAATAAAAAAATAAAAAACGATGAATAACGGACAAATATTAATCCATCTGAGAAGCTCAGTTTCCGAAAGAAAATCGCCCAAAATTAGATAAAAATTAGGAATTGCCGAAATACTCTAGGATAGAAAAAAAATTATGCATTATATTCATGATATTCTAACTGAAATACTTCATTGATGGCACTAAAATGTTCAACGCACGCGAACCAAAGATTGTCAATGGGCCCGAAATTCTGAGCAAGTCCGACCGAAACTGTTGACATTTGTAATTAGACCAGATAGATTTGTCGGCGAATCTGAGGCTAATATGCGCAAATTGTTCGCCGACGCTGAGGAGGAATGGCGACGATGCGGGCCCAACTCGGGGCTGCACAACGTGGCATTGGCACGCGCGGTGCTTTGGTAGGCCATTTAAGCAATTCGAGGGCAACCTAAAGCAACATAAATTTTATTTTATTCCCTTTTCATAAATGCCACTACATATATTCATCTCCATGTTGTTTTTGCCTATGATATTCCATGGGGTTGCTGGCTTTGTTTGGCATGCCAATTTTGACAATTGCAAAAATTCATGCGACAAGCTAATCAAAAGAGTTGAGCAGCTGTCAATCATGCCAAACCCATCGCCACAGAATGTTTTGGATTTAAAGGAACAATTGCAAAATTTGAGCGCAAAAGTTTCCGAGCTCGTCGCACTTGTCAATACCGAGCCCATCCAATACCCAGCAAATTTCTACACCATTTTTAAGAAAATTAAGCAACGAATGGCAAATCCGCTTGAAGCGGCAATTGCTTACTGTGAGCAACTGCAAAAGGGAGCCGACAGTTTTGGCCAAATGACGGACCGAACTTATTTGGAGGGCATTGTGCCAAAAGTTGTGCACATTGTGGAGCGATTGTCGATCGAATTCGGCACATTGGCCACCGAAATTGGCATTGACCCGGTGGAAAAATTTGTGGATTCAAAGTGCAAAGATGGGGAAGATAAATTGAAGGAATTAAGCGAAACAATCGCTAAAATCAGGAGAGAAATTAAGGAAAACAATTATTTCAACGAGGCGCCATTTGAAAATGCAATGGCACAATTAAATGGAACGCAGACGGCGGATGATTGGCAATCAATGAGACGCAAATCTGTCGGGCAGAGAGTGAGAAGGAAACGAAATGCCACGATAGGGCGAAAAGCGGGCGAGAAAATGTGCCAAATTCTGACGGAAATGATTTTGGAAGCGAAAACGGACGCATTGGAGAGGGAAACGGCGGCAAAGATCAAAGCCATCGCGGAACCGCCGATCAAAGGCGACGAACTGATGCAATTGATCGACACATTCGACTGGGAGTGGCGCCAGATCAGTGACAGAATTGACAGATGGACGAAGACGGACGGAGAAAAAGTTTGGAAAGAGAGCGGGGGGAGGGGGTAATTAGTGATAATTAGTATTCATTTTCATATTGTTTTTGGTTATTAATGGTTTTCAATGCTTAACACTTTTAAGGATAACTACCGCATTAAATTGGTTGAAACTTCGATGGCTGCGTATGAAATATCGAAACCGCTGAAATTGGCAATGGTTTCGGCGTTGGATGGGCTTAATAGCGCAGCGAAAACGGAGATGAAGCGATGGGAAGAGGAGCTGCACAAATTGTTGCATGAACGCATCGAAATTTGCACACGTGCCAAAGACACTTTGGCCAAACTGTCAACGGACCTCCAAACGGCGATTGGGCTGCCACGGCAAATTGTCAACGCACAAATTGGGCCGGTCATTGATTTATTGAGGGGCAATGGGGCGGAACAAAGCGCGTTGAGTTATTATGTGATCGAAAATTCACTCTATGCGGCCAAGCAGAAAGTCCAATCGGCTTTTCAGGTGTTAATCAATGAATCATTTTATAAGTATGTCCGATTAGGGATAATTATAATTAATTTAAGATTCCGTCCAATGCTTTCAAATGGTCCATTTTTGTTGATGAACAAAATGAGCAAGACGATAAGCCAGCGGCAGAGATTGAAGAAGCAAATCAGCCGCAAATAGAAACTGCTGCCGAAGACACCGAAATATAGAAACTTTTACCTCTTTTTTTCGTTTGCAATTTTTAAACTTTTCTGTCTCTCTTTCTTCTTTAGGTTGATTTAAATTTTATTATGAATAATTTTTTTTAATAAATATATTTGTAAACTGTGCACCAAAATTCATGCAATTCAAAAATGAATTTATGGGGAAATATAAAAACAGCAACTGTTTATTTCCATCCCTTAAATATCTCTCCTATAAAATTGATTTACATGACAGTTGATTATGCAAATTTCTTCTATAAAATTAGTCAATTAATGCATTAATTAATTAATTATCTAAAACTTCATCTCCATCACCGAATGACACGCAAAAGTACAGCAAAACCCAAAATTGGGGAAGTGACCGTCTGTTGACGACGGCGCAGACAACAGATAAGCATCGGCTGAAGAAGTGGGCAAAGGGCAAATTGACAGCCAATACAAATGCCACACGCATCGGAAATTTGGGGGGGGGGCACCCTTTAAAAGTGCAGCAAAACAATTCAGCAGAGCAAATCAAATTTTAAATACATTAACTAAAGCCAAAATCCATTGAAATGCCATCCTCCGAAGGGGTAAATGGAGAAAAAAATAAAAATTAATTTAATAATTTTTAAAGTAATGTATTTATAATTATTGTCCAAAAATAACTCTAAAATAAAAAATATATTATTTATATTTTATTAATTTTTGTTCTCTTTCAGCGCGAATGCGTTTCCATTCACATTGGACAGGCGGGCGTACAGATCGGAAACGCGTGTTGGGAGCTGTACAACCTTGAGCATGGGATTGGCAATGATGGGCATCTGCTGAAGAAGGACGACGGCACTTGCTCTGGGGAAAGCGCAGCGGAAGATGGCCAATACATTTCGAATATGTCGGCAAATCATAATTCAAAGGCAAAGTGCCAGGTGAGTGGGGGGGGGGTCAAAGAAAGTGCCAAATTGGCAAATGATGGTACCTTCCGTAATTTTTCAGTTTTTTTTATATCCTGTAAATTAATGCATTTTAAACCAATCGGACTTTTCACGAAAACCCTCCCGAATTAATTTGATTTTTCTCGTTCAAGTATTACAACACGTTCTACACCGAGAGCAGCAATGGTAAATATGTGCCGCGCGCAATTTTCGTCGATTTGGAGCCCACAGTGATTGACGAAGTCCGTGCTGGGCCGTATCGGCATCTTTTCCACCCGGAACAATTGATCACCGGCAAGGAGGACGCGGCCAACAATTACGCACGAGGCCATTACACAATCGGTGAATTCAAATGGGAGAAAGTGAAGGGGAAAAGCATTAAGAAAGATTTTAGGCAAGGAACAAATTGATCGTGTGCTGGAACGTGTGAGAAAACAGGTGCCAACAGAAGAAGGGCAAATGAATTAAGAATAATAATTATTAATTATTTTTAATTTTCTTAATTTATACTTTTTTTGTACCCTGAAATGGCATTTGTCCCAATTAGGCTGAGAATTGTGCCGGGCTGCAGGGTTTCCTCGTTTTCCATTCCTTCGGCGGTGGCACCGGCTCCGGCTTCAGCTCTCTGCTGATGGAACGTCTGTCGGTGGAATATGGCAAGAAGAGCAAACTCGAGTTCAGGTAATGAATGGGCCCACCAATAACTTATATTTTTGTATGACTAAAATTCCGATTCGATCCCCAGGGCCTAATTAGATCGTTAATTACTTTTAAAGCATTTACCCGGCACCGCAAGTGGCTACAGCGGTGGTGGAGCCGTACAACTCCATTCTAACGACGCACACCACGCTGAACCACTCGGACTGCTCGTTCATGGTCGACAATGAGGCCATTTACGACATTTGCAGAAAGAGCCTAGACGTGGAGGTGTTTTTGTTAAAATTTAAAGTTTTATTCCGATTTATTTTAAAGATGCCCTCCTACGCCAATTTAAATCGATTGGTTCGTTCGTTCGCTTTTTGGCATTACGGAAAAAGTGGCACTTTTTTTTGTCAGATTGCCCAAATTGTCTCATCAATCACCGCTTCGCTGCGCTTTGATGGGGCTCTGAACGTGGATTTGACCGAATTCCAGACGAATTTGGTGCCATACCCGCGCATTCACTTCCCTTTGGCCACCTACGCACCAGTGATTTCGGCGGACAAAGTAATTAAAAACTTAGTTTTTATTTTCGATTAATTCACATCCTAATTTAATCCGTTTGCTTCTTTTCCACAGGCTTACCACGAAGCGCTGTCCGTCTCCGAGATCACTCACATGTGCTTCGAGCCGGCCAACCAAATGGTCAAATGCGACTCGCGCAAGGGCAAATACATGGCCGTCTGTTTGCTGTACCGTGGAGACGTCGTGCCAAAGGATGTGAACGCGGCCATTGCTTCTGTGAAGGCGAAGCGTGGCATTCATTTTGTGGATTGGTCAGTGCCAACAAATCCAATTTGATGGGAGAGAGGAGAGACATTATGGCCAAAAAAACAATAGTATTCCAATGTTCATTTTTGAGAATTTTCTAGACGGGAATGAGCGAGGGTGCCATGTAGAAATTTTTGCAAATTTTCATGGAAACTGCTAAAAAAGAGAAAAAATGTTTAAAATGAGAAATAAATAGGACAAGTTTGAAGAAATAAGCTCATTCTTAGGAAATAAGCATTTTTCATGATTCAGAATAAGTACAAATGCGAACTCATTTATTAAAATTAAATATTTGTTGAAAATATATTTTAACATTTTCTTTTTTGGTCTCAATTTTTTATGATTCACAGGTGTCCCACCGGGTTCAAGGTCGGCATCAACTATCAGCCGCCAACTGTCGTTCCAGGCGGAGACTTAGCGCGTGTAAACATAATTAGTCCAATTACTAATTCTGATTAATAGTAGTACAATTAAGACAATTAATTGTTTCTCCCAAACATCCTTTTAAGGTCCATCGTGCCGTTTGTATGCTTTCTAATACGACGGCAATTGCCGAGGCGTGGGCACGGCTAAACCACAAATTCGATTTGATGTATGCAAAAAGGGCCTTTGTGCATTGGTACGTCGGCGAGGGAATGGAGGAGGGCGAATTTTCGGAGGCGCGCGAGGATTTGGCGGCACTTGAAAAAGACTATGAGGAGGTGGGGAACCAATGAAAAGTTAATCAAAAGCAAATTGATCGGCTGTAAATAATTGCAGGTTGCTGAGGATAATGAGCCGGATGCTGACAACGAGGAATTTTAATGGCGACTAATTGTTTCTAATTACGGAAATAATATTTATAATAAATATTAAGAAAGTGATTAAAGAATTAATTTGCATGTTTGGGTAAAATTCAAAAATACTTTTTTTGAATTTTAAATTTTAGATTTAATTTAAAAGGTTCAAATAAATCTCTCTTTTGAACTGATCACTGACCAAAAAATGAACATTTATTTTTACAAATTGGAAAAGAGGAATACAAATACATTATATGATTGATTTTAAAGATAGTCAAAAAAAAATATATGGAAATGTTAATTTTATGTAATAGAATAGTCTCATCGTTTTGTGCTTTCTATGTTCCATCGGCTGCTGATCAGTCGCAAACTTTCTTTTTGCGTCCCAAAACGTAGGTGGTAAAGATGGCAACGCCCGAGGCGACAATTTCCGGGGCATAACTGTACAGAGCAGAGGCCAGACGCATCACCAGCGAAGAGATCTTATTTGTTAGGGAAATGTTGATACCCAACAGATTTTAGCCAAAAAACTTAATTGTAAGAAACCAAAGGAAATTTTCGAAAATTGTAGCGAATTTTATACCCCGGCACAGGTTGAATCAGAGGGTACGACAAGAAAGAAAAACGAAATTTCAAATTTATTTTAAAATATTTTAAATTATTACGCCCTCGAGCATTGTACTGCCAGCGACGAGCGAAGGCACGCAATACCAGCAAATCAAAGCTAAAATGGGTTGATTAATTGCTCAGAAAGAGATTAATGACTGGTGTCAAGATTATGGAATTTGTTTTGATAGAAACAAAAGCCATGGCATTTAAGTGAATCAGACGCCGAAATGCGTCCGACCCTTTCGAATGGGAATTGAAAATTCGAAAATTTAACAGAGTAAGTTCTGCAGAATGTTGAAAGATAAATTCTCGAAAGTGGTCGTTTTAACACAGAAAAAAGGGAACAAAAACACCAAAAAATGGCACCCATTGGCCATTTTTAGTCTTTTGTCCGCCAAGAAATTTCCGACTTTTCTGAAATCGGAAACTTGACTTTTGTCAGTCCGCAAATGGTTGGTATTCTTTGAAAATGCGAATGTGTCGGTACATTTAACGAACCGAAAGTGACGAAGAGAATGTAGGGAGATGCCTTCCATAGAAATGCCACCAATTCGTCCCACGCGCTTTTTCGTGCCGCGGCCATTTCGGCACCATTTGCGCCCGGCGGCGCATTTTCGGTCAAACGCTGCAAATTTTGTGAGCATTCAATACATCTTTGATCAAAACAATGTTTACATTGGAAATGAACCCCGTCCCAAAGTGTTCCTTCCCCGAATTCACCCATTAAAATATTGCGTTTAATTAATTAAAAAAGACACTTCAAAAATGTCCGCCGTTTTCTCCAATTCGCCGTCCTTCGCTTCCGCACATTGGCGGAGACCCGGCAAACGTTGGAGGATCACATCGATCACTTCGCGTACATTTTTGGCATCTTTCTGTGCACAAATTTATAAATTCGTTAGAAAATTCGGCTTTTGCCATTTGCGTTTTTCTGTGCCGACAATTACTTTTAAAAAATGTTTTAAATAGCCTTAGGGTGGGGAGGGGGTAGAAATTAGAAATGGCCAATTAAATTTGGTAATTAAATCAATTTAATTAATAAATTAATGGATTTCCCCGTTTCTCAAAAGAATGCCAAACCAGGCCAGCAAAATTGTTGGATTGTTTTCCCTCAGTGTGCGTAATGAGCAACACTTCGTCCTCCGTCGTCGGCATTGCGCAATTGAAAAATGGGCAAAAGCCATGCTTGCTGACATGGGCAGAAAGACACGGGCCATGGCCAATGTGTTGGCACTTTGCCAACTTGGCCAAGCCCGCCGCAAGCGACGTATCACACAGCGGACAGATGCAAGCGGACATTTCAAAATTATTAGCCGATGTTACTGAATTGAGACCAAAACATTAAAAAATCTTCGGCGAGGGCGACGGATTATGCCAATAATTTACTCAAATTATTTTGTTTATGTGGGAAAGTACTTTCGCTCCCATTTTATCTTCTGCTGCTGTGCAATTTGTTATTGATTCTTTGTCATCGCTTTTCTTCGCCTTTTCTTTTTGCTCTGTCTTTGTCAAATAAATGAAATACCTAATTATTTTTATTGCATAAAATGGTGGAAAAAAGTCTTTTACCGAACCCCCGAAATTTGTTCAGTGGCGATTTTTGTAATTAAACAAAATTTAATAAAATTTTGCATACCAATAGAGCACAGATATTGTTACAAAAACTGTCTTACAACTATGTATATTGACAACTTATTAATTACAAAAATCGCCACTGAACAAATTTCGGTGGTTTGGTTAAGACTTTTTTCCACCAGTGTAGCAATTAAATATGAGATGGGATTGATTTGATTTATCTCAATTTATTGTGGATTTTACTATGGAGAGAAATTATAGAGTTGAGAATTTTTGAAAGTTTTGGAGAAAACTCGGAACTGAAAAGCCGAAAAAACCAAATTCGAGCCGGCGTCGGCGGCGGGACCAACAGGGATTTTAATGATGAATGAAGCAAATTAGAAACTTTCAAGAATTTTAATTTAATCATTTTTAATACTTTTATAGCATTTCGAAGATGGGTTTTTAGGGTCAGAATCGCTTTCGTCCTGAAATTTTGGTACTTTTCCTCTTCTGTGACCGCAGAATTAATTTTTTTTAAAAAAATTTTCCTTCGCCCTTTTGCAAAACTGCGTGCGTTTTTGGAATTTTTGGGTCCGGCGGTGCCCATAGGCGCGGCCTGGAATTTCGGAAAATTCTACAATTTTTTAAACGATTTTGCATATAAAAGAAATTTTTTTTGATTTTTCGGCTATGTTTTAGAAAATATAAAATATTATTTGTTTTTTCTTTTTAGTGTTTGGGAAATTTTCATAATTAAATTAAAACAATTTACTTTTACTTATTTTAATAAAATTTTTTAAAAATGAAAATAATTTTGTTCTGTGGAGATCGAACCAAGGCAAAAATCAAAGAAAGGCTGGAGGTTTAGCCACAAGGCTATCTATCTATATGCTTCATGAATTTTCCTTTTCTTCCCAATTTTCAAAAAATATTTTTCTCAACCCTTCCCCCCCCCCCCAATCATACCAGTAAATAAAAATATTCGTGTTTCGTGTCAGAATACGAAACACGAACACAAAATGCCCTAAAACACGAAAATACGAAACATGAAACGATCAACATCTCTGTGGGGACAACTTACTCTGACGAATTGTCGAATAATGGACAAAATTAAATTTTAATAATCTCATCGTTTTAAAAATTAGCTGTTCATAATTTCAAAAAAGATGCCGAGGTGCGCGAGCGAAGGTCGGAGCGAAGCGTAGCGACTTGCCAAAAGGTTAGAGACAGCCGATAGCAATGCTTGAACGAAACCGCCTATTTTCTATTATTTTAAAAACATAATTTTGGATTAAAGTTTTCTCATGCCATTTTTCTGTGTTTCAAATTTTCAATTATTTCTGGTTTTTGAGCCTCAAAACACCATTAGAATTCATTTTCGAGTTCTAATTCGAAATTCATCCGTGTCTGAATTGCCGAAATTGTAAAAATGTCAGAATTTTTGCAAATTTAGCGATTTTAATTTGCTGCTGACTCCCCTTGCCACCTGTCTTCTCCTTCTCCTTATGCTTACGTCAGGCTTCTTTCGTTTCAAAATGCCAATAATATTAATTATCAATTTTCCATTTCGCATTCTCTCGGCGATTCTTTCCATCCAAAAATAATATTTATTCATTCATTTACAATTTCCTATCATAATGAATCTATTTCTGCGCCTATTAATTTTTAGTCAAATTTTGAAATTTAATTTTTCGAAAAGGGCAAAGGTGGAGAAACTCCGAATTCGCGTTGAATGCAAAAGTGAGAACTCAAATCGGGAAGTCAGAATTGATTTGCGCGTGATTTACGGGATCAATGGCAAAGTGTCTGGAAAAACACAAATGAACATAAATTGTGCCGAGGAATTTGGCATTTATTTGAACAAAAAAGTTGACAAAGACAGATTCAAGTTCAATTTTGACATTTTTACGAAACCATGCGGCTGTCAATTTGAAATGGCCACGACAATGTCCGACTCGCGCACTTCCGTCGCAGCCGAACTGCAGCACATTTTCGATCCTCCGCCAAGCGATACACAGAGTCGTCAAAGTCGAGCTGTTCAGGCCGAACTTCTCGCGGCTGTACTTGGTCAATTTGGGCAGTGCCGACCCCCCGGGGCGGCTCAATTGGAACCGAAGGGTTTTTGTAGAAGCGGAAAACGATACGGGCAATTACCACGCTTTTGTGTATGCTGCTGTGGACAAAAATGAGCGAATTCTCCTGGGATTTGCGCCATTTGTGAAAATTGAGAATGGCAATGAGTCAAACGCACCGCAGGCAAAAAAAACAAAAAAAACGGATGAAAAAAAATTATAAAATAAAATAAATTTCAGTTCTCCGAATATCAATTATCCCTTCCTGTGAATTTGAATCCCTTCTTTAAACGCAATATTTGGTTTCTTTCCATGGACATTTACCAGTTTGAGGAGGTATGGCAAAATTTTTAATTGAATTAATCAGAAATATTATTTAGACAATTTATTCGATCGAGACAAAAAATGAGTCAAAATCACCGATATCAAATAGTGGTAATTATTAGAGAACTTGAGCCTAATAAATCCCAAAAACCTGCCTTTTTTGGGGTAAATCTGTTAACAAATCACATCCAAATTTTCAAGCATTAAAATGTCGGCGCCTATCGGCACCGCCGGACCCCCTTCTTCCCAAAAAGTTTTTTGGAAAAAGCGCGCCGAAAAAAAGTGATGTGAAAAATAAATCTGAATTTCATATAATATTCGATCATTTAGTCCAAAAATGATTAATTGTTTCAAATAATTGAAGAAAACCGTGCGGTTTCTTATAAGTTCAATGAAGGTGATGGTACTGATGATGTAACTGCAAGCTGTTCAATTTGTTTGGAGGAATTAACGAACGGCCAACAAATTATTAAATTACACGCAGAAAAAGGCGAAAATTACGCGGTTAATTTGGCATTGAATTTAAAATTCATTTCAAATCATTTTAGCATTTATTTCACGAAAATTGTATCAAAAATTGGTGAGGAACAAAACAGAAAAATGTTTTATTACAAGGCAAATTTAGGTTTAAACAGGTCCAATTTCCGATATGTCCGTTGTGCAAACAAACGGCCAAATATGAAACGGTAAAGAAAACAAGCCAAACCATTCATAATAGCACATTTTAAAATGTAAAATTTCAGAGTTATTAAATGGCAATTTATTTCTAAATTTAAGTCCGGCGCATTCCCACCAATTTTTGAGAGTTTGCCGAAACATTTTCAAATTTTCATATGAATTCAATTGGATAATTATTTCGAATTGGGGGAGAAGATGAAAATGAGTTTTTAAGGACACAAGCAAAACATCAGATTCAAGCAATCGTTGACCAGTTAAATAATTCGGCAAAAAATTACAAAAATTTTCGCTAAAATTTTCAAAGAAAATTCAAAAATACACTATTAAAAAGAAAAATTTTGAAAAACTTTTTTTCATGTTAAAATTTTATTAAAATTCTTAATGAGAAAAAATTATTTTTTAAAATTAACATTTAAAAATATCAAATATTAAATCCTTTGTGCTTGTGCCATTATATATACCATAGTTTGACAATTGCTCAAAAATTGCCCAAAATTCGCAGGCGAATAACGCAATTGAAAAGCTGAAAATTATAAGGGAAGAGCAATGAAAACGAAAGAAAGAACAAATGAGCATTTTTTGTTGTTAATTTTTAAGTTTCTGTTGATAAAGAAAATTTTCAACAATTTCATTTTCCATATTTTTTGATAAATTAAATTCATTCAAGCGAATGATTAATTTAAAAATGGAAAATATTTAAAAATTTATTTAATTAAAAATGGTAGATAAATTTAGGGTTGGGCCCGGGCAGACGACACCTTTGTCGGGGGCAAAATTTTCATAAAGTCGGAAAAAAATAAAAGAAAAAGTTCCAGAACAAAAAAGTCTTAAAAACTCATTTAAGGACATTTGCATCTTATTTGAAGTGCAATTGACGACTTTCTTAAAACCCCGACATTTCGGGGGTCCAACCCGAGATAAATTCATAATGAAACTTCAATAATACAATATAATTGGATTTTACTTTTTACATTTATTTCGAATTAGAATTCCCTTTGTTTATTTTGTTTAAATATTTTTTTCCTTTTGACATTAAACCTTCTTTAAACATCTTTACTAAGCATTCTCCGTCATCCAATTGATCAGCGAACCTAAAATTCGGAATAATCCTCCCTTATTGTGCCCCCCCCATTTTACCGCCAAAAAGCGTCAGCAAAGCGATGCCAATAATTGCCGTGACAGCCACGCCCTCAGCGTGGCCCCCACTGTTGTCCTTCTTCTTATTGCCTCCTCCGTTACGCTCTCTCTCTTCTGAAAATTTTTTGACATTTTTAAAATGAGTGATCGAAAAAATATTTTCTTGCCATTTTTCAGGGTGTTTTATTAAAATTCATCAAAGAAATATTAATGAAAAAAATAAGTACAATACGTATCATTTCATTTCATTTATTTTCTTTTTTTTTAATTTCTTTCATTGCATTTGCAAAAATCTTTAATTCAATTCCCTTATTAATGCATTAAATGGCAATGTTTTTAGAGCTGTCATCAATTTATTTTCTAAGATTTCGTCTTTTGGGGGGACGGAAATCATCGAACAAAATCCAGTAAATTTACTAGAACCTCCGGAACGGCAGCGTTGCCGGTGCCGGGACTTGGAAAATGGACCCGGGTGGGATCCTGGGACCGGGACTCCCGTTTTTCCGGGACTCCCGGTCCCGGTGGTTTGTCCAAAAATAACGGGACCGGGAAAAATTTTCACATTTAGCAAATGAATTATTCCAAATTGGTTTTTCTATTAATTTTCTCCATTTCATTAATTTCAACAGCAAAAGAGGCAAAACCATTGGTAAGGATTTAATTTAATTCAATTAAATTAATTTACAGTTTAATGATGACAATGTGCTGCTCGCATTTGTGAAGGGATCATCAAAATTTGAGCATTTTTTGGCTGATGAAAAATTCGATTATAATCAGTCGAAGAAGGAAATTTTGGAGCAAAAATATAAGAAAAAATTGGGCCTTATTTTTTTCATGAGAAAGCATTGGCATTGTGCCAAAATTGGGACCGAGTTGTTCAGCTCCTTGACAAACGATTGATTGCTCGCGGCGCGAATGGTGGCAAAACATTTAAAGGCAATGATCGGATGCCAAAGGGAGCAAAGCGCGAAAAGGGCGGCAAAGGTCGACAGAAGGGACGGCATTGGCACAATTAAGCCCAATTTGATCAAATGGGACTGATTTTAGCTAAATTGACAGCTATTGATTAAATATGAAAAAGTCATATCTATAATTTTTTGCTCAAAACACGCGATTTGCTATTTTATTTAAATGAATCGGTGGACGAAGCCAATGGGAAAAGCGATGGCAATGGAAATGAATCATCCCACCAATCCGTTTATCACTTTTTAAAAAAAGGATGTGAGAAGAGGAAATTTTATTTCGGCACAATTTTGACACATTTTTGGCGGAAATGCTCAAAAGAGCGGAGGAAGGGTCACTATACTTCCCAATTCTGATAACCGATAATGGCGGTTCATTGATGATTGAACAGATGGCGTTTGAATCGTATTTTTTGGTAATTTCTTATTGAAGCGAATATTTTCAGACCGGAGAGCGCCTATTTGTAGAATTTGTTAGAGGTCAGCCCTATTTTGAACAATTTTGCTGCGATTTGGAAAGAGATGGTAAATTGAGGGATTTTGTCATGGCCCAAGAAGCCACTCTTCTCGAAGAAAAGCAAAATTATTTGGCAAAACAATATGAGACTTACTTCGGCATTTTGTATTTGATGCGACACAATTGGCATTGTGACAAAAAAGGGGAGGAAATTGGGGAAGAAAAAAGGCGGACAAAATGCGAAAGATTTCGCAAATACACAGACATTGTGTACGAATATTTGTTCAAAGTCTATGCAAAAAGTAAGGAAGGAATTACGGTAGAATATAATGTTGTTTGGCATACTGTAGGTTTAAAATTAAATTATTATTTTTAGGAAATTAATTAATTTTTTCAAATTTAAAGCTGAAGAGCCTTTTTTTCTTTTTTTTTTGCTTCTCTTTCTTTTTTCTTTTTCTTCCATTCTTTTCGAGCCTCCACAATCCAATGGATGAGATAAGCTATAAATTATTTAAAAAAAGGTTGGATAAATTTAAAAGCTCAATTTAAAAAAAAATTTGCATTTACGGCTAATTATCCTTGGGCATCCGTTTCTTCTCATCAGCAAATGAATTCAGCTCAATTTTGTCTTTGTTGCATTTGTCGGATTCACAGATTTCGCAGCTTTGTTTTAGCGGGCTGAGACACGGGACGACAATGGCACAATCGCTTTTGCCTTTGCCCGCTGCGCAACCATTGATCACAAATTTGGCATTGCCACTTTCTGTTAAAAGCAAATTAATAAATTATTTATTTTAATGAAAACAATTGCACTTATTATTTATCTCAATTATTCCCATTCCGTAAAACCTAAAGCCTTGCAAACACTTTTCGGGAATGGCATTTGTGCGTCATGCACCCAAATCCGTTGTGGCATTCAATGGTGTTGTTCATGCCAAAGCCTCCGGTCAAACTGGCAACGAGCAAATGCAATTTGTCGGGAGTGCCGTTGATGCGAATGGCGCTGAAGCATTTTATCGCGGTGCCGGGAAGGACAAGCGAAAAGAGCAAAAGGACGGACAAATGGCCAAAGAACGCAAATTGGACGAAAGACATTTGGTGGGTAAAAGCTGAACAATTAATTAAATGAATGAAAATATTTATTTATTTAGTAGAATAATAATAATTCATCATTTGTAATGGACTAATAACGATAAGCAAAATGCATTTAACACCAAATCATTAAATGGAATTACCAAAGGGAATGAAGTGCAAATTGTGCGATTAGTCATTATTAAAGTGGAAAATAAATGTAATGAATTTGTTTTTTATTTTTTCATAAAAAATATTTGAAAAATTGGCTTGGAATTGCGTCCTCACTCAAAATTGATGGATGAGGCCGACAATTAGCAGCACATTTTGAAAAAAAATATATACCAGTCACTTGAATTTATTTAAAAAATAATATACATGAAACACAATATGAAGAATAACAAAAAAGCGAATTTTAAAAATAAAACCACAACAATCAAATAACAAAATATGGTCGTAAGTGATGGATGAGTAATAAATTAATTAATGCCACCAATCCCCGGGGCATTGCCGCTTTTTTCGCCCCTTTCATTGCGCACCATTCTCCGCTTCTTCCCCGCCGCTGCGCTTCTGCTGCTCTCCCTCCCTCTCCTCTTCGTCCGTCGTTTTGCCTTCGTTTTCGATTTCGCTACCGGCGATCAAACGGACAGTGAGCTGATCGAACAAACTTCCCTTGCACCTAAGGGCACAAACAATTCAAAATTAAATGACGACATTTGGGCTCAGTCAGCACAATCATTTAGGATCACAACTTTTTTATAGCCAAAGAAATTTTCCGAAGTCTTTTATATCACTTTGATCAGTTCTCGGTTCCCGGTAAAACTGGACATCCTAAAATACACTGGAAATCGGGAAAATTCCCAAAATTTAGGTTTTTTTTTTGGAAAATTTCCCTGAGTGTATTTGGGGTATCCTTAATTGCTCCAAGGCTAATTAGAAATCCCGATGCTTTTCTCAATCAAATGAAAACCAAAAATAAAAAATAAATAAAATAATTTAGATTGATGACAAGGTATTCCTCGCATTTATTAAGGGACAATCCAATTTTGAGGCTGCGCTTTCCCTCCCCCCGGCCCTTCTCCGTCGTCGTTCTTCAATTTGAGCACATAGCCCCGCTCGATGAGTTGGAAACGGCGCGACAAATTCAACTTCAAAACGGTATTAATTTAGAAATTTAAATTTTGAAAAAAATTCGGTACTTCTAGGTTTTGTCACCCTCCCACCTGAATTTTTTTTCCAATAATTTTTTCTAGGCTAATATTTGGACATTTTGTACGGCTATTTATTCTATGTGTACACTGAAGGTTGAGCTTTTCTTAGGGAAGAAAGGGCCGAGAAATTTTGCTTTTTTTCAGATGACGAACAACCACAGGGATTAATGCCGCTGCATAATTTTTAAATTGAAAATTTCGGGACACTAATTGATTTCGTGAAAATTTTATTCATTGATTACAGTTGCAAATAATTAAATATATTCGAAATTTTTGAATACACTTTTCTAAATTAATAAAATTTGAAAAACCAAAACTTGGTTAAAAAAAAATTACAAAAATTTCGGCCGAGATAAAAAACAAATTTAGTGGAAATTTTTTGAAAATTTTTAACCAAGTTGCCAAGAAATGTGATCGCGTCAAAAATTTTTTTTATTGTATTTTTGTTTAAAAAATTTGTGAATTTTCATGAAAAATTTAAATGAAAAGGATGAAAAGTGAAATGGAAGGAAATTCAGAAGCGGATAGCGACGAGGCAAAGATGAAGCTGATGATGATGAGTGCCAAAAGTGCCGCATTTGGCGACAAATTTGGCACCCTTTTGGACTCGCCATTTTATGGCCCGACAACACAACTGATGCCCACCATGTCCAATTAAGATATAATGGCAACCGATATTAAAACTATTTTACTTCGACTGTCTTCAATTGAAATTTCATGTTAAACTAAATTTGTTTACTGGGAGGAGGCGAATTGCCTGCTCCTTCATTAACTACACCACCTTCTTTTCCTCCAGGAACCGTTTTGCCGACAAATCCGCGTCAACGCCGTACGATGGGTGGCACTGCTGCAGCCACTGGAAAGCAGAAAATTCAAATAGATAAACAGCTGATTCAAGGGGCCCGTTAATTGGAGAGTCCAGGTAAACAAATTAGTGAAATATAAGGGGTAAAAATTAAAGCTGGGCGGAAAACCCGGGCTTTCAATAAATGCCCTCCGCCACCTCCATGCCGTCGATGGGCGAAATGGTAAAGGAACAATGCCGACGGCGACAGTCTAAACAGAAGCAGCACCGTCGCCCATTGTTGTGGCGGTCGCATGCTTCGGTGCCGTTTTCGTCATTGATTTGGTGCCAAAGTTTTTGTGGGCCATCGACCGGCGCCGCCGACTTTGCCGATTGTTGAGACAAAAGCTCCATCAAATTTGTACTGTTGTGCCTTTGCATAAAAAATGTTCAAAAAGAATCGAGTAAAATGGAAAAATGGAAAAAACTTTTGAGGTCACAAAATTTTCTCAATTGTCTTTATTTTAACTCAAGAAGTTTAGTGAACAAAATGAGGAAAAATGAAGTGAACAAAATGGACAGGAAAGAATTACAAGAAAAACAAATATTTTGGCTCATCTGAGACTGATCGACAGAATAAAATAAAAAAGACAGTGCACTTATATCACGGAAAAAAGAAATGATAGGTAATTAGAATTAGTGATCATTAGGCTTGGTGTGAACTAAAAACATTTTCAGGTAATTAAGGGACGGTGAACAAAATGCTTTTGTCATTTTGTGCCATAAACGAAAATTTAAGGTGTTTTGGCACAAAATACAACTTTTGTTGGACATTGAAACGACTGTAACTACCGAAACTTTCGAAAAATTTATGCAACTTCTAGAATTAATTTCCTCACTAACAGTCTCGGCAGAAAATTTTGTCATTCTTGGAGATTTTAATTTTACTAATATTCACTGGAACCAAAATGGCCCTTTCTCTATCCAAAATAATTTGACAAAGTTCAAAAATTTAGCCTTAATATTTTTTAAAGAATTAAATTGGAAAACTTAATAAAATCCATAACAAAAGTAAGAAATGAGAATCGTGAGACAAAATGCTAATCGATGCAATTTAATTTGAGAACGATAGAGTCAACTGGACCACACATTCCTTCACTGTTTATTTATTCGATTCATAACATTCTCAATAACTCACTGGTACAAAAAGTCACATTCAAACATGGTTTTTTTGTATTTATTTAATTTTCAGCCAAATTTCGCAACTTAATTAATTTTTGAGGGCATTACATTTGTTTAGTGAAAGTGGCACAGTTATGCCGGTTCAATTTGAGCACCAGCGATGAATACAATTTGGAAAATTGAGAATTTCCCCATCCCACGGTGATAAAACCTTAATAATGTTTGCGCTGGGAAAATGCAGCGTTAATGCTTAATGCTACCGGGACGCATAAAATGTTAAAGTGACGAGCAAATATTATACTCTGACCTATGCTTGAAAGGATAAACAATCAATTAAGGGGCGAGAAGAAGATTAAATCTGATCAAAGCACATTAAAAAAAGTAGAGGACTGATCAATGTCGATTAAAAGTGATCAACAGTGAATGAATGCTCATTGTCAGGAAGAAATATAATTTATGAATCAAAATATGATCAGGAGAATAACAAAGGTGGTACAATTTGCTGTGGAATAATGAGATAGGATCAACAATTTCAACAATTATTTGTTTGGCTTTTTATTGCGTCCAACAAAGTGATCAGTGCCGTCCCCACCACCACTCACATCCTGCAGCAAATCCTGCGCACTGATCGCCTTCAGCACTTGCTTTTTGCTGGTCTCCTGAATTTCGCCGGCCAACAAAAACTCGTCCAAAATGAAGTAGGCCTTCTCGAAGTTGAAGATGATGTCCAACTCGCAAACACTGCCAAAATAACGGTCCAACAGCTCCACATAACGGTGGATGACCTCCAGACAAAGCAACTGAACAAAGTTCGGGGCGAATTTGAAAAAAATTACCGTAAAAATCGAGTCGAATTTCAAAAACAAATTTCGGAATAAGCAGCGAACCAAGTGATAATTACAGACTTAGAAACTTTTTCAAGAAAAATCTTATTAAGTTTTTTATAAGAAAATTACAAGAAAAAAAATGTTTCAGCGTTTTTTTGGAAATTTTTTTCTTGAAAAATCTTAGTCATTCATCATAAATTTCAATTCATTCACCTCATTGTCCGTCTGCTCAATGGCGCAGCAAAAGTAAAGCGAAGCGTAACTGAGAAATTAAATTATTTATTTTAAATTGGTTTTCAATATGGCACACCGTTTGTACACAACTTTCGTGTCCTTATACTCGAGGAATGCGCACATTTTGGGCTTCCGTGACAAAATGGTGGTTACCAACTCGCGGGTGATTTTCTTTTTTGCCTGAAAATGCAGTCTTTTTTAAACAATTTTGTAAGAGCTAATAGTGAACGGCAAATGCATAACGGTAAAAACAACCGGTTTTTCAGAGATAGTCGGTCGGTAAATCTACCGGTCACAAAAAAGGCCGGTAAATTTTACCGTGCCGCTCACCACTTGTTTAATCTCTAAATAAACCGGGACAAAAATTAAACTAAACAATCAGATAATTAATCACAACGGGCTAGCGCAATTTTGCCATCACAAACAATAAGTAGTCATCCAATGTGAGAGCAGCCATCTAAGCAATTAACCGCTCCCGACCCCACTGTCAATGGTCTGCTCCCGCTGTGTGTGTTGCCCACCTTGTCCGGATATGCGACGTACCACTTCTGCAGACGGAGCTTGCCCTGGCGCGAGAACAGCAGCATGTAATTGATCATCCTTTTAATAAAAATGGGCAAATTATGGTAAATGAAAACCGAGAAAAAAAGGGTATTATAAAACCAAATCCCATCGAAAAAACATAGACAAACAGACGCATGCGCCCCAAGACTTTTTAATTATGCAAATTAGCTTGATTCATAATAAATTTATTGCTTCTTGGACATAATTAGGAACTAATGGTGGATAATGACAGAAAGTTCCAAGTCAAAGAAGCAAATTTTTAAAAAGACAAATGCCAATCAAATTCTATCATAAAATTGTTTCATCACAGTTCACAATCAGCAGTGGGATAATGAATGTATAGAATTTTTACAGGTATTTGTGTGGCATTTTTGAAAAATCACAAAATGTTAATTGATCAGTGGTGCCTTTGAGTGACGGAAAGTGCGCTGAGCAGCCAAGTGACACTGCGCTTCACGTTGATGTTGTGAAGGGCCTGAAAATTGGGAAATGCAAAACCGAAGACTAAGGCATTGAATTCTGAGGAGGAATAAAACCAAATGAATTCTGAAAAAAGTTTTAACCATTGCATGAAAATTCCTTCAAAAAATCGGTAGAAAAATTTTTCAATTTTTTTGAAATTTCTTATAAAAAACTTTATACAATTTTTTTATGAAAATTTCTAAGTTGGAGCCCGTAGGGCACTGAAAGTAATTGATTTTAATTCGGCGGTAAAATTTTGTCCAGTTCCAGTAATAATGGTCTTGAAAAGTTTGCTCACAACCAAAATTGTGTACTATTTGAAATAATCCTGCAAAAAAGAGCTGTGGGCTGAATGAACACGTCAGACCACTTAGAATAGGTGATCCAACATTGACTCCGCATCACTTAAAGTCTCACTCCTCTTGGAAGGTCCCCAGGTGTCCGTGGGATTTCCGAATGAAATTTGCATCACTCTCGCTTTCTCTTGCTCTTCTTAAGAAAAATTCCTTCCTCATTCCCTTTGTTGCTTTTTCTCTTCCTCTTCCTCTTTATCTTTCTCTTCCACTTTCTGTTCCTCTTCCACTTTCTCTTCCGCTTTCTGTTCCTCTTCCACTTTCTCTTCCACTTTCTGTTCCTCTTCCACTTTCTGTTCCTCTTCCACTTTCTGTTCCTCTTCCACTTTCTGTTCCTCTTCCACTTTCTCTTCCACTTTCTGTTCCTCTTCCACTTTCTCTTCCACTTTCTGTTCCTCTTCTTCTCTTCCGCTTTCTGTTCCTCTTCCATTTTCTCTTCCACTTCCTCTTACACTTTCTCTTCCACTTTCTGTTCCTCATCCACTTTCTCTTCCGCTTTCTGTTCCTCTTCCACTTTCTCTTCCGCTTTCTGTTCCTCTTCCACTTTCTCTTCCACTTTCTGTTCCTCTTCCACTTTCTCTTCCACTTTCTGTTCCTCTTCTTCTCTTCCGCTTTCTGTTCCTCTTCCACTTTCTCTTCCACTTCCTCTTACACTTTCTCTTCCACTTTCTGTTCCTCATCCACTTTCTCTTCCGCTTTCTGTTCGTCTTCCACTTTCTCCTCCACTTTCTGTTCCTCTTCTTCTCTTCCGCTTTCTGTTCCTCTTCCACTTTCTGTTCCTCTTACACTTTCTGTTCCTCTTCCACTTTCTGTTCCTCTTACACTTTCTCTTCCACTTTCTGTTCCTCTTACACTTTCTCTTCCATTTTCTGTTCCTCAGTCCGAATTTTCACAATTTTCCCGGGACATGGTCCAGCACATTTAGCTACAACAAAGTTGAGAAGCTAATAGCGCCTTGTAAACGGGAAAACCCAACGGAAGAGGGAATTGAACCAGCGCCAGACAAAAGTAATTACAGAGAGACAGACCACTGGACTTTATGTTCCTCGACATTGGCAAGTTCCGCTTTCTGTTCCTCTTCCACTTTCTGTTCCTCTTCCACTTTCTGCTCCTCTTCCACTTTCTGTTCCTCTTCCACTTTCTCTTCCACTTTCTGTTCCTCTTCTTCTCTTCCGCTTTCTGTTCCTCTTCCACTTTCTCTTCCACTTCCTCTTACACTTTCTCTTCCACTTTCTGTTCCTCATCCACTTTCTCTTCCGCTTTCTGTTCGTCTTCCACTTTCTCCTCCACTTTCTGTTCCTCTTCTTCTCTTCCGCTTTCTGTTCCTCTTCCACTTTCTGTTCCTCTTACACTTTCTGTTCCTCTTCCACTTTCTGTTCCTCTTACACTTTCTCTTCCACTTTCTGTTCCTCTTACACTTTCTCTTCCATTTTCTGTTCCTCTTCCACTTTCTCTTCCGCTTTCTGTTCCTCTTACACTTTCTCTTCCATTTTCTTTTCCTCTTCCACTTTCTCTTCCGCTTTCTGTTCCTCTTCCACTTTCTGTTTCTCTTCCACTTTCTGTTATGGAGGAGACCCGAGGAAAGACTAACAACACAACATATTTTTTGGTTTGAGAAAATTGCAAATTTCAAAAAAATTAGGGAAATGGATTTAAGGGAGCAGGACAAAAACGTCGCCGGGAATAATGTCGCTGCAAATGTTTTTTTAAGAAAAAAAATCAAGAAAAATTATCAAAACTTCTAGTTACTTAGCCTAATTCGAAAAAATTCTTTCAAGTTTTTTCTGGAAAGTTACGGCGACACATTTTGGGGTGTACCCGGATTTAAAGAGCGGAAAATGAAAGTGCGCATTGCTTTCGTCCATCGATGGGAAAATGTTTAAATGAATCCCATTTTGTCCATTCCTTTCTCCCTACCCATGTTCTGTTGGGGTTGTTGTCGCTGCTGATGTCGTCGGCGTTTGTTCTTCCATGGCATCGTCTGACGAAGTTTTGACAGATTAGACAATTTAAAGAAAACAAATTTTAATGGGTAGTGCGTCAACTGCGCAAAGTTTTCCCCCTTATTCACAATTCGTTTGTGCCGCGCAATTTATTGTAAAAAAATAACATTGGTAAAATTTATTTTTTAAATTGCAAAACTTCCAGAAAGGATTTTTGGAAAATTAAAATATTTAGAAGAAATTTCGGAAAATCCTCATAGCTATAGTATTATTTATAGGTTTATTTTTGAAATGCAAATTTTTTGACACCAAATGGTGTGGGTACTCCAAAAAAGCCACCGTTCGGTAGGTAAAAGGGAAATTATTATAATTTTTATTTTAAATTATCTATTATTACTAATTTTGACTAACTCGTCGTCAATTTGCCCTCCAAGTCGCATTTGTTGAACAGAATCATCAGCGGAAGCTGGCAAATGCGTTCGACCGCAAAAATGCTCTCTAAAAAAGATTTATACTCCCAAAAATATAAATGCCAAAGTGAAAAAAACTACATTATGGCATTACACCAAACCATTAAAAAATCTTAAAACTGCGGGGACAATCGCCGGGAATTTGTAAAGTAAATTGGGCTCATGTTGATAGTTGCTAGCACTTTTTGTCCAAGTGAAATGCCAACATTTTTCGATATTAATTTTAATGGCATTTTTATTTAAAAAATTTGTAATTCCCCCGCCCCTTACAGCGCACCGCAAATTTTGTACAATTTATCGAATCATCTTTTGGAAGAAATCCCGATCAAAGGTGCTTGAAATCCCTTTTTAGGGCACTTCCCGGACCCGGACCCAAACAACCCTGGTATCATTCGAAAGCCAAGAGTTTGTAGATCATGCGAAATTGTTTCGATTTTTGATTTGACCCTTTTTAGGTATGCAAAAAGCGTTCAAAAATGGGACACCCAAACCGCCAAATAAGAGTGCCACAGGGGACGGAGTTCCGCCTGACCGCCGAGGTCCCACACATTGAGCACGGCACCAGCGAGAGGGACACGGACATCTGTGAACAAAATGGCAAATCGGTTACAAAACATGTAAATTTTGGCAAAATGTAAAAACTTACGATTCAGCCCGACGGTGGAGGACAGTTTGGCCAAATTCCGGCACCGGTAGTGCCGGTCAAAGTGCGCTTTCAGTCGCTCAACATAAGCCTAATCCAATGGAAAAATTGTTAGGAAAGATTTTAGAAATAGGCATTTAAATCGACGCTGAATTTGGTGGCCCATTGTTAATTTTTTAATTAAATTTGTATTCCTTTTTATAAATACGGCCGGCACGTATCACTTTTTTGTGGAAAATGCCATCCAAAAATAAGGAATTTTTACATAATTATTTAAGCAAACACCGTTTTTCCTGCACCGTCCAAGCCGAACAGTGCGACAAAATATTCCTCTTTGCGCGTCATTTCGCCGTACGCCCCGCGGAACAGAGAAAACATTTGGGGAGGAAAAAATGGCAAAAATTGGTGGCACAACAAATGACATTCAACGGGAAACCAACGCAAATGGAATTTATATAATCATACAAAATAAAATTATAAATAAAAATAATTATTGAAAACACTCGAAATTTAAACATTTAAAATTAAAAAAAATGCAATCTTTCCGATTTTATAGTCAATATGCACTAATAGCAAATCATAATGTTGTTGGATTAACACTTAAAAGTGTTGCTCGCCCGCATGGAGGGGATTGTTTTTTTAAGAATGTTAACTTGTGCAATTTAAAAAGAAAATGGTTTTTGGAGCCTTAATTACCGGCAAAAAAAAGCCATGTTCCACTCGCACTCTCTTCCTTGTCAACTTTTAGAATTTTGATTTTAAATATTTTTAGTGCTGTTTTCTCGCCCTCGTCCCCTCCATTTTAGGCAACATTTTTTCGTGTAAATGAACCCGTCCAAATAAAAAAAAATTCCATCCATTTTCCATTGCATTTTATGAACATTTCTTTCCATCATCCGTGCTGTTGTTGTTGCTGCATTTTTTGCTCCACATTCTTGGCCAACTGTTTGCTGTAGTTGCGGTACTCCGGCTTCAGCTCCCACATGGACCGGTGCGGTGCGCTGTCGTGGTACAGGCCGATGTCGTTGAGCTGCAAATGTTGTAAATAAAATATGAGAAAATGGGCAGAACAATACAGGACATTACTCAAAGTGAGTCGTAAAAGCTGGAAACTAATTAAAAGTCTGGCATAGTAAATGTTGGGGTCCCGTATTGGCAAAACTTGAAGGCCTCAAACTTCTTATGCATTTACCCAATCCGTTAATTACAGGAAGTAATGATTAAATTAAAAATTCACCTAATTAGCAAAATTAAAAATGAACAAATGCTTTACCACTTCTCGCACAACAGTGGCCGGTTGATTGACGATGCGTTGAAGGTCCGCTTGTCTAAAGGAGAAGAACAATTAAAATTTTGTATAAAAACAAAATGTGCCAAAATACTGGCTAATTTTGCCCGGGTATAATTTTCTAAAATACCAATTCGTTAAAAAGGAATTTCTTTTACTATAACGGAAATTTGGATTTGGACCCCGCTGATGCTGCTGTCAGTCAATATTATCATACATAAAAAAAGGTGGGGGGGGGGCAAAATTTTTGCGAAGGGGGGTCGGCCGCCGACGACCTTTTTTTTTTTGCTTTTCAAAAATCTTTTTTTTCGGCGCGGTTTTTCCAAAAAAAATTTTGGAGAACGGGGATGTCGGCGGTGTCGATAGGCGCGCGCCGCCGGGAAAATGTTTGAAATTTTTAATGCGGTTTGTTAACAAATTTTGTCAAAAAATGGCCAATTTTTGCGATTTTAAGCCAATTTTTTAAGAAAAATGAGATTTTTGGGGTTTGGCGGTGCCGCTAGGCGCCGCCGGGAAAATTTTTTTGGATTTTTAATGAAAAAATTGTATGAATATTATAATGCTATTAAGTGGAAGAATTACCGGTAGAACTGATGGCGCTCGAACGCGTTGAACAGCAGACTGACCACCTCGTCCCGCTCCAGTCGAATGGCCCTGGTGCCCTCCTTGCGCTGCTTTTCCTTTACCTGTAAACAGGAAATCCAATTGCTTTTCAAAAAACAAAATAGGGTCTCCTTGGGTTTTCGGAACCAATGGAATTTTGCAAAATTTGCCTGGTGTTCCTGGTGCGCGTTCACCGGCTTGAATTTGACCACCGCTCGGTCCATTTGTTTGACGGTTTTCTTCGGCTGGCTGACCCGTTGGATTTGAGCAATTTTCATGCGCATATAATCCGTGGAATTCGGCGGTTGACAATCCGCACGGCAAACAATCTGAGAAAAGCGGACTTTTAGGTTTTTTTGTCAGAAATAAAAGGATTTATTAATTCACAACGAATCAAAAAGGAAAAACTTGAAATTAATGGTTATTTTCCACAAAAATGGCAAATTTTTTTTGATTCATAGTCTTTAATAAATTACAAAAATTTTGGCCAAGAAACCCCCCCCCCAATTTTTCCCACCCGTCCTTCGATGCTCAATTTGCCGGTCCGCAAGTCCGCCTCTTCCTCAAGCGCTGATTTGTCCTCAGACAAAACGGCCATTGACTGACTGTTCAAATCACTGCAAAAATGAAGTTAGAAATATGCTAAAACCAATAATTTATGCAAAAAAAAACAAACAAAATATCATTTTTACACTCATTTAAGTAATGATTTTTTGATGTTTTTTAGTCTTTTTACAGAACTTTTCGATGTTGTGTTAAAATTAAATTCTGAAACGTACAAAAGGCAAACAAAGAAAAATGAGAAACGAACCAAAAAAACAACGGAATTTTGGATTAAAAAACCCTGACCAAGCGGAGCTTATTCATTTACTATATTTGTCAACTGGAAATTCTGGTCAACTTTTCCAATAAATATGTTGAATATTTTCACACCGAATGATGAATTTGTGTTGGGTTGGGATTTGCATCGCGTTTTGAGTCGTCGTCGTGGAAGGAGCGGCCGCACGCACCGGCTGAGGGATGGACTGACTGAATTTTACAAATTCAAAATTTACAAAAACCAATTTTGGACAATATTCTGGGCCTTTTAAGTCTTCAAATGCCTGTATTTCTGCAGCGAATTTTGGCTGGACGAGGCGGAGGAGGAAGCGAACGACAAATGCGACGCCGGTTGTGGCGGTGCCAATTGGCCGGCAATTTCACTGTGAAAGGTTGTCTCGCCACGGCCGGTGACCAATTTGCCGACCACGCCGCCCGCATTCTGTTCCCAAACCTAAAAATCCAGGAATTGATGTTTTTCCGCTTTTGTTGAACCAATAATCTCTGAAACCTTCGTATTTTATTTTAAATATTGAGAAGCCTCAATAAAATGCTGACACACCTCTTTAGTTGAGTGGGCCCAATTTTCAGGACCCCAAAAAATTGCCGTGAAAAACCTCAGACAAATAGCGCGGCACTTTGACAAGCCAAACGCCCCGCGATGCCTTCTCAGTGTTCACCATTGACTGTTGCTCATCGCTTTGGCGTTTTTCCTCTGGCGGCCGTTTTTTTGGCGCTGCCGTCGACGACGTTGTGCCGGTACTCATTTAATTTATTGTCAATTCGAATGATTGTTTGTTCCTTCTTTATGTTGAAATAAATACAAATCAAGGGTTTTAAAGTAGATGATTTTCAAATTCATAATAACTAGGGTTGTAAATTATATAGATTAACATATTTTTTCTGCGCATATGCTATGAAGAAAGGGGCTCAAAAATAGCATTTCTACGTTAAAATTTTTTGATTTGGTGAAGGTTTTTAGTCCATATAAATACATATTTTGGGGGTTTTCGGGAATAAATCCATATTTCGCCATTTTTGCCTTTTTAATCCATATTTTGGCCATTTTTGGCAAATTTTCACAAAAAAATGCAAGAGCGAAAAATGCACCCCTAAAGATGGACTTTTTGGAAATTTTTAAAAATTACACCCCAAAAAATCCGAAAAATTTGTTTTCGTCAGGGATGGAGCGCGACACGCGATGTTCGCGGCTTTTTTTTCCGCGATCGGCGATTCGCGACCGCGGCATGCGCACCGCACTGCGGGATTTTAAATCCGCGATGCGCGATCCGCAAGATTTGTTAATCCGCGGCAATTTTCATATGATTTTAAAAAGAAAATTTTTATTGAAGCGATTATTTTAAATATAAATTATTTAAAAGTTTGGCAATTGAAAAAAATGCCGCAAAAAAAAAGGAATTTTTAAAAGGCAAAAAAGTCGTCGCTTGGTTGCAAAAATTGGCCTTTTTGATGAAATTTTTTGATCCCAACTGAACAGGACAAATTGAGCATTAATAATCTAAAAAACCAGCCATTTTTTTGTTGATAATCTTTTAACAAATTAAACTCAAATCCTATATAATAAAGTTGAGTGTTTGTATGTATCCGCCTTGCTTTGAATTGGCGTGGCGTTTTGTTATTATTTTGCGTTAAAAAATGATTTGAAAATGAAAATGTTTTTGTTTTGTTTTGCGTTAAAAAATGATTTGAAAAATGGAAATGTTTGGTTTTGTTTTTTATTTGTTCTGATTAATTAATGCATTTGCATAGTATTTTATGTCTATGCTTATAGTTAGTCTATTATTGTGCTTTAGTCTTTGTCTATTTTTTATGATTTAGCCAAAAATGAATTGTTTACTTAATTTGAATTTTCTACAGGTTTGATATATTGACTTTCTCTCTGCCGCTTCGGCATTTTTTTTTCATCAACGGCCGGTCGGCCATCCATGTCTTACCCAATACTTTTGATGTGTGATTTTAGTTGAAGTTTGTTTTGTTTGGTTTTTATGCAAAATTATGTTTATAAAATTTAGATATGACATGAAGAACTAAAGTTTTATGATCGCTCATGGTTTTGTATTCGTTGTGAATTCATTCACAAGTTTGAAATCTGCCGTGGCCATCATTCAACAGCTTGCCCAGATTGAGTTTAAGTGCCTCATCAAAGTTTATTGGGATTAATTTGTTTCGAATTATATTTTGCTTTGTTATGTTAATTATTATGTAAAATTTAGAAATGAGAACCATCATATTGAAGAAATGCTGTTGGCTTACAATTGGTTGTGATTTCATCTCTGAAGTGTTGAACCTGTCGGTCGGCCACTCAACTTTTTGCTCACTTTCCGGGCGCCGTGTGCACGCCGAGCCGCGTCGTGTCGACCAGCGACGGGAGCACCGCGCCCGGGTCGGGGAAGCCGAGCAGACGCAAAATGGGACGGCCCCACTCGGCCTAATTAATGCAGAACAAAATCAATTAATGTATAATTAGAGTTAAATGCATGGACAATGATTAACTACACTGGGAAAATGAATGAGCAATCACCGTGAACGGGTCGAACATTCCGGTGGAAGAAGCACTGGAAGGTTCGGTGACAAAGCTTTGATCATCACAGCCGCTGAGCTTCATCATAAGCCATGTGTCCAGACAACCAAGCGCAAGCTGGTTGGTTTCCTCTGTGACTTTCGTGTGAGACACTAATGTGTGTCATGCTTTTGATAAAACATTAGTGGTTTGTTCTGTGACTTTCGTGTGAGACACTAATGTGTGTCATGCTTTTGATAAAACATTAGTGGTTTGTTCTGTGACTTTAGTGTGACACAATAATGTGTCTTATGTTTTTGATAAAACAATAGTGTTTGTTAGTAGTGACCCCTGTACTTTTGTCGCCCCTTTTGGCGCTAAATTCAAATTTGAATTTTCGCGTCGATACTCTGTGGGTGGAGGGACGCTTGCTGGGGGTTGGGCCATAGGGTGTAAGACTTTTTATTATTATTTAAATATTGTTATTTAAATATATATTTTTAAATTTAAATGTTGTTATTTAATAAATAAATTTAAATGTGAATTTTCACACCGATGCTCTGTGGGGAGCTGGGGAGGGACGCTTGCTGGGGTTGTGCTGTAGAGTGTAAGGCGTATTTAAATGTTATTTTAAATGCAAATAGATATTTTGTTTTCTAAAATTTAAATAAATAAAATAAATGCAAATGTGAATTTTCGCGTGGATGTCTCCGGGGAGGGACGCGAGCTGGGAGGGGAGGGCTGTAAAACCAATTAACGTGTGCGAATTGTTTATCGGTGGAAAAGTAAAGGATAAGCGGAAATGGTATAATTTAGGAGGTAATTCTTGTTCCACGAAAGGAATGTGTTCCGCTGACAGCTCAGCCCAATGCCGACCAAAGATCCTCTCGACTTCGTTTCAGCGACTAAAATCAAAAAAAAAAGGGAAATGCGTTCTTTTTGGCGAAAAACGGCTACAAGTCCGTTTGCTCTCTGGCGCTGCTACCTGCCCTTCGTATTGCGTCCACAATTTGTGTCCACAGCTGTTCCGGCTCCATCTCCATTCGGTTGTCGCTGTCCGACGAGCACAACAATTTGATGCTCTCCTCGTGGCCATGGATCAGTGCACAGCCCGCGGAGGGGGAGACGTCGAAAACGCACAGCTAAACAGTAAACAGCACTTTACTACGCAAAAAAGGAGGCGAGTGGAGGAGGAGCACGGTTGGTCCGCGGCCGTCTTATTAGGGAAAGTCCTTTACATTTCTAGTTAAAAAAGGGGGGAGGGGCAACCGTAAGCACAACATCGCACAACGGCTGAGGTGCCGGGGCATCGTCAATCGGGACAGGCCCAATTTGGAGTGCCGGAGGCGCAAATTGCTGCTGCTGCTGCTGCTGGTGTTGCAGATACGGTTGGAAAGCGAACTGTAGCGGAGGAAGTACCAAAGGCATTGCGAATGGTGGGAAGACGGGCAGTGGTGGCATGCGCATTTGCAAAGTGCTGATCGCCTGTTGGACGGCAGCTGAAAGCATCGGCGGCGGTTGTTGGTGCTGTGTTGCCGGTGCGCAATGTGTCAATTGTTGCTGCTGGTGCTGCTCCTCCTCGACATGTTGCTGCTGCTCCTCCTCCTCCTCGACATGTTGCTGCTGCTGCTCCTCCTCTTCCTCCTCCTCGTCAGAGTTCCCCTCGGTGCGCACTACCACCTCCACAATGGGCGATGGAACCCGGGGGAAAACCTGGTCCTAAATCAAAAATTTGGCTGTTGCCATGTCATGACTCATCATTACCAAGGGTACCCTTTCTGCATTGCGCACCCCGAACACCTCAAAGTTCTCAGGGTAGGCACCACCGACCCGGGCTATTTCGCTAAATTCCTGATGTTTATTTGCTGATTTTCGCCCCAATTTCCTCACATTTGGCGGGCCCTCTCGATGTCGATGGCACCACCAACAGCTGCATGGGTATACACAGCGTCCATCAGACGAGCGAGGGTATACCCAATCTATAAAATGCATTTCAATTCTTAAATCCCCGTTCTCGCTAATTTTACATGGCTGAGAACTTCCTCATCTTTGAGGTACTGGTGGTCAGATGATTGGTACCTAATTAGGTACCAATACCTCACAGCATCGCAGATGAGACATGGCGCCTTGTCGTACAGGGCCAAAGACGTCACTTCATACTCAGTGGTGCCATCGTCCTCTTCTGCTCGATCGTCAGCGTCCTGATCCGGGTGTCGATGTTGACACTAATAAATAAATTTGTCCATTAAAAAAATGAGGTAGTTGCGAATGGCTTCTAACTCATTTTGCGCACCGACCTGAAAATTCAGTATAGCAAAAAATGTTAAAATACAGACAAATTTGGCAAAATACCCCATTTATTTTACTATGAAAAAGTGTACCTTAAAATACTGAAGTTTTGCCGCCGAAGGAAGTGGGTCCTGGCAATGAAAAAGATGAAAGAAATTCAAAGCGTAAGTGTAAATTTAAAAAATATGCTTACAAAAAGCGCATTGGGCGCCGGAATCGCTTGGCACTGCCGCAAATAATCGGGCCATGAAAAATCGCCTTCAGTTTCTAAAAATGTGAACGAAAAATGAGAATTAAAGGCGGAATGGTATGATGGAAAAGGAACTTTAGCATTTGAAAAATTTTCAGCGTTTTTTTTTGGAAAAATTTAGTAATTCATTCGACCTCTAAAGACTATTAATGAGCGGTGGGGGTCGACTGGGCCCCGGATTAACTGGGCCCCGCCATCTGGGCCCCAAGGGCCAGTCACATTTTCCATTTCATATTGTCAAAAATTATTAAAAGACGGTGTATTAAGCAAAAAAAAGGGTCACTTTTTGAGAAACATTAAACTCAAAAATTCAGCAACGACAACAACAACAACAACCGCACTTCCGACAACTGCGGAGGTGTTTGCAGCGGCAGAATGCGCACCTCCGCCCGCGCATTTGACCGCGTGGATCGCGGTGTGCACAGCGCTGGTGCCGCTTTTGGTGATTGCGGAGGTCTGTTATTAATTTTGGTCATTTATCCGCTAAACCCCTATTCCTCAATTAAGCTTGTGCGCGCCGGATTCAAAGTGCGCAAATTTTTGAAGGACCGCGCCTTCAAAAAGGGGATGCTGCGCCGACATCGCCAGCGTGAGTTTCTCGCTATTACATTTTAGCAAATTGTAATTAACAATTTGTACAGGAATGAGCGCCGCAAGGCGCAACCGCCAGCCGGCAAGCGCGCCGACTCCGCTAATTTTGCCGGCTATGTTGGCCGGCGTTTCTCTGCGCCCGACGGGCGTCAATTTGACTGTGGACCGGGTGGGCAATTTTAATTAAATTAAAATCTTTATATATTTTAATTTCTCACTCATTAAAATTACAATTTAAATTTAAAGGCAGCGGGGCAGCGCCGCGCGAAATGTTCAAATTTAATTAACTATTTGATTCAAAAATGACACTTAAATATACACTAACAACCAATTCACTTTTATTGTAGAGAAGGCGGCCAACTTCAATGGGTTCAGACCTGACTTATGCCCGCCCTAACGATCGAAATGTAAGTTTAATTTGAAAAAACAAAGCAAAGTTTTAAAAATGCCAAATCGAACCCAACTAGGTTCGTAACCAGAAAAAAAACAAAATATGAGAACCCGAAGACTTTTTTTTGCGCTTTGGACCATAAAAACTTTTTTTCCCTATTATTTTTCTTAAACAGTTTTTCACCAAAAAATGTAATTTTGTTATGCATTTTTGGGTCAAATTTTGTCGTCCGGCATGGAGGAATCCTCCCCTGGTTAGTTACGGCCCTGAACCCAACCCTTCGCACTGTCATTCACTGCCCCGCCCCCTCGCCTTGCCAATGGATTGTGCGTTCGCCGCCTTTGTCCTCCGCCACATTCTCTTTCCAATCGTTGAAGATGTCGGGGGACGCATCCAACTTGTCGTACACGGGCTAGCAAATGGAAAGATTGTTGCAAAATGAACAGGTAGAGAAGAGAAGTAGGAATGGAATGCAATCCCCAATTTTTAACTTTTTGCCACTAAAAATGCATGGATTGATGCCCATTGTTTTGTTTGCTCACCCGTTTGCCATGTTTTAGCGCCTGCACAATTTTGGAGCAGTGCTCCACGTATTCGACGTTGGCCAGCAGTCCGTACCCATTGGCGCGTGCCCAACCGACCGGGAAGATCAGCTCGTAGCTCTCGTCGCACCAAATGCCGGTGCGGACCTGGCACAACACGTAAGGCAAAGGTGGCGCTTGACTTAGTGGAAGCTGGTCTAGCGGCAGACGCAATGATGCAGGATGGGACGCGTTGGAAGAAAGCCAAAACCGCGATCAATGTGCTGGCCAATTTGCTTTTGGCGGAATCATTAACAGATGTCTCGCCAACTTTTGATCAACAACAACAACAACAGCTATCGTCAAAAGAGGAGGAGAAGAGGGAGGAATGCACAAACAACAGCAGTGCTGCAGCAACAACTGAATCTGCTCCCGATGGTGATGTAATGGACGATTTCGTCAATAGCATTCAAGCGGCGACAAGCAATATGCAATAGCAAAAAAAGCGCAAAACTCGCTCTGCCCTATATATAAAAGTTGATTACTGCTCGATTTGTCATAATTTTTGAAAATGTTAAATTCTCAATCGTTCAGTAATAAAGATATTTGTTTCAAATTGCCTTGCGGTATAATTATTTCCGGGCCATCCTCGTCGGGCAAAACGGAATTCCTACTAAAATTTATTGCTGAGTGCAATGAACTGATCGCACCCAGTCCCATCTCAATTCTGTACTGTTTTGGTGAGATGAATTCGGCGGTTCCGCTACTGCAAAAGGCGGGAGTTGAGGTGTATTCGGGCGTACCTTCGGAGGAGCTGATTAGGCGCCTTCCCAAACCGATGCTGCTCATTCTCGACGATCTGATGCTGTCAATAGAGGAGCGCTATCTGTCCGATTTGTTCACCAAAAAATCCCATCACCATCAGTTTGCGGTAGTGTTCATCACTCAGAATCTGTTTGAGCGGAAGATCAAGGTGGCTCGCCTTTCGGCGCAGTATTTGGTGCTAATGCGCGCGCCCAACTCGCTGCTGTCCATTCGAAATATTGGAGTTCAGCTTTTTCCGCGTCAACTCGATTTTTTCCTTGACGCCTACCGCAAGGCGACCGCCCGCCCCTATGGCTATTTGCTAATCGATATGCACGCATCATCTGATCCGGCGCTTCGCCTCCGCACCAACATATTTAAAGAGGAGCAGGAGGAGGACGAGGGAACAGTTGTGTTCATCCCCAAAAATGGAGCGGTATAAACGGCAACAACAACGACAACAACAACAACAACGGGCAGTATTTGGACTAATAAAAGATAATGCCAACTGGCTTTGCGCACTGTCGAAGGCAAAATGTGTGAAACGATGCGGGAGACTGATCAGAAAGGCGAACACTGATCAGCTGCTGTCACTGGTGGAAGTGTGCTTGAACATTGTTGCTTCCCGATTCCGACTGACAACTCGGCAGAAGAAACGACTAATGCCCTACGTGGACACGGTGCGCCGCGTGAGCAGAGCGAGGAGCGAGAGGGGCGCTAAGCGAGCGCTTGTCGTCCAGAAAGGAGAGGGGTTTGGCGGACTATTTGCAGCCCTTTTAACCCCCGTCTTAATTGAATTGGCCAAATCGGTTGTGACCCGAAACACATAAATACCCTCGTAAAATTGTCTCACACACGCATTCATTCATTAATAAAAATGGCAAACAAATTCATTCTCGTACCACAAGAAATTTATCGAGGTCTCACCTCCGTCTCGCAGACGGGAGACCTCAATTTGGACGCGGTTCGCCACGACCTGGACCGGGCCAGGGGTGGACAGACAAATCCTTGTCCATGCCTTCGTAACGCAGCAAAAGGTAAAAGCCGACGAGCTAAAGAGAAAGGGACACAGCATTATCAAGATTATTCGATGCTAATTGAAGACAACGAAATGCCAATTTGGCACAGTTTTTTTTTTGTTGTTCCTTCGATCGTCCCTTATTTTGTTGCCCAGCAAAATTCGAAGGTTGGACATAAAAACTGTCATAAAAGTAATCAAATATAGGGTTTGCCTCTTTCACTTCAGCAATCCAATAAGTTTGTTTGATGTCCCCCAACTGCTGCTTGTAGTCCTCGTGACGGATTTCCAACTGTAAAAAAAGGAGGAAATTAGAGCCAATAATTCGTAGTTTGTCAATTAGGGGCGGGGGCTTTCAAATTTGTGACCTGGCGATGCAAACGCTGGGAAAATTTTGAGAATTTTAAAAGAAAATTTTTCTGAAAACATGTTTGAATACATGATTCGAACTCGAACAAAAAGTCGAAAACTCGGCGCATACCAATTTGCGAATGGCCATCCGCTATATAATAGACAGAAGAGCGGGCCGCCCAACCATTAGACCACCAGGAGCGGCCATATTGGAAGAAAGGCTTCAGCAGGACCCAATTCTGTATTCATGGACGGCTCCACCAAAGAGACCGTCACAGAGCAAAACCACGCGGACGGCACCAAAAATCAAAAAGGAATTTCGTCCGAAAAAATGGAGCTGATCAACGCAACGCTTGACAAGCTGTATAACAGTCCATCGTCGCCCGCGGCGTTCGCGGGCGTTACCGCGCTGTGGAAAGAGGCGCGAAAAAGTATCAAGCATTTACGCAAAAAGGACGTCCAGCATTATTTGGAGGGGCACCGCACATACACTCTGATGCGCCCCCGTAGGGTGCGCTTTCCAAGGGCCAGCACTGTAGCGGCAGGGTTCATGACCGATGTCCAGGTGGATTTGGCCGATTTTCAAGCGCTATCGCGACACAACCGGGGTCACCGCTATCTGCTTGTCGCTGTGGATGTGCTCTCAAAACGCCTGTTTGTTGTTCCACTCAAAAATAAGAGAGCCGAGGAGATGTTGGAGGCATTCAAGCTGCTCATCGATCAAATGCCCATGGCCCCCCACCGCATTTTCTCCGATAAGGGAACCGAGTTTAAGAACAGATTGCTGAAGGACTTTTTTGAGCAGCGAGAAATTGAGAAGCATGAACCCGTGCATTCATCGGTCAAGGCGTCGGTCGCCGAGCGGGCCATCCGCAATGTGAAACAGCGTCTGTACCGGTATTTTGCGGAAACGGAGACGCTGAACTGGGTGGATGCAGCACAGAAAATTGTGGACGGGATTAACCGCTCCCCGTCACGTGCCCACGGAATGCGTCCGATTGATGTGGGTTTTTCCAATGCTCAGAGGGTGTGGAAGCGATTATATATGATGGACACCGTGCGCCCCAAAAACGACGACCGACCCGCTTCCGCAAAGACGATTTTGTGCGCATGAGCAGAGAGAAGAGACAGTTTGAGAAGGGCTATTTGCCAAATTATGGCGACGAAATTTTGGAGGTTGACGAGGTGCTGAAAGCGGTTCGCCCCGTTCGGTACAAGCTACGGGATGAGCGCGGGGAGAAATTCAAGGGCAGCTTCTATGAGCAGGAGTTGGCGCGTGTAAGAAAGGATGCAGAGACGAGCTATCGTATTGAAAAGGTGTACAGAAAGAGAAAGAGGGCGGATGGGTCCACTGAGATGCTTGTCAAGTTCATAGGATACCCCGAGCGCGAATGGGTTCACGAGTCACAATTTGTTGTATAAAAGCCCCACCCATATAACAACATATCACATTTTCATAAATTTTACGTGAAATAAAAAAATGTCATCGAACAGCTTCTTTGTGTTTTTGCCTAGCAATGTGACGGATTACCCGGACAATCAGCCCAATAAGTTTCGGGTCCGGCTCCCAAAGCCGTTGCATTTTAACGGCTCTTGGGTTTGTGGGCTGCATAGCATAAGCTACCCATACTCATGGTCAACCATTGGCACATTGGATGCACAATGGATTGACATTCACTTCACACAGCGTAGCACAATGGATGAGGACAGGCCGAGAGTGATCCGGGTGCCGGTGCCCAAGACATCACATAACAGGGTTGAGCAGCTGAGAGACTTCATTGCCGCTACACTGAGGAACCATATCGGTGCAAAAATGTTGCCGCTCCCTCATGAAGAGGAGGCCGATCGGAATCGGACAAAGCCGCTTGGCTCTCCACCGCCACGGAAGAGAGACAGAAGAGATGTGAACAACACCACTCCTCCCCAATCCCCCGTGCTGTTTGATGAGCACGGAAAGCGACTCGGGTCTCCCCCGTTGTACGATCCGAATGCTGGCGAAGAGCAACACATGAGCGATGATGATGATGACATGCGAGCACAAAAAGGGACACTAATTATTGATCCAAAAAGCCCGTCGCCTATAGCGACACCCCCAGTTCCGGCGGTTAAACCGCTAACAACAACAACAACAACACCGACTCCTCCAGCCGTAAAACCGGTAACAACAACAACACCGGCCCCCCAGTCATCCGCAAAGCCATCAGCACAACAGCAAAAGCCAACACCTGTCCCGCCAAAACCATCTGCCCCTCAGACGTCAGAACCAAAAATAGCAACAACAACAACAACACCCGCCCCTACAATAAAGCCAGCAACGCCACCGCCACCTAAGCCTAAAACGACAGTTGCTCTACAGCCAAAGCAAACAACACCGACTCCACCACAACAACCAATAACAACGCCAACCCCTCAAACAACAACAACAACTACAACACCAAAGATTCCATCGCCTAAGCCGCCTGCTGTTAAACTTCCTCCTCCCACTTCTACAACACATCCGCCTCAGCCAGAGCCAACAACAACAACAACTGCTCCTACCAAAACTTTCACTTCCTCTCCTACGACGGGGGCTGTTATTGGATTACCTTCAAAAGAAAAACAACTTCCAACCGTCGACGAACCTGTCTCGGCTGCGTTAACTCTAGAAGAGTTAGATTTACCAGTAAACAGCTTCATAGTTGAAATAGACTCGCTCCAATTTGTGCCCAACTCGGTGTTAGTCCAATATCTCGATGATGTGGAACGGTTCAAAGTGGTGTTCAAGAACGATATTATCAGCCACTTGTCCTTCTCGCCTCAGCTGGGCTATGTTCTGGGCTTCGAAAACCCTCAACATGTCGTGTCAAATGAACTGTCAAAGTATCCGGTTGATTTACGGGGCGGCATCTCAAGCTTTGCGGTCTACTCAAAAGGATTGACCGAAAATATGATAATCGGTAATACGCTGAGCTCGTTGCTCAGGGTTGTGTCTATCAGTGGTGCCATCCCTGGGGATTATAATGAGAAGATTTATGACTCGCCAATATTTGCGCGAGTACTGCCGCGGGAGATCAATGAGATTGATATTGAGCTGCGCACAATGGACAAAGGCCGTCTGGTGCCATTCGCGTATGGGACGACGATGGTCGTGTTGATATTTAAGAAAGTGATAAATTTCTGATTTATTCACTCGTCATCCATTTTGTATTTTATTTGAATAAAAATGGTTCATATCGTGTTTGACCCAAGCATTGCGCAGTATGACGATTACATGATGATACAATACGGGGGTGGATTGGAAAAAGACGATTTCGACTACTTTCGGGGCTCCACCCCTTTTCAAAGGGGCTATGGTGCAGCACAGCGGGGAGCGGGCGTTGGTGACGTGTTTCGAGGACTTTGGCGCTTCTTTCTGCCCATTTTACGTCGTGTGGGCACCACAGTAGGGTCAGAGGCGCTGAGCACTGGGCAACGAGTGCTGGAGCGCGTTGGGAACGAGGGAATGCCGATTAAGGAGGCGCTGGTCACCGAGGGAAAGCGAGGAATAGACACCGTGCTGGACAAAGGAGGACTGCCTAAGCAGTTTGGTACTGGACAGAAGGGTATAAAAAGAAGACGAATACGTGCGCCAAGTCATCAAACAATAATTGGTGGACCCCCAATCGCCGTAAAGCAGACAACAAGAAAGCGTGTTCAATCGGACGCCTTTGGACTCTACTAATTAGCAGAGACCAGCAGGATGATATTTCATAAAATCGACAATGACTCCGTGAATTCAATCACCAATGCGCTGGACTTTTTCCGCATTCTGCCGACAAATGTCAGCGTCTCTTCATCAAAGGTGTTTGAACTGCTTCCCAGCAACCCTCTGACCGACACCCCCTACCATTTCAAACTTCATTCAAGTCAGAATTACATTGACCTCTCCAAATGCTATTTGCTCACTGAGTTCCGAATCCGGAAGGAAAATGCGAATGGTCAACTTATGGACCTGACCATTGACGACGAAAACATTGCGCCAATCCAGATGATTGGGCAAACATTCATCCGAAACATCAAAATGAGCATCAACGGGCGTGAAGTGTTCAACGCAAATGCACTGATGGCCTACAAAACCTATTTTTCACATGAACTCTCCTACTCAACAACAGCAAAGGACTCGCACTTGAATGCTGCAGGCTATTACCGGGATACGGGCGAGACACTGGAGACGGGGCCGGGCTGCATTCAACGCAGGGATTTGTTTGCCGAAAGCAAAACGGCCCAATTTATTGCCAAAATTGATACCGACCTATTCAACCAGCCGCTGTACTTGATTAACTTTTGTGAATTGGATGTCGAAATTTTACCAAATGACAACGATTTTGTGCTAATTGCACCCGCCATCGGCGGTGTTGTTCCTCGTTACCGTTTCGAGGTGATGGGGCTCAAAATGTATGTGAAGAAGGTGTCATTAATGGACGGATTAGCGCTGGACATTGCGCGAAAGCTTGAGATAAAGCCTGCACGTTATGCAGTGAGGAAAACTATGATGAAATCGATGTTCATCAGTCAGGGTCGGCTCGAGTTTACCGCCAATCTGTTCATGGACCAAATTCCCCGCCGCATCACAATGGGGCTTGTTTCAAATTCCGACTACTCGGGCACAATCACGCGGAGCCCGTTCAATTTCCAACCGTTTAATGTGCGGGAAATTGCGATCATCGCCAACGGCCGTTCCTACCCCCAGGCCCCTTACGATTTGGACTACCCGCATGGTAAATATGTGCGCGCTTTCAACGATATGAATGAGGCGGTCGGGTTCGCAAACTCGTCGGAAAGCAACGGAATAACCTTTCCCCAATTTGGGAAAACGCATTGTATCTACGTGTTCAACTTGACAAGCAGCGGTGACGACCAAGCCGCGCTCTTTGATCTGATAAAGAACGGAACAACCGCGGTGAGCATAAAATTCAATCGTGCGGTACCAGTGGGGGGACTGATGCTGGTCGTAATGGGCGAATGCGACTCGCTGGTAATGCTGGACAAGAACCGATCGATAAGCACCGATACCACTATATAAAAGGCGCCGATTTAGTGTATTTCTCTCACATTTGTTACATTCGCTGTTTGCCAAAAATTAAAAAATGTATTTTAAAAGCGCTACTGCTGATATTTTATTCTTTTTGGTTGTTTTTATTGGTATTGGAAAATGTGCATCGGCTAATGCAAACAACAAAACCAAATCCCGAGGGGCAGTAAGCACCCCCGTCACCACCACCACCACCACAACTGTCAATCCACAGAAGATTGATGTGTCTCGTTTGGCATCATCTACTCGAATGGGGAAAGGCAGCGTGACTGGCAAACCATTAAAAATTGTCACCACCATTATCTTTAAGTTTGCATTTTCAATAAAGGGCAAAAAAAATTGAAAATTTAAATTAGAGTTGTTCCCTGAATCTAACGTATTTGCTCTTTTTATCCCCCGTCCCCATTAATCCCGCCGTCCCCAATTATCCTGGATGAGCAGTTGCCAGTCGCAACACTCCTCCCAACATTGATTCATCAAATGTGCAAGGATCGTCCCGGGGAAGAAAACTTTTATCAGCAAGCCATCTGTTGGGCACTTTTTGCGCTCTATTTAATGGTGATTGTCAGTCTGGTACTTCATCAGCTTTGTTCTATCTGTTGGTTAAAGAAGAAAAAGGAGTATGGACAGCGCGCAGATTTCGACTATTTTGAGGCAAAGTCGGGAAACCGCACGAGTTTTCCGGGGCTGTTTCCCAAGTGACCAGCTCCCAGCGCCGGACACGCTACGGTACCCAGCGGCGCTAGTTGTGAACAACGACCCACACTACAAACAAGGATCCCATTGGTGCGCGATTTATGCCCCTTCAAAGACGGAGGAAGCGGTCATTTACTTTGATAGTCTCACAAAAACAATTCCTCCTATTGTAAAAACATCATTTATGAATAAATTTCCAAAAGGTTTTGTTACAAATAAGCACCCGTACCAGTCCCCACTCACTACCACATGTGCAATTCACTGTATAGTGTTCATTTATCATATGGCCTTAGGTCACCCATTTGATGCATTTCTGCGCATATTAGACGCTAGTGAAAGCCCCGACATGTATTCTTTGTGCAAATATGATCGCCCAAACAATTCCAAGTGATTAGTCACCAAAAGGGATGAGATTTAATGACTTTTGGCCTCATAAAAAATCTTGCGAAAATACAAGCCTATTTCCTGCAAATTTTAAGTAATTCTGGAAATAATTAAAAAGCATTTGTCATAAAAATCGAATCCCTACTCACCAAACAGCAGTCGATTGAAATATTGTACATACAGTGTCTGTCCAACTTACCGTATTGCGGGTGCACAAAGGCATGGCCACCAAGCCGATGCCCGAAGAAAAAGAAATGATGATGATAGGGAACAGAAATTTCAAAAAAACTGCATTCGCACTCTGAGCGCCGACAAACAGTACAACCAAAAGTTCAAAGTGCAGAGCGTAAAGTCGACTTTTGTCATCGAAAATTTGCCCGCCAACCCCGAGTCAATGCTGCGCGCATTGTTCGCTCACTGCATGTCAACCGCCCTGGACGAGTCACAGCAGAACGGGATCACACCGGATCAATTGGGCGCTACAATCTCTTCAGATCTGCTAAATCCGAGCATATGGATTCCCATACGCCGCATTTCCGACAACACCGCCGACTCAATCATGAACCGCTTCCTTGAGGTGGCACAGTCAAAATCGCGGGAGGGCTCTCTGTGGGGCTCGCCGTTCACTGTGACCATCACAACGTTGGATGTTGCGCAGCTACCTCATCGGCAACAGGTGCGTGGCAGTGGGAAAAGGACAGCAAATTCAGTACAACATATCATCAAAGAAAGTGCTCTTCTGCGGATCAACAACAACGATGATGCATATTGTCTTTTTTACGCTTTGGAGACAAGCAGGAAGTACCACAGCAAAGAGATGAGCCGACAGACCTTTTCTAAATATATTAATCGGCAGAATGGGCGACGACTGGAAGACGTGTTTGGACTGATGAGCAGCGCAAACATTCGCACCGATCTGAGAGAATATGACGCGGTTGTCTATGTGCCAATTGTCGTGGACTATTGGAATCGGAAATACGCCACAGCAAACCAGCGATTTAAGGTGTTCATTTTTGGCGCTACAGGCAGCTATCGGCCAAAATTTCAATATGGGCCGGACAATTACAACGTCGAAATCCCGCTCTACCATCACAACGGCCATTTCGACGGAATTCGAAGCGGGGTGGGCAAAGCGGTGTTTGGGCGTGACTACTACTGCTTTTCGTGCGAGTGCCCCTACGATAATGCCAATGATCATTCACTGCAGTGTAAAGCAAAGTGCATAAACTGCGGTCGCATAGGAGTGGGGCGACCGTGCCGAGCGGATGACAACAACGACAATTATTACAGAGAATGCACAGCATGCGGCAAGGATTTCATGAGCCAAGACTGCTTCAGTCACCATTTGTCGAGCAATGTGTGCCGACAATTCAAGAAATGCAAACAGTGCGGAGTTGTGTGGAATGTCAAACAAAACCGACGAAAAGGACGCAGCGGACACGTTTGCGGTGAGAAATTCTGCTACACCTGCAAATGTTACCATAAGCCGGAGCGGGGCTGCTTCATACAGCAGTTGAAGGCGCGCCGCCCCACAAAGTACAGACTGATCGCCTTTGACTGTGAAACAACACAGAACACGCGAATTGAGGGCGACCGCAGACTTCATTCCGTCAACTTCATCTCATGCTATGTCGTCTGCACCAAGTGCATAAACGAAAATTTATGGCGAAATTCCCTACAAGCGCCATGTGGCATTTGCGGTCGGCAGCGCACCGTCACATTCTCCCACCGCGCCTATGAACGCACACAAACCGATGCCCAATTCATCACTCCTTGTCCAATGGCAGCCTTTGCTCAATGGCTGCTCAGCGAATTCGATCCGCGCTATCCCACAATGCTCTTCGCCCATTTCGGGGGTCGCTTTGACAACATTATGCTGTTTCGGCAGTTCTTCCTCAACGGGTTTTGCCCGCAAATGATCCGCCGTGGTAACAAATTATACGAAATGAAAATTGCGAGGGGCGAAAAAAACCCGGAAATCATCGTAAGAGACAGCTGGAACCTTATGCCGGTGCCGCTCGGCGCTCTGCCCGGAGCGTTTGGACTCAATGTGCAGGATAAGGAATTTTTCCCTCATTTGGCGAATGTTGAGGCAAATTATGGGCGCACTCTACAATGCTTACCGTCAAAAGCTGACTACTTATACGGCGGGATGACGCCCGACCGACAGCGCAGATTCGACCAGTGGTACGCGGAACACCACCATCAGCAGTTCGACCTGTGTGAACAGCTCGCGGCCTACTGCACCAACGACACGCGCATACTAATTGAGGCGTTGGTCGCTTTTCGCACGGAGTTCTTGACGATCAGTGACCCACTGGAGCGACATGGATGCTTGGATGACGACAACGACGACGAAGAGGAGGAGGAGGAGGTGGATGACGACAATGCATTTGAAGTGATCGGCGGTGGCATTGACATAACGTGGGAGCCGATGACCATCGCCAGTGCCTCAATGAGGCACTTTCGACTCAATCACCTCAAGCGAGATCAGCTCGCCATTGTGCCCGAGTGCGGCTACGACACTACAAACACGCAAAGCCTTGTAGCGCTCAAATTCATGGATTGGTACGCCAAAAAGAACGGGGTGAGCATCCAGACGGCACACTCGCCCGGCGGAGAGAAAAAAATTGGCCAGTACACTGTGGACGGATACATCGCGGCGACCGACACCGTGATTGAGGTCAACGGCTGTCACTGGCACGCGCACGACCACCCGCGTCACCGCTTTCAGCCCCAAACAGTGATGGCGAATGGGAAAACGGCGCAGCGGATACGGGAGGACGATGCGCGACGGATGGCCTTCATCACATCCCAGGTGCAACAAGTGCTCGTATTTTGGGAGTGTGAAATCAACGCGGAGAAGCGCAACAACGACGAAATGAAGCGCGCCTTTGCGCAGTACAAGGACAGCGGCCCTATCCGTTTGAAGGACTGCTACCATGGAGGACGTGTGGGTCCACAACGACTACACTACGAGGTGCCGGAGGGGTGGCGGATGAAATATTACGACGTTCGTTCACTCTACCCCCACACGAATGCTGTGACAGCATACCCCGTGGGTCACCCAACACGAGTGAACATCATTGGTGAGGCAGAGCAGGCGGTTGACTGGCGACGCACCGACCAGGTGCCGGTCCGAGGCATTCTAAAAGTGTTCGTTGTGCCGCCCCATCACGTTGATGTGCCTGTACTGCCCGTGAAATTTGATCAGCGGCTTCTTTTCCCGCTGTGCCGTACGTGCGCTCTGCAACATCCGCATGGAGCCGTCAATGAAGACTACGAGTGCACGCATCGCGAGGATGATGAGCGGGGGTGGGTGTCCACTGTGACGTCAATCGAGTTGGAGGAGGCGCTTCGCAACGGGTACCGGTGTACGGCCTACTATCGCTCCGTCGAGTGGGACGATACGCGGTGGAGCGACCGCGTTTTTCGAGGCTACGTTGCAGAATTCATGGCCATGAAAACACATGCCAGCGGCTTCCCGGATGAAATTGGCACAACCGAGGAAGATCAGCAGCAATTCATAGAGGAATGTGAGGACAAATTCGGAATCCGAATCGAGCGGGAAAAGATGGTGCACAACAAGGCCAAGCGGACCATCGCAAAACTGTGCAACAACTCCCTGTGGGGGCGCTTCTCTTTGCGCAATGGGTTGTCCAAAACGATTGTGACCGACTCGCCCGCGGAACTGCGCGCTCTGCTTGACAACCCAGCGGTGGAGGTCAGCTCCGTTGACCAGCTCACCGACGAATGCGTTCTGGTCACCTATGCGGCCGGAAACGAATGGGTGGAGGAACACGAGTGCTCAAACATTGTGCTCTCTCTTTGGACAACATCGGTGGCGCGCCTCCACTTGTTGCGGCTAATGCAGACTGTTGCTCGCGCACCAAACTCAGTGCTCATCTACACCGATACGGACAGTGTGTGTTTCGCCCATCGTGAGGCGGACGGGTGCCCTCTGGAGACGGGACCCCATCTAGGCGACCTTTCGGATGAATGGCCGGACCACGAGCTCGTGGAATTTGTTTCCGGTGGGTGCAAGCAGTACGCCCTGCGGATGCGGCACCGCCAAAGCGGGGAGGAGAAAACGGTGCTCAAAGTACGGGGCATAACACTGAGCGCCGATGCCTGTCAGCTTCTCCACTTTGACACATTCAAGAGGAGTGTCCTACGCTACGCAATGTGCCATTCAAATGAGGATGATCCTGATGATGAATGTGCGGGTACGGTTTGTTCAATTTTGATTGAACCGTGCCTGGGGGTTTTGGCATAAAATTCCATTATTCTTTCGACCATTTATTCATTTTTCGAAGGATTTTTTTTAGACAAAACCGTAATTAGAATAAGTGGTCAATTTATGTAATTACCCAATTTATAAAATTGGAGAATATTTTGCTCAAAATTTGCCAATTCTTTTTCCAAATTAATTAGTTCGCTGACGTCAACTGTTGATGAGTTTTCTGAGAATTAATAAATAGAGAAAGAATAAAATAGTTTATATGCGTTTTGTTTTTCAAGAAAAACACCTCATTTCCTAGAATAAATGTCAAATTTCTTGGTGTTTAAGGGGCAACAGAAATTTGGACACCGGAAAGATTCTGCAGAATATTTAGCATTTAAAAAAATTTAAATATATATAAAAAATACCTCTAATCTCAAAGCAAAAATTTTAATCAAATTAGATTTAAAATTTTAAGCGAATTATACACTCAATTAAAAGGTTAATTTTCCTGGACTCATTACAATTCTTTATGGATCAATGTCAAAATATATTATTTTATATCATTTTTATGCCCTTAAATAAAATTGGGCGCCGTCACGCTTTTGAGACAGCGAATTAACGTACACAGGCGGAAAGCAGTCATCGACGACTTTTACCAGTTCAAGCGGGTAATATTTGTGCAAGGGTCCATCATCCCTTTGACCAAAACATTTCTCGATAACGCATGGATAATGCGGGTATTTTAGCATAATGCGGTGCCGCGAGTAATAATGGGCCGCAACGCAAACATTGTAGGGGCGCCTCAGGTTACCATAAGCAAGCACTCTTTTCCTATGTATAAAATAAATTTCAGCAAAGAAGAGCAAAAATCTGCTGATTTCATTCTTGTAAACACAAACAAACTCACGAGTTACAATTGGCTTAGTTTCGATGTTGGAAATCACTTCTTCGCAGTTTTGAACCCATCGATGGAATTCGACCGAAACGGACAAATCAAAACAAATAAAAAATTGGATAAAAACAAATGCGCAAGTGAGATTTTGTGCACATTCAAGCGCTTTTATATGTGCGTAGGAGCACCGTAACTTCGTCTTTCACGTAGCGCGCAGCACTGTACCTTTTCGCTATATAAAAGCACACAAATTGATGCAAAACTTCATTTTAATCAGACGATTTTTTGCAAAATAAAAATGAATACTTTTAATAATGTTCAGCAAAACATGCCGGAAGAATCTAACAACAACAGCACAAACTACAACAACAATAACATCAGCAACATCAACTATAACAATGAGAATGCTCAATTATGGAAGCTTGTACGTAAGAAATATATTCTGACCTTCAATCTTTGTTACGGCTGTTCTCAAAAACTTTTCGAGTCCACTAAAAACAACAACAACAACATCAGCAACAACAACAATTATGCTTTTGAAACTGATCAGTTTGGAGGCGTTAAGGTGCAATTTCACATGTGTAAGGGATGTGTTTGGTTGAACATGAAGCTGAGCGATTTAAATAGTGCACCCAAAAGTGGTAATAATCATATGAAAACAACTCGCAACTTTCCAAACACAAACAATGCAACTTACTCTACTGACAATAATTTTGGCTCCTTCTTCAATAACACCAACCCGCAGAATAATGCAAATGAATGGATTTGACAAAATTTTGAGCAGATCAAAATTGTAACAATTAAAATATTTATTAATTGTATGGAATTAATTTTATTAAATATTTTGTTTCATTCAAATTCTTGTGTCATAAATATGACAAACCTATTTGCCCAGGAAAAATGATTGATTTCATTCAATGATATTAACCTTTTGAGTCGGCGGATAAGCCGCATAACCGCTATTGTACGTTTTTTGGATCTCCTAGCGCACCCATACGCCCTAACAGATGGTCATGCTGTCTTATAAAAAGGCAACGGAAAATGCCGGCCACCTTTTTCCTGTGCCCCATTTTTCGTCCAAAAATGAACTCTCAGCAGCGCCAAATTGAACGAGAGCAGCTCCGCGCCAGGCTTAATTTGTTGGTCGACGAGGTAGATATGGTCGTCCAAGGCCTTATCAACAACTACAGGAGCGATGGACTGATAAATGAAGTGAGTTTAGGAATGCATGCCCAACCAGGGACTAGGATTTCAATGTAGGGAGGCATAACGATTTTCTCGTCCTCTGTTTAATTTTATAAAACTAAACTTTGATCAGGAAGCGGCCATTGGACAGGCACCAGAAACTGTGGAACTACAGAACGTGACCATTGGGTCACACCTTCCCGCGCAACAAGGCGAGGAATGGGAAATTGGGCCACACATGCCCCTACAACAGCATTATGAGCATCAGCCTTGGGAACTGGACCCACCGATGCCCGAACAGCATTTGGAAATTGGGCCACAGCTCCCGGATGCGTGGGAACTGGTTCCCTATCAGCCACCACCACAATGGGACCAAGTTGTGCATGTGGAACAACAGCAGCAACAACAACAACACCACCAGCAACAACAACAGCATCAGCAAGGCGCGTGGGACGAGGGATGGGAGGAGCAGCTTTCGCCAAATGCGTTAGCGCAGATCCAGGACGAGGCGGATGGGTTGCGCCAGGATTTGAGTAAGAATTTCGGGTCGGGGTCCCTCCCATAAAAGGAAAATTAAGTGATTGAGAGATTTTCTCGTGTGGGGCAGCCTCAGCCTACGTGGCCCGGTTACCAAAGATGTTTGAAAAAATTTATATGCATTAATTAATAATTAATTTAGCGTTTTGGCTCGACGACGGCACCGCGGGCATTCCTGGCGCACAACAACAGCATCCGATGCAGGGGTGGGAAACCCCCCGCACGCACTTTGAGCGGCCCGTGCCGCAGCGGACGCCAAGCCCTTCGGGGGATGCGCCGGGGGCACTGATCGGAGAATTAAATTTTTCCGATCAGTGCCTTCTGTGCATGGGCAGCCATGGAGTGGACTGCACAGTGACAGTCCGCGGCAACAATTGCGGCTGTGTCACAATTTGCGACACATGCTGCGACAACGGCTGGTGGCAGCGTTATGCGGATGCGGCGCGCGATCAGGCCGCGCGGCAGGTCGAAGACAGCATCGACCCGTGGACAGGACTCGTGCGGGGGGATGAGGACAGTCAGAGGCGTTGGGTAAACACACAAAACATTGATTTTTTGATAAAAATTTAATTTGGTTCATGTTTTCAGGTCGAGGGGCACGATGCGCGCCCCAAATGTCTGGGCTGTCAGTCGAGGCGGATCGACTACCTGATCGGGGTGACGCGGCCGCGCCGCTCGCAGCGCACGCGCAAGGCCACCCGCTGCGCATTTTGCCGCTGATGGATGGTGATCGATTTTTGTAAGATCACACAATTGATAATATTTGGTGATTTAAAAATAAAATTTAAAAAACATCTTACGGGAGCCAAAAGAGTAGGGAAACTTTTGGATAAATTAGGTAAGTAAGCATATTTGGATTAGGCTTGAAATAGAAATAAAAGCAAAAAACATATACACGATACTATATTTTTCATTTTCTCAGATTGTATAGTAAAAGTGTTTTAAAGATTAGTTCAACCAAAATTGAAATAGCTGGACTTATGTTAACTAAGGAGTACCTAGCTTTACCCCACCTCGCCAATCATTCATCCCCTTCCTCCACCGTCGCATTGTTTTGTGGCCTTTGTCGCATCACTTTGTGGCCAAATAACACGGACCCCCTACTAACCCCGTTCGCTGCGCTTGCAGTGGCCTCATTAATGAATGATTGGTGCGGTAGGGTAAAGCTAGGTACTCCTTAGCTACCATAAGTCCAACTATTTCAATTATGATTGAACTAATCTTTAAAGCACTTTTACTATACAATCTGAGAAAATGAAAAAATAAAGTATCATGTATATTTTTTGATTTTTGAAGATTATTAAAAAATAATGTCAAATTCATGATCAAACAAAAAAATAAAAAATAAAACCAAAAAATAAATTAGAAAAACAAAAAACAAGGGACACAGAAACTCTTGAGGTTGGGATCGGGAAAATTTTTGAAAATTTGAGTGTAATTTGTTAACAGATTTTCTCAGGCCTTAAATCGCATAGATAGACACTTTAAAACCTAGTCCTTATGCAATCGCTCGCAAATTGTAAGACCCGACGCGCACATTCCGATTTGCCCCATCCCTCCCCTCTGTCGCTCCCCTTCCTGTGCATAAAAATGGATCAGCAGAAGTGCCAAAACTGTACGAATTTGTGAGAGAATATTTCAATGCCAAATTAAACAGTGAAAAAGCATCAAATTTTCCCAAAAGTCCTTCTTTATCCATTGATTGTGTGCTCGTCCATTTGGGCTATCAATTGCAAATGAAATGCTTACCAAAAATTCAGAGAATTCGTGGAGAAACATCAAAGAAATACAAATGGGTGTGCAAAATGGCACGAGGATATTTCGGAATGGGTTGATCTCGTATGAATATCGGTTACTTACACTAGGGATTATAATCAAGTTCACAATATTTCATGGAAATGTGTCTGTAATTTCTGGATAAATTCAACAAACAGAAAAGTTTCGTTCAAAAATATTCGCTGAAAATCTAGCCAAAGCTGAAACTATTAGGGATTTTCTACAAAACATAGGTCTTTTGTGTCAGCATTTTAATTTAACATATATTTATCTTGTCATTTAAAAAATCATGGTATAGGCTTAATCTGAAGGCTTTTCCTAATATGAACCGCAGAGGTTGTACAAAGCACAGTACCCAAATATTTTATATTATTGCAGACTCGGTAATTAATAACTTAATTATTATTTATTTTGCTTAAGGCAAAGAGATGTTTTTATTTGTATGAATATCGGTTACTTACACTAGGGATTATAATCAAGTTCACAATATTTCATGGAAATGTGTCTGTAATTTCTGGATAAATTCAACAAACAGAAAAGTTTCGTTCAAAAATATTCGCTGAAAATCTAGCCAAAGCTGAAACTATTAGGGATTTTCTACAAAACATAGGTCTTTTGTGTCAGCATTTTAATTTAACATATATTTATCTTGTCATTTAAAACCCATACTCGTATAGGATATAGGCTTAATCTGAAGGCTTTTCCTAATATGAACCGCAGAGGTTGTACAAAGCACAGTACCCAAATATTTTATATTATTGCAGACTCGGTAATTAATAACTTAATTATTATTTATTTTGCTTAAGGCAAAGAGATGTTTTTATTTGTATGAATATCGGTTACTTACACTAGGGATTATAATCAAGTTCACAATATTTCATGGAAATGTGTCTGTAATTTCTGGATAAATTCAACAAACAGAAAAGTTTCGTTCAAAAATATTCGCTGAAAATCTAGCCAAAGCTGAAACTATTAGGGATTTTCTACAAAACATAGGTCTTTTGTGTCAGCATTTTAATTTAACATATATTTATCTTGTCATTTAAAACCCATACTCGTATAGGATATAGGCTTAATCTGAAGGCTTTTCCTAATATGAACCGCAGAGGTTGTACAAAGCACATTACCCAAATATTTTATATTATTGCAGACTCGGTAATTAATAACTTAATTATTATTTATTTTGCTTAAGGCAAAGAGATGTTTTTATTTGTATGAATATCGGTTACTTACACTAGGGATTATAATCAAGTTCACAATATTTCATGGAAATGTGTCTGTAATTTCTGGATAAATTCAATAAACAGAAAAGTTTCGTTCAAAAATATTCGCTGAAAATCTAGCCAAAGCTGAAACTATTAGGGATTTTCTACAAAACATAGGTCTTTTGTGTCAGCATTTTAATTTAACATATATTTATCTTGTCATTTAAAACCCATACTCGTATAGGATATAGGCTTAATCTGAAGGCTTTTCCTAATAGGAACCTCAGAGGTTGTACAAAGCACAGTACCCAAATATTTTATATTATTGCAGACTCGGTAATTAATAACTTAATTATTTTTATTTTGCTTAAGGCAAAGAGATGTTTTTATTTGTATGGGAATATAATGTCTTACACTAGGGATTATAATCAAGTTTACAATCAGTAATTCTTTGAGCCGAAATTTTTTCCAATTGATTTGATTGCGTCATAGTGTCCAACAGCTCCATCATCTCCCTCGTGTAAAGAACACAGAGCTCATACCGGTAATCACTCATGGCGGACTTCCAAATGGGTTTCATCTTGCCAAAGGTGTCAAAGCAGAAGAGACGGAACATCCCAGGGTGCATTTCGTTGTAGTATTTTTTAAATGTAATTTTAATCTTAAATTTATTTATTTTAAATTACCTGAATTTTGTTTCCATATTCCTCAATGGAATAAAACTGCAACCACATTTGGATGTCGCACTCTCGGAATAAAGAAGTCACGTTGTTAAGTTGTTGTCCTTCATCACGTTTATATTCAGAAAATCTCTGATGTGGCATCACATGCTTCATGCGAAGGAATTCGAAGGCGCGGAACAAGCAATACGCATCGTTGTTCTCCAATCCGTATGTTGCACCCTCCAGAAGGTCGTACGGAACATTGAAGTCACGGCGACGCCCACCTTTCCCCGCCATCTTCTGTCTCTTTCCTCCACTGTCGATGGCCGTGATGTCAATAACAAACGATTCCTCAAGAAGTGATGGCCGCTCTTTGGCTTTGTTGCTTTGGTCGACAATTTCAAAGTGTGTTAAAATTGTTTCAGCCATTTTGTCATCAATTTTCTTGAAGTTTTTGAAGTGCACTGCTATTTCGTAGTCAAGATGCCGTGATGTTAAGAGGAAAATCAGATGGTTTGCCGTGATGTTCATGGCCGAAGCACCCTTCAAAGAGTATGACAGGCACATCAAAAAGAGGCTCTTCAAAACAGCTTCGGGGTAGTCGGCATTCCAAATGTAGTCCAGCATAAAGCGTCCAAGAAAACGGTAGGCTTAAATGAAAACAAAAATGTAACTTGTTTAATTGCTCGAAGAAATTAATCAACCTTTGAATCTTCCACTCTCCGCTTGTGCGGCATCCAGGCATTTGAAATGCTCGCCGTTAAATTCTTCCAAGTTTAATCGCTCCTTGTCACATGTTCATTTTTTCCTTTAACATCATCCAAAATCTAAATATTGATTAATAATATTATTTTATTTCAAATAATTTTCACCAGTTGAATAGGCAATTGGTTAATCACTTCCACAAGGGGCGGAGCATCCTCAAAGGGCTCATCGCCATCTCGCACGGGCGTGTAAGGCCCGTCGAGGAACGGAGGAATTTCGTCATCGGACGACATGTTTCAATACAGTAGGATACAAAGGATACATTGCGAAATAAAATTATGCGGTATATAGAAAAAGGGGCTGCCTTATATAGGCATTGCGCATCAGGTTGTTTTATCATTTATTATCCTGATTGGGATTGCGCAGGAAAGGAAATTGATTTATTAATATCAACCAATCTTGGCCTGATGAGCAGTACACTGCCACCCATGAAGCACAAGACGACAGGGCACCTGAAAAGTCTCGTAACTTAGCAAGATAGTTTGAGTGACCTCATGGTCTAAAATACAAATTGAAATTGCTGCCAGGATAAACGGAGCTCATTAATTAGCGCTACCGCCCTGGTTAACAGCAAACTTGGCATAATAGGCAAAATGTAACCAATCTTGGCCTGATGAGCAGCACACCGCCACCCATGAAGCACAAGACGACAGGGCACCTGAAAATCCTCGTGGTATTTGTAATGTATCATAAACAACCTCAAGACCTAAAACATGGATTAATTGGTGCCAGGATAAACGGTAGTTCATTAATTAGAATTACCGCCCTGGTTAACAGCAAGAAAAAAGTATATAGCAGTAGAAAAAATGAAAGAAAGTGCATGACGCATCCTTTTATATGCCACCCTGCCGGAATCTAGGTCAAGTGTTACTATTTTTAGAATTACAAGCCATTTTTAAATTTCCCGCCAATTTTTTGAATTTGAATTTCCCGCCAATTTTTGAATTTGAATATAACGCGAAGACTTTTCGTTTCAATAAACTTTTGGCTTCAAGTATATATTGTGGCGTTTTGCCCTGTTTTGCGTATTTTATTGCGAATGTTCACCGGACTACAGTATCCCTCGCAGTGGTGACGTCATCATCTTTCCAGCATATAGTGGATAATTTCCTTTTGCATGCAAGTGTTTGCGTGGCAGAGTGGTAGTGTGTTGGATTGGTGGCAGACCAAAAGTTCGAGCCCGCTAGTCTGCGGCAGAATTTTTCGAATAAAAAATTTTAAAAAATAAATAATTTTCAGAGAAAAATTTTACAAAAAAAGTCGCGCACCCCTGCAATAGGTTTTGGTTTCAGAAAAAAAGTCGCGCACCCCTGCAATAGGTTTGGGTTTTCAAAAAAAGTCGCGCAATAGGTTTGGGTTTCAGAAAAAAAGTCGCGCAATAGGTTTTGGTTTTAGTACTGAAAATTTTGGCGCTCAGATGGCCCGCGCTCACCCGGCGGCGCTCACCTGGCTGGCGCTCAGTTGGCCGTGCACCCCTCCCATAGGTATGGGAGGCTACCGTAATCCGGCGGTTTGGAAGACACTAACTACTACTTAAATCGTTAAAAAAATTTTCTGACTCATTTCTTAACCAATTTTTGATTTTTTTTTTATTATGATTGAATTCCCATCGAAAAAGGAATAACTTGAAAATTAGAAGAAAAATGAGTAAACAAAAATATATTAATTTAAGTTAGCAAAAAACCAATCATTAGGGGTGTAAAAAAGACTCGGTCTCGAAGACCGAGATTGAAAACCCGAGTCGAGACCGAGACTCTCGAGCATCACAACCAAAAAGCAACTTTTTAAATTACTTTAATCAATTCAATGAAAAAAATGAGAGACAAAAACAAAATTTGATTATTTTAATTTCACCTTCTTTTGGAGCGGTACAACAAAGAAAAAGGCTCAAACATTTGACGGCACTTCCCATAATCGTAAATATTTGAACGGATATTTTCCATGGAAGTCCCCCTAAGCACGTCACAGTTTCGCTTTTGCGCTCACTCCAAATGCTTTCTCGCGCAAATTGCGACACTTTTTCAATGTCCATAAAAAGTGTCCCTTTCGATTTGCTCTGATCAGCGGAAATTGCTCTGTCCATTTCTGCTTGCCCCACAATGACATCAATGGCCAAAGTCACTTTGTCCTCGTCTCTGTCGTAAAAGCCGTTTCTCGGATCCATCAATTGCTTAATTTTGGATATATCATAGTGAAGCCCTTGAAAAAATGGCGCAAATTTTAATACCAAACGATTCCTCTCGAGGAGCAAAGCACGAAAACAAAGGTAATCCATCCGGTTCTGGAAATGCCAAAAAGGAACCTGAAACCCTAAAGTTGAGCAAATTTGGTATTTACAACTTTTTTTTAAAGATCGAACCCAGACAAATTTTTATCATTAAAAAACCTTGATGAGCTAAATCTTAAAATCAGGGGATGACGTTGTGCCGTCTGGCAATGAGAGAATTTTTGACCCGGTGCAAAAAAAAGAAATGGCTGAACTAATGCCATATTTGAAAAAAAGCTTATTGCGTTAAAAATCAGCTCACATTCAATACGGTGGTCAATCCCCTGATCTTTAAAATTAATTCGTCAAGAGTTTCGATGATACCCAATTTTGTCATAATTCGATCATTTATTTAAAAAAGTTAGAAGTGCCAAATTTGCTCAATCGAGTTTTAAACCGGTCAAAACAGTTTTTTTTTGCATTTCCGCAACTGGAGACCTATATTTTCGTGCTTACAAATTAACTCTTCGAGAGGAATCGATTGGTAGCTTTTTTGAATTTATTGGGCCGTTTCTCCATTTCTGCCATTATTGGCCTTTCTTAAATTTGCCAGGGGAAATGAAAAATAATGGCAAAATTGCTGAAAGTCGGAGACGTTTTATATTCTTCGTATCATTCAGAAGATTAAAATATTCTCATTAGAATACCGTAATTACTGAATTAGTTAGTACTCCCGGGGGTTCTATTTTCAACCCCCCTCGAAAGGGGGTTCTAATACAGAGGGGGGTTCTAATACCGTAAGTACGGTATAATAAGCCCTCACCCAAAAAGCAATGAAAGTGGGGAATCCCATGCTGTTTGATTTGCTGTTAAACACATTGTCAATGCGTTTCCCTGTGCAATTCTCCGTCCCATTGTTTTGCGCGACAATTCTAAAGGTTGCCGACCAATTGCAACTCCAATTCGAATCTTAATGCCAATAGTAGAATAAAGGCAGTACCGGTGCCGATTTCGAAGTGGAAAAAAGTGCTTGAAAATTTCCGGCGGCGCCTATCGGCACCGCCGGACCACAAAATCCAAATTTTCCTTAAAAATTTGCTCAAAATCTTTGTTAACAAATCGGATTACAACATTTTTTGGTTTGAAAAAGCAAAAAAGAAGCGACCCCCCCCCTTTTTTTAGCCAATGATTAGTGAACATTGTTTACTTTCATTATTAATTCATTGTGTTTTGTTCCTTTATTAATCACTAGGGTCGCAACTTTTAGTGACGAAAAATCCCGATAGTTAACTAAAATAGTGACGAAAAAATGTCGAAAAAGTGAAAAAACAGTGACAAAAAGCCGAAAAAGAGAATTTTCACTATTTTAAGTGACGAAACGCCAAAATAGTGATTTCAGTGATGAAAAATGACGTCCAAATGAAAAAAATTTAACGCAGAAATGCGTTTTTTGAGCTCCTTTCTTCAAAACAATTGAGCAAAAAAAAAGTTTTTTCACTAAAAGTTGCGCCTATAATCACCTTCTGTTGGCGCTGTGCACCAAAGGAAAATGCCCAGCCATTTCCCAACAAAATTTTCATCGTTTTCCGTCGTCGCATTTATTTTTGCAAATATTTCAAATGGAAGCCCTCGGATGTGCACAGTTTTGCTGTATCGGCAGCTCCCCACAGTTTCGCCCGCAAATTCCGACATTTTTTCAATTTCCAGCTGAAGTGTCCCTTCTGTTCGGTCCGAAATTCTTCCCTGCCTCGGAAATTTCAATGGGTACAGCTCGGAAACCATGTGCAAATTCGGATGACAATGGAACTGATAAATGCCGATCACTTCTTCCACAGTTAACACACCGGAGGGAACTGAAAAATAAATAAATTGGAAACGGAATTAATTAAATTATTTTAATTAAATTTAATGGGAATATATTTTCGAACATTTAAAGTCTTAAATTCCTTGTAGAATTTAGTTTCTTACCAATATTTCTTGAAAATTCTTCTTTTGACACGAGCGGAAAGCGAATTTTGAACAATGCCGGGCCAAGCATTTTACGGCGATTCTCTGCTGAACATCCAATGCCATTTTCACGGCACTTTCCGTCAGCCCAACGGATAGCCAAAAAATATCAACGTAATTTTCTTAGATAAATTAATATCATACTGCGTTCCAAATTGAAATTTCTCCACTGATTTGCAATTCGTCACGACTCAAAATTTCACACAACGTTTTTTGGTCAATTTGCAAAAATGCCACCGAATTGAGCAAAGTGTCCGCATTCTCATCAATATAAAACAAACAATGATAGGCAAAGTTCTTAACTCAAAAAACTAAATAATTAATATTTCGATATTTTCGCATGAAAAAATCGCCATAATCCGACCTCCTTAAAATTCCGAAACTCGCAATACCCAATACTGAATTTTTAAATTTTTATATTTCAAAATAATTGATGCATAATTTTTGCCTTTTCTGAATTTGTTCAATATAAAAATTTTATAAACAATTTAATCTATTGAAAGAGTGATGCTTTTGAGTGCTCTGTCATCCCACCTCTAATTCAAAGAGCTGAGCCTGGGCATAGGCAAAGAAAACATTGTGCAGTTTTGAAATTGGAATTTGCAAAGATGGGACAACCAGGCCAACGATGTTGTACTTTTTGGCTAATTAATGAATAATTAAATTGTTAGATTAATTTCACAAAAACAATTTGACCAGCGTAAAGCACTGCCATTGCGTTGTCTCCGTCCAATTGGCTCAAATCGTCGGCATAAATGAAGCTGAGCATCACTTTGAACGCTGCTGCCTCAACATCGGGCACTTCCACGACACAATTAGTGCAGGCTAACAAATTAATTGACCAATTAATTTATTCATCAAATTTTTACCATTTTCTACGTTTTGATTCTGTGAGTCAAAACGGAACATTGCCTCGAATACTTCGGAAGCATGCTTCAAAATTACTTTATGGGCTGCAACTCTCTTAAAAAGGCTTTTTTTTTAAATTAAATAAAAATTAATTAATTAATACTTTTATTTTCAAACTTGCCTCCTTTTCCTCTCCTTCCCCCACCAAAAAGTGCACATCCGCGTCCTCTCCAGTGCTCAACATCCGCTTCATCCGATCAACCACAGACAAAGACATTGTAATGATAAAGCAATTGCCAAACTAGTAATTTTATCAATTCAAATGCCAAAATCGGTAAAAAGAAAATTTTATTTTCAGAGCGTAAGTCAATTTAAAGAAAAAAAATATGTTTAACATTTTAATTTTTAAACGATAATTTACATTTTATTATTAGCTTAAGTTATTTATGTATTATTTAAAAATGAACATTACTCATTGTATAATTGTAAAAAAAGATTTGTAATGTAAAGGATTTTCTGCTGCTGATGAGCTTCACTTTTTTTATGCGGGAGGGCACAAAATAACAAAATAATTGCGGCAAAATTATGACCCGAAAAACGATGAGGAGAACAAAGCAAATTCATTTGAATTTGTTGATTTGTACATATGCATGGATAGGACTTTTAGATGGAAAAAGATAAATCTCATCCCTTTTCGAATATAATGGTTTAAATTTTTCATTCTTAGAATGAAATTTTTAAAAATAAATGGTCATTTATGGGTTTTTTGACTCCCATGAAATTTTAATTGTTTTTTTGAAAGGTGATTTAGGCGCTGATCATGAATTATTCATTTATTTTTATGTTAACGCATTCTATAATAAAGTTCACCCTACCATATAAATTGACCATAGCGAATTTTGAATTTTTCCGTTTTTTTCAAAAATTAGTATTAATCTTTGGTGCAAATTTATTAACAAAATCGCCAAAATGTTTCCCCGGTGGCGCCACCATCGGATCCCTAAAACTCCTCTGTTTTCTTACACAATTGTCTCAAAATCCCAAAATTTGGTCTTTTTGAATAAATTCCATTAACAAATAGCACTCAAAATTCCATTTTTTTTTTTTAAATTTTCCGTCTGACTCCTCCTTTCCCAAAAGGTTTTTGAGAAATGTGCATTGCATAAAAGGGATGGAAATGAAGAAAAATAAATTTTCGCCCGGAGGCGGTACGCCCTTCACGCCGAAATCCTGGGACCGTCCAAGTCAAATAAAGTAATTTTGTTCTCTCATGCTGAAATTTTCACAGAATGCTTATTAACGAAAAAAAATATTGAATTCGATTGTAAATGACTGCTAAAATGGTGTAATTATGGAGCTTTAATGACTGAGCTTTTTGTACAAAAAAATCACAATCATACGTTTCTATTGGGGAATTGAATTAATAAGCACTATAAAAATTAAAAAGAGCAAAATTTTGTAAAAAAGATTATTCCTATTTTCCTAAAATTGAAGGTCCCTCCGGCTTCATAAAAACTTACCACTCCCTAAATTAAAGCTCAAAAATTTATTTAAGTTATAGATTAATCCAAGTCACCACCCATTTTCATTTGCTGTTCATTTATTGCCACATTGGTCATTAGTGATCAACCTTTTGATTTTATACCAAAACACCACCCTAAAAAGTAACAATGAAAACGGAATTTAATTGCTAATAGTGTTTTTTGTTCTTCGGTCATTTTCATCCTCTTTGGTTCGTTCCATGGAAAACGTCAATTTTCCTTGCGTTCATTTTCCCCTGAAAAACTTTTTAATTTAATTAATTTTTTACAATTCGTCGCTTAATAATCACTAACGGCGGATGCGCAACATTTTGTTAGGTTCGCCAATTGGCCCATTGCTTCCGGGCTGTGCCAATGTCATGTGAGAAAAGCCGCACAAAGTGAGCAAAGCGAAAGCGAAAACGAAGAGAAAACGGAACGGAAACATTTTGGAAAAATTCTTAGGGAGGAAATTAAAAGATTCTTCTTAATGATCCGTGCAATAATTAATTAATTAGTTTTATTGCCTTTTATTTTGCTCATTTTGCAAAATAAATGCGTCAACCAAATTTTGGTTCCACGGGACACTTTAAAAAAAAAACTCGTTTAGAGGACGAACCATTCACATTAATGAGAATAAATGGAAAATTGTAATGAGAATTTAGTGATGAATTATTCACAATCTTTGAAATTTATTCAATCGCTTTCGCTTTTTCAATGAAAATGATTTGTAATTGATCAGAGAGAGAGAGAGCGAGAGAGAGAGAGAGAGCGAGAGAGAGAGAGAGAACGAGAGAAAGAGAGCGAGAGAGTGAGAGAGAGAGAGTGAGAGAGATGCTTGGATTCTTAAATTATTCAAGAGAGAATTATTTGGTAAAGAGCCTAATGGGGTGATAAAATTACCTACACTGAATTTACTATTAGGATAGTCAAAAGTAAAAGGTGGCAATTTACCAAGGATATTACAACCAATTAGAAGATTATAGGCTGATGTTTTAAATTTGTTATCGTCCACAAGATAAATGGTTTCCTTAATTTCAAAATTCCCTATAGAAAAAACAACAGAAACTTTTTCATTAAGTTCAAGTGTGTGACCCGAGGCACTTATAACATTGACAAATGTTGGATATGGTATGCATTGCCAAATAGGAGCCATCAATTTTGGCGCTACACTAATGCTAGCTCCAGTATCAACCAGACTTTGGTTTTTCACATTATTAATTCGTGATGTAATAATTGAGCAATTGTTTTCACACATATGTTATCGCACGAGAAGTCCAAAATTGAACAAAATTCCGGATCAAACTGTTTTTTTTTTTTTTTTTTGCCTTTTTCTGAGTTTTCGTGCCTTAAATGCCTTTTTGGTGTTTTTTTGAAAAATTCCATTAAAAAATCAATAAAATCGGGAAAATATACCCCTAAGAAATGGTCTTAAAAAATTTCAAAAATTAAATCACTAAGAAATGAAAAATTTTCTCAAAAATTGATCGTTAAAATTTAATTTTTTTTCTTGATAAAAATTTTTTGGTTTAAAAATTTTCCTTATTCGAGAAAAATAATAAAATATTTAATAACATTTAAATGACTAAATTAAGTTTTTTGATTAAGTTTTACGCGTTTTGCTCGCTAAAAATCCTTAATAAAAAATTTTCAAATGCCTTTTTTCATGCCTTTTTCTGGATTTTCGTGCTTTTTCCCAATTTTTTTATGCCTATTAAACATTTGTGCCTTCTTACGTTCTCTAATCATAACTAAATAGGCAACTTTTGGGAAACAAAAAAACACCCTTAAAACGAAAAATATTGAGTAGGAATTTTGGAAAATATTTTTATAAAAAATGTAATTTTTTTAGCATATAATAAAAATTTTAAAAAAGACGAATAGTGCCAAGTCTAATCAACAGGGCTGCAAAAAATATGCATGAAAAATGACCAAAATATGCACCTAAACATGCAAATAAAATGCCAAATATGCATAAAAATCGCAAAATATGCACCAAATATGCACAAAAAACTTGAAAATTAGGGGTGCAAAATAATTTAAAAAATTTTATTCCTCATAAATTTTATTGGTTGTTTTTGCAATTGCAAATCAAAAATTTCTTAAGGTTTTCGGCAGTTGACCCACTCGCGCATCAATTCAGATTTGGATTTAATTTTAGGCATAATCAAAATTTTTTTCTTAAGAGATATTCAAATGGGAAAATATTTGACGAAAAATGGCAAAATATGCATGAAAACCCAAAATATGCAAATAAAAGTCCCGACTTTTATACACAAATAAATAAAACATATTTTGGACTTTTTGCTCATAAAAACATATTTTGAGGGTTTGACAGTTTTTAGCACATATTTTGGCGATTTTTTTTTAATTTAAATTTTTTTTATAAGAAGTGCTTTTTGGCACCCAAATTTTTGGCAAATTGTCCAAAAAATTTTTATTTTTGCAATTTTTGACCTTTTCACGATTTTTAATTTTATGGCAAAATTTAAATTTAGAGAAAAAATTCCGGAAAATAATAAATCTTTACAGAGTGAGAAAGAAATTTACGTCAAAAAACATTGAACTGATTTTTGATTAGATTTCTCTAGCGAAATTGATAAAAAAATAGACTTTTTTGAGGAATTCACATATTTATTAAGCAATTTTTGTTCAGTTTTTGGCACATATTTTGGGATTTTTTAGGCACATATAAATCCGTTCCCTATTTATTATCGTAGAGTTTAAAACAAACAATTTTTACAAAATGACATGAAATAAATTAAATCCATGCTCATTTTGGGGTAAATATTTCAAATGAATCATCCATCCGTTCGTTGTACATGATTTTCTTTGGTTTTCAATTAAAGATTCTAAATTCTTTTCCTAATATTTGGTCAAAAATTACGGGTACGTCACCTAAAAAATAATAAAATTGTGCTTAACAATTTTTGAATTTCAATTTGATTTGCATTTGTTTAAACTGACTTTTGGATTGTGCATGTCGAATGGCCTTCGTCTTCGTACTCAATCGGCACGTCATATTCAATTGGCACCGTTTCGTCAATCTCATAAATGGGGTAATTATTGTACACCACTTGAAACACTTCGTGGAACCGTTCACCCATTTCATCTTCCATCGCACCATAATTCGCAAATTGGCCATACACACGGTACTCATCGCCCAAACACAAGAGTACCGTAATCTTGGCATTACTGTCAAAATCTCGCACAGCATTCCTAATATTCCACTTAAATTGGCCGTTAGCCGTATAGATGACACGATTTTTCACTCCTTTGTCAGTTGGGTCAGCTGAAATTTCATACATTTTAGGGCTGTTCGGGATGGTTTGGTTCTCGATTTTTCACTCCTCTTTCTCGGGTTTTTGAAATCACCGAGAGGAGAAATTCTACAATGTACTAAAATTGAAAATTGCTAAAAACTAAAAAGTTAATATCGGATTTTATGATTTCACGTTTCTTGGTCTCGGTTTTTTACTCATTGTCATTCTTCGGTCTCGGTACTCGGTAAAACTATTTCAGCCCTAATAAATAAAATATTAATTTTTTCTTTTATTTAAATATTAAAAAGGGATTAAAATTAGTGCTTCGATTTTTAGTCAAATGCCTAAATTTCTGCGCACTTGATACGCATAGATAAGCACGAAAAACGCGTTTTCGCTAGGTTTGGGGTGTTTACGATGACTTTTATAATGCCTAACTTTGCCTATTTTGGAATTTTTGTGCTAATGCCTAAATTCCAATTTTTGTGACTATTTCGCCACTTTTGGCGCCTTTTTCAGAATTTTCGGAAAAATCCTTAACAAAAATGCAAGAAAAATGAAAAATACACCCCCTAAGAATTGAAAAAAGTTTTCACAAAAACTGATTCCCAAAAATTAATTATATTTTCTTGACAAAAATTTTGGTTTAAAAATTGTCTTTATTTAAAAAACGTTAAAATAGTTGAAATATAAGCAAAATTAAGTTTTTTGATTAATTTTTATATGTTTTGCTACCTAAAAAGTGTTAATAAAAAATGTTATTTGCCTTTTTTTGTGCCTAATTAATGTAATGCCTATTTCGCGATTTTTTTTGACTAAAAATGGCTCTAATTATAATATTTAAATTCACCAAAATCTCCGGAAACAAAAAACACCGAATAATTATTTCGTGGTAAAATGACATATTTGTTGTCGATTTGTCCACAACAATTCATCGAGGCGCATGGAACGGCCAGAAATACTGTAAGAAGCGCCGCTACAAACGACACGAAATGCATCTTACCCTTTAGCAATTATTTAAAATTAAAATTGTAATTAGAGAAAATTTATATTTCTTATCAAGGCATATCCGGCTAATTTATTAGTGAGTGAATTTGTTGTTTTTAAAAACAAATAAACAACAAAATCACATCCGGTGAATATTAATTAAATTTGAATATGTATCTATACAAATTAAATGTTTAGATGTTTTTCACATTTATATTCCCTATAAAATGCATACAGCTGAAAGAAATTGGAATCGAAAACATAAAATGTCGGTGTTGCTTCTATTGATGCAGGTCGAATCTAAAAATACCAATGGGGCGAACCTAAAAAAGCAGCACTAATATTAATAAATTTAAATGTAATTATTGTTTGATATGAAGCAATTTTTATGGAAAAATAAAACATTATTCGGGTCCACATAAAAACGTAATACTTAATATTTTTGAATTTTTTGAAGAGCAACATCATTTAAAGTTTTTTTTTAATATATTTCAATAGCCCAAAATTTTATATCATCTTTTTAATTTGCTAAAAATAAACATTTTGTGAATTTTTCTTAAATATAAAAAGGACCACTTGAGCTACCACTTGCCACTAGAGCTGAGCGAGACCGGAACTGGTACTGAAAAAAACATACAAATGAGTACCTAAGTCCCGGTTTTGCCCAAAATTCCCGGTCCCGGTCCCGCTCAGCTCTACTTACCACCAGTCTTAATTATTACGATTTATTATCCTACAAATATTTAAATATATTATTTTTTTTATTATTATTGAATTTTAGGTCCGTCATGCAGAATTGCATTGATTGACAATAAGATAACAATATAATTGAGATATTACACATAAATTTTCATTTATCCCAATTCATAGCATTTATTATTTCTAAAGAGGGACCCATTTTTAGGCAGATGCCTTTTTTTGCATATTTCGCCATTTTTGGTGCCTATTTTTACGACTTTCAGAAAATTCTTTACAAAAATGCAATAAAAAAGGAAACCCTAAAAATAGACCTAAAAATTTTCAAAAAAAACCCATCTTAAAATTGGTAATTTTTTACAAATTTACGGCCTAAAGTCTGTCTTATTGTCCTCAAGACGTATTATGGTAATGTGAACCTTATCAATAAGTGAGATTGGGGCATTAGAATTTGGAGGAGCGCTTATATTTTGGAATAAATTTCTTTCAACAATTGCAATAGTTACTTGGTCTTCCATTCTATCCAGAGGATAGTTCACAAATGACATAATTTCAGTGTATTAGACTTCTACTATTTGGCTTAGATTAATTAGATGAATGAGTTAAATGAGCACTCAAAAAAAAAAAACCAAAAACTTTTCTTATAGTCTTACGACTAATCAGTGGGAATGAGATAGATTTGCGCAGTGGTGAGTAATACGGGAAAGGAAGCGTGCAATTTAGGCTGCGCGGATACTTATGTATGAAAGTTTTTTGGCTGTGTGCAGTAGAAGTAGTAGCTGGGAAATTGTTTTGCGATTAGAAAGAGCTTGGAAAAAGTTAATAATGTAAAAATTTAAGTTAATTAATTAAAATATAGGCAATTATGAACTCATAATAATTCCAAAATTTATTTATTGGTTCGAGAGTCTCGGTCCCATGTCACGAGACAAGAGCCGGTATTTTTCCAAACCCAGGGAATTTGCTATACATTGGGGCTGTATTTTCTGCACAATTAATGTTGTCTCTTAATTGCCATAATTTAAAATTTTGTAAATTATTTCAATTTCATTTTGGCACATATTTTTAAAATAATAAATATATGATTATTATTCCACATTTTCACTGTTCTGAGTTGGTCCTTGCACAATTTTTGTTATTGCTGACATCTTTAAGCAGATCGATTCTTCGCTTAAAAGTGACAAGGCTTCCATCACCTGCTGAGTCATTGACGAACAAAGTTTATGTGAATGAAAGGGACATCGATGCAAATTTGACAAAGTTCTTCAATTAGCTTAATGACCCATTTAATAAGTCTAACCTTTGGCAAGATACGTAAAAGTTCTCACCGGTGGACCGGCCCACCATTATCACTTCTCAGTGGCTAACCATGCGCAGGTCGGAAAAGGGGAGATCGGCTTTTCCATGCCCCAGAGAAAATGGACGAAAGTGGAAGTTGGCCGAGAAGTTCAGGTCAAAGCGGAAACATTTCTCAAGGCAAACCAATGAATGGCATTTGCTAATTTTAGATTCAGCCGTTTTCGTTCCCTTCTGATCAATGGATTATCACTTCAATTTCACTAATTGTCGATTTCCAAAAGAAGCGGTAAAGCCCGGGGAGGCGAATTAATTAGTCCAATTTGTCTTTTTCTTTCAGGTCAAACCCATCCGAACCATTGGACACAAATGCAATGGCCCAGGAATTTCTAATGCAATTCGCCAACACGGTATTCACCGTCGGCCAGGAATCTCCCATGGAATATGTGCAGCAGAAGCGGGGCACCGGAAGAGGAAAATTGCCTCCGGGAAAAGTAAATCTGTTGGACAACAACAACACGACGACGACGTACACACTGAAATTGGTGGTGGAACGGATGGAAGGCGCCATCAATCTGAACACGGCACCGGAGGAGGTTCTGATATTCAATTAATCGATGACCTAGAGGGTCGTTTGTTTGATCATTAGTTCACTTAATTTACATATTTTAGCTTTCGTTCGGTCCGCTTAGTCCGAATGCCGTGGTCATTTTCGATCGGCCTGAAAATTCACAGATGAATTTGATCGGCCGTAGTATAGGGTGCCTAATCTCGTTCAGTGCTATTTCTTGATCATTTCCCTTTTCAGAAAGTCGTCCCATCGTGCGCTGGTCAATCCCGATTGGGACTTTCAACAGTTGGGCATCGGCGGATTGGACAAAGAATTTTCCTCCGTTTTCCGCCGCGCTTTCGCCTCGCGCGTTTTTCCGCCCGAATTCATTGAACAAATGGGTTGGGTGATTTGTGCCTTGCAGTTTTTTGGATTCCATTTGTAACTTTGTCTTCAGCGATGAAGCATGTCCGTGGCATTTTGCTCTACGGCCCCCCGGGGACGGGCAAAACGCTAATCGCGCGACAGATCGGCAAAATGTTCAACGCACGCGAACCAAAGATTGTCAATGGGCCCGAAATTCTGAGCAAGTCCGACCGAAACTGTTGACATTTGTAATTAGACCAGATAGATTTGTCGGCGAATCTGAGGCTAATATGCGCAAATTGTTCGCCGACGCTGAGGAGGAATGGCGACGATGCGGGCCCAACTCGGGGCTGCACATTATCATTTTTGACGAAATTGACGCCATCTGCAAACAAAGAGGATCCATGGTAAAAAACAGTCAATCACCATTTCGGCAGTGAAAGCCATTTTATCCGCTTAAACAAACGGATTTGTACAAATTTCTTAGGGCGGATCTTCTACTGGCGTCCATGATACGGTGGTGAACCAATTGCTGACCAAAATGGATGGGGTGGAGCAGCTGAACAACATTCTTGTCATTGGCATGACCAACCGCAAGGATATGATCGACGAGGCGTTGCTGAGACCGGGACGGATGGAAGTGCAACTAGAAATATCACTGCCGGATGAACAGGGCCGTGTCCAAATCCTGAACATTCACACGGCACCGATGAGGTGAGAAAAATGAAAAATAAAAGACAGAGAGGGGAAGAGAGAGAAAGAGAGACTGAAAGAGACAGAGGGATGGAGGGAAAAAGAGATAGAAAGAAAGAGGGAGAGGGGAAGAGAAGGGAGAGAAAGAAAGAGAGATGGAGGGAGGGGAGAGAGAGAGGGACGGATGCAGGGAAAAAGAGAGACAGAAAAGAGAAACACGGTTGGTTTCTTACCCATCCTCGCCATCGGCGTCATTTCCGAACCAATGAGGTTCGGAACCATCCGGTGCTACCAGTGAAACGGGCGGGCCCTCCCAGGATCATTGGCGACCAAATATTATCCAGAATTACTTTATTCTCCCATCTCAAACTTGGGTGAGAGATGAAAGGATGGAGGGAAAAAGAGAGACAGAAAGAGAAAAACGAGAGAGAAGGGAGGGAGAGAGAGAAACAGAGATAGAGATGGAGGAGGGGAGAGAGATGGAGGGAGGGAGAGAGAAAGGGAGGGATGGAGAGCAGAAGAGAGACTGAGAGAGAGAATAGAGACAGGGAGAGGGAGAGAGAGAAAAAATTCCAACCTCCTTTCCCACCAAGAGAATACAACAAGTTGGACAGCGATGTGAACATTGAGGAGATCGCAAAAAGGACCAAGAATTTTTCTGGTGCCGAGTTGGAAGGGTTAGTCCGTGCCGCCCAATCGTCCGCAATGAACCGATTGGTCAAACCGGGAGGCAAAGTTCAGCAGGTAAAGGACACAAATGGCGAAGGAAGGAAAAGCCAAGGGCCAATTCAGGTGGACGACGAAGCAATTGACAAACTGAAGGTGACCGCGGATGACTTTGACTACGCATTGTTAAACGACGTGAAGCCGGTAAAATTGGAATGGGAAGAGAATTCAGGTCCTGGATTTTTTGTTCCCGGCTTTTCTGATCCCAGCATTTTGTTTTGATTCCGGTATTTCTTATTCCAAAATCCCGATCTCGGCCTGTCCTAATTAAACAAAGCTGTTTTGTGTCAGTCCTTCGGACTCAGTGACGAGCAGCTGAATCGGCTGCTGTACGGCGGTCTTTGCCTGTGGGGCGATTGCGTCTCGCGAGTGTTGGAGGAGGGACGCCTTCTGATCAAAGAGACCGCTGCGCCCGACACGCGCGGGTTCGTCCGAGCTTTGCTAACAGGTAAAAGGCAGTCAATCACCATCACCAGCATATTTATTAATCCGTTTACAAAATTAATTTTATACAATTGAGGGCCTCCAAACACTGGCAAATCCTTTTTGGCTGCGCAAATTGCCAAGGATTCGGAGTTTCCGTTCATCAAAGTTTGCACTCCCGAAGAGATGGTTGGATACAGTGAAGCGGAAAAATGTGCCAAAATTCGGAAGGTGAAATTTGAGGAGAATTTTCAATTTTGAAAATGATTTGACAGATTTTCGAAGACGCGTACAAATCGCCGCTTAGCTGTGTGATCATCGACAACGTCGAACGACTGATGGATTACTCACCAATTGGACCACGCTATTCGAACATGGTGTTGCAAACACTTCTTGTACTGCTTGCGAAACGACCGCCTCAGGCAACTTCTTGCTCCAAAATTTCTTTATTTGATTTTCGAAACAGAATCATCGTCTGCTTATGTTGGCCACTACATCGAATGAGCAGTTTTTGTACGAGGCCGACATGCTCAGTGTGTTCAGCAAAGTGATCCGAGTTGAACAGCTGCACACTGTCAACCACGTCATGGCGGTGCTGGAGGAGGCCAACATTTTCAGCGAGGAGGAGATCAGACAAATTGAGGACGAACTCCGCAGCAGAGAGTAAAAAATCAAATAATAAAATTTAGAAAAGTAAGGGAGCCAAATTCGAATCACCTATCGAGATCAGGGCGCTGTGAAAAATCGGGTTTTGATTACAATAACTCGCAATTTGAATTATCTAAAAGCTCGCAATTTCAGCAACCCAAAATTTACTTAAAATACAAAAATCTAATTTACTTAAATAAATAGAATTTTTGATACGGCTGTCCCGTTCGGGAAAAAAGATTCATTTAATCATATTTAAAGCCTTAATTATTCGGCAATTAACAGCGATGTATCGATTGGGATCAAGCGGATGCTCGAACTGCTGGACTTTGTGAAACAGAGTGAGCAAAAGCACCGAGTGCAGCTGCTTCTGGACGGAATTCGTGAAGCGGGGCTGTGAAAATATTTTTGATTTGTAAACATTCATTCACAACGAACATTTTGCGCTTCTCTCCTCATCAATTAAGACCAAATTTTATGTGCTAAAAGCCAAATATAAAATAAATATGGGCAAAACCGAACGAAAATAAACAGGTTTTAAAAAGTTGTTAAATTCTAATGCTATAATTATCTTTAAATTTTCCAAAACGAAATTTAATGGTAGAAAATTTTCTGCTTCGGCCTATTTTTTTCATTCTTTTTCCATTTTAGTGATTTTTCTTACCAAATTTTAAAATATATGCTAAACCCTGAGAAATTGGCAATATTTTTTGTGTCAAAACCACAAAATGTTTTTTTCATGAAATTCAGTCTCTATTCTCAATTTCTGTCTTTTATTTAAATTCTCCCTTATCTAATCATTGGTCCATCACTAATTGTTCCCGGGATTTAATTTGTGCGATTCTTTTGCTTTTTGTTCCCACCCTTTAATTGACCTAACTAAATAAAGGCATTTTTCTAATTTTATGTACAATTTTGGGTCGGCAGAAACTCCGCTAAGGTCAAATTAGTAAATCGACCTTTGTTCTGTGAGTGTTTTTAATTTGTAAAATTATAAAATGAGATTAATGGTAATTGTGATAAAAACGAACACAAAAAATAAAAATTCCAAAAAATTTTGTTTATTTCATTCACTCAAATCAGTCAAAACTTTAAAAAAAAAACCATTTTCAATTTTTCAAATAATCCGATTAATTTTATCACAAAGACAATATTTTATTGAAAAAATTCATGATGGAATGGAATTTTTGTGATATGCAAAAATGAAAAAAGGATTCTCTTATTTACTTTTGTAGAAACATTTTTCCAACCCCCGGAATTTTTCGACTTGATTTCAAATAATTTTGAAGTTTATGATCACCACGAAGATTGAATGATCATTGCTCCCTCTTCACCGGTGGTTGGTCCCGCTCTTCCAACTTCCTCAATTCATCCGCAACTCTGCGCGGCCGAACAGCGATCACTTCCGTTTTGTTCAAGTCAAAAATGTACACATTGCCCCATTGCACTTCGGACACGTCCAAATACAAATGAGGATCTTTTTGCTCTACAAAAAAAACAGAA
>CP049707.1:8950035-9120064 GCA_004148225.2 Heterodera glycines | reverse complement strand
TTTTCAATTTTACTCTTATCTTCCCCAACAAATTTGGTAGTGGGTTTTACCCTCAATCGCACCGACATTTTGGCCAACAAAGGTCGGGAACCAAAACCCAACAAGTGAACCTGTACGAGTCCGTGATGACGACCCCGCTGAATATCGCCTAACACCAAGACTAGGCTCAACATAGTCATCATCCAGAATGTTGACACGACTTGGTCTTCTCGAAGTGGACTCACGCGAATTGGTTGAGAGTTCAGCAAATTCTCGGGCCATTTCTGATAATGATAAATAAGGAAATGGGAATTCATTAATAATAATTAATTTAATTTTAATAACTTTTCATTGCATAATCTTGCATTATTATGTTATGAAAATGTCCCTAAATGTTCTGTGATCCTCGCTTTTTGTGAGGCCACCAAAATTGAAAAAAATTTTTATTATTATAACTGCGGGTTGTTGTCATTTGTCCTTGAATGGTTTTCATTTGTCCTTGAATGGTAAGTCCTTGAAAACCAAAAGAACTGGAAAATAAAAAGTCCTTGGTTTTGGTATCTGTCGCTATATTTTTCAAATAAAAGCGTTGGAGATTTAAATTCGTCCGTCCCTATCAATTAAAAAAAGAATAATTAAAAGGTAAATACACTCACTAATTACTAATGGGTGACAATTAAATTTTAGGTAAAAAAAACCTTTATGTTGCTTATCGGACAAAGCTGAAAAAACTTAGTTAAACTCGTCAATATTTGTTTTTAATTATGGGCCGAATGTTGGAATGGCTAACTGAGCATGGAAAGCCTCTCAGAGTGAAGGTGACCACGATGGACGCTGACCTGAACGAGCTCAGCATTGAGGTCAAATATAATTATTTTTATGTGAATATGCGATTTTAAATTTAAATACGAATATTAAAATCTCTCATTTTTCAGAGGGATTCGCTGGGCCAACATCTGTTCGACACCGTATGCAAAATCATCGGCCTTCGGGAGATATGGTATTTTGGGTTGTGCTTCACCAACCGCAAAGGCTTCACCTGTTGGCTTCAAATGGACAAAAGGGTATTCGCGCAAAAAAGCGAAAAATAAATGTTTTATCAAAAAAAAATTTTATTGTTTCCACCGAAATCCAGCAAAAATTCCAAATATATTTTTAAAATGTTTAAGTTTCCATGATAAAATCACGGCGATTAATTATAATTAATTAATTGGCTTTGCATTTGCCCATTTTCCCTCCCCAACAGATAAAAGACCAAAGCGTGCCGAAACAGGAGGACGGCTCGCTGCACTTCCTCTTCCTGGTCAAATTCTTCCCCGAGTCGGTGAAGGTCGAGCTGATCCAGGACCTGACCCGGCATTTGTTCTTTCTCCAAATTCGCCAGTCCATTCTCTCCATGGATTTGTACTGTCCGTCGGAGGCGGTAAAAAATTGCTTTTTAGAATTTCAATTTTGGTTTTCTTTTCTTCTTTTACATGCGTAGTTCACCCGCCCCATTGGTTTAAATATTTTTTTTATTATTGTAATGTCAACCGGGACTGGTCCCGGGACCCAGGCTTTTCCGGTCCCGGCCCCCCTAGATCCTAATCCTGGCTTTCAATGTTCCTGTGAATTCGGGCACTGTTTTTCCAAAAATCCCTATCCCGGCTAACTCTGCCATTTTCCAATGTTCTAGGCCATTCTTTTGGCTTCCTATGCGGTCCAGGCACTGTACGGAGACATTGGCCAACAACAACAGCAGCAGCAACCGCAACAACAACAGCAGGCCGATCAGCAACAACAACAACAGCAGCAACAGTTGGATTTGGCCAAACTGTTGCCGGTGTCGGTGCTGCAACAATACGAACTGACGGCCGAAATGTGGGAACAGAAAATCCGCAATTGGTGGGCCAACAACAGCGGACTTTCAAAGGAGGAGGCGGAAGAGGAGTTTCTGTGTGTGGCCGAGGAGTTGGACATGTACGGCACACAATACTATCCGATTAGGGTACGTACACGGTATCCTGACCAGGGACGGCCGAAGACCGGCTTAGCACTCGAAGCCGATGGAGAAGCCCAATTTTTACGCGAAGGCGAAGTTCGAAGCCCAAAAACCCGAAATTTTCGAGGTTTTCGAAGCACGAAATTTTACAAAAAATTGCACCGCCAGGAAAAGTTTTTTAAGTCTTATGCCTTTTGGACCAATTAATACATTAACGAATAATTGGAAAAAAATTTTGCGGCGCGCTTTTTAAAAAATAGTTGTTTTATTAAGATTTTGATCAAAAATTTTTGGTAAATTTGAAAAAGTGTCATTCATAGTTCTTGAGCCTATCATTAGGGGTATGTTTTTCTCTAAACTTCGAGTAATTTACCCGGAAGCTCGAAGTTCAAAAAACCCGGACTTTACGAAGCTGAGTTTCGCCCGTCCCTGATTCTGGCCACTGATGAGATTAACGGATGCTGGTGAAGATGCCCTGCTTTTAAGGGGAGAATTCATAGTGTTAGCAAGACCTTGAGGATTTAGTTGAATCACATTTTAGTAAAAAAAAATATTACTAAAATTTTCAATGGCAAATTTCTGCGCCTTCATACCAATCTCCGCTTACACCTTACCACCCTCTTTTGTTAGAAAATTGGAAATTCTTTTAATTTTTTTCTAATTTTCTTTAGAATCAAAAAGACGCTGAGCTTTTGCTGGGAGTTTCCGCGTAAGTTTTTTTCCAAAAATATTTTAATTATTAAAAAATTAATAAAAAATTAATAAATTATGTGCTGGCTTTTGCGCTAAAGATTAATAAAATATGTTTTTTAGCCTTGGCGTTGGCATTTTCGAGTCTGACAATAAGCTAAGCCCCCGCCCGTTCTTCCCATGGACCGAGATCAAATGCATTTCGTTCAAAAACAAAATGTTCACCATTTGCACTGCGGACAAAAGCAAAATCAAATTCAGGGCACAGGACATGTCAATCAATCAGGCACTGATTCATAAATTATTTTAAATTTTTAAGCTATTATAAATGGGGGAGGCTGTGGCATGACGCCCGGCTGTGCTTTGATTCGATTTTCACGAAAATGGAACTGAATTTTGCAATTCCCAAATAACCCGGGACATTAATTATGCCTTTGTTCAATTTCAAATTTAAATAATTTTTTATTAATTTGGAACAATTTCCGGGGACCGGTAAATTGGACACCGGAAAATTGGACACCAAACAGAAATTTGGACACCGCCGGAATTTTGGACACTAAAGGAAAATTGGACACCAAATTTCGCTTTTAAAAAATAAACCCAGGAATTAGGTTGAAAATTAAATGGTGTGGATAAATGATTAAGGCACTTAGAGTGGATCAGGCATTCGGTAGGCAATTGCCCTCAAATATTGGAGGGGATGACGATCGGCACGCGTTGCAAATATTTCCCGAAGATTTTCATCTTGCTCAATATAAAGCTGTTTGCGCTTCATTCCTTTCCCTCTAACTCCGAATGCACCAAAAATGGGGGGTGATTGATCAATGTGCCAAATAATGCACGAAAAATGGGTAATAAAACTTTTTCTTTATGAATGATATGATGTTTTTCTTCTCCTGCTGATGTTACAAAAATAATAACAAATTCATTTCCATATTATTTACGCTTATAAACAACATATGTGCAGATTAAGATAAAGATCTTTTAGGCCAAACCAAAATTTTTGTTTATTAATATATTTTGTTTATTTTAATTTTTATTTACAACAGTGTCCAATTTTCCGGTGTCCAAATTTCCATTGGTGTCCAATTTTCTAGTGTCCAATTTTCGGTGTCCAATTTTCTGGTGTCCAATTTACCGGGAGCCACAATTTCCAGCGGATCACAGAAGAAGCTTGTTTAAATATTTGCCCTCCCCATGTTTCAGTCACTTCTCGACCTCTGTGTTGGCACGCATAACCTTTACCTGCGCAGACGACAGCCCGACCTGCTCGAGGTGCAACAGATGAAGCAGCAGGCAGACGAGCAGCGAAGGCGCAGAATGGTAAAGGCAAAACTGATCAGAGAACAGTCGATCAGCAAAAAGTGATCAGTGGAAAATGACCAATAAAAAAACACTGATCAAAGATTAGTTTGATGGTCATTTGGATTTGGCATTTTATTAATGATTAGCTATTGCTAACAAATAAGCGATTATTGTACAAGCAATAAAAATGATATAGCAGAAACTCATAAAGCAAAAAGTTCCCTGATTAAATCCGGGGTTTTAAATTATTTTTTGTATGATTTTTTTAAACCTTTGCAGGAGGAGCAGGTGCGGTTGCACCGCGAGCGTGAGCAGCGCGCGCAGGCGGAGCAGGAGAGGGACCGCTACCGCGCAGAACTGAACCATCTGTCGGAACAGTTGAGCGCCATGCAGGTGATCGAGCACTAAAATTTAAAAATTTAGGAGCCAAATTTAAAGGCTTTCTCCCCCCCCCCTTAATTTGGCAGAATGTGATCAGAAGTGCCGAGGAGACGCAAATGTTGATCGCGGAACGGGCGCGTCTCTCCGAGCAGGAGGCCATTGAGCAGGCACGACGTGCCAGCGAAGCCGAGGCGGAAGCGCAACGCGCAAAACTATCCCAGCTGAGGGTTTGTGGGGTTGTGCCATTTCAGGCGCAATTCGCTTGCCAATGTTGAAAAATATGCCGAAACAGGCGGAAGAGACCAAAATGTTGTTGGAGCGGAAAATGCGCGAGACTGAAATGGCCGCACAACGAATGGCTGCGCTTCAGCACCAACAACAGCAAAAACAGCAGCAACAGAATGGCATCACAACGCCCGGGACGGCAACAGTTGCGCAGCAACAACAACAGCAGCAACAGGTGTTTTTTGTGGTTGGGCACAAATTGCAAAGCAAATTAGCCACAATTAATGACCCCTCAAACTGAATTTGATCAATTAAACGTGGTCTATCGGAATCTTCACAGATGCAGCAGCCACCTCCGTACCAAGAAGTGGTCGAGAATCGGCAACAAACGCAGCAGCAGCAAATGCCATTGGCCAATGGTGTCGGCGCCGCAGCAGTGCCATTGAACAGACCGACGACGGCACAATCGCCGAAGAACAACGGCGGGACAACCACACCCAATAACAACAACAACAACAACTTGGTAAATACTTTTCACATCATAATAATAAAAGCGGCGGACTCGCCTGCTTTTCTGCATTGGCCAAAAAGTGCCATTTTTAAATCGAAATTTGGGTATTTATCATTGTGAAATTGCAAAAAAAAAAATAAATCTAAATTATATTTAATTTATAATTTTTTATAGCGGTCAAAATTCGTTAAGTTCATATTTTCTCAGATTGTCGTCACTTCGCCTCAGCAAATGGCGCCTTTGTATTTCGGCGGCTGTCAATTTGAAATGGCCACGACAATGTCCGACTCGCGCACTTCCGTCGCAGCCGAACTGCAGCACATTTTCGCAGAGCTGGAAATGTCCAGGTGGGGAAAATAAAAGTTACTGTGGTATACTGTAATATTAACAAACTGTTTTTGCACTTTAAATCAAAATTTTGTAATCATTTTTTACTTACCGTAACCTGATTCAAAGTTACCCTTCCAGGACTCATTTCGGTCAAATGACGGCATAAATTGTGTGGTCTTAGCATTTGGGATGCCATTACGACCGCCGACGAAAGTCTCCGCCCTTATACCTTTTTAAGTCAGTGACTATCCCTGGGCAAAACGTACCTGTAACGAAACTCACATCAGAAATATTTTGTGCGATTGCTTGGACATTGATTCGGCCTTGTACGTACCATGGACGTGTTTCATCAACGGGGTTTATGTCGTACGACAACCTTTCAAAACCGACTTTCCATACCCATTGACTTACCATCACAACATCACCCATTTGCAAACGCCTTTTAGCGCTTACAATTTCATCCGGGATGCCCATAAAGAAAGGGCCCTGACCACTCAATTTGCCTCCAACTACGCTTTTCGCGTCCGTTTGGCATACCAAATATTTTAAAACCGAATTTTGTGATTCGTCCATTTCTTCCACATTTTCAAACTCTTCCTCTGTAACAACGCACACACAAAACGGAAAAATCAGTGGGAGAGAGAGGAGGAAAAGCGGAATTTAAAAGCAAAAAGCGGGGGGAAACTGTTGAAATTTATGCCTTGGACCGGGCAAATGACAAGGAAATTGTTTCAGGAATGGAGTTGCTGCTGTTCATTCGAGAGTCTCGGTTTTGGGGGGTCGAGAAATTCCTCCTTTTTTGGGCCTTAATCGCAACTCTCGGCCATCAACTAACTTAGATTCCTACGCTAATTAATAATTTTATTAATTAATCGCCTTTATGTCGCATTTAGAATTTGCAGCAATGTGTTGAAGAAAAATTTTTACGAATTTCTTTCCAAAAATCGTTTTATTTTTGGTGTTTATTAATTATAAATCCATCATATCATTTTTTTTTATGGCAAACCAAACGTAAAAAAAATGTTAATTTAATATTTTGGGTTCATAAAAATGTAATTTGACAATGTTGATCATTCAATCTTCGTGGTGATCATAAACTTCAAAATTATTTGAAATCAAGTCGAAAAATTCCGGGGGTTGGAAAAATGTTTCTACAAAAGTAAATAAGAGAATCCTTTTTTCATTTTTGCATATCACAAAAATTCCATTCCATCATGAATTTTTTCAATAAAATATTGTCTTTGTGATAAAATTAATCGGATTATTTGAAAAATTGAAAATGGTTTTTTTTTAAAGTTTTGACTGATTTGAGTGAATGAAATAAACAAAATTTTTTGGAATTTTTATTTTTTGTGTTCGTTTTTATCACAATTACCATTAATCTCATTTTATAATTTTACAAATTAAAAACACTCACAGAACAAAGGTCGATTTACTAATTTGACCTTAGCGGAGTTTCTGCCGACCCAAAATTGTACATAAAATTAGAAAAATGCCTTTATTTAGTTAGGTCAATTAAAGGGTGGGAACAAAAAGCAAAAGAATCGCACAAATTAAATCCCGGGAACAATTAGTGATGGACCAATGATTAGATAAGGGAGAATTTAAATAAAAGACAGAAATTGAGAATAGAGACTGAATTTCATGAAAAAAACATTTTGTGGTTTTGACACAAAAAATATTGCCAATTTCTCAGGGTTTAGCATATATTTTAAAATTTGGTAAGAAAAATCACTAAAATGGAAAAAGAATGAAAAAAATAGGCCGAAGCAGAAAATTTTCTACCATTAAATTTCGTTTTGGAAAATTTAAAGATAATTATAGCATTAGAATTTAACAACTTTTTAAAACCTGTTTATTTTCGTTCGGTTTTGCCCATATTTATTTTATATTTGGCTTTTAGCACATAAAATTTGGTCTTAATTGATGAGGAGAGAAGCGCAAAATGTTCGTTGTGAATGAATGTTTACAAATCAAAAATATTTTCACAGCCCCGCTTCACGAATTCCGTCCAGAAGCAGCTGCACTCGGTGCTTTTGCTCACTCTGTTTCACAAAGTCCAGCAGTTCGAGCATCCGCTTGATCCCAATCGATACATCGCTGTTAATTGCCGAATAATTAAGGCTTTAAATATGATTAAATGAATCTTTTTTCCCGAACGGGACAGCCGTATCAAAAATTCTATTTATTTAAGTAAATTAGATTTTTGTATTTTAAGTAAATTTTGGGTTGCTGAAATTGCGAGCTTTTAGATAATTCAAATTGCGAGTTATTGTAATCAAAACCCGATTTTTCACAGCGCCCTGATCTCGATAGGTGATTCGAATTTGGCTCCCTTACTTTTCTAAATTTTATTATTTGATTTTTTACTCTCTGCTGCGGAGTTCGTCCTCAATTTGTCTGATCTCCTCCTCGCTGAAAATGTTGGCCTCCTCCAGCACCGCCATGACGTGGTTGACAGTGTGCAGCTGTTCAACTCGGATCACTTTGCTGAACACACTGAGCATGTCGGCCTCGTACAAAAACTGCTCATTCGATGTAGTGGCCAACATAAGCAGACGATGATTCTGTTTCGAAAATCAAATAAAGAAATTTTGGAGCAAGAAGTTGCCTGAGGCGGTCGTTTCGCAAGCAGTACAAGAAGTGTTTGCAACACCATGTTCGAATAGCGTGGTCCAATTGGTGAGTAATCCATCAGTCGTTCGACGTTGTCGATGATCACACAGCTAAGCGGCGATTTGTACGCGTCTTCGAAAATCTGTCAAATCATTTTCAAAATTGAAAATTCTCCTCAAATTTCACCTTCCGAATTTTGGCACATTTTTCCGCTTCACTGTATCCAACCATCTCTTCGGGAGTGCAAACTTTGATGAACGGAAACTCCGAATCCTTGGCAATTTGCGCAGCCAAAAAGGATTTGCCAGTGTTTGGAGGCCCTCAATTGTATAAAATTAATTTTGTAAACGGATTAATAAATATGCTGGTGATGGTGATTGACTGCCTTTTACCTGTTAGCAAAGCTCGGACGAACCCGCGCGTGTCGGGCGCAGCGGTCTCTTTGATCAGAAGGCGTCCCTCCTCCAACACTCGCGAGACGCAATCGCCCCACAGGCAAAGACCGCCGTACAGCAGCCGATTCAGCTGCTCGTCACTGAGTCCGAAGGACTGACACAAAACAGCTTTGTTTAATTAGGACAGGCCGAGATCGGGATTTTGGAATAAGAAATACCGGAATCAAAACAAAATGCTGGGATCAGAAAAGCCGGGAACAAAAAATCCAGGACCTGAATTCTCTTCCCATTCCAATTTTACCGGCTTCACGTCGTTTAACAATGCGTAGTCAAAGTCATCCGCGGTCACCTTCAGTTTGTCAATTGCTTCGTCGTCCACCTGAATTGGCCCTTGGCTTTTCCTTCCTTCGCCATTTGTGTCCTTTACCTGCTGAACTTTGCCTCCCGGTTTGACCAATCGGTTCATTGCGGACGATTGGGCGGCACGGACTAACCCTTCCAACTCGGCACCAGAAAAATTCTTGGTCCTTTTTGCGATCTCCTCAATGTTCACATCGCTGTCCAACTTGTTGTATTCTCTTGGTGGGAAAGGAGGTTGGAATTTTTTCTCTCTCTCCCTCTCCCTGTCTCTATTCTCTCTCTCAGTCTCTCTTCTGCTCTCCATCCCTCCCTTTCTCTCTCCCTCCCTCCATCTCTCTCCCCTCCTCCATCTCTATCTCTGTTTCTCTCTCTCCCTCCCTTCTCTCTCGTTTTTCTCGGACAAATCCAAAGAGGAATAGTAATGGCAATTAGCAACTCTTTCCATGATGGCATCCATTCTAGGAAGAGGATAATGGTCAGGAATTGTGACATCGTTTAATTTTCTAAAATCAAGGCATGGCCTAATTCCGCCATCTTTCTTTTGAACTATAACGAAAGGGGTTACCCAGGGAGTGTCTGATTCGATCATTACACCTGATTTTTTCTGTCTCTCTTTTTCCCTGCATCCGTCCCTCTCTCTCTCCCCTCCCTCCATCTCTCTTTCTTTCTCTCCCTTCTCTTCCCCTCTCCCTCTTTCTTTCTATCTCTTTTTCCCTCCATCCCTCTGTCTCTTTCAGTCTCTCTTTCTCTCTCTTCCCCTCTCTGTCTTTTATTTTTCATTTTTCTCACCTCATCGGTGCCGTGTGAATGTTCAGGATTTGGACACGGCCCTGTTCATCCGGCAGTGATATTTCTAGTTGCACTTCCATCCGTCCCGGTCTCAGCAACGCCTCGTCGATCATATCCTTGCGGTTGGTCATGCCAATGACAAGAATGTTGTTCAGCTGCTCCACCCCATCCATTTTGGTCAGCAATTGGTTCACCACCGTATCATGGACGCCAGTAGAAGATCCGCCCTAAGAAATTTGTACAAATCCGTTTGTTTAAGCGGATAAAATGGCTTTCACTGCCGAAATGGTGATTGACTGTTTTTTACCATGGATCCTCTTTGTTTGCAGATGGCGTCAATTTCGTCAAAAATGATAATGTGCAGCCCCGAGTTGGGCCCGCATCGTCGCCATTCCTCCTCAGCGTCGGCGAACAATTTGCGCATATTAGCCTCAGATTCGCCGACAAATCTATCTGGTCTAATTACAAATGTCAACAGTTTCGGTCGGACTTGCTCAGAATTTCGGGCCCATTGACAAAGATTATAGGCTGATGTTTTAAATTTGTTATCGTCCACAAGATAAATGGTTTCCTTAATTTCAAAATTCCCTATAGAAAAAACAACAGAAACTTTTTCATTAAGTTCAAGTGTGTGACCCGAGGCACTTATAACATTGACAAATGTTGGATATGGTATGCATTGCCAAATAGGAGCCATCAATTTTGGCGCTACACTAATGCTAGCTCCAGTATCAACCAGACTTGGGTTTTTCACATTATTAATTCGTGATGTAATAATTGAGCAATTAGGTGAAATTGAGCCAAGAAAATTAACAGAAATCTTTTCAAAGCGAGGTGATTGGTCCACTTTCTTCATCAATTGAATTGGATTGGGAGTGAGGCTTAAAACGCCCCTTTCTTTTGAACCGTTCCGAAGTCGGTATCCGTTTTTTGACACTTTGTTCACTTTCTGCTACTGAAATTTCATTTACTTGAGAAATGGGAGATATCGCCCTAACATTATTTGTGAGAGTGCAACCAAAAATAATTTTCCGTTCTTTTGGAAGGATTGTGACTCCACCAAAACGATCGATTAAATTGGCACCAATTATTAAATCAAAACATTCGTTTTCAAAAACCGAATGATCAGTAAACAATAAAGGAGCTTCTCCTAAAATATCTTCACCCGCTTCTGCTGCACATATTCCATGGGAGATTCCTGGCCGACGGTGAATACCGTGTTGGCGAATTGCATTAGAAATTCCTGGGCCATTGCATTTGTGTCCAATGGTTCGGATGGGTTTGACCTGAAAGAAAAAGACAAATTGGACTAATTAATTCGCCTCCCCGGGCTTTACGGCTTCTTTTGGAAATCGACAATTAGTGAAATTGAAGTGATAATCCATTGATCAGAAGGGAACGAAAACGGCTGAATCTAAAATTAGCAAATGCCATTCATTGGTTTGCCTTGAGAAAAGTTTCCGATTTGACCTGAACTTCTCGGCCAACTTCCACTTTCGTCCATTTTCTCTGGGGCAGGGAAAAGCCGATCTCCCCTTTTCCGACCTGCGCATGGTTAGCCACTGAGAAGTGATAATGGTGGGCCGTTCCACCGGTGAGCATTTTTACATATCTTGCCAAAGGTTAGACTTATTAAATGGGTCATTAAGCTAATTGAAGAACTTTGTCAAATTTGCATCGATGTCCCTTTCATTCACATAAACTTTGTTCGTCAATGACTCAGCAGGTGATGGAAGCCTTGTCACTTTTAAGCGAAGAATCGATCTGCTTAAAGATGTCAGCAATAACAAAAATTGTGCAAGGACCAACTCAGAACAGTGAAAATGTGGAATAATAATCATATATTTATTATTTTAAAAATATGTGCCAAAATGAAATTGAAATAATTTACAAAATTTTAAATTATGGCAATTAAGAGACAACATTAATTGTGCAGAAAATACAGCCCCAATGTATAGCAAATTCCCTGGGTTTGGAAAAATACCGGCTCTTGTCTCGTGACATGGGACCGAGACTCTCGAACCAATAAATAAATTTTGGAATTGGTCAATCATCAGTACCTCATTGTCAAGCTGAAATGCTATTTCTCTATTTTCAAAACAGTTAGTTTTACGTGAAAAAGGTACAATGTTCATTGTCTGGGGATTTAAAAAACCTGATTCTTCACCAGCTTGAGTTTTAAAAGATATAGGTATAAATTCAAAACAACTTGACTCAGAACCAATTGGAATAAAATGATAATCCTTGGGTTTCAGTTGAATGGCTTAGAAATCGAAATATGTAAAAGATAAAAATAAAATAAAGGTATATAAATATTTTGAGGAGCATAAATTGGCACAAAGAACCAAAACGGCACCAAATAGACAAACAAAAAAACTTTTTTGCTATTTTTAAACGGGAAAAATTTTTAAATTGAAAACAAAATAATTCAATAATTAAAATACTATTGAGAAAAAAAATTTCAACTCAATTTTTGAAAAAATAAATTTTCGGCGATGAGTTTGTGAAAATTACCATATTTTTTGCAACTAACAATAAGACAGACTTTAGGCCGTAAATTTGTAAAAAATTACCAATTTTAAGATGGGTTTTTTTTGAAAATTTTTAGGTCTATTTTTAGGGTTTCCTTTTTTATTGCATTTTTGTAAAGAATTTTCTGAAAGTCGTAAAAATAGGCACCAAAAATGGCGAAATATGCAAAAAAAGGCATCTGCCTAAAAATGGGTCCCTCTTTAGAAATAATAAATGCTATGAATTGGGATAAATGAAAATTTATGTGTAATATTTGAAACATCTCCAAGAGGAGAATGAATAGATTTATCACCAAAACGAGAGCTTACTAAAGTTTTGAAAAGATAACAATTTTCACTGGTGGTTTTTTCCCATGAGAATGAGCCAAAAATCCATGTACGTGGTGTGAGATTGATCTGATGATTTGTGTGATATAGTCCTTCTGTCATTATAAGTGAGCCCAAATAACACCGTTTTTGATCAATCATGAGTTTACATTCATTAAAAGAGACACTAAGAAATTCGGAATCATGAAATTTTTCGACCGGAACCCCTGTTAAGGAAGTGTACTTAGACATGGCTTTCCTGACGATTCTACAAGCCCAATGTTTTTCACATTTATATTCCCTATAAAATGCATACAGCTGAAAGAAATTGGAATCGAAAACATAAAATGTCGGTGTTGCTTCTATTGATGCAGGTCGAATCTAAAAATACCAATGGGGCGAACCTAAAAAAGCAGCACTAATATTAATAAATTTAAATGTAATTGTTGTTTGATATGTAAGCAATTTTTATGGGAAAATAAAACATTATTCGGTCCACATTAAAACGTAATACTTAATATTTTTGAATTTTTTGAAGAGCAACATAATTTAAAGTTTTTTTTTAATATATTTCAATAGCCCAAAATTTTATATCATCTTTTTAATTTGCTAAAAATAAACATTTTGTGAATTTTTCTTAAATATAAAAAGGACCACTTGAGCTACCACTTGCCACTAGAGCTGAGCGAGACCGGAACTGGTACTGAAAAAAACATACAAATGAGTACCTAAGTCCCGGTTTTGCCCAAAATTCCCGGTCCCGGTCCCGCTCAGCTCTACTTACCACCAGTCTTAATTATTACGATTTATTATCCTACAAATATTTAAATATATTATTTTTTTTATTATTATTGAATTTTAGGTCCGTCATGCAGAATTGCATTGATTGACAATAAGATAACAATATAATTGAGATATTACACATAAATTTTCATTTATCCCAATTCATAGCATTTATTATTTCTAAAGAGGGACCCATTTTTAGGCAGATGCCTTTTTTTGCATATTTCGCCATTTTTGGTGCCTATTTTTACGACTTTCAGAAAATTCTTTACAAAAATGCAATAAAAAAGGAAACCCTAAAAATAGACCTAAAAATTTTCAAAAAAAACCCATCTTAAAATTGGTAATTTTTTACAAATTTACGGCCTAAAGTCTGTCTTATTGTTAGTTGCAAAAAATATGGTAATTTTCACAAACTCATCGCCGAAAATTTATTTTTTCAAAAATTGAGTTGAAATTTTTTTTCTCAATAGTATTTTAATTATTGAATTATTTTGTTTTCAATTTAAAAATTTTTCCCGTTTAAAAATAGCAAAAAAGTTTTTTTGTTTGTCTATTTGGTGCCGTTTTGGTTCTTTGTGCCAATTTATGCTCCTCAAAATATTTATATACCTTTATTTTATTTTTATCTTTTACATATTTCGATTTCTAAGCCAAGAAATGAAAAGAATGAATATTATTTTAATACTTTACTGCTGCTTCCTGGGAGTTCTTACACGTGACTAATGCACGTTTTGACATTTCCTTACGCTCGGGAGAGTCCAATTTTTCCCTAATGGCATCCAAAGCTTTGTCCAAAGAATAATTGAAGTTAATAATGTAAAAATTTAAGTTAATTAATTAAAATATAGGCAATTATGAACTCATAATAATTCCAAAATTTATTTATTGGTTCGAGAGTCTCGGTCCCATGTCACGAGACAAGAGCCGGTATTTTTCCAAACCCAGGGAATTTGCTATACATTGGGGCTGTATTTTCTGCACAATTAATGTTGTCTCTTAATTGCCATAATTTAAAATTTTGTAAATTATTTCAATTTCATTTTGGCACATATTTTTAAAATAATAAATATATGATTATTATTCCACATTTTCACTGTTCTGAGTTGGTCCTTGCACAATTTTTGTTTATTGCTGACATCTTTAAGCAGATCGATTCTTCGCTTAAAAGTGACAAGGCTTCCATCACCTGTTGAGGCATTGACGAACAAAGTTTATGTGAATGAAAGGGACATCGATGCAAATTTGACAAAGTTCTTCAATTAGCTTAATGACCCATTTAATAAGTCTAACCTTTGGCAAGATACGTAAAAGTTCTCACCGGTGGACCGGCCCACCATTATCACTTCTCAGTGGCTAACCATGCGCAGGTCGGAAAAGGGGAGATCGGCTTTTCCATGCCCCAGAGAAAATGGACGAAAGTGGAAGTTGGCCGAGAAGTTCAGGTCAAATCGGAAACTTTTCTCAAGGCAAACCAATGAATGGCATTTGCTAATTTTAGATTCAGCCGTTTTCGTTCCCTTCTGATCAATGGATTATCACTTCAATTTCACTAATTGTCGATTTCCAAAAGAAGCCGTAAAGCCCGGGGAGGCGAATTAATTAGTCCAATTTGTCTTTTTCTTTCAGGTCAAACCCATCCGAACCATTGGACACAAATGCAATGGCCCAGGAATTTCTAATGCAATTCGCCAACACGGTATTCACCGTCGGCCAGGAATCTCCCATGGAATATGTGCAGCAGAAGCGGGGCACCGGAAGAGGAAAATTGCCTCCGGGAAAAGTAAATCTGTTGGACAACAACAACACGACGACGACGTACACACTGAAATTGGTGGTGGAACGGATGGAAGGCGCCATCAATCTGAACACGGCACCGGAGGAGGTTCTGATATTCAATTAATCGATGACCTAGAGGGTCGTTTGTTTGATCATTAGTTCACTTAATTTACATATTTTAGCTTTCGTTCGGTCCGCTTAGTCCGAATGCCGTGGTCATTTTCGATCGGCCTGAAAATTCACAACTCCGAATGCGGGGCATGCGTTCATGTTCGATTCGGCCATTTCGGCGATGTTCAGTGCCTAAATAATAATTATTTCAAATTGGTCAAACATAAAACCGTCGCCAAATGCACACGAAAACAGTTGGGCATCGGCGGATTGGACAAAGAATTTTCCTCCGTTTTCCGCCGCGCTTTCGCCTCGCGCGTTTTTCCGCCCGAATTCATTGAACAAATGGGTTGGGTGATTTGTGCCTTGCAGTTTTTTGGATTCCATTTGTAACTTTGTCTTCAGCGATGAAGCATGTCCGTGGCATTTTGCTCTACGGCCCCCCGGGGACGGGCAAAACGCTAATCGCGCGACAGATCGGCAAAATGTTCAACGCACGCGAACCAAAGATTGTCAATGGGCCCGAAATTCTGAGCAAGTCCGACCGAAACTGTTGACATTTGTAATTAGACCAGATAGATTTGTCGGCGAATCTGAGGCTAATATGCGCAAATTGTTCGCCGACGCTGAGGAGGAATGGCGACGATGCGGGCCCAACTCGGGGCTGCACATTATCATTTTTGACGAAATTGACGCCATCTGCAAACAAAGAGGATCCATGGTAAAAAACAGTCAATCACCATTTCGGCAGTGAAAGCCATTTTATCCGCTTAAACAAACGGATTTGTACAAATTTCTTAGGGCGGATCTTCTACTGGCGTCCATGATACGGTGGTGAACCAATTGCTGACCAAAATGGATGGGGTGGAGCAGCTGAACAACATTCTTGTCATTGGCATGACCAACCGCAAGGATATGATCGACGAGGCGTTGCTGAGACCGGGACGGATGGAAGTGCAACTAGAAATATCACTGCCGGATGAACAGGGCCGTGTCCAAATCCTGAACATTCACACGGCACTTTTCATTTTTTTTTTATGCCATAATAACAATTATATATATATAGTGTATAGAAAATAGATAAAGATAACAAATGAATTGATAAAAAGCCACTTGGAACATTTCTAATTTATTAAATTTGGGTTATTTTGGTCCCCACAAAAAACATAAATATTTTCGGTTGTCTTTTTTTTTTTTTAAACAAACATTCGCGTCAAAAGAAGATTGTTTTTTTTTTTTTTTTTTTAAATTTACTTAACTAATTATTTTAATGACTAATTAGATTTATGAATAATTAATTGATTGTCTACCTCAAATCCAATGACAAATGCTGATTGCTTAGATTCCAATTAATTAAAGACGGTAATTGGCACTTTAAAATAAAAGAGAAAAAAAAAATTAGCTAAATAAATATTTTTCAAAAATTTTCTATTCCTCTGACGAGGGCACTTGGATTAAAACTAAAATAACATTTTGTTTTGTTCATCCTCTGACGAGGGGAATGACTATCGCTGCACATTGTAAGTGAAGCGACGCCAAATCGTCGTCCATCTTTTGGAAAATTCCAACCTCCTTTCCCACCAAGAGAATACAACAAGTTGGACAGCGATGTGAACATTGAGGAGATCGCAAAAAGGACCAAGAATTTTTCTGGTGCCGAGTTGGAAGGGTTAGTCCGTGCCGCCCAATCGTCCGCAATGAACCGATTGGTCAAACCGGGAGGCAAAGTTCAGCAGGTAAAGGACACAAATGGCGAAGGAAGGAAAAGCCAAGGGCCAATTCAGGTGGACGACGAAGCAATTGACAAACTGAAGGTGACCGCGGATGACTTTGACTACGCATTGTTAAACGACGTGAAGCCGGTAAAATTGGAATGGGAAGAGAATTCAGGTCCTGGATTTTTTGTTCCCGGCTTTTCTGATCCCAGCATTTTGTTTTGATTCCGGTATTTCTTATTCCAAAATCCCGATCTCGGCCTGTCCTAATTAAACAAAGCTGTTTTGTGTCAGTCCTTCGGACTCAGTGACGAGCAGCTGAATCGGCTGCTGTACGGCGGTCTTTGCCTGTGGGGCGATTGCGTCTCGCGAGTGTTGGAGGAGGGACGCCTTCTGATCAAAGAGACCGCTGCGCCCGACACGCGCGGGTTCGTCCGAGCTTTGCTAACAGGTAAAAGGCAGTCAATCACCATCACCAGCATATTTATTAATCCGTTTACAAAATTAATTTTATACAATTGAGGGCCTCCAAACACTGGCAAATCCTTTTTGGCTGCGCAAATTGCCAAGGATTCGGAGTTTCCGTTCATCAAAGTTTGCACTCCCGAAGAGATGGTTGGATACAGTGAAGCGGAAAAATGTGCCAAAATTCGGAAGGTGAAATTTGAGGAGAATTTTCAATTTTGAAAATGATTTGACAGATTTTCGAAGACGCGTACAAATCGCCGCTTAGCTGTGTGATCATCGACAACGTCGAACGACTGATGGATTACTCACCAATTGGACCACGCTATTCGAACATGGTGTTGCAAACACTTCTTGTACTGCTTGCGAAACGACCGCCTCAGGCAACTTCTTGCTCCAAAATTTCTTTATTTGATTTTCGAAACAGAATCATCGTCTGCTTATGTTGGCCACTACATCGAATGAGCAGTTTTTGTACGAGGCCGACATGCTCAGTGTGTTCAGCAAAGTGATCCGAGTTGAACAGCTGCACACTGTCAACCACGTCATGGCGGTGCTGGAGGAGGCCAACATTTTCAGCGAGGAGGAGATCAGACAAATTGAGGACGAACTCCGCAGCAGAGAGTAAAAAATCAAATAATAAAATTTAGAAAAGTAAGGGAGCCAAATTCGAATCACCTATCGAGATCAGGGCGCTGTGAAAAATCGGGTTTTGATTACAATAACTCGCAATTTGAATTATCTAAAAGCTCGCAATTTCAGCAACCCAAAATTTACTTAAAATACAAAAATCTAATTTACTTAAATAAATAGAATTTTTGATACGGCTGTCCCGTTCGGGAAAAAAGATTCATTTAATCATATTTAAAGCCTTAATTATTCGGCAATTAACAGCGATGTATCGATTGGGATCAAGCGGATGCTCGAACTGCTGGACTTTGTGAAACAGAGTGAGCAAAAGCACCGAGTGCAGCTGCTTCTGGACGGAATTCGTGAAGCGGGGCTGTGAAAATATTTTTGATTTGTAAACATTCATTCACAACGAACATTTTGCGCTTCTCTCCTCATCAATTAAGACCAAATTTTATGTGCTAAAAGCCAAATATAAAATAAATATGGGCAAAACCGAACGAAAATAAACAGGTTTTAAAAAGTTGTTAAATTCTAATGCTATAATTATCTTTAAATTTTCCAAAACGAAATTTAATGGTAGAAAATTTTCTGCTTCGGCCTATTTTTTTCATTCTTTTTCCATTTTAGTGATTTTTCTTACCAAATTTTAAAATATATGCTAAACCCTGAGAAATTGGCAATATTTTTTGTGTCAAAACCACAAAATGTTTTTTTCATGAAATTCAGTCTCTATTCTCAATTTCTGTCTTTTATTTAAATTCTCCCTTATCTAATCATTGGTCCATCACTAATTGTTCCCGGGATTTAATTTGTGCGATTCTTTTGCTTTTTGTTCCCACCCTTTAATTGACCTAACTAAATAAAGGCATTTTTCTAATTTTATGTACAATTTTGGGTCGGCAGAAACTCCGCTAAGGTCAAATTAGTAAATCGACCTTTGTTCTGTGAGTGTTTTTAATTTGTAAAATTATAAAATGAGATTAATGGTAATTGTGATAAAAACGAACACAAAAAATAAAAATTCCAAAAAATTTTGTTTATTTCATTCACTCAAATCAGTCAAAACTTTAAAAAAAAACCATTTTCAATTTTTCAAATAATCCGATTAATTTTATCACAAAGACAATATTTTATTGAAAAAATTCATGATGGAATGGAATTTTTGTGATATGCAAAAATGAAAAAAGGATTCTCTTATTTACTTTTGTAGAAACATTTTTCCAACCCCCGGAATTTTTCGACTTGATTTCAAATAATTTTGAAGTTTATGATCACCACGAAGATTGAATGATCAACATTGTCAAATTACATTTTTATGAACCCAAAATATTAAATTAACATTTTTTTTACGTTTGGTTTGCCATAAAAAAAAATGATATGATGGATTTATAATTAATAAACACCAAAAATAAAACGATTTTTGGAAAGAAATTCGTAAAAATTTTTCTTCAACACATTGCTGCAAATTCTAAATGCGACATAAAGGCGATTAATTAATAAAATTAGTGTAATACGTAGATATTTAGCTGTTAGTAATTCTTGGCATTTTTCTCTTTTTTTCAAAATAAGGAAATGATTTGTGTTGTGGTGGCGATGAACAAAGTGCGAAGGAATGAATGAATTGGATGATGGAAAACAGGCACAAAAGGGCTGATTCTCAACAGAACAATGCTGACAAAAATGAATGGAAAAAGGCCACAATTATTCAATTGATGGGGAAAAAACAATAATAGTAATGATAATGACAGGTGTCAACTTCACAAATAATGAGGACAGAGTCAACGTTCACAAAGAATGCGCTTTAACTTCTCGATAACTATATAGTATATGTATAAGGCATATGCGAATTTAAGTGAGCAGATTTACGAAAAGTTCGGAAATCAAATGCATATTTAATTAACCCATTATTATTAAATTAAAAAATCCCCTTTTGTGGGAAAGACGGATTGATCACTTAAACACTGGCAAATTACAATGAAAAAGATGCATGCATTTGTATGTAGCTTGTTTACAATAGCTTATATAGTGTGTGTGCTTTTCACTGTTTCTGAACAATCATTTTTGGGCTAAAATTGATGCGAAAATGTGACACAAAACAAATGGAAACAAAGGAAGGAATGATGCGTCAAAATAATGTGATAATAAAAATAATAAGGCAATAATTTCTGCAGGAATTTTTTTCTTTTTTTGCCATCATTAATCCATCAAAAGTGCCGTTGATGACTGCCTCCGCTAAGGGAAAACTGCTGATGTTGCTTTATGTTGCTTATCGGACAAAGCTGAAAAAACTTAGTTAAACTCGTCAATATTTGTTTTTAATTATGGGCCGAATGTTGGAATGGCTAACTGAGCATGGAAAGCCTCTCAGAGTGAAGGTGACCACGATGGACGCTGACCTGAACGAGCTCAGCATTGAGGTCAAATATAATTATTTTTATGTGAATATGCGATTTTAAATTTAAATACGAATATTAAAATCTCTCATTTTTCAGAGGGATTCGCTGGGCCAACATCTGTTCGACACCGTATGCAAAATCATCGGCCTTCGGGAGATATGGTATTTTGGGTTGTGCTTCACCAACCGCAAAGGCTTCACCTGTTGGCTTCAAATGGACAAAAGGGTATTCGCGCAAAAAAGCGAAAAATAAATGTTTTATCAAAAAAAAATTTTATTGTTTCCACCGAAATCCAGCAAAAATTCCAAATATATTTTTTCTCGTTCTGTACGACAAAAAGGAAACATTGGCAATTTTTTGTGGCATTTTTAAATGCTTTTCCAACATGGATTTCCTCCAACTCGCGCATCACTTCTTGGTTTCGCTCCACCAGCTGTGCCAATTTCCGCTTGCACTTCTGGTCGTACTCCTCCATTTTCAGGCGCATCCGTTGCTTCTCCCGCTCCTCAAACATGCGCACTTTTGCTGTCCATGTGTCACTTTCGCCATTCTCTCCATGGATTTGTACTGTCCGTCGGAGGCGGTAAAAAATTGCTTTTTAGAATTTCAATTTTGGTTTTCTTTTCTTCTTTTACATGCGTAGTTCACCCGCCCCATTGGTTTAAATATTTTTTTTATTATTGTAATGTCAACCGGGACTGGTCCCGGGACCCAGGCTTTTCCGGTCCCGGCCCCCCTAGATCCTAATCCTGGCTTTCAATGTTCCTGTGAATTCGGGCACTGTTTTTCCAAAAATCCCTATCCCGGCTAACTCTGCCATTTTCCAATGTTCTAGGCCATTCTTTTGGCTTCCTATGCGGTCCAGGCACTGTACGGAGACATTGGCCAACAACAACAGCAGCAGCAACCGCAACAACAACAGCAGGCCGATCAGCAACAACAACAACAGCAGCAACAGTTGGATTTGGCCAAACTGTTGCCGGTGTCGGTGCTGCAACAATACGAACTGACGGCCGAAATGTGGGAACAGAAAATCCGCAATTGGTGGGCCAACAACAGCGGACTTTCAAAGGAGGAGGCGGAAGAGGAGTTTCTGTGTGTGGCCGAGGAGTTGGACATGTACGGCACACAATACTATCCGATTAGGGTACGTACACGGTATCCTGACCAGGGACGGCCGAAGACCGGCTTAGCACTCGAAGCCGATGGAGAAGCCCAATTTTTACGCGAAGGCGAAGTTCGAAGCCCAAAAACCCGAAATTTTCGAGGTTTTCGAAGCACGAAATTTTACAAAAAATTGCACCGCCAGGAAAAGTTTTTTAAGTCTTATGCCTTTTGGACCAATTAATACATTAACGAATAATTGGAAAAAAATTTTGCGGCGCGCTTTTTAAAAAATAGTTGTTTTATTAAGATTTTGATCAAAAATTTTTGGTAAATTTGAAAAAGTGTCATTCATAGTTCTTGAGCCTATCATTAGGGGTATGTTTTTCTCTAAACTTCGAGTAATTTACCCGGAAGCTCGAAGTTCAAAAAACCCGGACTTTACGAAGCTGAGTTTCGCCCGTCCCTGATTCTGGCCACTGATGAGATTAACGGATGCTGGTGAAGATGCCCTGCTTTTAAGGGGAGAATTCATAGTGTTAGCAAGACCTTGAGGATTTAGTTGAATCACATTTTAGTAAAAAAAAATATTACTAAAATTTTCAATGGCAAATTTCTGCGCCTTCATACCAATCTCCGCTTACACCTTACCACCCTCTTTTGTTAGAAAATTGGAAATTCTTTTAATTTTTTTCTAATTTTCTTTAGAATCAAAAAGACGCTGAGCTTTTGCTGGGAGTTTCCGCGTAAGTTTTTTTCCAAAAATATTTTAATTATTAAAAAATTAATAAAAAATTAATAAATTATGTGCTGGCTTTTGCGCTAAAGATTAATAAAATATGTTTTTTAGCCTTGGCGTTGGCATTTTCGAGTCTGACAATAAGCTAAGCCCCCGCCCGTTCTTCCCATGGACCGAGATCAAATGCATTTCGTTCAAAAACAAAATGTTCACCATTTGCACTGCGGACAAAAGCAAAATCAAATTCAGGGCACAGGACATGTCAATCAATCAGGCACTGATTCATAAATTATTTTAAATTTTTAAGCTATTATAAATGGGGGAGGCTGTGGCATGACGCCCGGCTGTGCTTTGATTCGATTTTCACGAAAATGGAACTGAATTTTGCAATTCCCAAATAACCCGGGACATTAATTATGCCTTTGTTCAATTTCAAATTTAAATAATTTTTTATTAATTTGGAACAATTTCCGGGGACCGGTAAATTGGACACCGGAAAATTGGACACCAAACAGAAATTTGGACACCGCCGGAATTTTGGACACTAAAGGAAAATTGGACACCAAATTTCGCTTTTAAAAAATAAACCCAGGAATTAGGTTGAAAATTAAATGGTGTGGATAAATGATTAAGGCACTTAGAGTGGATCAGGCATTCGGTAGGCAATTGCCCTCAAATATTGGAGGGGATGACGATCGGCACGCGTTGCAAATATTTCCCGAAGATTTTCATCTTGCTCAATATAAAGCTGTTTGCGCTTCATTCCTTTCCCTCTAACTCCGAATGCACCAAAAATGGGGGGTGATTGATCAATGTGCCAAATAATGCACGAAAAATGGGTAATAAAACTTTTTCTTTATGAATGATATGATGTTTTTCTTCTCCTGCTGATGTTACAAAAATAATAACAAATTCATTTCCATATTATTTACGCTTATAAACAACATATGTGCAGATTAAGATAAAGATCTTTTAGGCCAAACCAAAATTTTTGTTTATTAATATATTTTGTTTATTTTAATTTTTATTTACAACAGTGTCCAATTTTCCGGTGTCCAAATTTCCATTGGTGTCCAATTTTCTAGTGTCCAATTTTCGGTGTCCAATTTTCTGGTGTCCAATTTACCGGGAGCCACAATTTCCAGCGGATCACAGAAGAAGCTTGTTTAAATATTTGCCCTCCCCATGTTTCAGTCACTTCTCGACCTCTGTGTTGGCACGCATAACCTTTACCTGCGCAGACGACAGCCCGACCTGCTCGAGGTGCAACAGATGAAGCAGCAGGCAGACGAGCAGCGAAGGCGCAGAATGGTAAAGGCAAAACTGATCAGAGAACAGTCGATCAGCAAAAAGTGATCAGTGGAAAATGACCAATAAAAAAACACTGATCAAAGATTAGTTTGATGGTCATTTGGATTTGGCATTTTATTAATGATTAGCTATTGCTAACAAATAAGCGATTATTGTACAAGCAATAAAAATGATATAGCAGAAACTCATAAAGCAAAAAGTTCCCTGATTAAATCCGGGGTTTTAAATTATTTTTTGTATGATTTTTTTAAACCTTTGCAGGAGGAGCAGGTGCGGTTGCACCGCGAGCGTGAGCAGCGCGCGCAGGCGGAGCAGGAGAGGGACCGCTACCGCGCAGAACTGAACCATCTGTCGGAACAGTTGAGCGCCATGCAGGTGATCGAGCACTAAAATTTAAAAATTTAGGAGCCAAATTTAAAGGCTTTCTCCCCCCCCCCTTAATTTGGCAGAATGTGATCAGAAGTGCCGAGGAGACGCAAATGTTGATCGCGGAACGGGCGCGTCTCTCCGAGCAGGAGGCCATTGAGCAGGCACGTCGTGCCAGCGAAGCCGAGGCGGAAGCGCAACGCGCAAAACTATCCCAGCTGAGGGTTTGTGGGGTTGTGCCATTTCAGGCGCAATTCGCTTGCCAATGTTGAAAAATATGCTGAAACAGGCGGAAGAGACCAAAATGTTGTTGGAGCGGAAAATACGCGAGACTGAAATGGCCGCACAACGAATGGCTGCGCTTCAGCACCAACAACAGCAAAAACAGCAACAGCAACAGAATGGCATCACAACGCCCGGGACGGCAACAGTTGCGCAGCAACAACAACAGCAGCAACAGGTGTTTTTTGTGGTTGGGCACAAATTGCAAAGCAAATTAGCCACAATTAATGACCCCTCAAACTGAATTTGATCAATTAAACGTGGTCTATCGGAATCTTCACAGATGCAGCAGCCACCTCCGTACCAAGAAGTGGTCGAGAATCGGCAACAAACGCAGCAGCAGCAAATGCCATTGGCCAATGGTGTCGGCGCCGCAGCAGTGCCATTGAACAGACCGACGACGGCACAATCGCCGAAGAACAACGGCGGGACAACCACACCCAATAACAACAACAACAACAACTTGGTAAATACTTTTCACATCATAATAATAAAAGCGGCGGACTCGCCTGCTTTTCTGCATTGGCCAAAAAGTGCCATTTTTAAATCGAAATTTGGGTATTTATCATTGTGAAATTGCAAAAAAAAAAATAAATCTAAATTATATTTAATTTATAATTTTTTATAGCGGTCAAAATTCGTTAAGTTCATATTTTCTCAGATTGTCGTCACTTCGCCTCAGCAAATGGCGCCTTTGTATTTCGGCGGCTGTCAATTTGAAATGGCCACGACAATGTCCGACTCGCGCACTTCCGTCGCAGCCGAACTGCAGCACATTTTCGCAGAGCTGGAAATGTCCAGGTGGGGAAAATAAAAGTTACTGTGGTATACTGTAATATTAACAAACTGTTTTTGCACTTTAAATCAAAATTTTGTAATCATTTTTTACTTACCGTAAAAATTGGAAATGAATGCCATTAAAAAAAGAATTAATGGCGCTGAACGGAACGCTCCAAGTCACCGTTTGATAATGGAATTAAGAATAAAAATATTTCCAACGCCGGCCCGCTTGGAAATGGAAAAAAGGGTGGAGCTAAGGTACGGGACAAAATCTCGCCGTCCGAAACAATTAAAAATTTTCTAACATAATTTTTTTGTTTATAAAAAATTTCGGAGCGAATTTTGGGGTGCCCCGGGGAGCTAGCCATTTTTTTCTTCATGGCATCACTTTGCACTTGTGACGACGACGGTGGTAAGAAATTGACCCTGTCGTCGGAAAAATAATATTTTTGTTGTTGGAACTCATCGTCGTTTTCGTCGACAGATGTGGGGCTTCTTTTAGAGGATGTAATTGCATTAATTGGTATATGATTTTTGGTGAGGGAATCATTGGCACGAGCGGAGGAGGAGGAGTGGTGGTCTACGGTAGATGCCGCCGATGTGTTACTACTGTCACACAAAACGGAAAAATCAGTGGGAGAGAGAGGAGGAAAAGCGGAATTTAAAAGCAAAAAGCGGGGGGAAACTGTTGAAATTTATGCCTTGGACCGGGCAAATGACAAGGAAATTGTTTCAGGAATGGAGTTGCTGCTGTTCATTCGAGAGTCTCGGTTTTGGGGGGTCGAGAAATTCCTCCTTTTTTGGGCCTTAATCGCAACTCTCGGCCATCAACTAACTTAGATTCCTACGCTAATTAATAATTTTATTAATTAATCGCCTTTATGTCGCATTTAGAATTTGCAGCAATGTGTTGAAGAAAAATTTTTACGAATTTCTTTCCAAAAATCGTTTTATTTTTGGTGTTTATTAATTATAAATCCATCATATCATTTTTTTTTATGGCAAACCAAACGTAAAAAAAATGTTAATTTAATATTTTGGGTTCATAAAAATGTAATTTGACAATGTTGATCATTCAATCTTCGTGGTGATCATAAACTTCAAAATTATTTGAAATCAAGTCGAAAAATTCCGGGGGTTGGAAAAATGTTTCTACAAAAGTAAATAAGAGAATCCTTTTTTCATTTTTGCATATCACAAAAATTCCATTCCATCATGAATTTTTTCAATAAAATATTGTCTTTGTGATAAAATTAATCGGATTATTTGAAAAATTGAAAATGGTTTTTTTTTAAAGTTTTGACTGATTTGAGTGAATGAAATAAACAAAATTTTTTGGAATTTTTATTTTTTGTGTTCGTTTTTATCACAATTACCATTAATCTCATTTTATAATTTTACAAATTAAAAACACTCACAGAACAAAGGTCGATTTACTAATTTGACCTTAGCGGAGTTTCTGCCGACCCAAAATTGTACATAAAATTAGAAAAATGCCTTTATTTAGTTAGGTCAATTAAAGGGTGGGAACAAAAAGCAAAAGAATCGCACAAATTAAATCCCGGGAACAATTAGTGATGGACCAATGATTAGATAAGGGAGAATTTAAATAAAAGACAGAAATTGAGAATAGAGACTGAATTTCATGAAAAAAACATTTTGTGGTTTTGACACAAAAAATATTGCCAATTTCTCAGGGTTTAGCATATATTTTAAAATTTGGTAAGAAAAATCACTAAAATGGAAAAAGAATGAAAAAAATAGGCCGAAGCAGAAAATTTTCTACCATTAAATTTCGTTTTGGAAAATTTAAAGATAATTATAGCATTAGAATTTAACAACTTTTTAAAACCTGTTTATTTTCGTTCGGTTTTGCCCATATTTATTTTATATTTGGCTTTTAGCACATAAAATTTGGTCTTAATTGATGAGGAGAGAAGCGCAAAATGTTCGTTGTGAATGAATGTTTACAAATCAAAAATATTTTCACAGCCCCGCTTCACGAATTCCGTCCAGAAGCAGCTGCACTCGGTGCTTTTGCTCACTCTGTTTCACAAAGTCCAGCAGTTCGAGCATCCGCTTGATCCCAATCGATACATCGCTGTTAATTGCCGAATAATTAAGGCTTTAAATATGATTAAATGAATCTTTTTTCCCGAACGGGACAGCCGTATCAAAAATTCTATTTATTTAAGTAAATTAGATTTTTGTATTTTAAGTAAATTTTGGGTTGCTGAAATTGCGAGCTTTTAGATAATTCAAATTGCGAGTTATTGTAATCAAAACCCGATTTTTCACAGCGCCCTGATCTCGATAGGTGATTCGAATTTGGCTCCCTTACTTTTCTAAATTTTATTATTTGATTTTTTACTCTCTGCTGCGGAGTTCGTCCTCAATTTGTCTGATCTCCTCCTCGCTGAAAATGTTGGCCTCCTCCAGCACCGCCATGACGTGGTTGACAGTGTGCAGCTGTTCAACTCGGATCACTTTGCTGAACACACTGAGCATGTCGGCCTCGTACAAAAACTGCTCATTCGATGTAGTGGCCAACATAAGCAGACGATGATTCTGTTTCGAAAATCAAATAAAGAAATTTTGGAGCAAGAAGTTGCCTGAGGCGGTCGTTTCGCAAGCAGTACAAGAAGTGTTTGCAACACCATGTTCGAATAGCGTGGTCCAATTGGTGAGTAATCCATCAGTCGTTCGACGTTGTCGATGATCACACAGCTAAGCGGCGATTTGTACGCGTCTTCGAAAATCTGTCAAATCATTTTCAAAATTGAAAATTCTCCTCAAATTTCACCTTCCGAATTTTGGCACATTTTTCCGCTTCACTGTATCCAACCATCTCTTCGGGAGTGCAAACTTTGATGAACGGAAACTCCGAATCCTTGGCAATTTGCGCAGCCAAAAAGGATTTGCCAGTGTTTGGAGGCCCTCAATTGTATAAAATTAATTTTGTAAACGGATTAATAAATATGCTGGTGATGGTGATTGACTGCCTTTTACCTGTTAGCAAAGCTCGGACGAACCCGCGCGTGTCGGGCGCAGCGGTCTCTTTGATCAGAAGGCGTCCCTCCTCCAACACTCGCGAGACGCAATCGCCCCACAGGCAAAGACCGCCGTACAGCAGCCGATTCAGCTGCTCGTCACTGAGTCCGAAGGACTGACACAAAACAGCTTTGTTTAATTAGGACAGGCCGAGATCGGGATTTTGGAATAAGAAATACCGGAATCAAAACAAAATGCTGGGATCAGAAAAGCCGGGAACAAAAAATCCAGGACCTGAATTCTCTTCCCATTCCAATTTTACCGGCTTCACGTCGTTTAACAATGCGTAGTCAAAGTCATCCGCGGTCACCTTCAGTTTGTCAATTGCTTCGTCGTCCACCTGAATTGGCCCTTGGCTTTTCCTTCCTTCGCCATTTGTGTCCTTTACCTGCTGAACTTTGCCTCCCGGTTTGACCAATCGGTTCATTGCGGACGATTGGGCGGCACGGACTAACCCTTCCAACTCGGCACCAGAAAAATTCTTGGTCCTTTTTGCGATCTCCTCAATGTTCACATCGCTGTCCAACTTGTTGTATTCTCTTGGTGGGAAAGGAGGTTGGAATTTTTTCTCTCTCTCCCTCTCCCTGTCTCTATTCTCTCTCTCAGTCTCTCTTCTGCTCTCCATCCCTCCCTTTCTCTCTCCCTCCCTCCATCTCTCTCCCCTCCTCCATCTCTATCTCTGTTTCTCTCTCTCCCTCCCTTCATTTAATGTTCATTTTATGCTATTCAAAGCAACTTCGGTCCTGTTTTTCTCAAAATTTTAAGTCATAGAATAAAAAAAGACATTTTTTATTTAAAAATTTAAGAAGGTGGACTCTTCCCCACCAACCCGCTCCCATCGAATTATGGCACAATTTTTAATTTTTTCAAAATTTAATTTACGGGTGGGGACCCATTAAACACCTTGAAGCATTCCATTTAATTTGGACTGACAACATACATAAAAAAGGGGGCGGGTCGGCCAAAATTTTTGCGAAGGGGGTCGGCCGCCGAAGACTTTTTTTTTTGCTCCTCTAAATTTCTATCTCTTTTTCCCTCCATCCCTCTGTCTCTTTCAGTCTCTCTTTCTCTCTCTTCCCCTCTCTGTCTTTTATTTTTCATTTTTCTCACCTCATCGGTGCCGTGTGAATGTTCAGGATTTGGACACGGCCCTGTTCATCCGGCAGTGATATTTCTAGTTGCACTTCCATCCGTCCCGGTCTCAGCAACGCCTCGTCGATCATATCCTTGCGGTTGGTCATGCCAATGACAAGAATGTTGTTCAGCTGCTCCACCCCATCCATTTTGGTCAGCAATTGGTTCACCACCGTATCATGGACGCCAGTAGAAGATCCGCCCTAAGAAATTTGTACAAATCCGTTTGTTTAAGCGGATAAAATGGCTTTCACTGCCGAAATGGTGATTGACTGTTTTTTACCATGGATCCTCTTTGTTTGCAGATGGCGTCAATTTCGTCAAAAATGATAATGTGCAGCCCCGAGTTGGGCCCGCATCGTCGCCATTCCTCCTCAGCGTCGGCGAACAATTTGCGCATATTAGCCTCAGATTCGCCGACAAATCTATCTGGTCTAATTACAAATGTCAACAGTTTCGGTCGGACTTGCTCAGAATTTCGGGCCCATTGACAATCTTTGGTTCGCGTGCGTTGAACATTTTGCCGATCTGTCGCGCGATTAGCGTTTTGCCCGTCCCCGGGGGGCCGTAGAGCAAAATGCCACGGACATGCTTCATCGCTGAAGACAAAGTTACAAATGGAATCCAAAAAACTGCAAGGCACAAATCACCCAACCCATTTGTTCAATGAATTCGGGCGGAAAAACGCGCGAGGCGAAAGCGCGGCGGAAAACGGAGGAAAATTCTTTGTCCAATCCGCCGATGCCCAACTGTTGAAAGTCCCAATCGGGATTGACCAGCGCACGATGGGACGACTTTCTGAAAAGGGAAATGATCAAGAAATAGCACTGAACGAGATTAGGCACCCTATACTACGGCCGATCAAATTCATCTGTGAATTTTCAGGCCGATCGAAAATGACCACGGCATTCGGACTAAGCGGACCGAACGAAAGCTAAAATATGTAAATTAAGTGAACTAATGATCAAACAAACGACCCTCTAGGTCATCGATTAATTGAATATCAGAACCTCCTCCGGTGCCGTGTTCAGATTGATGGCGCCTTCCATCCGTTCCACCACCAATTTCAGTGTGTACGTCGTCGTCGTGTTGTTGTTGTCCAACAGATTTACTTTTCCCGGAGGCAATTTTCCTCTTCCGGTGCCCCGCTTCTGCTGCACATATTCCATGGGAGATTGCTGGCCGACGGTGAATACCGTGTTGGCGAATTGCATTAGAAATTCCTGGGCCATTGCATTTGTGTCCAATGGTTCGGATGGGTTTGACCTGAAAGAAAAAGACAAATTGGACTAATTAATTCGCCTCCCCTGGGCTTTACGGCTTCTTTTGGAAATCGACAATTAGTGAAATTGAAGTGATAATCCATTGATCAGAAGGGAACGAAAACGGCTGAATCTAAAATTAGCAAATGCCATTCATTGGTTTGCCTTGAGAAAAGTTTCCGATTTGACCTGAACTTCTCGGCCAACTTCCACTTTCGTCCATTTTCTCTGGGGCATGGAAAAGCCGATCTCCCCTTTTCCGACCTGCGCATGGTTAGCCACTGAGAAGTGATAATGGTGGGCCGTTCCACCGGTGAGCATTTTTACATATCTTGCCAAAGGTTAGACTTATTAAATGGGTCATTAAGCTAATTGAAGAACTTTGTCAAATTTGCATCGATGTCCCTTTCATTCACATAAACTTTGTTCGTCAATGACTCAGCAGGTGATGGAAGCCTTGTCACTTTTAAGCGAAGAATCGATCTGCTTAAAGATGTCAGCAATAACAAAAATTGTGCAAGGACCAACTCAGAACAGTGAAAATGTGGAATAATAATCATATATTTATTATTTTAAAAATATGTGCCAAAATGAAATTGAAATAATTTACAAAATTTTAAATTATGGCAATTAAGAGACAACATTAATTGTGCAGAAAATACAGCCCCAATGTATAGCAAATTCCCTGGGTTTGGAAAAATACCGGCTCTTGTCTCGTGACATGGGACCGAGACTCTCGAACCAATAAATAAATTTTGGAATTATTATGAGTTCATAATACTTTATATTTTAATTAATTATCATCCCATCAGAACTCATTTTAGCGAAGGTGTAAAGGTGGCCTTCGTAAGACAATTTTACTTTTTGTTTTTTGGTTGCAATTGGGTTAGCCATTTCTGAAAAATGTCCAAATCAGAATGTACATCAAATTGGTTAACTATTAAAAAATAATAGGATTTGGAATAAGTAAAATTGTAAAAAATGAGCGAATGTTAATTAAACCTAGCTTATGCCAAGTGGCGAGGGATCCCTCAGGCTTAGTTTTTAGAATCTTAATTTTTAAAAAAGCACATTTTTCTATTTTTGGGTTGGGGCCCAAACGACCCCGGGGCCCAAAAACGGGGGCCCAAACGCGGGGGCCCAAACGCGGGGGCCCAAACGCTCTGGTCCCGAATAATTCTATGGCCAAATTAAACAACAAACGCATTTTTAAAATTAGACGTAGGTAAATAAAGGTAATCGTTCCATCCGCCCGAACCAAGACTTTAGGCCGTAAATTTGTAAAAAATTACCAATTTTAAGATGGGTTTTTTTTGAAAATTTTTAGGTCTATTTTTAGGGTTTCCTTTTTTATTGCATTTTTGTAAAGAATTTTCTGAAAGTCGTAAAAATAGGCACCAAAAATGGCGAAATATGCAAAAAAAGGCATCTGCCTAAAAATGGGTCCCTCTTTAGAAATAATAAATGCTATGAATTGGGATAAATGAAAATTTATGTGTAATATCTCAATTATATTGTTATCTTATTGTCAATCAATGCAATTCTGCATGACGGACCTAAAATTCAATAATAATAAAAAAAATAATATATTTAAATATTTGTAGGATAATAAATCGTAATAATTAAGACTGGTGGTAAGTAGAGCTGAGTGGGACCGGGACCGGGAATTTTGGGCAAAACCGGGATAGAGAAAATTTATATTTCTTATCAAGGCATATCCGGCTAATTTATAGTGAGTGAATTTGTTGTTTTTAAAAACAAATAAACAACATAGTCAGTGAGTGATTCATACAATTGGGCGGCCTGGGAAGAATAACAACACAATTGCACATGAATGGAATTGGGAGGGGGGGTAATGGACCACCCCACGTTATATGTACAATTGTATCAAGATCAGTGATCAAAATCTGTTGCTTCTATTGATGCAGGTCGAATCTAAAAATACCAATGGGGCGAACCTAAAAAAGCAGCACTAATATTAATAAATTTAAATGTAATTATTGTTTGATATGAAGCAATTTTTATGGAAAAATAAAACATTATTCGGGTCCACATAAAAACGTAATACTTAATATTTTTGAATTTTTTGAAGAGCAACATCATTTAAAGTTTTTTTTTAATATATTTCAATAGCCCAAAATTTTATATCATCTTTTTAATTTGCTAAAAATAAACATTTTGTGAATTTTTCTTAAATATAAAAAGGACCACTTGAGCTACCACTTGCCACTAGAGCTGAGCGAGACCGGAACTGGTACTGAAAAAAACATACAAATGAGTACCTAAGTCCCGGTTTTGCCCAAAATTCCCGGTCCCGGTCCCGCTCAGCTCTACTTACCACCAGTCTTAATTATTACGATTTATTATCCTACAAATATTTAAATATATTATTTTTTTTATTATTATTGAATTTTAGGTCCGTCATGCAGAATTGCATTGATTGACAATAAGATAACAATATAATTGAGATATTACACATAAATTTTCATTTATCCCAATTCATAGCATTTATTATTTCTAAAGAGGGACCCATTTTTAGGCAGATGCCTTTTTTTGCATATTTCGCCATTTTTGGTGCCTATTTTTACGACTTTCAGAAAATTCTTTACAAAAATGCAATAAAAAAGGAAACCCTAAAAATAGACCTAAAAATTTTCAAAAAAAACCCATCTTAAAATTGGTAATTTTTTACAAATTTACGGCCTAAAGTCTGTCTTATTGTTAGTTGCAAAAAATATGGTAATTTTCACAAACTCATCGCCGAAAATTTATTTTTTCAAAAATTGAGTTGAAATTTTTTTTCTCAATAGTATTTTAATTATTGAATTATTTTGTTTTCAATTTAAAAATTTTTCCCGTTTAAAAATAGCAAAAAAGTTTTTTTGTTTGTCTATTTGGTGCCGTTTTGGTTCTTTGTGCCAATTTATGCTCCTCAAAATATTTATATACCTTTATTTTATTTTTATCTTTTACATATTTCGATTTCTAAGCCAAGAAATGAAAAGAATGAATATTATTTTAAAACCTAGGTAACTCGGAAACAAAAACAAAAGCGTACGAGACACAAAAGCCAAACTTTTTGGTCATGTTTCTTGAGCAGCATGAAACTTAAAAGCATATTTAAAATAATTTTAGGCTTACAATTAGCAACGACATAAAATTAAAATTTCATCATTTGGATATACAAAAAAAAATCATAATTTTTGAATTTACTTTCGAAATCTAACAGCATCATTAGTAGAAAGGCTTTTTTTATTACGGAAAAATGTTGATGCTTTTGTTGGCATATGGACTAATTTGTAAGTCCAAAGTCAAGGTTGCCATCCGTCCTTTATTCTAAGGACGTCCTTTGTTTTCTTCGGCTTTCAATTCTGAATTTTTCGATGGACAATGCTGGCTTAAAACTTTGGTATTTAACTTGCCGACCAAAGATGACTGATGGAATATGTCACATTAATTTGTAAGCATGGAAAATGAGACAAATCATTGGAATTGGAAGTGCATGTTTGACAAGGCTTCCATCACCTGCTGAGTCATTGACGAACAAAGTTTATGTGAATGAAAGGGACATCGATGCAAATTTGACAAAGTTCTTCAATTAGCTTAATGACCCATTTAATAAGTCTAACCTTTGGCAAGATATGTAAAAATGCTCACCGGTGGAACGGCCCACCATTATCACTTCTCAGTGGCTAACCATGCGCAGGTCGGAAAAGGGGAGATCGGCTTTTCCATGCCCCAGAGAAAATGGACGAAAGTGGAAGTTGGCCGAGAAGTTCAGGTCAAATCGGAAACTTTTCTCAAGGCAAACCAATGAATGGCATTTGCTAATTTTAGATTCAGCCGTTTTCGTTCCCTTCTGATCAATGGATTATCACTTCAATTTCACTAATTGTCGATTTCCAAAAGAAGCCGTAAAGCCCGGGGAGGCGAATTAATTAGTCCAATTTGTCTTTTTCTTTCAGGTCAAACCCATCCGAACCATTGGACACAAATGCAATGGCCCAGGAATTTCTAATGCAATCCTTTTCTGGCCTGCTTCCAAACACAGTACCCGACCTGTCCCACCTGACGATCCCGACCTCGACATGTGTTCCCTAGCGGGGTGCTTGTCGGAAGTCGAAATTCCAAGTCCAAAAATGACGGAATTTGGAAGTCTGAAGTGAAACTTTTTCAAATGTTCACGCTTGTTTAAGAAATTGCTGAATTGCTTTAAAATTCAAGTTTTTCCAAAATCCCTTAATGTGAAATGTTAACAAGATTTCAGCGTTCAAAAAGGCTTTTTTCCTCAAAGTTTTTGGTACCTTAGGGGGCGGAGCGGGAATCTGCGGTGCCGATGGGAAAATTTAAAAAATTTAGTTATAATTGATAACAAATTTGTCCAAAATGTATACTCGTTCAGTGCTATTTTTTTTGCTTTTCACACACTTTTTGCCTGAAAAATCGTGCGCTGGTCAATCCCGATTGGGACTTTCAACAGTTGGGCATCGGCGGATTGGACAAAGAATTTTCCTCCGTTTTCCGCCGCGCTTTCGCCTCGCGCGTTTTTCCGCCCGAATTCATTGAACAAATGGGTTGGGTGATTTGTGCCTTGCAGTTTTTTGGATTCCATTTGTAACTTTGTCTTTATGTATTATTATTGTCCGGTTCATTTTGCTCTACGGCCCCCCGGGGACGGGCAAAACGCTAATCGCGCGACAGATCGGCAAAATGTTCAACGCACGCGAACCAAAGATTGTCAATGGGCCCGAAATTCTGAGCAAGTCCGACCGAAACTGTTGACATTTGTAATTAGACCAGATAGATTTGTCGGCGAATCTGAGGCTAATATGCGCAAATTGTTCGCCGACGCTGAGGAGGAATGGCGACGATGCGGGCCCAACTCGGGGCTGCACATTATCATTTTTGACGAAATTGACGCCATCTGCAAACAAAGAGGATCCATGGTAAAAAACAGTCAATCACCATTTCGGCAGTGAAAGCCATTTTATCCGCTTAAACAAATTCCGATCGAAATTGGCCCTGGGCAATGCCGACAATAAATTGGGCGGCAACAAAATGCCAAAGGCGGGCAACATGCGCAAGTTTGAATGGGACGAAAACTTGGCCAAACTTGCGGATGAATGGGCCAACAAATGCACATTATCGCACTCGTGGAACGGCTGGGCAGGCGAAAATTTGGCAATGAATGGCGGAACATTTTCGAACAGTTCGATACAAATTGATAATTGTGGCTACTAATTGCCTGCTTAAGAGGATGGCTTCGAGTACGCTTGCGGTCGCTGGTGGGACGAACTGAACCGTTACGGGTTCAACCCGGATCTGATTATGACCGGGGAAAACTTCAGTGGCATCGGCCATTGGACTCAGGTGACCGACTCATTATTTTGGCCTTTCTCGTCCCATTATTGCTAATTAGATACTAATTAGTTTTCTCTTCGTTTTGTTCAGATGGCGTGGGCCGACACCGACCGAATTGGCTGTGCCATGGCACAAAACTGCCCAAATACCAATTGGAAAACATATGTGGTCTGCTGGTATTACACGGGGTAATAATCAACCACTGATAAAACATAATTAGTTTACTAATACCCCTTTTAGTGGTAATTACTTTGGTGCGCCTGTCTATTTGGCCGGGGAGCCGTGCAGCAAATGCAAAGCAAATGACAAATGTGACAAAGCCACGGGACTTTGCTCTCAATGAAGGATGAAATATTATGAAAATTGAATTGGGATAATTACTAATTATTGTATCTGTATGTTTAGTATGGTTTAGTGTTTCAGGGAGAGAGAGAAAAAATTCCAACCTCCTTTCCCACCAAGAGAATACAACAAGTTGGACAGCGATGTGAACATTGAGGAGATCGCAAAAAGGACCAAGAATTTTTCTGGTGCCGAGTTGGAAGGGTTAGTCCGTGCCGCCCAATCGTCCGCAATGAACCGATTGGTCAAACCGGGAGGCAAAGTTCAGCAGGTAAAGGACACAAATGGCGAAGGAAGGAAAAGCCAAGGGCCAATTCAGGTGGACGACGAAGCAATTGACAAACTGAAGGTGACCGCGGATGACTTTGACTACGCATTGTTAAACGACGTGAAGCCGGTAAAATTGGAATGGGAAGAGAATTCAGGTCCTGGATTTTTTGTTCCCGGCTTTTCTGATCCCAGCATTTTGTTTTGATTCCGGTATTTCTTATTCCAAAATCCCGATCTCGGCCTGTCCTAATTAAACAAAGCTGTTTTGTGTCAGTCCTTCGGACTCAGTGACGAGCAGCTGAATCGGCTGCTGTACGGCGGTCTTTGCCTGTGGGGCGATTGCGTCTCGCGAGTGTTGGAGGAGGGACGCCTTCTGATCAAAGAGACCGCTGCGCCCGACACGCGCGGGTTCGTCCGAGCTTTGCTAACAGGTAAAAGGCAGTCAATCACCATCACCAGCATATTTATTAATCCGTTTACAAAATTAATTTTATACAATTGAGGGCCTCCAAACACTGGCAAATCCTTTTTGGCTGCGCAAATTGCCAAGGATTCGGAGTTTCCGTTCATCAAAGTTTGCACTCCCGAAGAGATGGTTGGATACAGTGAAGCGGAAAAATGTGCCAAAATTCGGAAGGTGAAATTTGAGGAGAATTTTCAATTTTGAAAATGATTTGACAGATTTTCGAAGACGCGTACAAATCGCCGCTTAGCTGTGTGATCATCGACAACGTCGAACGACTGATGGATTACTCACCAATTGGACCACGCTATTCGAACATGGTGTTGCAAACACTTCTTGTACTGCTTGCGAAACGACCGCCTCAGGCAACTTCTTGCTCCAAAATTTCTTTATTTGATTTTCGAAACAGAATCATCGTCTGCTTATGTTGGCCACTACATCGAATGAGCAGTTTTTGTACGAGGCCGACATGCTCAGTGTGTTCAGCAAAGTGATCCGAGTTGAACAGCTGCACACTGTCAACCACGTCATGGCGGTGCTGGAGGAGGCCAACATTTTCAGCGAGGAGGAGATCAGACAAATTGAGGACGAACTCCGCAGCAGAGAGTAAAAAATCAAATAATAAAATTTAGAAAAGTAAGGGAGCCAAATTCGAATCACCTATCGAGATCAGGGCGCTGTGAAAAATCGGGTTTTGATTACAATAACTCGCAATTTGAATTATCTAAAAGCTCGCAATTTCAGCAACCCAAAATTTACTTAAAATACAAAAATCTAATTTACTTAAATAAATAGAATTTTTGATACGGCTGTCCCGTTCGGGAAAAAAGATTCATTTAATCATATTTAAAGCCTTAATTATTCGGCAATTAACAGCGATGTATCGATTGGGATCAAGCGGATGCTCGAACTGCTGGACTTTGTGAAACAGAGTGAGCAAAAGCACCGAGTGCAGCTGCTTCTGGACGGAATTCGTGAAGCGGGGCTGTGAAAATATTTTTGATTTGTAAACATTCATTCACAACGAACATTTTGCGCTTCTCTCCTCATCAATTAAGACCAAATTTTATGTGCTAAAAGCCAAATATAAAATAAATATGGGCAAAACCGAACGAAAATAAACAGGTTTTAAAAAGTTGTTAAATTCTAATGCTATAATTATCTTTAAATTTTCCAAAACGAAATTTAATGGTAGAAAATTTTCTGCTTCGGCCTATTTTTTTCATTCTTTTTCCATTTTAGTGATTTTTCTTACCAAATTTTAAAATATATGCTAAACCCTGAGAAATTGGCAATATTTTTTGTGTCAAAACCACAAAATGTTTTTTTCATGAAATTCAGTCTCTATTCTCAATTTCTGTCTTTTATTTAAATTCTCCCTTATCTAATCATTGGTCCATCACTAATTGTTCCCGGGATTTAATTTGTGCGATTCTTTTGCTTTTTGTTCCCACCCTTTAATTGACCTAACTAAATAAAGGCATTTTTCTAATTTTATGTACAATTTTGGGTCGGCAGAAACTCCGCTAAGGTCAAATTAGTAAATCGACCTTTGTTCTGTGAGTGTTTTTAATTTGTAAAATTATAAAATGAGATTAATGGTAATTGTGATAAAAACGAACACAAAAAATAAAAATTCCAAAAAATTTTGTTTATTTCATTCACTCAAATCAGTCAAAACTTTAAAAAAAAACCATTTTCAATTTTTCAAATAATCCGATTAATTTTATCACAAAGACAATATTTTATTGAAAAAATTCATGATGGAATGGAATTTTTGTGATATGCAAAAATGAAAAAAGGATTCTCTTATTTACTTTTGTAGAAACATTTTTCCAACCCCCGGAATTTTTCGACTTGATTTCAAATAATTTTGAAGTTTATGATCACCACGAAGATTGAATGATCAACATTGTCAAATTACATTTTTATGAACCCAAAATATTAAATTAACATTTTTTTTACGTTTGGTTTGCCATAAAAAAAAATGATATGATGGATTTATAATTAATAAACACCAAAAATAAAACGATTTTTGGAAAGAAATTCGTAAAAATTTTTCTTCAACACATTGCTGCAAATTCTAAATGCGACATAAAGGCGATTAATTAATAAAATTATTAATTAGCGTAGGAATCTAAGTTAGTTGATGGCCGAGAGTTGCGATTAAGGCCCAAAAAAGGAGGAATTTCTCGACCCCCCAAAACCGAGACTCTCGAATGAACAGCAGCAACTCCATTCCTGAAACAATTTCCTTGTCATTTGCCCGGTCCAAGGCATAAATTTCAACAGTTTCCCCCCGCTTTTTGCTTTTAAATTCCGCTTTTCCTCCTCTCTCTCCCACTGATTTTTAAAAATTTGAAATTTTTTACTATTTTTAGCAGATTCACCAAAAATTAATCAAATTTTGCGATTTTGAGCCAATTTTTTTTAATAGAAATAAGAATTTTAAGGCCGGCGCTGCCAACAGGCGCCGGCCGCTAGGAAAATTTTTCAGTTTTTAAAAACAAAAAATTTATAATAACAATAAGTACAGCAGATTATAAATACAAGAAATGCGGTTACATGAATTTATGTTTTTTTTGGATTTTATCAAAAAATTTCTCCAACTTTTCATTTTTAAAAATCATTTCTCCCCGCAGGACGTGTTCCACTTACAGCGGACGCACATGTTGGCCCGGCATGCCAAGGAACAGGAGCACGTGCGCCGCATCAACCAGTCCAAGGAGGAACAGCTGTTGCGCGCGCTCACCGCCGACCGCAAGGCGTTGCCCAAAGTGTTGCGCAACGAGGCGAAGACGCGGACGAAATTAAAAGGTAAATACACTCACTAATTACTAATGGGTGACAATTAAATTTTAGGTAAAAAAAAACTTTATGTTGCTTATCGGACAAAGCTGAAAAAACTTAGTTAAACTCGTCAATATTTGTTTTTAATTATGGGCCGAATGTTGGAATGGCTAACTGAGCATGGAAAGCCTCTCAGAGTGAAGGTGACCACGATGGACGCTGACCTGAACGAGCTCAGCATTGAGGTCAAATATAATTATTTTTATGTGAATATGCGATTTTAAATTTAAATACGAATATTAAAATCTCTCATTTTTCAGAGGGATTCGCTGGGCCAACATCTGTTCGACACCGTATGCAAAATCATCGGCCTTCGGGAGATATGGTATTTTGGGTTGTGCTTCACCAACCGCAAAGGCTTCACCTGTTGGCTTCAAATGGACAAAAGGGTATTCGCGCAAAAAAGCGAAAAATAAATGTTTTATCAAAAAAAAATTTTATTGTTTCCACCGAAATCCAGCAAAAATTCCAAATATATTTTTAAAATGTTTAAGTTTCCATGATAAAATCACGGCGATTAATTATAATTAATTAATTGGCTTTGCATTTGCCCATTTTCCCTCCCCAACAGATAAAAGACCAAAGCGTGCCGAAACAGGAGGACGGCTCGCTGCACTTCCTCTTCCTGGTCAAATTCTTCCCCGAGTCGGTGAAGGTCGAGCTGATCCAGGACCTGACCCGGCATTTGTTCTTTCTCCAAATTCGCCAGTCCATTCTCTCCATGGATTTGTACTGTCCGTCGGAGGCGGTAAAAAATTGCTTTTTAGAATTTCAATTTTGGTTTTCTTTTCTTCTTTTACATGCGTAGTTCACCCGCCCCATTGGTTTAAATATTTTTTTTATTATTGTAATGTCAACCGGGACTGGTCCCGGGACCCAGGCTTTTCCGGTCCCGGCCCCCCTAGATCCTAATCCTGGCTTTCAATGTTCCTGTGAATTCGGGCACTGTTTTTCCAAAAATCCCTATCCCGGCTAACTCTGCCATTTTCCAATGTTCTAGGCCATTCTTTTGGCTTCCTATGCGGTCCAGGCACTGTACGGAGACATTGGCCAACAACAACAGCAGCAGCAACCGCAACAACAACAGCAGGCCGATCAGCAACAACAACAACAGCAGCAACAGTTGGATTTGGCCAAACTGTTGCCGGTGTCGGTGCTGCAACAATACGAACTGACGGCCGAAATGTGGGAACAGAAAATCCGCAATTGGTGGGCCAACAACAGCGGACTTTCAAAGGAGGAGGCGGAAGAGGAGTTTCTGTGTGTGGCCGAGGAGTTGGACATGTACGGCACACAATACTATCCGATTAGGGTACGTACACGGTATCCTGACCAGGGACGGCCGAAGACCGGCTTAGCACTCGAAGCCGATGGAGAAGCCCAATTTTTACGCGAAGGCGAAGTTCGAAGCCCAAAAACCCGAAATTTTCGAGGTTTTCGAAGCACGAAATTTTACAAAAAATTGCACCGCCAGGAAAAGTTTTTTAAGTCTTATGCCTTTTGGACCAATTAATACATTAACGAATAATTGGAAAAAAATTTTGCGGCGCGCTTTTTAAAAAATAGTTGTTTTATTAAGATTTTGATCAAAAATTTTTGGTAAATTTGAAAAAGTGTCATTCATAGTTCTTGAGCCTATCATTAGGGGTATGTTTTTCTCTAAACTTCGAGTAATTTACCCGGAAGCTCGAAGTTCAAAAAACCCGGACTTTACGAAGCTGAGTTTCGCCCGTCCCTGATTCTGGCCACTGATGAGATTAACGGATGCTGGTGAAGATGCCCTGCTTTTAAGGGGAGAATTCATAGTGTTAGCAAGACCTTGAGGATTTAGTTGAATCACATTTTAGTAAAAAAAAATATTACTAAAATTTTCAATGGCAAATTTCTGCGCCTTCATACCAATCTCCGCTTACACCTTACCACCCTCTTTTGTTAGAAAATTGGAAATTCTTTTAATTTTTTTCTAATTTTCTTTAGAATCAAAAAGACGCTGAGCTTTTGCTGGGAGTTTCCGCGTAAGTTTTTTTCCAAAAATATTTTAATTATTAAAAAATTAATAAAAAATTAATAAATTATGTGCTGGCTTTTGCGCTAAAGATTAATAAAATATGTTTTTTAGCCTTGGCGTTGGCATTTTCGAGTCTGACAATAAGCTAAGCCCCCGCCCGTTCTTCCCATGGACCGAGATCAAATGCATTTCGTTCAAAAACAAAATGTTCACCATTTGCACTGCGGACAAAAGCAAAATCAAATTCAGGGCACAGGACATGTCAATCAATCAGGCACTGATTCATAAATTATTTTAAATTTTTAAGCTATTATAAATGGGGGAGGCTGTGGCATGACGCCCGGCTGTGCTTTGATTCGATTTTCACGAAAATGGAACTGAATTTTGCAATTCCCAAATAACCCGGGACATTAATTATGCCTTTGTTCAATTTCAAATTTAAATAATTTTTTATTAATTTGGAACAATTTCCGGGGACCGGTAAATTGGACACCGGAAAATTGGACACCAAACAGAAATTTGGACACCGCCGGAATTTTGGACACTAAAGGAAAATTGGACACCAAATTTCGCTTTTAAAAAATAAACCCAGGAATTAGGTTGAAAATTAAATGGTGTGGATAAATGATTAAGGCACTTAGAGTGGATCAGGCATTCGGTAGGCAATTGCCCTCAAATATTGGAGGGGATGACGATCGGCACGCGTTGCAAATATTTCCCGAAGATTTTCATCTTGCTCAATATAAAGCTGTTTGCGCTTCATTCCTTTCCCTCTAACTCCGAATGCACCAAAAATGGGGGGTGATTGATCAATGTGCCAAATAATGCACGAAAAATGGGTAATAAAACTTTTTCTTTATGAATGATATGATGTTTTTCTTCTCCTGCTGATGTTACAAAAATAATAACAAATTCATTTCCATATTATTTACGCTTATAAACAACATATGTGCAGATTAAGATAAAGATCTTTTAGGCCAAACCAAAATTTTTGTTTATTAATATATTTTGTTTATTTTAATTTTTATTTACAACAGTGTCCAATTTTCCGGTGTCCAAATTTCCATTGGTGTCCAATTTTCTAGTGTCCAATTTTCGGTGTCCAATTTTCTGGTGTCCAATTTACCGGGAGCCACAATTTCCAGCGGATCACAGAAGAAGCTTGTTTAAATATTTGCCCTCCCCATGTTTCAGTCACTTCTCGACCTCTGTGTTGGCACGCATAACCTTTACCTGCGCAGACGACAGCCCGACCTGCTCGAGGTGCAACAGATGAAGCAGCAGGCAGACGAGCAGCGAAGGCGCAGAATGGTAAAGGCAAAACTGATCAGAGAACAGTCGATCAGCAAAAAGTGATCAGTGGAAAATGACCAATAAAAAAACACTGATCAAAGATTAGTTTGATGGTCATTTGGATTTGGCATTTTATTAATGATTAGCTATTGCTAACAAATAAGCGATTATTGTACAAGCAATAAAAATGATATAGCAGAAACTCATAAAGCAAAAAGTTCCCTGATTAAATCCGGGGTTTTAAATTATTTTTTGTATGATTTTTTTAAACCTTTGCAGGAGGAGCAGGTGCGGTTGCACCGCGAGCGTGAGCAGCGCGCGCAGGCGGAGCAGGAGAGGGACCGCTACCGCGCAGAACTGAACCATCTGTCGGAACAGTTGAGCGCCATGCAGGTGATCGAGCACTAAAATTTAAAAATTTAGGAGCCAAATTTAAAGGCTTTCTCCCCCCCCCCTTAATTTGGCAGAATGTGATCAGAAGTGCCGAGGAGACGCAAATGTTGATCGCGGAACGGGCGCGTCTCTCCGAGCAGGAGGCCATTGAGCAGGCACGACGTGCCAGCGAAGCCGAGGCGGAAGCGCAACGCGCAAAACTATCCCAGCTGAGGGTTTGTGGGGTTGTGCCATTTCAGGCGCAATTCGCTTGCCAATGTTGAAAAATATGCCGAAACAGGCGGAAGAGACCAAAATGTTGTTGGAGCGGAAAATGCGCGAGACTGAAATGGCCGCACAACGAATGGCTGCGCTTCAGCACCAACAACAGCAAAAACAGCAGCAACAGAATGCCATCACAACGCCCGGGACGGCAACAGTTGCGCAGCAACAACAACAGCAGCAACAGGTGTTTTTTGTGGTTGGGCACAAATTGCAAAGCAAATTAGCCACAATTAATGACCCCTCAAAACTGAATTTGATCGATTAAACGCGGTCTATCGGAATCTTCACAGATGCAGCAGCCACCTCCGTACCAAGAAGTGGTCGAGAATCGGCAACAAACGCAGCAGCAGCAAATGCCATTGGCCAATGGTGTCGGCGCCGCAGCAGTGCCATTGAACAGACCGACGACGGCACAATCGCCGAAGAACAACGGCGGGACAACCACACCCAATAACAACAACAACAACAACTTGGTAAATACTTTTCACATCATAATAATAAAAGCGGCGGACTCGCCTGTTTTTCTGCATTGGCCAAAAAGTGCCATTTTTAAATCGAAATTTGGGTATTTATCATTGTGAAATTGCAAAAAAAAAAAAATCTAAATTATATTTAATTTATAATTTTTTATAGCGGTCAAAATTCGTTAAGTTCATATTTTCTCAGATTGTCGTCACTTCGCCTCAGCAAATGGCGCCTTTGTATTTCGGCGGCTGTCAATTTGAAATGGCCACGACAATGTCCGACTCGCGCACTTCCGTCGCAGCCGAACTGCAGCACATTTTCGCAGAGCTGGAAATGTCCAGGTGGGGAAAATAAAAGTTACTGTGGTATACTGTAATATTAACAAACTGTTTTTGCACTTTAAATCAAAATTTTGTAATCATTTTTTACTTACCGTAAAAATTGGCAAATTTTAAAATTAAGAAAAAACATTTGACCTTTTTGAGTAACGGGTCGTTGGCATTAGTAAATGTATTGATTTAAGTTCGTTTTCTCACAAAGTGTAAAAACCGTTGGGAAAACATGAATATTTAGTCAAATATAAAATTCTCATAAAATTTTAGTTTTTGTTTGGCTATTTTTTGCCAGGAGTGAGTACAACGAGCGGAATCAGTCGCTGCGCGACCGTTTGGCAAATTTCCGTGCCGAGTTGGACTCGCTGAAGCGCGAGGGCACCGACACGGAAAATGATCGACTGTTCGCCCAAAAAGTGATGGCCGGCGACGCATTCGACAAATTTTCCACGCTGCGAAAGGTGGGCTCACTTTGTGCAATTAAATCCTCCGATTCTTGAAGAAAATCCATACAAATTGAGCCTAATAAATCCCAAAAACCTGCCTTTTCTGGTGTAAATCTGTTAACAAATCACATCCAAATTTTCAAAATTTCCCCCGGCGGCGCCTATCGGCACCGCCGGACCCCCTTCTTCCCAAAAAGTTTTTTGGAAAAAGCGCGCCGAAAAAAAGTGATGTGAAAAATAAATCTGAATTTCATATAATATTCGATCATTTAGTCCAAAAATGATTAATTGTTTCAAATAATTGAAGAAAATTTGATTTCAAAATTTTCATTAATTTAATTAGCTTTAACTTTTGGGTTTTATAAAATAAAAATAAAATAAAAAAATAATTTTATATTATTTTCACTTTAAAAAATAATTAAAATTTGAATTTTTTAAAAATTTTAAAAATTTTTTTGAATTTTTAAAATTTCCCTGTTAGTCCCGGTCCCGAAGAAAAATCGAGGTCCCGGTCCCGGCTTCTCAGGTCCCGGCAAGTCCCGGTCCCGGTTTTGCCCAAAATTCCCGGTCCCGTGGCACTCTAATTTTGAGTTTGACCCATCGGCAAATTTTTAATTTAAAATTATTGAATTTTTAAATTCAGTCGAATTCGGCCGTTTGGCTGAGAACATTTCGCCAAAGTTAAAAGTAACTTTTGATTGTCAATGAGTGAATAATGTAATGAATGTACACAACACATTTTATTTGGTTTTTGTGGCTTTTTAACAATTTTTTAGTGAATTTTGCTTCAATTTTTAAATAATTTGGAATTTATGTGCTTTCAGTTGTCTAATGAGTAGAGACCGGATTTGTATGAATTTCCATAGTTTTTTTATTTCAGCCTAATATGAATCAAGAAAATAGTATTTTTAGCTAAAATTTTCAAAGAAAATTCAAAAATACACTATTAAAAAGAAAAATTTTGAAAAACTTTTTTTCATGTTAAAATTTTATTAAAATTCTTAATGAGAAAAAATTATTTTTTAAAATTAACATTTAAAAATATCAAATATTAAATCCTTTGTGCTTGTGCCATTATATATACCATAGTTTGACAATTGTCACTTTGGTAATTTTTGTTTCGTTTGTGTGCCTTTTTGTATTGGCTTTTGGGTAATAGTTTAGTTTGTCCCCCCCCCCTTATGAAAAAAAATTTTCAAAAATTTTAATGTCATAAAAACAAGTTTCCTGGGCTTTCCGAGGTCGCTGATCACGAATCCGGCATCCATTTCGGCCAATTCGAAATCCCGGACCCGAATTCGAACAAAAAGTCGAAAATCCAAATTTTCGAATTCCGAGTTTTTGGTTCAAAATCGGTTTAAATGATCTTTTTATTGCAAGGTTTGTGGTTTTCAGAATGTTCCATGTGTTTACACCATTTTTAGACGAAAAATGCAAAATCGAAAATTTGGCTTTTTGTTCGAATTCGGGTCCGGGATTTCGAATTGGCCGAATTGGATGCCGGATTCCTGATCAGCGACCTCGAAAAGCCCAGGAAACTTGTTTTTATGACATGAAAATGTTTTTTTTTAAAAAGGGCGGGGGACAAACTAAACTATTACCGGCTTTTGTAAATGTAACACATAATTTCCATTTTTTAATTTTTTTGAGCCATTTTATTTATACTTTTACAAATTCAGAGCATCATCGGGTCGCCAAAGTCACGCGTAAAACTATTCGACGAATTGACTCCAATGAATGGACAATGAAAAAGCATAATTAAATTAAAAAAATAATAATAAAATACAAAATTATTTAAAATAATGCTCAATTCGCGCTAAATAATGAACTATTTCTGTTTTTTTGTCTGCTTCTCTCTTTTCGCTCTCTCTCTTCTGAAAATTTTTTGACATTTTTAAAATGAGTGATCGAAAAAATATTTTCTTGCCATTTTTCAGGGTGTTTTATTAAAATTCATCAAAGAAATATTAATGAAAAAAATAAGTACAATACGTATCATTTCATTTCATTTATTTTCTTTTTTTTTAATTTCTTTCATTGCATTTGCAAAAATCTTTAAATTATTTTCATTTTTGCCAAAAACTAATAAAATTTTATTGATAAATGGCATTTATTTGTTATGTTTATTTAAAATTCACATATAAAATCCCCTCCACAACAAAATCCAGTAAATTTACTAGAACCTCCGGAATTTTTAAATTGCCGGTGCCGGGACTTGGAAAATGGACCCGGGTGGGATCCTGGGACCGGGACTCCCGTTTTTCCGGGACTCCCGGTCCCGGTGGTTTGTCCAAAAATAACGGGACCGGGAAAAATTTTCACATTTAGCAAATGAATTATTCCAAATTGGTTTTTCTATTAATTTTCTCCATTTCATTAATTTCAACAGCAAAAGAGGCAAAACCATTGGTAAGGATTTAATTTAATTCAATTAAATTAATTTACAGTTTAATGATGACAATGTGCTGCTCGCATTTGTGAAGGGATCATCAAAATTTGAGCATTTTTTGGCTGATGAAAAATTCGATTATAATCAGTCGGAGAAGGAAATTTTAGAGCAAAAATATGAGAAAAAATTGGGCCTTATTTTTTTCATGAGAAAGCATTGGCATTGTGCCAAAATGAGCTACCGCTGCTGCCCAACACGACCGCGCGCTTGGTGCTTGAAGGAAACGACAAAAGGTGCTGAGAAAGGATAAGCCTTTTGGATTTCTTTTTGCCCCCCCCCACCCCGCTTTTGGCTTTTCCAATTCGATGTTGTCCCACCCCAATTCTCTCTTTTTTCTCTCTATTATTTTCTTCTTAATATTTGTTAATCAGCCTTTTCCCATCCCCACCTCTCTCTCCTCTCTCTCTCTCTCTCTCTTGTCTCTCTATTCTCTATCAGTCTCTCTTCTCCTCTCCATCCCTCTCTTTCACTCTCTCTCTCTCTCTTTCACTCTCTCTCTCTATCTCTCTCTTTTTCCCATCCCCACCTCTCTCTCTCTCTCCCTTTATGTGCAAAATCTGTCCGCCTTTTTCCATTATCTAAATTCATACGTCTTTTACCCTTCAGAGGGATGGGCAATTGGTTTGGGTTGGAAACCGATCGCCGCACCAGCAGAGGACCGAGGGTTCGATTCCCTCCCAGGTCTACCATTTTGCCGAACCTTTACTAATTGGGCCCGACCTATAAGAAGGTGGTCAAATAACACTCCCATTAGAGGTCAGCCCTATTTTGAACAATTTTGCTACGATTTGGAAAGAGATGGTAAATTGAGGGATTTTGTCATGGCCCAAGAAGCCACTCTTCTCGAAGAAAAGCAAAATTGTTTGGCAAAACAATATGAGACTTACTTCGGCATTTTGTATTTGATGCGACACAATTGGCATTGTGACAAAAAAGGGGAGGAAATTGGGGAAGAAAAATGGCGGACAAAATGCGAAAGATTTCGCAAATACACAGACATTGTGTACGAATATTTGTTCAAAGTCTATGCAAAAAGTAAGGAAGGAATTACGGTAGAATATAATGTTGTTTGGCATACTGTAGGTTTAAAATTAAATTATTATTTTAGGAAATTAATTAATTTTTTCAAATTTAAAGCTGAAGAGCCTTTGTTGGGCCAGCAATTCCCCGCATTTAAACCAACGTTTAATGTCTCAACATTAATAAATGAAGTATTGCTTTATCTGCACAAATGTTCAGTGTTATTTTTTGACGAGGAACTCAGAAATGAAAATGATTATTTTTTCAAAATACAAATGCAAAATGGGCACAAATTGCGCGATTATAAGGCTAATTTTGGCACTTTGGAAGAATCGCTGCGCAAAAAATTTGACAAAAAACTGAAAACGATGCTTAAAAAGGCGAGAGAAAACGAAAGGAGGACGAGAGAATGGAGTGCCAATTACAATGACAGCATCAATTTGCTGAGGGAATCGCCCTTTTTTCACAGAGTTTCGCGGGTTCGTTTCAATTTGCGATGCGCGGGACAGACTTTTTTTCGAGGCCCGGGAAAAGACATTTTCCAAAAACATTCCGTAAAACTTAAAAGCCTTACAAACACTTTTCGGGAATGCACCCGGCACGGATTCATGATTAGAATCATATTTTAGGGTCCTGATCCGGGTGCATTTCTCAAAAACTACCTGGGTCAAGATCAGGGTTCCCAGGAAAACCCTGACAAGATCCTAACCTGTCAACTTCCTGTTCACCCGGTCGGTACTAGGGTTGTGCGAGAGTCTCGGTTCTTGGTTCACGACTCGGGAAATTTCTCGGGTTTTTCGCTTACCGGTCTCGGTTCCCGGTCTCGAGTTTTTAGTCTCGGAAACTGAGAAATTTTTACACTGTTAAGGATGACCCTTTCGGGGAGTGGGGGTCGCCAGGAAGGGGGAAAAGAGATAAAATTATTAAATTTTGAACATATTTTTTAACAAAATTCATGAAAAATCCCAAAAAAATTTCCCCGTCGGCGCTTATCGGCGCCGCCGGCCCACAAAATTCCCCTAAGATTTCAAAAGTTGACCTAAAATTTGCCATGCAAAAATTGGCCTTTTGGTGAAAATCTGTTATCAAGTCGCATTAAAATTACAAAATTTTCCCGGCGGTGCCTACCGGCACCGCCGGACTCCCCCCGCCTAAAAAAAGAAAGTTTCTTGAAAAAATGCCGCAAAAAAAAGCCTTTTGAATGTAAAAATAGTCGCCAATTGTCTGAAAACCACAAAAATTGATCATTTTTTGGTGAAAATCTGTTAACAGATCAGAAAGAAATTACAAAAAATTTTTCGGCGGCGCATATCGGCACCGCCGAACCCTCATGTTCCCCAAAAATTTTTTGGAAAAAGTGCGCAAAAAAGCGTTTTTAAAAGCAAAAAAAATGCCGTCACTTTAATGTTGAGACTCCTACGCAAAAATTCCGTTTGACCTACCCTCTTTTTAATGTGTTTTTGATTTTAAAAAATAGGTTTGAATAAATTTCATTAAATTTCTCGATTCTCGAGTCGAGAAATTTCTCGGGTTTTTTGGGTCTCGTTTCTCGGGGTCATTTCTCGGGGTCATTTCTCGGTCTCGTTTCTCGGTTCCCGGTAAAAATCACTTCTCGCACAGCCCTACTCGGTACCCACAAAACATAGCTTTTTTTTAAAAAAAAATTATGTTCTAAGCTTTGATGCTGATCAAAAAGATTAATTGCTCCAAGGCTAATTAGAAATCCCGATGCTTTTCTCAATCAAATGAAAACCAAAAATAAAAAATAAATAAAATAATTTAGATTGATGACAAGGTATTCCTCGCATTTATTAAGGGACAATCCAATTTTGAGCATTTTTACATACAAGAAAAGGACAACTATTTGTTGGACAAGGTATTGCCAAAAAGTGTCACTTTTGATCAGAGAAATGAGCATTTGGCACAAAGATACGGAGCCCATCTTGGCACAGTTCAGTTGATGAGAGAGCATTGGCACTGTGCCAAAATTGGGAAAGCATTTGGAAAGCATACGCAGACGGAATGCCAAAAATACCGAAAATATTTGGACATTTTGTACGGCTATTTATTCTATGTGTACACTGAAGGTTGAGCTTTTCTTAGGGAAGAAAGGGCCGAGAAATTTTGCTTTTTTTCAGATGACGAACAACCACAGGGATTAATGCCGCTGCTTATCCGAAATATTGAAAATTTCGGGACACTAATTGATTTCGTGAAACAGCTAAACCGAATAGCCAAATTCTATTTTGATGCCAAATTCAGCAGGTACAATCAGTACAAAATAGAAAATGCCTTCAAATTCAAAAATTCGGTCATTTCCATGCAAAATTTTGAACAAATATTTAAAGCAGCAAATTATGGGGGAGGAAACGCGAAAAATGATGGGGAAAGCCAACTGATCAAAGCACAATTTGACCAAAAGCTAAAGGAAATGCTAAAAACGGCACAAGTAAAAGCATTGGAAGAAAGAGACGAGATGAAAAGGATGAAAAGTGAAATGGAAGGAAATTCAGAAGCGGATAGCGACGAGGCAAAGATGAAGCTGATGATGATGAGTGCCAAAAGTGCCGCATTTGGCGACAAATTTGGCACCCTTTTGGACTCGCCATTTTATGGCCCGACAACACAACTGATGCCCACCATGTCCAATTAAGATATAATGGCAACCGATATTAAAACTATTTTACTTCGACTGTCTTCAATTGAAACGTTATTATCAAACAACAACAACAACACTTTGGCAACGCAAATGGCAGAACAATTCAACGCCATTGCTGAACGCCTCAACGAAATTGAGCGCAAAATCAACAGCAACAATAACGACAATTCCAGTGCGGAGGAAAAAGAACGCAAACGAAGCCTCGTTTTGATTGGCCTGCCGGAGGCTGTGGCTGAAAAGCCGTCAGAACGCGCCAAAGAGGACGCGGAAACAGTTGCGGAAGTGTTGGACGCTTTGGATGTGGAGGTTTGCCCGCAGATGGTGTATAGAATGGGGCGGCGGATTGATGAGAAGCGAAAGGGGCCGCGTTTGGTCAAAGTTGTCTTGCCAGCGACGACGTTCCAACGTTTTGCATTGGCACAATGGGGGCGCAACCGGACGGAACTGAAGCAGCATGTTGGTTGGCAGCGACTTCTCGTCAGGCCCTCTCTGACGAAAGAAGAATTGGCGGCTGAGCGGGAGATTCGTGAACAGAGGCGGATGAATTATGAAGAAAGCAAAAAGAATGAAATGGTGACGACGCGGCGTGGAGGCAACATGGGAAAAAACTTTTGAGGTCACAAAATTTTCTCAATTGTCTTTATTTTAACTCAAGAAGTTTAGTGAACAAAATGAATGAGTTTAAGCTTTTACTTTTAGAAAATAGGTATAAAATTATCGCGATAACCGAAAGTTGGTTGAATAATAAAATAAACGACTCGCAAATTTTAGAAAATTTTCCTTTCTCTTTAATAAGAAAAGATAGAAAGAATAAAAAAGGAGGAGGGGTAGCGTTTGTCATTTCTAATGAAATACCGTTTGAAATTATAAAAACTCAAAATATACAAAATTCTGATATACTTTGTATTGATGTTTTTTCGCCCATTTCCGAATCAAAAATCCGTCTTATTTTGGTTTATAGGCCTGTAACTACCGAAACTTTCGAAAATTTTATGCAACTTCTAGAATTAATTTCCTCACTAACAGTCTCGGCAGAAAATTTTGTCATTCTTGGAGATTTTAATTTTACTAATATTCACTGGAACCAAAATGGCCCTTTCTCTATCCAAAATAATTTGACAAATTATGAAAGTAATTTCCTTGGTTTTGTTGAAGGTTTACGACTTGATCAAATGATTAAAGAACCCACCAGGGAATGCAATTTTTTGGATTTAATTTTAACAAATAATAAATTTCTCATAAAAGACATTTCAATTGGCCCCCCATTCTCACTTAGTGATCACAATACTATAAAATTTGATTTAAGACTAAATGTTTTTCCTTGTAAAAAATTTAAACACTTTAACTTTAAAAAAGCTAGTTACTTGGAAATAAATGCCATGCTCTCTTCTACTGATTGGGTTACCTTTTTTTCGGACTGTATAGAAATTGACCAAATTTATAACAAATTCGCAGCATTTTTGCATTTTTTAATATCGAAATATGTTCCATTAACAGTATCAAATTCTAAACATAATTTCCCAGATCATATTAAAAAAATTATGATTTATCGTCGACAACTTTGGAAAGACCTTAAAAAAGATAAAATTAGAGAAAAATTTAAAGAAACCTCTAAAAAACTTGAATATGAAATAAAGAAATACCTTACAAATCGTGAAAATAAATTTTTAAGTGGTTTAGACCCTAAACAACGATTTCGATATATTGGTTCTTTTTTAAAAACTAAAAACACAAAAATTCCCCCTCTTAAAAATAGCGAAAACAAAATTGCCTTTTCCGAAAAAGCTAAATCCAATTTATTAGCCGAACAATTTTACTCGGTCTTCACTGACCAAAAAATTCCTGTTTCATGTGAAGTCACCCCTAAAAAAAATATTGACTTTTTCACAATGACACTTAATGAAATTTATTTGGCTCTTAATAAACTAGAAAACAGTAATAATACTTCCATTGACAGCATCCCGAATATTTTTCTCAAAAACTGTAAAGAAAATTTGGTTTATCCACTATTTCATATTTTTTGTTTTTCAATGATGACTGGCCAAGTCCCAAACATTTGGAAAAAATCAATTATTTGTCCTGTTCCAAAAATACCGAACCCAATAAATCCCATTGACTTTCGGCCAATTTCGCTTTTATGCTCCATCTCAAAAATTTTAGAAGAAAATATTACCCAGAAAATCACTAATTTTGTTGAGACAAATGATGTACTTCCGAATTGCCAACATGGCTTTAGGAGAAAACACTCTGTTACAACTCAACTTTTGGAAGTCATTGATGACTTTAGTTTGGCTTTGGAAAACAAAAAATCAATTGATGTTATATATTTTGATCTAGCGAAGGCATTTGATACTGTTCCGCACGAAAGATTAGTTTCTAAACTCAAAAATATTGGTATAAATGGTACTTTACTAAAATGGCTTCAAAATTATCTACAAAATCGTACATTTTTCGTTAGAGTTGGCTCTGCGTTTTCTGATGAATTCCCATGCTTAAGTGGTGTTCCGCAGGGATCAAATTTGGGTCCGCTTTTATTTTTAATTTACATATCAGATCTTCCTAATTTTTGTAAAACTGAAAATGTTGAAATTAAGCTTTTTGCTGACGATCTTAAGGCCTATTCTATACTCTCAAAAAATACTATTTCTCCACTCCATTCTTTCATTAATAAATTTCGGAATTATTGTGAATTAAATGGCCTTAAAATCGCTCCTAACAAATGCTTAGTTTCACATATTGGGCCTAAAAACCCTAATGAATGTTACTTTATAAATAATATTCCAATTTTAAAAAGTGAAAAAGGTGAACCAGTTAGAGACCTTGGCATTTATTTTTCAAATGACTTAAAATGGGAAAAACATATAGAATTTATTACCAAAAAAGCAATAAGAACATCTTTTGCTTTACTCAAGTCACTTAAAACGAAAAACCCAAAAATTCTTATAAATATATTTAATATTTATTGTCGGTCCATTTTGGAATTTGGTTCTCCGGTTTTTAATCCATATATGAAAAAAGACATCGATGCTCTTGAAAATGTCCAAAAAACATTTTTACGTATTGTTTTTAGACGTAATAATAATAAGGATGATATACCCGGGTATAACGAACTTCTTCAACTCTTTAAACAAGAATCCCTTTTAAAACGCAGAACAAAAATCGATTTAAAACTTTTCCATGATATAATTTTGGGAAAGATCCATATTCAGCATAATGATTCTTTTTCAAAAATATATTCAGGACTGAAAAACGATTATATTATAAAAACCGCTTATTGTTCAACCAATGTTCGGTTTCATTCGTTTTTTATTCGTACCTCTCGCCTCTATAGGAGTTTGCCTAAAGAGGCGAGGTTACTTAATTCTACTGAGTTTGCTAAACTTCTTGACACCTATGATATTGATGTTTTACTTTTGAAACCGCCCCATCTCATTCAGTGACCAATTTTATTTTATTTATTTTGTTTTAATGTCGGTGTCACGCTTTTGCGTATAAATTGAATTGAATTGAATTGAATTGAATTTACTGCCCGTCGAGGGTGTTGCTATGTGACTTTTTAAATTTCTGCAGCCATCCCCGAAAAATTTATTTAGGAAGGAACCAGTGCCCGTAGGGCACTGAAAGTAATTGATTTTAATTTATTTTTTAAAAATTGAAATAGCTTCGCTATTTAACACTGTCTCTAGAGGGCGCTACGCGCCAAAAAACTTTTATATGTAAGAAGGCAACTGATTTTTTTAATGGCCGGGAATTCAGTTAACTTTTTCTTAAAATTCAAATTTTTAATACGATCACTTAAAATCTCTTACTTTTCCTCTTTCTCATCCCCTTTCTCCCTCCTTTCTACCTTCCCATTTCACTTCATCACTCTCGCTTTCTCTTGCTCTCTTCTTTTTTTGTTCCTTCCTCATTCCCTTTGTTGCTTTTTCTCTTCCTCTTCCTCTTTATCTTTCTCTTCCACTTTCTGTTCCTCTTCCACTTTCTCTTCCGCTTTCTGTTCCTCTTCCACTTTCTCTTCCACTTTCTGTTCCTCTTCCACTTTCTGTTCCTCTTCCACTTTCTGTTCCTCTTCCACTTTCTGTTCCTCTTCCACTTTCTCTTCCACTTTCTGTTCCTCTTCCACTTTCTCTTCCACTTTCTGTTCCTCTTCTTCTCTTCCGCTTTCTGTTCCTCTTCCATTTTCTCTTCCACTTCCTCTTACACTTTCTCTTCCACTTTCTGTTCCTCATCCACTTTCTCTTCCGCTTTCTGTTCCTCTTCCCTTTTCTAGGGGGCTTTCTGTTCCTGCTACACTTTCGGCACTTCGAATTATTCCTCTTCCACTTTCTCTTCCACTTTCTGTTCCTCTTCTTCTCTTCCGCTTTCTGTTCCTCTTCCACTTTCTCTTCCACTTCCTCTTACACTTTCTCTTCCACTTTCTGTTCCTCATCCACTTTCTCTTCCGCTTTCTGTTCGTCTTCCACTTTCTCCTCCACTTTCTGTTCCTCTTCTTCTCTTCCGCTTTCTGTTCCTCTTCCACTTTCTGTTCCTCTTACACTTTCTGTTCCTCTTCCACTTTCTGTTCCTCTTACACTTTCTCTTCCACTTTCTGTTCCTCTTACACTTTCTCTTCCATTTTCTGTTCCTCTTCCACTTTCTCTTCCTCTTTCTGTTCCTCTTTCACTTTCTCTTCCATTTTCTTTTCCTCTTCCTCTTTCTCTTCCTCTTTCTGTTCCTCTTCCTCTTTCATTTTCTCTTCCATTTTGTGATTTTTGGTCGTAGTTTGTTCCTCTTCTTCTCTTCCGCTTTATGTTCCTCTTCCACTTTCTCTTCCGCTTTCTGTTCCTCTTCCACTTTCTGTTCCTCTTCCACTTTCTGCTCCTCTTCCACTTTCTGTTCCTCTTCCACTTTCTCTTCCACTTTCTGTTCCTCTTCTTCTCTTCCGCTTTCTGTTCCTCTTCCACTTTCTCTTCCACTTCCTCTTACACTTTCTCTTCCACTTTCTGTTCCTCATCCACTTTCTCTTCCGCTTTCTGTTCGTCTGCTTCTTTCTCCTCCATGGCCAAGCCGTGCAATTCTTGAAGCGCTTTTGGCGCAACGACACTTTCTGTTCCTCTTACTCTTTCTGTTCCTCTTCCACTTTCTGTTCCTCTTACACTTTCAAAATTTTTTTGGCTGGCTCAGTCACTTTCTCTTCCATTTTCTGTGCACACAAACGGACTCCAGTTCTAATTCAAATTTTGCTACAAAATCTATCTAAAAGCGGTTACCCCACATTTGCGTCAATGTCTAAAATCGGGTTCAAACCTAGTTTTCTCAATCCTGGTGGACTAAATAGCATTACTTTCTGTTCCTCTTCTTCTCTTCCGCTTTATGTTCCTCTTCCACTTTCTCTTCCGCTTTCTGTTCCTCTTCCACTTTCTGTTCCTCTTCCACTTTCTGCTCCTCTTCCACTTTCTGTTCCTCTTCCACTTTCTCTTCCACTTTCTGTTCCTCTTCTTCTCTTCCTCTTTCTGTTCCTCTTCCACTTTCTCTTCCACTTCCTCTTACACTTTCTCTTCCACTTTCTGTTCCTCATCCACTTTCTGTTCCTCTTCCACTTTCTGTTCCTCTTCCACTTTCTCTTCCACTTTCTGTTCCTCTTCCACTTTCTCTTCCACTTTCTGTTCCTCTTCCACTTTCTGTTCCTCCCGTACCCGGTTTAAAAACTTGGACCCGGACCCGGCTTTGCTGGACCCGGAAATATCCGGACCCAGTTTTGCCCAATAATTTTATGTTTAGGTAACTTATTAATTTGTCTCCATTTTTTAAATGATTTTGCACAAAAAAGGTCAAACAATAGATTTTTGGGCTAAATTAGAAAGAAAGAATTATTATTTTTAATATTTAAAATAAATTATTTTTAATAAACTTAATTAATTTAAAAAAATAAAATCATTCAAAAAATTTAATAAAATTATGGATGAAAACACCCAGAATAGGTGGGACCCGAGCCGTCGACCACCACCACCAAAGGCAAAAACTAAAAATTTATGCTATTAAAACAGCAATAATTTAGTTGGAAATATTTATTGAATAAAAGTAGGAGCAGTAAAAAACTGAAAATGTAAACGGAAACAATTGATAATGAACTGGGGAAAGAAAAGGAGGAGACATTTTTTGCTTATTGAAAAGGCGAGGTTAAAGACCACTGGCGAGTGTGCATTACATATAAAAAAAGGAATGAAATCATTTTTTATCCAAAAGTGCTTTGCTCCATATTTTTTATTATGCCTTTCTTTCTCTTTTAACTCACTCATAAATTTTTTATAGGAAAAATATTAAAAACAAATTTCAAACCAAATAATTTAAATATAATATTTGACGGGAAAATCCAATAAACTAATGGGACTCGAACCCACAACACCCCATGACCAAAGGCAGGCACACTAACCACTTGACCACCGAGTCGCTTGCCTCCTTCCCATTTAATTCCCTTTTCCTTTTCCTTCTTTTTTGGAAGAAATCCCGATCAAAGGTGCTTGAAATCCCTTTTTAGGGCACTTCCCGGACCCGGACCCAAACAACCCTGGTATCATTCGAAAGCCAAGAGTTTGTAGATCATGCGAAATTGTTTCGATTTTTGATTTGACCCTTTTTAGGTATGCAAAAAGCGTTCAAAAATGGGACACCCAAAAAAAGTGCAAATTTTGACTCGTTTTTCGAACACAGTTCGAACAATTCTTAACCGATTGGGATGCCGATAGTTTTTCCTTATAGCCAGTCCAAAACCCTATCGAATGATACCATTCCCGACCCGTAACACTCGGTAGAAAGTCTTAAATTAGTTTTTAAGCTTGAAACTGGGGTATATTATTCTTATATAGGGAACCAGGGCCCCAAGGGGCCCTGTGAAAGCGCCGGGGCCGCTTTCAACACCGGGGCCAGCCGGGGCCATTGGCTTTTCCCCGCGCTTAAGGTACTCGCTCGGCCGCTTCGCGGCCTCGTAGGGGGCCTTCGGCCCCCTCCCCTCCCCTCCCCTCCCCACCTCGCCCCCTCCCCCCTCCTTTAAGATTTTTCCGGGATACCTGGACAAATTTAGAAGATTACGGAGAGAACACCTTCTTTGGTGAGGAAATTGAAAAAAAAATAGAATTTTTTTTTAATAAAATTCTTATAAACTCATTTAAAACTCAATTCTCTCATCCTATTTGCTCCCAATTCCCCGAATACCGTATTTGCTCTTTTTATCCCCCCGGGGGGATTATTTTTCAACCTCCTCAGAAAGGGGGGGGGGATAATTAGACACGGGGGGATAAATGGAGAAGGGGGTATTATTTTTCGACAGATTTATTTAGTGTAAAATTTTTGAAATTTATTTGAACACGTCGCCAAAAAATGTCATCATTAGGGATGCGACTTTTAATGACTAAAAATCCCGAAATAGTAACTAAAATAGTGAGCAAAAAATGCCAAAATAGTGACAAAATAGTATAAAAAGTGCGAAATAGTGACGAATAGTAACATAATTTATTCTAACCATTTGTAGAGTTCCACTACGTATCTCTGTAAAATTTGGCGAGCCCCTGATCAATTACAAATTATTTACGGGCGATAAAATTTTTAGAAATTTTTAGTTTTTTTTTTTAAATTAATTCATAAATATTTTTTCTGAAAGTGCTCTGAAACGCACCAAATTTTACACTCTGTTGCACTCTGCCTAAGAATCGACCTAAAAATTTGCGCACTTGATACGCAAAGATAAGCACGAAAAACGCGCTTCGCGGGCGCGTAGGTGAACTTTATACACATAGCCAAGCATTCCTAATGTGTTATATTCGCAAACCATTCTTAAGTATTGTATAAAATTGTTAAATTTTAAAAGTTGTGCTGAAAGTTGTATGCAAAGTTGACTGAAAGTTGTTTATAAAGTTGAGAAATTGGTTGAAAGTTTTTTGAAAGTTGTGTAGAAAGTTGTACTGAAAGTTGTATAAGAAGTTGGTTAAATTCAGTGTTAAATGCAAAGTACAGATCTTGAGTTTGGCATTATAAATCATGCCCATTCGCACGTAGGTGGTCTTTATATATATAGCCCAGCATCCCAAATGTGCCATTTTTACCGATTTCGCAAAAAATTTAATTAGCTTAAATTCAGGCTTTTAAAAAAATGCCAAGATCCAATCTTGAGTCCGGCATTCTACCCCATGCTAATTTGCACGTAGGTGATCTCTACATATATAAACAATATTTCCTAACGTGCCAGATTTTACTATCCCACTCAAAACCCACCCTGATTCCCTGCGTATCCCCCTGAGCCGGATTCTGAAAAGCAGGGCTGAAAAAGGCAGAAAACCAATTGTCAATTAGATCCCTTTTTAGGGTATTTCCCAAACCCTAACCCTAAACATTTATACACGGTTGGAAAGAAAACACTCTCAGGTACATGTATCGACCCTTCTTTTTTCAATTCCGTCCATTTTAAGAATAGTTATGATGGTTTTAGTGAGGCGTGCAAAAATTTTGGACAAAAATTTTCAAAAAATTTCTGAAGAAACTTTTTTTCATTCAGACCTTTAAAAAAATACTTTTCACCAATCGATAGAGAATCCTTAAAAAACATCTGTGCTCTTTTGTTCGGAGCAGATCCAAGCATTTGCTGAAGAGTTATTCAATGCTTTATGGTTTAATCGCCTATTTTTCTCATATAGAGCGAATTTCCTTCATGATCCAGTGAAAATCAAATACTTTTTTTTCATATTCCAAAAAAATTTCTTTTGATATGCAAAATGGCTTAATTTTTAAATGGTTTAAAAATCAGTCTAATTGAATTTTTTCCAAATAGTGAAGAAATAGGCCAATTGAGGTTCCGAACAAGCGTTATTTTTGATACCAAAATCATTTAGATTGGCTAACTACTGATAAAAATGTTTTACTGCATAAACAATGACCATGACTGGTAAAATGCAGGTCATACATAAGTAGAGTGAGGATTTTTAAGCGCGAAAAAGTCCAAAATAAGCCTTAAAATAAGTGCGAAAATATGCATGAAAAATTCCAAATTTAGGGGTATAATTTTTCAAATTGCTTTTATATGAAAATAATTTCTTTTTCATTGATTACAGTTGAAAATAATTAAATATATCCGAAATTTTTGAATACATTTTTCTAAAATAAATAAATTTCAAAAACCAAAATTTGGTCAAGAAAGAAAATAAATTACAAAAATTTTGGCCAAGAAAAAAAAAACAAATTTAGGAAAAATTTTTGAAAATTTTATAAACAGTGCCAAAAAATGTGATCGCGTCAAAAAAAAAATTTAAACTTCGCGAAATAAGAGCGAAAATAAGCACGAAACGCCAAAGTAAGGGCAAAACTTATTTAAGGGCGTACATCTAAAATATGCATTTTTAAGGGCGAACACCCAAAATAAGTATTTCTGTTCGAATAAGTGCGTTAAAACGCAAAATTTTCGAACAAAAAATGTGTTTTCGTGCATTTCTCGTCGAGTTAAAGCCGCTGAAAAAATAATTCCGAGCTTTTTTTGTTGTGCAAGGGGTTTTCGCAGGCGCTGATCACGAATATGACATCCATTTCGACCTATTTCGAATCCCGAACCAGAATTCTAACAAAAGTTAATTTTTCACCAAAATTCACATGTATTTTCCAAAATCGATTCAGATGCATGGAATATATAATAGAAAATAAGGATTCATGGTCATTTGGTGCATTTGAATCGATTTTGGAAAATACATGTGAATTTTGGTGAAAAATTAATTTTCGGCTTTTGTTAGAATTCGGGTTCGGGATTCGAAATGGATGTTATATTCGTGATCAGCGCCCCCTGAAAACCCCCGGGTGCACTACTTAAAAGCTGAAATTCCTCTTTTCACCTTTTTTTTTGTGGGACCAGTAAAGCGTACGATTTACCCAGTCCCCCGTCATATCAAAGTTTTAATATGGAAAAGTTTTCTTTGATCTAATTCTAATTGAGAATTTATAAATTGAAACAGAAATATCACAAAACAATTAAGGCAAGATTTTCGAATGATTGATGAAAGGCAAAAGATTGATTGAGTGATGAAAATGAATGGCCTACATATAAAATCAAAAATATCATAAAAATTCCATTGGCATTTCGTCGTCCTTTCCATCATTTCCGTTCATAATAATGAAGACACCGCCGCTGTGCCTCCCTCCACCGGTTGAATCGACGGCGAAGTGCCGAAGCGGCAGCGCCCTTCCGCGGAGCGAACACGCGCTCAACGCCGACCAAACTTTTGCCACCGCCACTACCGTTGCCGACGGTGCTGTCCACTTGGTCAAGTGTCCACAGTCCTTGAAAATGGGACATGGACACATTGGCGACTGTCGAGAATTCCGACTCGAAAATATTTCATGGGAATTTTGGGAAATCGTCAAAAATGGCAGAGGGTGCGCAACGCATTAGTCAAATGGAGACTGAATCTTCAAGGGAAACGCACCGGCGCCGATGCCGGCCAACAGTGCGGCACCACGCGCAGAGCAAAACTGGGGCTCACACACGCGCTCCACCGGACGACGAATGAGCGTGGCGATGTGTTCGCAAATGCGTGAATTGCGCGACACACCGCCGCAGAGGCTAAAAGAGAGGAGAAAATTGAAAAATGGAAGCAAAAAAACGAAAACAGACAGACAGCGTTAGAATCAATGGGAAATGCTAAAAGTAAGCTAATTGGAAAATGTTTGGCATTTTTTCCCGCGGCGTTTTAGTTAGAGATTTCATTCTGCACCGATTTGGATTCCCCTCCCCCAAGTCGTTTGTCCCTCCCTCCCGCAAATGCGCACCGAATTCGGCACACGCCGGCGCGGGCCTCCGGCACTTCCTCGACAAGGCACTGCCAAATTTGGTAGACGCCAAAGGCGACCGAGTCGAACACGGCACGTGCAATCTGACGCCGCGTGGTATCGGAACGAATCCTGACAAAAAATGCGCTCATTGTGGTGCCCTACGTGGTGCCACTCACCCCATCAGTGCGGCACACGCAAAATCGTCACCGATGGGCGTTTGGATGCCGCCAAAAGCGGGCACAAAACAAACGGCACTGTCGTCATGTCCACCTTCGTCTCCGTCGGCATTGTCAAACTCCGGCTCGTCGTCGGACTGCAATGCCTCCAAATTTTGTGCAATCAATCCCACGGATTGGGCCCAACGGACTGCGGACGCCACGTCATTGGAACGGCCCTTTGAGAATTGTGGAAAATTGAAATTATAAAATTAAAAAGGAAATGCAATTTCGATCCACCTCAAGTAAATGAGTGGAAATGCCATTTAAACGCCATGCCACCAAAGGATATATTCCTGGAAAAATTTTTTTAGAGGTTAGATAAAAAATATTTTAATTTTTAAGTGAAATTCATTTATAATCGATCAACGTAAAGTGCGGGGGAATGCCAATTGGCAAATTATCGCTGTATTTTGTGGAAATTGGTGAAGATTTCTAAAAAAATTTATTTAGAATTAAAAAATGCCATTCACCCGATAGCACTTGGATCGTACACTGACAGTCGCCACAATTAGTAAAATTTATTGTCCTAAATCTGGGACGCCTCAAAAATTTTTTTCCCATTTCGAAGAGTAAAACAACAACATTCTTCAATACCAATTCCCGACCGACCATGCATTGAACTGTGAATTTCGGGCCCGCTCACGTAGTCGAACAGAGTGCCGGTGCCCAGTGAGATTTTCAGGTCCCCGCGGCGAATGCATCCGGCACCGAACGCGGCCGCTTGGGAATCGCCGAGCTAAAAAAAAATATTGTACACTAATTAATTCAATTTTATTGTTTTTGACTGTGGGATAGGACTAATAAAATTAATTTAAAAAAATATCCGTCGTTTTTTACCGATGCAAAAATTGGAATTGCGCGGCCGAACAGCTCGGGCGCCGTGTGCACGCCGAGCCGCGTCGTGTCGACCAGCGACGGGAGCACCGCGCCCGGGTCGGGGAAGCCGAGCAGACGCAAAATGGGACGGCCCCACTCGGCCTAATTAATGCAGAACAAAATCAATTAATGTATAATTAGAGTTAAATGCATGGACAATGATTAACTACACTGGGAAAATGAATGAGCAATCACCGTGAACGGGTCGAACATTCCGGTGGAAGAAGCACTGGAAGGTTCGGTGACAAAGCTTTGATCATCACAGCCGCTGAGCTTCATCATAAGCCATGTGTCCAGACAACCAAGCGCAAGCTGGTCGGCTTCCAATAGACGACGCATTTCGGCATTCTTAAATTTGAGAGTTAAAGGTGTTTTATGGGTCAATTGAAATATTAAATGTAATTTTAAAAAGTTTCAGAAAAAAATCGGAAGTATTTTTAAGTTTTCTGAAGAAAGAGAGGATAATTAAATGGTTTAAATGCGATATAAATAATGGATAGAGAGAGATAAACATTTTTTCAGTTAAATTGTTTTAATTGTAATCAAAAGACCGAAATATCTTTTTCAGAAAAAAATTAGTCGACGATTGGCAATGGCATTGGCACCTGTTCAAGCATGGCCATGAAGCGGGGCGGCACCATCGCTGTGTCCAGCAAAAACATCCGCGCCGCACGAAAGCGTTGGGCACGCGTGAAAAAGAAGGCGACGGCGCCAGCCAAGTTGAGCAGCTGAAAGTGCCAAAAGTGGGCATGGGTGGCGTTGGCATTTCGAAATAATAGTCTCTTTGCCGCAACAACCAAAGCATATTTTTTTTAATTTAGGCAAGTTTTCTCACTTTTCTTCGCATCGACTCGTTCCATTGGTTGCAGAAATGCCTGGAGCGCCCGTCCTTCCACGTGACAAGCCGATGGCACGGACGGAAAGTTTGCCTAATCAAAAAGAGTAATTAACCAAGTTGGTCTTTCTTTAAAAATCTATTGTTTTCAGTTTCTGTTTTTACTTGTTCCACGAAAGGAATGTGTTCCGCTGACAGCTCAGCCCAATGCCGACCAAAGATCCTCTCGACTTCGTTTCAGCGACTAAAATCAAAAAAAAAAGGGAAATGCGTTCTTTTTGGTGAAAACGGCTACAAATCCGTTTGCTCTCTGGCGCTGCTACCTGCCCTTCGTATTGCGTCCACAATTTGTGTCCACAGCTGTTCCGGCTCCATCTCCATTCGGTTGTCGCTGTCCGACGAGCACAACAATTTGATGCTCTCCTCGTGGCCATGGATCAGTGCACAGCCCGCGGAGGGGGAGACGTCGAAAACGCACAGCTAAACAGTAAACAGCACTTTACTACGCAAAAAAGGAGGCGATTTTGCAACGTAATAATCCATCGGTCAATTAATTTTCCTTTTCCGGTCCCAAATTGGCAAAATTATGACATTTTAAAATGGCCTCGCTGGACAAAATTTACAATCGCCGCATTTTTGCAGAAATTTCGAACCCATGGTTAAACGGAAAGTGGATAAATTTGAATTCCACCCACCTTCAAATTCGTCGTGCCAACATCAAGTGCCAAAATTAATGGACAGTTCGACGCCATTCGAATTCCTACCAAAAGGAGCGCATTTAATGGAAAATGACAACAAAAATAAAGGGTTAAGAATCATAGGAAGTGGAATTCTTCTAATTTCTGCGAATAAAAGTAAAAAGAATAATTTGTAAAACAAAAATGACATAATTTAAGCATCGGAATACAGCAAACAATGAAAAATGCCAAAAGGAGTGAAAAATGGGAAAGTATTGGACGGAATAAAAATACCAGCAAAAGTTCTTTTTCCATGGCGGAAGGCAAAATGAGGTCATAATTTAATTTTGTTTTTATTCCCGTAAATTCATTCACTCGCCGATTGTCCTCATCTTTTTCTTCGATAAATCGTACCCTTTTGGCGCTTCAAGTCTGAAAAAAAAACAAAATGGGAAATGAAACTTTTTTACACTTTTTTGAGGGAGGGTAGGGCTACAGAATCCGTTGTGAAATCAAAAAAAAACACAAGTAAAACTATTGGAAAAATCGGACAGGAAGGGGACAGTGACGCAAAAACTTTTGAAAAATTGTGGCGTAAAAGTTACAAATATTCGTTGCTTTTATGTCGGCTTCCCCCGCCTACCGGCCCCAACTATGGGAGAGAGTAAGTAAAAATGTAGACAGGAAAAACATAGATTTGTTAAATACAGCACAACTCACTTGTACCCGTACATCTCACACCAGCCAATCGGGAACAGTTCACGAGACCTAAAAAATTTCCGAATTTTTTCGTGTCCCCATCATCCGTTCCCCCGGCCACCTGTAGTCGAACAGCTGGTCCATTTCGCTCTCCCATCCGTCAAAGTGCACTTGCAGCAGACGACCGCGGATCGCACAAATGGTGGCCGGACAGACCAAGTTGGGCTCGCATTGGTCGGTGGCCTCCAATTTGGCACCGACCTGAAAATTCAGTATAGCAAAAAATGTTAAAATACAGACAAATTTGGCAAAATACCCCATTTATTTTACTATGAAAAAGTGTACCTTAAAATACTGAAGTTTTGCCGCCGAAGGAAGTGGGTCCTGGCAATGAAAAAGATGAAAGAAATTCAAAGCGTAAGTGTAAATTTAAAAAATATGCTTACAAAAAGCGCATTGGGCGCCGGAATCGCTTGGCACTGCCGCAAATAATCGGGCCATGAAAAATCGCCTTCAGTTTCTAAAAATGTGAACGAAAAATGAGAATTAAAGGCGGAATGGTATGATGGAAAAGGAACTTTAGCATTTGAAAAATTTTCAGCGTTTTTTTTTGGAAAAATTTAGTAATTCATTCGACCTCTAAAGACTATTAATGAGCGGTGGGGGTCGACTGGGCCCCGGATTAACTGGGCCCCGCCATCTGGGCCCCAAGGGCCAGTCACATTTTCCATTTCATATTGTCAAAAATTATTAAAAGACGGTGTATTAAGCAAAAAAAAGGGTCGACGCCAGAGAAAAATTAAACTCAAAAATTCACGGTCACCAAAACCGTGAATTTCTCGGGCTTTTTGATTCACGGTCAAGATTAACTGGACATTTCACGATCACGATTCAAGGGTTTTTTAAGTAACGGCACACCTCTAGTAGTTAGATAAGTAGTTATGGACAGTAACTACTTAAGTACGTACTTTTAAGAAGAAAATGCAAACAAAACTAAGGTAATAGGCGCACCCTTTGGACCGCTCAGCGCAATTCCATGCTCCGCTGCGTAATTGGCCGGGAACAGAAAAGGAGAGGTGCAATGGATGGGCATGGCCTGGACATAAAAATGTTTGAATTGACGATGAGTTAAATATTTTTTGCTTACGTCCTCCTCCACGTCGGGCCCATCAAAGCCAATGCGCAAATAGCCATCAGTCAACAGAGCCAAGCAGGTGGCCACCTTCAGCTCCAGAAAGGACTGGTTGAGCGGGTCCAAACACTCGAATTTCATGCCAACTGAAAAAGCAGAAAAATGAGTAAAAAGTGGGAAGGGTGGGGGGGGGGGCTATCAGACCCGTAGATGGTAAACAGTTTTCACCAAATGTTCAAATTTAATTAACTATTTGATTCAAAAATGACACTTAAATATACACTAACAACCAATTCACTTTTATTGTAGAGAAGGCGGCCAACTTCAATGGGTTCAGACCTGACTTATGCCCGCCCTAACGATCGAAATGTAAGTTTAATTTGAAAAAACAAAGCAAAGTTTTAAAAATGCCAAATCGAACCCAACTAGGTTCGTAACCAGAAAAAAAACAAAATATGAGAACCCGAAGACTTTTTTTTGCGCTTTGGACCATAAAAACTTTTTTTCCCTATTATTTTTCTTAAACAGTTTTTCACCAAAAAATGTAATTTTGTTATGCATTTTTGGGTCAAATTTTGTCGTCCGGCATGGAGGAATCCTCCCCTGGTTAGTTACGGCCCTGAAACCAACCCTTCGCACTGTCATTCACTGCCCCGCCCCCTCGCCTTGCCAATGGATTGTGCGTTCGCCGCCTTTGTCCTCCGCCACATTCTCTTTCCAATCGTTGAAGATGTCGGGGGACGCATCCAACTTGTCGTACTCGGGCTAGCAAATGGAAAGATTGTTGCAAAATGAACAGGTAGAGAAGAGAAGTAGGAATGGAATGCAATCCCCAATTTTTAACTTTTTGCCACTAAAAATGCATGGATTGATGCCCATTGTTTTGTTTGCTCACCCGTTTGCCATGTTTTAGCGCCTGCACAATTTTGGAGCAGTGCTCCACGTATTCGACGTTGGCCAGCAGTCCGTACCCATTGGCGCGTGCCCAACCGACCGGGAAGATCAGCTCGTAGCTCTCGTCGCACCAAATGCCGGTGCGTACCTGGCACAACAAAATAGTGGTTTAAAAAACTTTGGGTTGAATCCATTTTAAAAATTGAGTTTTTTTAAGTCTCCCATGTGTTCTTTGAGCAGTGTCTGTTTTTGTCCACCTGTGCGTCTTCCCGTTTTGCCTCTGCCCAGTGCTGTTTGTCAACGTCCTCTTGGCAAACCTAAACAACAAAGAAAAATGCTGTAAAAACGAAATTGGTGCCGACGATTTTTTTTTTTTGCGTCCATCAGCACCGCTAGCCCCCTCTGTTCTCGAATTGAAAAAAAGTCGAGCGGAAAAATTCTGGCAGACGAGGAGAAAAAAGTCGTAAGTACCTATCCAAGCGGAAATCCCGGGACCGTGTCTGCCCCGGGATCAGCTCGGTTCCCACCCGCCGAGAAATTTTTCAAGAAAAAAAATCTTTTTGTTAGAAAGCCGTCCGTTTTCCCTGTTTGCGTCCACTTGTCCACTTAATAATCCGCCGATTATTTGACAGAAGAAACCGACCTGCACACAAATGCGCCGCCCCAACTGTTCGATGACGCGCGCCGGGCGCACGCGGGAGGAGTAAAGGCGGTCGAGGAGTTCGAGACGGGTGCCAATCTGTCGGTTTTTTTTTGAAATTTCATTTATTTCTTTACGGATTAACTGGTTGATGATGCGTTATGATTCTCATAGAGCTAACTAATTTTTAAGATGAGGAGCCTTGGGCCCTACAAAATTTTTCATCATTAACAAAAAAAAAGAGCTAAAAATAGCAAAATAAAATCAGACTTTATTACAACATTTACAACCGCACATTTTTCATTTCACTTTTTGGCTTTTACGCACCCGAAATTATTCAAAAAAAATCAAAACGATTTATTCAAATCCAAAAAATAATCCCATAGTTTTTTTTTTGGGTTGCCCATTTTTTGCCCACCTTAAACCGTCCTTCGACCAGCGACAGTTGCCGCTCGCGCACCCATTTGCCAGTCAAAGTTTTGCAGTCATTCAGTTTGGTCACAATGTATTCGCGCCAGTCCGTCTTGCGGCCAGCGATTTTCCGCGGCGGCAACAGCTCGCAATTGTCGTGTTTGGAACTGCCAAATGCAAAAAGGGAATGACAAGGTCAAACAAACGGGCAGTATTTGGTCAAGTCTCGAGACGGTTTAAAAACATGGTAATACCCTCACAATCAGGAAAATTTAGATAAAAAATTTTTTTTTATTGAGTTTTGGGTAAAAAAAAATACACGTGCTAAACACGATTATGTTTTTGGGTTTTGAAAATTTTAGATTTATCTATGATTTTTATCAAGCGTTGGTTTTATTAAGTTTTTCGTCTGAATTCATACTTTTTGAATTATCGAATTTTGTTCGAATTCAGGCCTAGAGTTTATTGTCAAAATTGGTCAAAATAAATTTAGACTCTAAAATTCCCGGAAAATGCATGCATTCTCCAAATGGTAAAGATAATTTCTGTGAACAAAAAAAAGTCGCCGCTCTTCGACTAATTTTTTTTTTGGCAATTTTTATATTGGAATAAAAATTGCCTCGAGCGACATTTAAAAAAATGGAACATAAAGAACAATGCCTAAACTTACCAATAGCCGACGTTTTTGACATCGTCCGAGCCGATGTTGGCCCAAAAGTCGTCCCTTTCGTCCCCCTCCTCGTCCATGCCTTCGTAACGCAGCAAAAGGTAAAAGCCGACGAGCTAAAGAGAAAGGGACACAGCATTATCAAGATTATTCGATGCTAATTGAAGACAACGAAATGCCAATTTGGCACAGTTTTTTTTTTGTTGTTCCTTCGATCGTCCCTTATTTTGTTGCCCAGCAAAATTCGAAGGTTGGACATAAAAACTGTCATAAAAGTAATCAAATATAGGGTTTGCCTCTTTCACTTCAGCAATCCAATAAGTTTGTTTGATGTCCCCCAACTGCTGCTTGTAGTCCTCGTGACGGATTTCCAACTGTAAAAAAAGGAGGAAATTAGAGCCAATAATTCGTAGTTTGTCAATTAGGGGCGGGGGCTTTCAAATTTGTGACCTGGCGATGCAAACGCTGGGAAAATTTTGAGAATTTTAAAAGAAAATTTTTCTGAAAACATGTTTGAATACATGATTCGAACTCGAACAAAAAGTCGAAAACTCATTCTGTCCACTTCTTTGCATTGAATGGATTTTGTTGCGTAAATGTGAACTTGTTGAAAAATGTGAACTTTTGTTCCAATTCGAGTCCGGTTTCAGAATTGGTCAAATTGTGATTTTTCCCAGAAAAAAATATTAAAAAGATGTGATACAAGCCTCGCTAGAAAAAATTTAAATAATCCATGGCAATTCAAATGTATGGAATTTGTAATTCTATGACATTTTTGCACCCAAAAATGGGAGAAAATGACAAAATAAAGAAAAAACCGAACTCGAAGTCCGCTCGACGGCATCACTTTGTAAAATTCGCCAAGTGCCGGATTTCCGAAGGCGGACACGGGCACCACGCGGTCCATCGGGTAAGCGCCCAATTGCTGCACTTCATCCAAAAGTCTGTCCCACCTATTTAATAAACCAAAATTGGTGTTATAAATTGGGCAATGCCATAAACGGCAATCGTAAAGAATGGGGGTCCCAAATATAAAATTATTATTTTTTATTTGAGCTCAAAATGAGTATTTGGGGGTTTTCGAGGGTGCTGATCACGAAACTGAAGTCGGATTTGCTCAATTCCAAACCCCGGAGCCGAATTCGAACAAAAAATTTCGAATTTTTTTTCCAAAGGTAAATTTTTCTGGGTAAAAGCTTTGAATTGATTTAACAACTATTTATTTTGATCCAAAATAATGCTTAACTATTAATTTCATAAAAAATATGCAATTTACGCCAAAATAGATCGATTTTAATGCGTATTTTGAAAAAAAAATTCAACTTTTTGTTCGAATTCGGGTCCGGGGGTCGGAATTGAGCAAAACCGAGTCCGGATTCGTAATAGGAACCCTCGAAAACCCCCGGAAACTGATTTTAAGCCTAAAATAAAAAAGTTAAATTAGGTACCCCCATTCGTTACGATTGCCCAATAAGCATTTCCAATGGCATTATTTTCGACATTTGTTACGACAGGATTGCTGATAAGTCAGATAAAAGGCATGAATGAATAAATTTTTTCCCCTCATCACCTAAACGTTCCATTGGAAAGGTTCGTTTGTGCTCGAATTCCCTCAACAAAAATGCTTCGTCGTACATTTTTCGGTTCAGCGCAAACAGCGCTGGAGCTTCTGCGCTTCATTTTTTAAAGAAAATGACAAAAAAAAGTTACTTTTCTAAATTAAAATCACTTTTGAACAGGGAGGAAACAGAGGACAGGCTCGACTTTTGCTCTAACAAATAAGGGTCAAACCCAGTGTTCGACAAAATTGGTTAAAACTTCAAAAAAGTCATTTTGCGCGCTAATTCAAAAATATAGATCAGTTACCTTTTTGGTAGTGTTTGTATCAGGGATGGGCCAAATTGAAAAATAAAAAGCGAAATTTGCGAAACTGAAAAATGCGAAATGAAAAAAAAGCGAAATGCGAAAAGCCAAAATATGCGAAAATGCGAAAAGCGAAATTTTTTTAAAAAATTTTACCAATACATGTAAATAATTTTTTTCCATATTCATACAAACGCTTTTTTTTTGAACAAAAGTTACGATTTTTATTTACATATTTCGGTAGATATTTTTGAGGTTTTGTACATATTTCTTTCACATTTCGTGATTTTTTTTAACGAAGCCCAAAAACGCGAAGTTTTCGCCCGTCCCTGGGGGTGAACCGCTGGCGGACGATTCCCTCCTGCAGCAGAAGGGTGATTAACTTTGACAATTTTTGAAACATTATATATAAATAAATCATTCAAATTTATGCATCATTTGTGATAGTGTCCCCTTCTCTAATAATCCCCCAACATTCGAATATCATCCGATCACTGATCCAACTGATCAATCAGTCCGGTGGCCTTAATCATCAATAGTCGAGTAATATTTGTTGCCCTCGCCATTTGAGTTGGTTGTGCCAGGTCCTAATTTTCCCGCATTGCAACATTCTGATTCGGCTGCCCAACGGATAACAGAGCCTTTGTGGACCAAAACACGCCTTTTCTTAGCCCTTAAACACTTGAAAATATTTACAATTTTCTTATAGGAAAACTAAAGGTTAAAATTTATTTCTTTTGTGTTAAAAATAGAGAAATTAATTAAATCAAATATTAATTTTTAAAAATGAAATAAAACTTCTCAATTAAATATATTAAAATATTTTAGGAATCAAATCATATTTATTATTATTAAATAACCATTTTTCAACATATTTATTTATTTATTAAAAATTAAATGCAAACATTGGGTCCGTGTCGCCAGAAGGCAACATTGGGCCATCGCCCGACGGCACCCGATCAGTGCCAACGACAATGTTCAACAATCGACTCAGCCAAGTGACCATTTTTGGCACAAAAAACAAAACCAGCAGCTCACTGATTAGAATGCCAACTTCCATGATTGTGATCACTGAAACACCCATCCATAGGCCAAGCTGTCCGCCAAAGTCAGACAGCAAATTTGGCATCTATGGGAAAACAGCAAAATATTTTTGATATTGTTACAAGAAAAAAAGTAACAACTTCTCGCAACAATTACTCGAGATTTTTGATTGTGACTTTAAGAGACAGAAAGCCAAATTTGTGGTATTTAATGGCTTTTTGTAGCTAACATTTGTTCTTTGTTCATCTATATTTAGACTGTATTTGTAAGGTATTTCTATGAGATTAACAACCAGATAAAAATTAAGACCTGAAACTGCAGAAAAGTCAGAATTTTTGTATATTCTTAATTTTAATTGTTTACTTCTTTGCAAATCATTATGAGTTTTGGTTAGCTGTAAAGCTTTTTAGAGCATTTTAATGATACCAACTTTGTTGATGGTTTCTAACTTTTCCTAAACGCAGTTGGTCCGCTTTGCCTTCCGCTGGACATATTTCCCCATTAAGCATTAGCCCCTCCTCCCCCTCCCTTCTTTAATTTTAAATAAATTTTCGTTTTTACTCCGTATGCTTCGCTCTCCTGCAAACTCTCGTAGTTCAATTGTTCAAAGTACACCTCGACAATGGCGGACTGTTCTCGATGGAACTGCAGACATTGCGCACCGCTCAGCGACGGGTCGCATTCGCCGTGCAATGCCAAATCGCTGGAGGGCCATCTGTTGAATTAATTTATTGAATAAATTTAATAAAGCATGAGAAAATAATGAAAAAACGCCAAATTATAAAAATAATAGCAAATTCAATATTAAATTAAGTAAATGAGAAAGGGATTTAACAGCTCAAATGGACTGAGATAGACTTGAGACCGAGAAGAAAAAATGATCAGATGAATTGTCGGTATCGCATTCCCAGAATATTTTTTCATAAAAATGGCCTCTCATTATGACAGAGGGGAAACGACCAGAAATACTTTAACAAAACGGTACCCCCCCCCACCCCCTCCCGGAATTTGAAAGCTAAACATTTCGAATTTTACAATATTTACCTGGCACAACTGTACGTAATGCTGAACACCTGCTCACTGAAGAAAAGTTAGAACTTTTTTTATTATGGATTAATTTTCTAATTAAATGCAATCAAAATTAATTGTTTTATTTGATCGCACCGACACGGCTGTCGGCACACGCAGTCGGGCTGAGTGGCAGACCGCGCAGCGCTGTGCATTTCACGTCGGAGACACTCTCCTGCAAATTTGAATTTAAATGCATTGTTAGTAACTAATTAATTATTTTTGCTAAAAAAACTTTATTGCTGGTCCTATAATTGATAATTGTTTCTTTAAAACGGAATCTTTTTCAGCTGATTTTTCATTATTTCAAGCAATTCTCATTTACAATTTGCGTATGAATTCCATTTTTGTGTTATCATTTAAATAATTTCTTGAAGATTAACACTAACTCAGCCGCGGGTCGCCCACGGGACAATTGCTGAAGTTCAAATAGCGAGGAAAACGCGGGTCGCCACATCTGTTGATTTGCCAAAAATAGAATATTTGCAGATTAATTATCCTTATTATTATTAATTTATTATTATAAATTTTATTCCTAGTAATTAATATTTATTAATTATTATATTTCATTTATTATAATCTGTTTCCCAACTGTTCTTCTTACCCGCACTTTCTGACCAGCATCCGTTGGATGCACGAGCGTTGGCACCCCTTCAGCAGAAGGGGATTTTCAATAATTAAATTCGCTAATTTAGGTTATGGATTTGTCACATTTGGATAACTTTTGATTATTACAGGATTTTGCAAGATTTTACCTCAGTGGAATATTCCTTGTCCCGATAAATATATTCATCAGTTTTGCCTTGCTCAACACATTCGCCGTATGGACTTGGCAACCGATTAACACATCTTCAAAATTATTATATATTTTTATTTAATTTTTAAATCATTAAGCTAATGTTTTCTTTTCAAAATAATTAAATGTTTTTTTATTCTCACTTCAAACGGATGCCAAATGAGCTAACGAAGCCAGTTGGAGCACTAAAAAGAATTTATTTTAAATTTTTTTGAAAATAAGCAAATTCATTCCTATGGCCATGTGTGTCCGGAAAGGGCTGTTCTTCAGGACTAAAAACAAGAATTGAAATCAAAAAGTACAGTACGCCACGCATTGACTTATGCACAGTAATGCGAACACCGGCAGCTTCTGTCGTGGGCAAATAGTCGCTGACATTGACAAAAACTTGGAAACGGAGGCCTAAATATTTGCAAAGATTTCAAATTTCTTAAATGGCATTTTTCATTTTGTTTTTTAATTGAAACGCATTTTTACCATAATTTGGCCCGGCTCGTTCACTCAACACATTTTTGTCCGGGTGGGCATTGAATGTGAAACAGTTGCCATAAGTCGGGTCCACATACAATGAGAAGTCTTCCTCCACCGAACATTCCCTCCCATTGAAACTGCATCTTAAAAATAAATATTAAATAAAAATATTTTAATTATATTTAATAAAAATTAACTATCAAAAGTACATAAAGGGTCAGTGATTATTATTAGTGTTAAATTTCCGTCATATAATCACAAATAACCATTTGATTGTTCGTGCATTGTTTACTTGGTGATGAACTCGCGCTTACTGTAGCCCATCTGACTCTGTTCGTATTCACTCATTTGTGAGACAGCAAACACGAGATTCTCGACAGCTTTTGAACGAATTGCGATCGGATCATACACACCCTTTAAAATTTAATTAAAATTAATCATTCAAAGCAGTGAAGTGAAAATAAATTGTAAAAGGAAAAAAACTCGTAGAGGGAGGAGGGAGGTTGGATTATTTATTTTTAAGTTTGCATTTTCAATAAAGGGCAAAAAAAATTGAAAATTTAAATTAGAGTTGTTCCCTGAATCTAACGTATTTGCTCTTTTTATCCCCCCGTCCCCATTAATCCCGCCGTCCCCAATTATCCCCCCCCCCTTTCTGAGGTGTTTGAAAAATAATCCCCCCGGGGGGATAAAAAGAGCAAATACGGTATTCGGGGAATTGGGAGCAAATAGGATGAGAGAATTGAGTTTTAAATGAGTTTATAAGAATTTTATTTAAAAAAAAATTCTATTTTTTTCAATTTCCTCACAAAGAAGGTGTTCTCTCCGTAATCTTCTAAATTTGTCCAGGTATCCCGGAAAAATCTTGTTGAGGAATTTTCTCCATGATATCCGACTTTAATCTCCGCCGAGGGTCGGGGAGTAACCCAAATTTAAATAATAAAATAATAAAAGGAAATGAAAATGCCATTTAGGTAATTAATTTAAAATTAAACGCTTTAAATTGTCCGTTCGTTTTCTCATTACCCTCAGTCCATATGCTTCTTCCCTCGCCTCCTTCTGTTCCGGCGTTTCCATTCGCTTCACTTCCGCCTTTTTCAACTCCCAAATTTTGGGCACGCGTTCAAGCAATGGCGGATCAGCAGAAGAAGGAGAAGGGGCGGATGAGTTGTCGGCTGCCAACGGCGGAGAGCCAACAGTTTCTGGCAAATTGTCATCAACACGAACGCAAATTCTGAGAATTAAAAAAAAAGTTAAAATTAAATTTTATGTAAAATATGATCGCCCAAACAATTCCAAGTGATTAGTCACCAAAAGGGATGAGATTTAATGACTTTTGGCCTCATAAAAAATCTTGCGAAAATACAAGCCTATTTCCTGCAAATTTTAAGTAATTCTGGAAATAATTAAAAAGCATTTGTCATAAAAATCGAATCCCTACTCACCAAACAGCAGTCGATTGAAATATTGTACATACAGTGTCTGTCCAACTTACCGTATTGCGGGTGCACAAAGGCATGGCCACCAAGCCGATGCCCCGTTTCTGTTGCTGTCGGCGGAAGTGTTGTTGTTGATGGCCTTCTGCGGCTGTTGTTTCTCGGCATCATCCGACGTTTCGCCCAGTTGGCCCTGATCAAAATCGCAGTTGCCCAAAGCGGTGCATCCCCCGCAACGCTTTTCCTGCCATTGGGCCGGCTCAAAGCATGGCCAAACCTGAAAGGATTTTTGAAAATTATGCCAAATTTGGCATTTAACCAAAGACCTGTTCATTTTGTTGATTGTAAAAGCATAGACAAAGAGGTCGTGTTTTATTCAGTCCATCTTGCCCATTTTCTTCCTAAACTATTTAAATTAAATTAATTAGATAATTAGATAATGGAATAATTTACATTTATTTACAATAAAAATATTTAATCAAAAAAAAAAGTTCATTTAAATGGATTTTATTTGCACTTTCAATGCTTGACATCCAAGCTTGCTTGCACTGCAATCGCAGAATGAGAACACCGCAAGAAGTCCCTGGTAAAAATTTAATTACGACTGATAATGAGACTAATCAGTCTAAATATTTGGAATATGGCATTTTATTAGTTAAAATAAAAAAACAATTATTATTATTATTATTATTATTTCACTTCGTATTTTGTGTAAAGACGTCGTCGTGTCGTCGGCTCGTATAAATAGCCATTTTTGTCGGCACCGCGACGACGACGCAAATGACGAGCATTTGAAACGGATGAAGCCAAATCCATGGCGATATCATAGGCGGACAACTTCAAATTTAAATTCAGATTTCAATGATTTATCCTGTCTACCGTATCTCCAACAGTAGTCATTTCACGGGCCAACGAATTTTTGTACGGGTTTAAATTGCATACGGTTACCAAAAATAGAAATATAACATTAATGTTTTAAAGTAGATCGTATTTTTAAATCCTTAGAATCTACCAATATGGAAAATGTGAAAAATTTCATCAAAAAAATTGCCAAAAAATAAGCAGTTTTTTAAGACATTTGCGCTCATGCCCAAAATCTGATTCAAAACTATTTTTTTTCAAGCCATGATAGTCTAAACAGCATTAATTAAGAAAACACAGTCTTTTAGTTTATTAGGAGCATTAATTCTGCTGTTTGAATAATTGATAATTTTTCAAAAGGTAATTAACTATCAAATTATCCGACACAATCACTTTCGACCACTTATATAATGCTATTTAGTCCACCAGGGATTGAGAAAACTTAGGTTTGAACCCGATTTTAGACATTGACGCAAATGTGGGGTAACCGCTTTTAGATAGATTTTGTAGCAAAATTTGAATTAGAACTGGAGTCCGTTTGTGTGCCCTTGAACAGCTTTGATCCCTGACTGAGCCAGCCAAAAAAATTAAAAAAAAAACGAACTGATGGGAATGCAATATTTTCAAATTTCAATTCCACGCCGACAATGATGTCGTTGCGCCAAAAGCGCTTCACAATTTGCACGGCTTGGCCAGCGAATGCAACAAAGCAGCACATGAACAACAGAAGCCAGAGGAAGCGGCGGAGACGGCCCCGAGACGTATAGGCACGGGGAATGCCATGGGCGCTGCATTTTGGGTGGGACAGATTAGGAAATAATTAAAGTGCTTGCTCGAGAATTATTTTCTTTAAATTGGCTGGTAGATAAAAATCAAAAGCCTCATGGTAAGCAAAAAGTTAAATTTAGAATCAAAAACCAAACTAAAAAAAAAATTATTCACGTTCTAAATGCACAAAAATCTTTATTTTAAATTCTCCATCCGTACTAAATAGTTAATGTGTTAAATTTAAATGTTGAGAATTATGTGGCGCGTTCATGTTGAAATTTGTTAGCAGATGGCTTGGCCCAAAATGGTTAATTCGAAGTGCCGAAAATTTAGCCCCATCTCCCGCCCCCCTCCAAAAGACCACAAAATGAGGGGCTAAATTCTCTCCGATATGCGGATCAGTGATTTGATTTACTCTCATTGGTTTTGCCTGGTGTTGGCCGCAAAGTCCCCAAAAGTGGTCTCCAACTCGGCATGAAAATCGCTTTTGCCCGTCGCCGTCCTTTGCATTCGCCGACTTTCCTGCGAACACAGCGAACGCCGTGACGTCTTTCGGCGATGGCATTGGCAAAAGGTGGAATCTTTTTTCATTGCTCAAAATAAAAATAAAATATAATTAAAACTTACAAATTATACTCTTGAATAATTAAGTATTGGATGTTTTTCCAATTAGTTTTTAAATTTTATTTTAATGTTTAAATGGTTATTTGATAAAATTACTCCCTTTTGAGAGTAGTAATTTTGTGCACTCATTCAAACTAAAACAGATGGATAACTTCCTGCATTTTCAGCAAGACATAAATTAAAGTGCTTTTTCCTTTCTTTGTTTGTCAAGCAATTTTCCTCTGGACAAATTAAGTAATAATATAAGTAATAATCGTCAAACGGACAAATGGACAAAAGTGAAACCCCAAAAAGACATGGCAGTAATTAAGCCCGATCTCGGCTTTTCTGATGCTGCACATTCCCATCCTTTGTTTTGTCAAAATTTAAATGTAAATGTTTCCCAAAAATTTACATGTAAAGGAGAAATGATAGTAGAAAAAAGAAGAATAAATGTACATGACTGACTAAATATCGAAGGTGTAATTTTTAAATAAATGATGATATTTGGTTATGGTCGTCTGATCGTCCGTCACAAATCATCAAATCCAATGAAAGTGATCGGATGCTATGGAAACAATCACAACTAAGCAAAGTACTGAAAAATAATTGTTTGCACCTAATAATTATTCAAATTATTAGCAGTTGGAAGTTTTCCAAAAATGCGTCTTGTTTCGTCTCCAGCAGTTGCAAAAGTTCGTTAGTCGTTTTGGTCACTTTGTCTTTGTCTGTTTGGCCAATTATCGCGGTCACTTTGTCTTTGTGCACATTTTCCATCTCTTTGATCAAAGCCTTAATGTCCGTTATTTTTGACACAATGTCCAAATATTCGATGCCAATTGTTTGCACAGCAATTAAAACGCTGTGACAAATTGCGTCGATAGAATGGACAAATTTGTTGATCTTTGACTCATTAAAATATAGCAGAACAAGCACATGACTAACATCAGTGATAAGCTCCGACAGATGATGGCTGACGAGCCATTTCACCTGATCAGTCAATGGCCGTGCCATCTCAGCCAAATTATTCAGTTTTTCCTTAATTTATTAGATCTATATGTATGGACTAAAAAAATTCAAAATATTGACTAAAAACTGCCAAAAAAGATCGAGACCGAAAATATCCCCGAAAGTTGAGACAGAGAGCCTAAAAAACCGAGAAATTCTTCGACTCGAGTGAGAGCCGAGAATCTCGAGCAGCCCTAATGAATTCTCTCACTCACCTCCATCCCCGCTTCGTCTGTTATTTTGCAGTACTGTCTGATGTTCTCCAACGCTGTGCCAAATTGGCAAAAAAATGCGATTGGAATGAGCGCATCCAATTCCTTCCAATCGCTTAAGGCATCTTTTTTGTTGCGCATTTCTTCCGTTAAAATGCTTAGTTTTGCTTTCACAACGAATGCCTTCGCAATGTTTTCCATCATTTGTTGCTTTTCCTTCTTCTCCCCCATCTTTTTCATCTGTGCCTCGGCTTTTCCTTTCGCACTTTCGATGATTGACTGATCACAAAATGCGCTGCCATTTTTCTCTTTCAAAAATTTCAGAATTTCGTTCATTTTTTCCAACGATTTATTCGCCCCATTTTCATTGGCACCCTTTTCATTTTCAATTCTTGTCAACATAATTTCGATGACAAAAGTGTTGAACTCTTCACGAAGTCCCAAAATTATTCCTCGAATTTTGGGCATTTCGTCCAGCTGTTTTTCGCTGTTGCCTTTAAGTCCAAACTGATCGGTGCCCTTACTCAGCTGTTTACAGAAGCCAATGGCACGGTGTGCCGGGAGTGCAATTCGCCGGTTGAATACCATTTCAATTGTATGTATCGGCTTTCCCCAGGCATGGATGTGCGGGTACGGTACTAAATTTGCAGCCATTACCGTGCCTGGGGGTTTTGGCATAAAATTCCATTATTCTTTCGACCATTTATTCATTTTTCGAAGGATTTTTTTTAGACAAAACCGTAATTAGAATAAGTGGTCAATTTATGTAATTACCCAATTTATAAAATTGGAGAATATTTTGCTCAAAATTTGCCAATTCTTTTTCCAAATTAATTAGTTCGCTGACGTCAACTGTTGATGAGTTTTCTGAGAATTAATAAATAGAGAAAGAATAAAATAGTTTATATGCGTTTTGTTTTTCAAGAAAAACACCTCATTTCCTAGAATAAATGTCAAATTTCTTGGTGTTTAAGGGGCAACAGAAATTTGGACACCGGAAAGATTCTGCAGAATATTTAGCATTTAAAAAAATTTAAATATATATAAAAAATACCTCTAATCTCAAAGCAAAAATTTTAATCAAATTAGATTTAAAATTTTAAGCGAATTATACACTCAATTAAAAGGTTAATTTTCCTGGACTCATTACACTTCTTTATGGATCAATGTCAAAATATATTATTTTATATCATTTTTATGCCCTTAAATAAAATTGGACTTTCTCGATATTTCGGTTCCATATAAGCCGGGTATTCGAGTCTCAATCCAAGCGGAAACTAATGCAAGTCTAACCCTACGTTAAACAGCTGAAGAATTGACTAAATAATAAGATTTACAGGTTCCATATTTAAAAAGCCAGTTTGGGTCATATAGTAATGAAAACACAGCAAAATTTTCAATTTTAAATTAATGTCGTAGTGCCCGATTTCTGCTGCCCTAACTTAATGTCGCCTCTTTTCCTATGTATAAAATAAATTTCATTTTTTGTACGCAAAAATCTGCTGATTTCATTCTTATAAACACAAACAAACTCACGAGTTACAATTGGCTTAGTTTCGATGTTGGAAATCACTTCTTCGCAGTTTTGAACCCATCGATGGAATTCGACCGAAACGGACAAATCAAAACAAATAAAAAATTGGATAAAAACAAATAAAAATGATGGAATAAATTTTTTCATCTAAAAAGTTAAAGCGATGCGTGAAAAGGATTTTACCCGGGTCAATGAATGGTCCGGGTTTTTCAAAATTCAATTCTTTACTCATGAGAAGGATAAAGGGCATACGCTCAGAATAAAGATTTCACTAGTAAAAAAAACAACAGAATTTAATGCTTTCATAAAAACGAAGTTTAAAATCGACTTTTTCATTCTCTGTTTTTAAAGAAGACAAAATGAAGTTGACGGTGCCGATTTTGGGTGCCCAAATATCTTACAGTTATCGAAAAAATTATAAAAATAAAAAATAAATAAAATTATAATGATAAATGTGAATGCTAAAAAGCAAAATCCATAATTTATTATTTGACACGTGAAAAAATGCTTTTTATGAATATATTCATAAATAATTTTGTAAAAATAAAGAAAAAGAATTTGATTAAAGAAAATTTGTGAATATTAAAAGCTAAATCCATAATTTATTATTTGACATATGGAAAAAGTGCTTTTTTATGAATATATTCATAAATAATATTGTAATAAATTTAAAAAACAAAAAAAAATTGTGAATAAAAAAAAAGCATAAATCCATCAACCCGACTGTCAACGGAGAGAGAAAAAATAGAACTATAGGAATGGTAGTGATAAAAGGACACACATCCGCCGGTGGTACTCGAACTTGTTGCTGTTCTGCTTACTTATGGGAGTGTTATTTGACCACCTTCTTATAGGTCGGGCCCAATTAGTAAAGGTTCGGCAAAATGGTAGACCTGGGAGGGAATCGAACCCTCGGTCCTCTGCTGGTGCGGCGATCGGTTTCCAACCCAAACCAATTGCCCATCCCTCTGAAGGGTAAAAGACGTATGAATTTAGATACCTAATGGAAAAAGGCGGACAGATTTGGCACATAAAGGGAGAGAGAGAGAGGTGGGGATGGGAAAAAGAGAGAGATAGAGAGAGAGAGTGAAAGAGAGAGAGAGAGAGAGAGTGAAAGAGAGGGATGGAGAGGAGAAGAGAGACTGATAGAGAATAGAGAGACAAGAGAGAGAGAGGGAGGGAGAGAGAGAGAGGAGAGAGAGGTGGGGATGGGAAAAGGCTGATTAACAAATATTATTAAGAAAATAATAGAGAGAAAAAAGAGAGAATTGGGGTGGGACAACATCGAATTGGAAAAGCCAAAAGCGGGGTGGGGGGGGGGCAAAAAGAAATCAAAAAGGCTTATCCTTTTCTCAGCACCTTTTGTCGTTTCCTTCAAGCACCAAGGCGCGGTCGTGTTGGGCAGCAGCGGTAGCTCATCCAACATGGAGAGGACAACGTCAACAGTTTGCGCTTGACGTCCTGCAACTTCTCCAGCGCGGTCTTAAACCGAGCTCGCCACGCATGTACGGCCTCCGAGCGGGGACGGAGAAGTTCAAGCCAAAGGAGAAGACAATGTCGGCAATGCCGCACTTGGGGATCCAGAGAGAGCGAGCAGCGAGTCTGCCGACGCAAAGAGATGCAAGTGGAGAGGACAGGCGGGGAGCGAATCTCGACGAAATCCGACTTGATTGAGGGATATCGGGCTGAGGATATGGTTGAGGTGAATTGAGGAAAGAAGCGCTGGTGCGGGTGAAAGCAGCCATAATGCGGCGCCTGGCCAACCCGCCACGGGGGAAAGTTTGAAACTATGTGCCACTGAGCTGAATCCTTTGAATTTTGTGAAAGCATACATTATGCCATTATTAAATGCATTAGTTCACGAAATTTATCTGTTTTCAACTATTATTTCTGATTTTGTTCTTCATGGTGTCATGCCATTATTTTATAAATCGTAAAAATTGATGATTCCATCATAAAAATATTATATAAAAATATTCTACTCAATGATCATTTAAAGAAATAATTTTAAAATCGTAAAATTGATTTCTTTATTATATTATTATAAAATATTCTACTCAATCAATAATCAGATTTTTTCTGAATAAATTGAGCTCGGATTCTTAAATTTTTACATTAAACATATTTTTATCTCAAAAATTTCGCTTTAGCTCCCCTTATTCGTCGATAGAAATTCATTCAGAAAAACTCAGAAAACTTTTTGTTTTCATGTGTCGCATTAAAATATTGTTAAAATAAAATAAAAATATTCACGACTTTTCCGAAGTTTGTCTCTTTGTTTTTTTAGATACATAATTATGGCTAAAAAAGTCTTAAACATTTTGCCATTATCTCTTTTCTTTTTCGCCTTTTTCTTCAATTACATTTTTTCTTATGAATGGCATTCCGCCGTTTCAGAAGAAAATGTCAAAACTTTTGCCACTTTTATTGACGACACTTTCCAAAAATTTTGCAAAGAAGGAATTGTAACTTCTGTTTATTATGAAGACTCAGAAGGTTTTGTACAGCAAAAAAGAATGAAATTTTACGTAATGTTTGTCAAATTTGGGGCGGAAATTGCCCATTTTCAAATGGAAAATGGTGGCATCGGTGGGATTTGTTCAGAATTCGAAGTCGGCTTTGGTAAAAGTGAGAGCTGCGCTACTGAATTTAAGTATGACGAAAAGCTCGAAATTGCTTTGGCCAGTGAATATAAGCAAAAATTCTTTTGCCAAAATGACAACGAATCGTTGCCCACTGCTGAAGTGATCGACCAAATTCTGCTGTTGACTTTTTCACTCGCACTGCGCTTACAATTTAATGCAATGTCAGCATTTTGTTTTAAATTTAAAAATTAAATATTTAAATAAACATTATTTAGATTTGCTATTTATCCAATGTTTGACTTTTTTCACTCCAATGAAATTACGCATTGGCAAGTCCGAACCCTTTTGACTGCGTATAAACAATTATCAAATGCTAAAGGCATCACTGAACATGGGTAATTAAGCAAATTAATTAAATATTAATTACATTAATTTTGGGATATTTAGCGTTTTTCCTTTTAAACTTTCCCAACTTTCGGATGACAAAAAATATGCTTATTGGTTGTTAAAATTTATTGAGGAGGAACAACCGACGCATAAACAATACATTGGTATTAAAATAAGAGAAATCAATTTCCTTGTAAATTTCAGAAAATTTCAATTTCATCATAAAAATTTCCGAATTTTCATTGTCTCCTTTCGATGTTTACAAAGTGCTCGAGGCAATTCTATCGAATGTTAATGAAAAGGAAAATATTGTGCATAAAAATGGATCAGCAGAAGTGCCAAAACTGTACGAATTTGTGAGAGAATATTTCAATGCCAAATTAAACAGTGAAAAAGCATCAAATTTTCCCAAAAGTCCTTCTTTATCCATTGATTGTGTGCTCGTCCATTTGGGCTATCAATTGCAAATGAATGCTTACCAAAAATTCAGAGAATTCGTGGAGAAACATCAAAGAAATACAAATGGGTGTGCAAAATGGCACGAGGATATTTCGGAATGGGTTGATCTCTATGAGTTTGAGGAAGGATTGAGATACAGGTAAAATGAAGAACAACGAAAAGAACGGAAGAAATTGAGGGGGAAAAGAAAAGCCATTTTATAAGACATTTGTTCGCTGATGTGACGAAGTTACAAAAGTATCAATGACAGTAATATTTAAATTAATATTATTTAAATTTTATTTGCAGAAAATGATCATAGTCATAAAATAGCAAAAGCTAATTTAATTAATCAATCATGGTATTGAAAGGAGCTCTACATCGCCTCTATTATCTTATTTAATCTTGCAAAAATTTACAAAAAGTTGTAACCAAAGAATTTCGAAAAATTTAGACTCAATAATTTTGTCCCTAACTTTTTTGAAACTCAATAATTTTTTTTTAATTTAACAGAAGAATAGAGAAACCTGTTCTATCTAATCACATAAAGAAATTAAAATTAGTTGTTTCTGAAAAAAGTTACTAAGGAATTAAATGTGTTATATGTTTATGGTCATACAAAAATGTCAAATCGTTTAAATGCGTGAAAATTGTTCAACAACTCTTAATATGATTAGATAGAGGAAATATTTCTCCATTATTCTGTAAATTTCAAAATTTTATTGAATTTTAAAAAGGAAAAATTATTTAGTCTAATTTTTCGAATTTTTTTCGTTACAACTTTTGTAAAAAATTTTGCTAGCTTTTTAAAAAATACATACGATAGGAGGACATAGAGCTAACTATCTTCCAATACCAAGATTATTAATTAGATTAAGTTTGGCTAGGTATGTTTATTATTCTGAAATAAAAAAAGTAATAATTAAACTTAAATATTACTATCATTGATACTTTTGTAACTTCGGCTCACCACGCATTATTCATTCAACGATAATAAACCCAATTGGAAAAATTCATTTTTCAGCTTTCACATATAATGCTCACCATTTTAGGATGTGCTCGACTGAAAAAAGATAAATCTTAGAGAAAAAAAATCTTAAGATTTTCAATATTAGACATCCTCCAGAAAATGGCAATTTATTCATGTTTGGTTTAGAATTGCACCAGTTGAGTTAGAATTGTTCAACGATCCAATACAAAATTATGCGAATGCAATTGAAATTGACACACATCAGTGCAGAGGTTAAATACATTCGAATTTGTAATTTGAGACTTAAAATAAGCTCTTCTCGAGACCAAAGCCCCAGCACCGGAAGAGATAACTAATTACCCCCTTAATGACTGACATTTGTCCAAATGAGTGGCAGAGAAAATAAAAAAATAGACTGACTTAATTATTTTGAGTGAGGTGAGTAAAATATTTCCTTGGTTTTATTTAGCATTGACTCAATTTGCCAACGACGCATTGGACAAAATGGTCAAAGAAAACATCGACAAAAATGAGCATTTTGATCGATTACAAATTGTCCTTCAAATTCTATCTGAAATGAAAGACACGGAAAATTATGAAAAACTTAAAAAATTATTGGAAAATTTTGAACAAAAAATTGCAAACGAAAAGAATAAATCGTTGCTAAAAGAGCCAACGAAATTTCTAAGTCAGTTAATTGGGGAATACAGCTGCAAGGGTTATTGTACACAGATCAACGGAAGAGGGGGACACGTGACTTCGGTTTCGGTCTTATGATGTTAGTCAAAATCCCATAAAATGAAATTTTATGATATAATTTTGCTCAAAATAACCAAAATTTTAATTCTTTATATCATTGGGTAAATAGAGAGAGAACACTAGGGCTATCGAATTTTACGAAGATTTTAAAAGTTGATTGCTTTTGAGCGAATTTATGAATAAATTTTTGTGAAAATATTTGCATTCGAAGGTTTTTGACTAATGTCCCATCCAATTACTACAGATCGGTGAACAAAATAATGCCAATATTTGGACAAATTTTGATCGAAGCCCTCAAAAAATCATATGGTCAAACAGTGGAATATAATGTGAAGGAACAAAAACTGTCATTTCCATCGGAATTGGGCGAACATTTGCTGGGACGACTCGACGAAATGATCAAAATGTTCGAAAAGTAAATGATAATTAAATTTATTTGAATTTTTGAATTTTCAACAGGGCTTCCTCAATTTCGTCGTCAGTTGGCCAAATTGGCCATGAATTGGACTTTTTCAAAACAATCCAAAACATCGCATCAGCGGACAACATTTTGGAGCTTAATATAAAGCGCAGCAAGTCAATTCCGGCCAAAGTGAATGGCCAACTTTTCGAATTGCTTTTGTCCTTGGCCATTCGCCTGACAATGCAAATTGAAAATGATGAGAAAAAATTGGCGAGGAAATATTGAGAACAAATTTGTTATTTTGCTTAGGGCAAAGATCAATTAGGCCCCTCTGCGCACGGCGCATATTTACGATTTGAATGTTTATGTTAATGGTGAAACCAATCCCATTTTGTTTTTCTCTCTCTCTTACCGTAGGTAAGTTCATTGACGCTCTACAGTAATCCATTTTTTAAACTGATCAGTACTGGGATATTAGGCTTTTCACTTTAGCTCTTTTGGCGTTTCACTTTTGAGACTTTGGCCTATTAACTTTCATTTCTGGGACATTTTTCTTGCCAAATTTTGAGTGATCACTTTTGTCCATTCATTTCTATAGCGCTCTATCTTTATAGACGTCTCTTCTCACTCTCTTTTGTAGAAGTATTCTTTTTTTTATATTTATAGACATCTCTTCTCTTTTTTAGAGGTACTCGTTCTTTCTTTCTTTATTTATAGACGGCCGTCTTTTCTGATTCCCTAACGGGAATTTCTCAAAATTAAAAAAAAATAAAAAAATTTTACCACGGTTGGTTTCTTACCCATCCTCGCCATCGGCGTCATTTCCGAACCAATGAAGTTCGGAACCATCCGGTGCTACCAGTGAAACGGGCGGGCCCTCCCAGGATCATTGGCGACCAAATATTATCCAGAATTACTTTATTCTCCCATCTCAAACTTGGGTAATTAAACCACACGTATTGGTCAATAAAACGAAATGTGAAAATGAAGTGAATGATGGATATAACGCGGATGGCGAAGGATGGAAATGAAATGGATAAGAAAATGACTGATTGAACGGAGATAAAGAGATGGGAAAGTGAAGGAAAATGCGGGAAGGAATTTGTCCCGGAAAAAGCCAAAAATCCAATTAAGAAATCCCTTTTACACCTCCATCCCTTGAAGCGATCGTCCCCGATCGATGAGTAAAATTTTGGTGGTATCCGAAAATTTAAATTTTTGTAAATCACTTTTTTGATAAAGCCCAGAGGTGAAAATGATGAAAAAGGAATGAGTGAGAAATATAGAGAACAGAAAAAAAAATCACGTTCGGCATCGTTTTTCAATGTGTCCGAATCTTCCACATCTGCGGCATACAACATCCGTCCTTCGTTCTTTCGGTGCTGGTCGGCCATGTTCGACTGCTTCTGCGTAACTCGTTCGTGGCTCTCGTTGTAGTGGATAAGGCGCCATGCGTACATTTGGTCCTGCTCGTCCAGTCCGAGCATACACTGCTGGCGGTGGAACGGAAGTGTCAATGACCATCATGCCGAATGAATGTGCCGAGGATGGTGCAAGGGAAGAAGTGTTCGCACAGGGCAAAACAGGGTGTGCAAAAACTGAGAAAGAATTGCCTAAGAAACTGGGAGAGGAAAAATTAGTTGTGTTAATCCTTTGGCCTAGACTCTCATGTCTCAAAGTGCCATCCCTTTCTGCGTAAAACTCATAGGCCATTGGGACTGATCCATTGGGCCGGGTGATTGTATTTCCCACCCGATTCGGCCAGGGGTTGCTTATTAGGCCAATATAGTCAGGGGTTACCGCAACCGTCATTTTAAGTGCTTGGTCAAGAAACCGTCTCCACACTTCTCCCTTGTGCCACAACAGAGTGAGGTCGCCAATGACAATCAAACCAAAACGTGGTCGAGAAACTGCAACGGTTGTGCGCGCCGCATCCGCCCAGAATTCTTTCCCAATGTTAACATCTTCAGTCCGTCCAGCTCCGGTGCGTGTTGTCAAGACGATCACGAGATCTGCCTCTTGACTTTGGATCGAATCAACTGTACCAGCTTTGACATTTTGCCAATTCCTCCTTTCAATTTCCAATGTCACCTGCTTTCGTTCGGCCTGATAAAAACAAACAATTTGAATTAGTCCCGAAAAGGTCCGCTGAATTATCCCCAAAAATTCCAAAGCCGTTTCACGCTGTTCCGGATTGTGTGAAGAGAATGACACGCTTTCCTGTTGAGCGGGCGTTTTTTGGTGAATGAGTATGACTGGACAATTTTCTGTGACAATTCGTGGTCCCATGAAATTCAGAAAGAATGACATCTCAGTGTCGGGTTTTCCTGGAACGAGTCGGTCACCGGCTGGTGCGTACACTCCCGCGTCTAGGCATTTGACAATGGCACTGTGAGACCTGTAACAACGCGAAAGGACAGTTCGATCAATTCCTTTGGCCCTTTCCAAAACCTCCAAAACCGACTCAAATCCGTACTTACCACGAATCGGAAGCATTTGACTTGGCAAATGCACTCGTAATTGTTGCTTATCGCCTGTTAGTAGAATTTTCCTTACCTTGCGAAATTGGGTTAATGTGGACAGAATGGCTGAAAGCGTGGCTTGACCACATTCGTCAACCAACACATAATTGATGTTTCCCAAATCCAGTGCCAACTCCTCCGCCAATGCCAGGGTCATGAAATACACACGGTATTTCGTCATGTTCAGTAGAGCGGCAGTGGTCGTCCGCTCTCGTGCCCTTCTCGGTGCCCGGTTAAAATCGTCCACGTATTTCTGAAATAATTTTTCCTCATTCCACCTCTTTCCTGGTGCTCCTTCCGTGGGAGGGATATTTCCATCCCTTTGGACTGCCTCAACCAACAAATTGTCCCCGAGGGGCCGGATTCTGTCCATATATCGCCCTTTACCTTGACCAGAGAAAAGTGCCAGCATTGGAACTTTTTCAGTTAGTGCCTCCATTGTATCTTTTACCAACTCACACACCGCAACGTTCAGAGGGGAAACGGCAAGAATGGCGGCATCAGGGTCCTTTTTCAGCACACTGGCAATGCACTCCGCTACGGAAACACTTTTTCCAGTACCTGCGGGGGCTTGCATAAAAATTACTCGCGTCTCCTGGTCCAAAAACAATGAGTGAGCAATCCGTTGCTCTTCGTTCAATTTTCCAACCTTTTCCTTTTCTGTCAGCCTGACGGCTGTTCTCGTTTCGTCCGTTCCTTTTCCCATTAAAAAACCTTAAATATGAGAGACGGGGGCATTACCCTGCGCAATATCGGACAAAATCGTTTTTTCGAAGCACATTTCTCTAAATGTTAATCCGCCATAATTCGGTACCAAGACCAAATAAGACTCCATCTCGTCCAAAATATTTTCCCAGTCCTCCCAGGCCTTTTCATAACCCTTTTTTGCCTGAAAACTCAAAATTAATTTCACCTTTATTGTGAAAATTCCCGGGTTTATTTCACTTGCCGATGCCGAAATGACGTGTCCATGAGCGCACCAATGGGCCTTGGTGTCATTGGCAATTTTTGCATTCACCGGCGTATCTTCCTCCCATGCTTCTAAAAAGTCTGCGACTGAAGATTTGTTTGTTAAGGTCCAATCAAAAGAGAGAAGTTGCGCCTTTTTCAAATTTCTCTGAACTTCCTCATCCCTGACTTGTGGTCTGTCCCAGACCAATTGAACAGTCACAGCTTGCTTGGCCAATTTTACCATTTCGTGGGTCCTTTGTACCGCTGCTGCTGCTCCCATCAATCTTTCTGAAAATGTATCCAAGGGAAAGCAGAAAGAATCATTACAATCTTTGGCACCAATAACCACGTGGTTTGCATGGGCCTTAATCTTCATCTCCTTTCATGTAAGGCGTTGGATGGGGCAATAAATAATTCTCACCCATCCACCATTCTTGAGGACTCGTAATGGATGCCAACTGCAGATAAAGCACCTGATTCAAAGTTACCCTTCCAGGACTCATTTCGGTCAAATGACGTTCATAAATTGTCTGTGGTCTTAGCATTTGGGATGCCATTACGACCGCCGATCGAAAGTCTCCGCCCTTATACCTTTTTAAGTCAGTGACTATCCCTGGGCAAAACGTACCTGTAACGAAACTCACATCAGAAATATTTTGTGCGATTGCTTGGACATTGATTCGGCCTTGTACGTACCATGGACGTGTTTCATCAACGGGGTTTATGTCGTACGACAACCTTTCAAAACCGACTTTCCATACCCATTGACTTACCATCACAACATCACCCATTTGCAAACGCCTTTTAGCGCTTACAATTACTCGATCTGCTTAAAGATGTCAGCAATAAACAAAATTGTGCAAGGACCAACTACGCTTTTCGCGTCCGTTTGGCATACCAAATATTTTAAAACCGAATTTTGTGATTCGTCCATTTCTTCCACATTTTCAAACTCTTCCTCTGTTTGAATGGGTGGCACTTCCTGGTTGGCATTCACATCCGTCTCCATTTCCTCTCCTTCTTCCACTCTGTCCAGACAAATTCGCTTTTCACCTTCGCTTAACTCAAGGCCTTTCTCAAACTCTTCCTCGAGGCCTTCAGACACACCACGTGTCTTTTCAATTACAGAAATAACAGTTTCAACTGTGGTTGACACCACATCCTCAACAACAATTTCCTTTGAAGCTGACGCTTCTTCAATCACACACAACTCTTCCTGTGTGGCTGACGCCACTTCAACTTCACCAGAACTCTCCAAAACATGGGTCGGCGAATTGTCCTTGCGGCGACGTGCTGAACGTTTGCGAGGCATTAGCAATTAATTATTTTGCTTTTGAAAAAAGAAAAAGAAATTATTTGTTAAAATTAAATACAAACGTAAAGTTAAAACAAAATTTAAAGTCATCAATAATTGAATGAAATGATGAATGGACGAAAGAAGGACGAAAAATAATGCCTAATCTAAATATCGCGCTGGTTTGTTAAGTTTTGTACGATTTCTTAAAGCATAATGAGGCAATTGTGTTGGTTCGCATGTATCATTTTCTATGTTTTGAGTATCACTAACCAGGTCATTAGCATGGTTTTGCGCAGGTAACTCTATTTGTTCTTTTATAATAATTGGATGAGAATGACCAGGTAAATCAGCAATTTCTTCGCTTTCTGCTTCCACAAGAGCATTATTTTCTTCGGGACTAAGCCAGGGAGAAGTGCAAGCTGGTCCTAGGATTTCAACGCATTTCTTAAGTTGATTAATGTGAACGCGGCGCGGGTTGCTTTGGGGCGAATTGCAACTTACAATGGTAGCATAAATACCGTCAATTTTAATTATCCTAAAGACGCCCTTCCACGGCAACTGGAATTTTTTGGATGTATTTATTTTTCCCGCATAATTTCTTAGCAAAACTCTATCACCTTCCTTTAGCTTAGGCGTTCTCATTGTTTTGTCATACTGTATTTTCATTTTTTCTTGTGCATCTGCATGCACTTCTGAGGCACTTTTCCACGCTCTCCGAAGAGAGATCACTAGTTTTTGTTTAAATTCAGTTTCGTCAGTAAACGCTACCGGGTCTCTAACTTTAGGGTCTAAAATTTGATCTATGCAAAATATAGGATCGCGCCCAAACATTAAAAAATAAGGGGTCTCGTTAGTAGAAGAATGAACTGATGTATTATAACAAAAATTAGCATAATCAAGGAATTCGTCAAAATCTGGCTGTTCTTTCGTAATGTACTTAGCTAAAATATTATGAAAAGTCCTAAAGGTACGTTCAGTCGCAGCATTGCCTTGAGACCAATGGGGTACAGCATATTTTTTATTTATATATAATAGTGAACAAAATTCTCGGAAAAATTCCGATGTAAAGGCGGTGGCATTATCACTGACTAATTCAGTGCAGCCACCAAATTTTAAATAGCAGTTCTTTAAAAAGGCTATCGCTATTGTGTGTGATTTAGCGTCAGGTAATGGTACCGAAATGACATACTTACAAAACCAGCAAATAATATTCAAAATATATTTATTTCCACTAATAGTCATTGGGAAGGGCCCGGCCAAATCAAGGCCTACGCGAGCAAATAAAGTATTTGCGGGAACCATTTGCATTTCAGCTCTAAAAGCTGGAGATGGAGAATGCCTTAATTGGCAAGTAATACATTGTTTGTACCAGGATAAAATATCAGAATATTGTAAAGGCCAATAATATTTACGACATTTCTTTAATGTCTTTTTCAGGTCCATGTGTCCCCCTCCTAATGGTGAAGAATGAAATGAATCAAAAATGAGAGATCTTAATGAAATTGGTAAATAAATTCTTGGTGATTGTTCGGAATATTTAAAATATAAAATTCCTGAGTCCATAACAAGATTTTTAGCATTTTCGGTGAGATTTTCCATAGATTGAGGGTCCATTTCATCAGGAAATTTGCCTCTTTGTAAAAAATTAATCAATTTTGAACACTGAGGGTCTTCTCTTTGTTCTTTCTTTAAATCAATGTCATAAGAATGCCCGTCCTTTCCTCTAAGAATTAAATTATTTATGAAAGGATCAAAAATTACTCTCTGGTCAATTGTCAAAGACAAGCAAATTGGAAATTCAGCAATGTCATCCAGTTCGTCCAAATTTTGGACTTCCTTAATTGAAATATTTTCCTGTGCTCTTGACAGAGCGTCTGCCAAACTGTTTTGTTTTCCACTGATGTGGACAATTTTAATTTGATAGGCCTGTAACTCAATTAGCCAACGTGCCAAATTGGGATGAGCTTCTGCCTTTTTAAGTAAGTAAGCTAATGGTTTATGATCAGTATGTAATTCGACATCAGACAAGAAAATAAAGGGTTTAAATTCTCTAAGAGCATAAATGATGGCACCTAATTCTATTTGGACTGTGGGCCATTTCCTTTCTGAGGCACTTAATGTTCTGCTACAATATGAAATCGCCGAAAATACTCCATTGTTATTCTTTTGCATTAGGACTCCGGCCTGACCTACTAAAGAGGCATCCGTAAATACATGAAAAGGTTTTGAGTAATCAGGAAAAGTGAGCAATGGCTCGTGTGATAAAAGGTCTTTGATTTTCTGGAAAGCCTTTATTTGTTCGTCTCCCCAATTAAAGACAGAATTTTTACGAGTAAGACTTGTCAGAGGTTCGACAATTGTAGAGAAATTAGGCACATGCCTTCTGTAAAAAGAAGCCATACCAATAACTCGTTTTACCTCTTTCACATTAGTTGGTGCTTGTAAATTTTTAATAATTTCTATGCGACTTAAACTAGGTCTATAACCTTTGGCATCTAAAACATAGCCTAAGAAATTCATTTGAGAAGAAGCAAAGACGCATTTCTTCGGACTTAATTTTAAACGGAATTGCCTAAATCTCTCAAAGACTTTACGTAATGCACTTAAATGTTCTTCAAAATCAGGAGATTTTGTGAAAATGAGAATGTCATCTACATATGCAATTACATTGTCATTAAGACCTGTTAAAACTCTTGCCATTGCCCGGGAAAATGCCGCAGTGGCATTTTTTAATCCAAAAGGCATATGTGTCATTTGATAGACTCCGTCTTCAGTAATTACACCGCATTTTCGGGATGCTTCCTCACTAAGTTTAATTTGAAGATAACCACTGGACAAATCCAAAGAGGAATAGTAATGGCAATTAGCAACTCTTTCCATGATGGCATCCATTCTAGGAAGAGGATAATGGTCAGGAATTGTGACATCGTTTAATTTTCTAAAATCAAGGCATGGCCTAATTCCGCCATCTTTCTTTTGAACTATAACGAAAGGGGTTACCCAGGGAGTGTCTGATTCGATCATTACACCTGATTTCAAGAGCTGGTCTATGTGTTTTTGCAGCTCTTCTCTATATCTATAAGGAGTTCTACGAGGTCGAGCAGCTACTGGATCATCCGTGGTAGTTACTATGTTATGCTCGCCCTCCGTAAATGAACCTAAGTCATATTGAGATTGACTAAAAACATCATAAAATTCATCGCACAGCGATTTTAGTTTTTCTAAGTCTTTACCTACTACAGAACTTTTGGAAAGATCTATTTTAAAATTCGGGTCGACAACAACACCATCACTAATTGCCATGGCCATTAGGTCTTCAGAGCTATTACTCATTGTATAATTGTTAATTTGTCTGACTTCGTCGGCATAAGCCAAATGTTTACCCTTGTAAATTTGAAAAGGCATAGCAGTTGGATTAATAATAAGAATTTTCACTGTCCCTCGAAAGGGCTCCACAATTAAAGGAATTAATCCGAAATGTTCATTCAAAAGTTTTTTATCAAGAGAATGAATATAAATGGGTTTATCAGAATCTATTGAGGGATCAAATTGAGCCTGAATTATGGTCCCTTTATTCGGAGGAAGAATTAGAGAATTGATTGCTTGGATTCTCAAATTATTCAAGAGAGAATTATTTGGTAAAGAGCCTAGTGGGGTGATAAAATTACCTACACTGAATTTACTATTAGGATAGTCAAAAGTAAAAGGTGGCAATTTACCAAGGATATTACAACCAATTAGAAGATTATAGGCTGATGTTTTAAATTTGTTATCGTCCACAAGATAAATGGTTTCCTTAATTTCAAAATTCCCTATAGAAAAAACAACAGAAACTTTTTCATTAAGTTCAAGTGTGTGACCCGAGGCACTTATAACATTGACAAATGTTGGATATGGTATGCATTGCCAAATAGGAGCCATCAATTTTGGCGCTACACTAATGCTAGCTCCAGTATCAACCAGACTTGGGTTTTTCACATTATTAATTCGTGATGTAATAATTGAGCAATTAGGTGAAATTGAGCCAAGAAAATTAACAGAAATCTTTTCAAAGCGAGGTGATTGGTCCACTTTCTTCATCAATTGAATTGGATTGGGAGTGAGGCTTAAAACGCCCCTTTCTTTTGAACCGTTCCGAAGTCGGTATCCGTTTTTTGATACTTTGTTCACTTTCTGCTACTGAAATTTCATTTACTTGAGAAATGGGAGATATCGCCCTAACATTATTTGTGAGAGTGCAACCAAAAATAATTTTTCGTTCTTTTGGAAGGATTGTGACTCCACCAAAACGATCGATTAAATTGGCACCAATTATTAAATCAAAACATTCGTTTTCAAAAACCGAATGATCAGTAAACAATAAAGGAGCTTCTCCTAAAATATCTTCACCTTTTGCTAAATGAGCCCATGCAACTATTTTTCCAACTAATGAATCACCCGAAACTTCGAGTGGGTTCATTCCAAGCGATCTGAATCGGATATTAACTTCCCTTTGTGCACTTTTGGGTACACTTGCTAAATAAAGAATTCGATCTGAGCCAACTGAGGTTTCAGAAGCACTGTCAACTAAAGCTCTAAATTCAACACCATTAATCTTAATTAGGAAAATCGGAAGGTCTAAATTTGCAGGAATAAATCCAAATTCTTTAAATTCAGCATAAGAACGAAGCATAAATATTGATTCACAAATAGTTTCACTTTTGCTGTCTCTCTGAGGAGAGTTCATTTGCTTTGAAGGGGATGGAATGTTATTAACTTGAACAAATTTAATGTCAAAAGATTCAATGGGAGATTGGGAGGGTTGTGAATTGGATGATTGAGGCAATGATTGAATTATATTTTGAGCTGTCCTAATTGTTTGGTTTCCTAAAAGAAGTGATCCTAAACGACCATTTCCCAGATATATCTGTAGTGCAAAAATTCCAAATCTTAACAAAACATCGATCAATGAAATCAAAGAAATAATAGTGATTATTACTTTCCAAATATAAGACCAATCTCCAAAAATTTCCTTCTGTAATTCATCCCTCGTTTTTTGCCAAGTATTGGAAAAAGCAGAAGATAATTTAGTATCATGTTGATGAATTTGGTAAGTTATGTCACTTACTTTGACTAAATTATGAATAAAAGCATGAAAGTTGATATCTGTGACATTAAACATAACTAAATGATGAAATGCATGATTTGGGATTTGTGGAATAGGGTTTATATTCCATTCCAAATTGTCGTCCCTCAGTACATTTAACTTTGATAAACGTGCTGATATTTGGTCAATCATCAGTACCTCATTGTCAAGCTGAAATGCTATTTCTCTATTTTCAAAACAGTTAGTTTTACGTGAAAAAGGTACAATGTTCATTGTCTGGGGATTTAAAAAACCTGTTTCTTCACCAGCTTGAGTTTTAAAAGATATAGGTATAAATTCAAAACAACTTGACTCAGAACCAATTGGAATAAAATGATAATCCTTGGGTTTCAGTTGAATACAAGGCCATACTTTAATGAGTGAGCCTCCAACCCTTTTGGCAAATAATTGTGGTTTTTTAAATAATATGCGTGCTAAAATAGTTGGGTCAATGAGCAGTGCAGTTTCTGCCCAACGATGTGACTCTACCATGAGGTCACAAATTGAGGTGACAGCATGCTGAAATGCATATGTCATTGTCTCAGATACTTCAGAGTCTAAATAAGTCAATTGAGATGCTAATTGTGAATTAGTCACTAAACTGTCTAACATTCTTTTGCTCCTGGTCTGACGACCATTCTTAATGATTTGATAAGCTAAATTTTGTTCAGTTAAACGAAGTGTTATGTTACAGCTCTTTACGGTAGGTTTAACCCGTGAGTCTGTTAGTGCAAGCTGAGTTTCGTCTGCTAACCAGGTATTGTTCAGCATTCGACCATTAAATACACCAAAGATCCGAAATTCGCAATTCCTCCCTGATTCCGGTTTCCAAATAAGTTGGGTTTTATCACTCATGGTACAACTACCCTTTGTATATGGACAATTTGAAACATCTCCAAGAGGAGAATGAATAGATTTATCACCAAAACGAGAGCTTACTAAAGTTTTGAAAAGATAACAATTTTCACTGGTGGTTTTTTCCCATGAGAATGAGCCAAAAATCCATGTACGTGGTGTGAGATTGATCTGATGATTTGTGTGATATAGTCCTTCTGTCATTATAAGTGAGCCCAAATAACACCGTTTTTGATCAATCATGAGTTTACATTCATTAAAAGAGACACTAAGAAATTCGGAATCATGAAATTTTTCGACCGGAACCCCTGTTAAGGAAGTGTACTTAGACATGGCTTTCCTGACGATTCTACAAGCCCAAGCTTCAGTATTATATTCAAGAAAATTAGGAGTGAAGATTCTCCTTCTTTGTGGTCTGGGCACATGAGAATGACTTAAGGCTAAAGAGGAACAGCCACGAAATTTGGGAAGTTCCCATATCGCACCTTGAAAATTAGTTTGACAGATAAGAGGATGCTCAGGAACATGAGAGGTAAATGCATCAGTACCAATTGATAAAAGCAAAAATAGAGTCATGGATAACATAAGAATTCGACTAAGTCGTGGGCCAATGCCAGTGCTTCCCCAATTAGAAACTTTAATAAGAGAGGGAGAAATACTTTTATCATCATTGATAGGAAAAGAATCAGAATTCGGGTGCTTGTTAATGACTTTTTCAGGAATTAATGAGTTACATGAGTTATTTGGTATTCTGTTGGAAGAAGGAACAGTTGAAGGAACGTCTCCTACTTTCATCTTGTGAATTAATTGATCAGCTAAGGCATTAATATCCACAGAAAACATTTTGGAACGGGGGTTGAGTCATTTGAGGAACAAAATCATTAGCTTGAAAAGGATAATTAGGTTGTACCATATTTACTGGGGCATAATAAGGAGCTCGGTTAGAGTTAGATGGCGGGCCACTTCTTTGAAAATCGGATCGCCGGTCTCTACAATTATAAGCAACATGTCCAATTCTGCCACAATGAAAACATTTTGGACGTCCACTCCAATTTCGTTCGCCTCTACCTCGGTTTGTTCGAGATTGAGAAAATTTGTTTCTCTGTGGTTGGACTCAATTCGACCCACTTCGTTCCCTTCCTCTACTAAATCCTTGCTGCTGTTGAGAGCTTGATCGTTCTTTATATCTAACCTGACGGTTATTCACGTTATTAGGATAGGAAGGTACCCATGAATTAATATTTGATGAACGATCACCATTATTTGTCCAAGAAGCATTCGCAGGTGCCTGATTTAAAGCATGGACCGCGAATTTGAGAGGATCAGAAATATTGGATTCATTAGTATTGGTTAAAAGAAGCTCTAATTCCTGAGCTTGAGAGAAAACTGCCTCAAAGTCTTGGTTTTTAGTGACACCAGTAAGCCTAATCAGAAATGTTAAATTAGGTTTAACCCTTTCCAAAAATTCATCTTTAAGTCGGGATTGAATTTGAGTTTCATCCTGACCCGCACAGACAGAAGAGACAAGTGGTGAAAGTCTAGAAAGAAATTCCCGAACTGTTTCGGAATCGCGTTGTTTACACGTGACTAATGCACGTTTTGACATTTCCTTACGCTCGGGAGAGTCCAATTTTTCCCTAATGGCATCCAAAGCTTTGTCCACCGTATCCTTTTTATTGTTCGGTAATTTGTCAAAAATTTTCCGAATTGACCCTTCGAGCGAAAATTTAAGTCTACCCAATTTTTCTTTTTCAGTCCAAGTTGTTCCAGCATATTCTATGAGGTCCCGGAATTTTTGGGCCCAATTATCAAAAGCGGTTAGGTTCTCATCCCTGCAAGCCGGAAGCTGACTAGCAAATGGGTCTATAGTAGTGAGAACATTAAGAATTTCTTCGTCCTCTTCGGGTTCGAAGACAGTTCGCCTTACCACGGTGCAATTCCCTTGTAGTGATGTCCTGTTATCATTGGTGTCTGACCATTCAAGTGTATCCACTTTATCAACCAATTGATCTAACCTAGTCGTAATTGTGTCCATGTTTGCATTCATATCAGCTGTTGTTTGGTTAATGGCATCAGTATTTTGAGTCGCCCTCCTATTAATTACCCTTAAACTGCGGTTGGTGGCATCCTCAAGACGTATTACACCTTGGTGAACCTTATCAATAAGTGAGATTGGGGCATTAGAATTTGGAGGAGCGCTTATATTTTGGAATAAATTTCTTTCAACAATTGCAATAGTTACTTGGTCTTCCATTCTATCCAGAGGATAGTTCACAAATGACATAATTTCAGTGTATTAGACTTCTACTATTTGGCTTAGATTAATTAGATGAATGAGTTAAATGAGCACTCAAAAAAAAAAAACCAAAAACTTTTCTTATAGTCTTACGACTAATCAGTGGGAATGAGATAGATTTGCGCAGTGGTGAGTAATACGGGAAAGGAAGCGTGCAATTTAGGCTGCGCGGATACTTATGTATGAAAGTTTTTTGGCTGTGTGCAGTAGAAGTAGTAGCTGGGAAATTGTTTTGCGATTAGAAAGAGCTTGGAAATGAAAATGATTTGTGGCTGGAGAGACGGAATGCTTTATGCGGGTTGTAATAAATTTTTTTACGCCCCATTTTCCCATCGCGATAATATCGGCCGCGGCTTAGAAATCATCAACATTAAGTGACTGTAATGAGCAAAGTTCATATGGAAATGCTGCTATAATAATACAGTAACTTTGGATACTTAATTCGGAATTGAAAATGAGTATGTGAATAAACGATATTTGAAGTGAATTGAAAAAAAAATAGAGATCGAATTTCAGCGAAAAATCGAAGGGGGAAAAAAAATTATGAATTTGACTTACTGCAAGGGCAATGCCATTGGCATGTGGGACACACTCCGAATGCGGGGCATGCGTTCATGTTCGATTCGGCCATTTCGGCGATGTTCAGTGCCTAAATAATAATTATTTCAAATTGGTCAAACATAAAACCGTCGCCAAATGCACACGAAAAAATGTGTATAATTAACGAAAACTTGAGAAGAATGGTTTTTTCTTGACCACTTGTTAATTTGTAACATGCGTGGTACATAGCGTTAGACACTTTAATTGTTGACCCTATTTCTGAGAATTTTTGTGTGAATAAGTCGAAGAATCAGTAATATCAGCCCAAAAATTAAAATAAACCTTATGTACCAGCATTGTTTAACACATAATAACCATTCACTGAACAAGTGATGTACATACCAAATGTGCCGGATGAGTTGAGTGTCTGTGCTGAGTTCAAAACTGAAATTTATTGAAAATTTTAAAGAAACGCAAGCAACCAAAACCGCCAAAAACACCGTAAAATACGTGAGAGAAAAAAAAACAACTCAATCAAACTTAGCGCACAACTTTTCCATCCTTAAAAAATGTACGGCACCCAATTTACCCTACTTCTCCAAGGCTTACCGCACTCTTCCTATCAACTTTAAACGGTCTGCCAAAGTTTACTGCACTATTCCAAGTCACAGCAAAACGTTCTCTATTCTTTTATACTTACCCACACTCAACTTACATTACTCCTCCAAGGTTATTTCGCACTCCTCGCTAACTTTCGTTTATCCGCCAAAATTTACCGCATTCCATCCCTCAAAATGTACCGCACTCATTTTACCCCCTTCTCCAAGACTTACAGCGCTCCTCAATTGTCGCCAATATTTACCGCATTATTCCAACTCATAGTCCAACTTTCCCATTACTCTAAAGTTTACCGCACTCCTAAATTACCTACACATCCAAGACTTACAGCGCTCCTAAATTGCCCGCCAATATTACCGCATTATTTCAACTTAGCGCACAACTTTTCCCATCCCTCAAAATTTAACCGCATTCAACTATCCCCTACTTCCTCAAGCCTTACCGCACTCCTCGTTAACTTTATAATTATGTTTCGACCTTTCCGCCAAAATTTACCGCACTATTCAAACTTATCGCACAACTTTCCCTATCCCTTAAAAAAATGTGCCTCACTCATTTTACTTAACTAATTATTTTAATGACTAATTAGATTTATGAATAATTAATTGATTGTCTACCTCAAATCCAATGCCAAATGCTGATTGCTTAGATTCCAATTAATTAAAGACGGTAATTGGCACTTTAAAATAAAAGAGAAAAAAAAATTAGCTAAATAAATATTTTTCAAAAATTTTCTATTCCTCTGACGAGGGCACTTGGATTAAAACTAAAATAACATTTTGTTTTGTTCATCCTCTGACGAGGGGAATGACTATCGCTGCACATTGTAAGTGAAGCGACGCCAAATCGTCGTCCATCTTTTGGGTTTTTGTGCTTCATTTTGCTTTTGGCGAATGAATAGGGGCACACCAGAGAACAAATTTGTTATTTTGCTTAGGGCAAAGATCAATTAGGCCCCTCTCCGCACGGCGCATATTTACGATTTGAATGTTTATGTTAATGGTGAAACCAATCCCATTTTGTTTTTCTCTCTCTTACCGTAGGTAAGTTCATTGACGCTCTACAGTAATCCATTTTTAAACTGATCAGCACTGGGATATTAGGCTTTTCACTTTAGCTCTTTTGGCGTTTCACTTTTGAGACTTTGGCCTATTAACTTTCATTTCTGGGACATTTTTCTTGCCAAATTTTGAGTGATCACTCTCAAAAATGTGCCTCACTCATTTTACTCTACTTCTCCAAGGCTTACCGCACTCTTCCTATCAACTTTAAACGGTCCGCCAAATTTTACCGCACTATTAACTCATCACAAAACTTTCCATCCCTTTTTTATTTATAGACGGCCGTCTTTTCTGATTCCCTAACGGGAATTTCTCAAAATTAAAAAAAAAAAAAAAATTTTACCACGGTTGGTTTCTTACCCATCCTCGCCATCGGCGTCATTTCCGAACCAATGAGGTTCGGAACCATCCGGTGCTACCAGTGAAACGGGCGGGCCCTCCCAGGATCATTGGCGACCAAATATTATCCAGAATTACTTTATTCTCCCATCTCAAACTTGGGTAATTAAACCACACGTATTGGTGAATAAAACGAAATGTGAAAATGAAGTGAATGATGGATATAACGCGAATGGCGAAGGATGGAAATGAAATGGATAAGAAAATGACTGATTGAACGGAGATAAAGAGATGGGAAAGTGAAGGAAAATGCGGGAAGGAATTTGTCCCGGAAAAGGCCAAAAATCCAATTAAGAAATCCCTTTTACAATGATTTGAAATTCTTTCCAAAAATTTTGGGCCGAGATTCGTAATGAGAAAATATTTTCGTCTTTTTAAAAACTTTAATTTTATAATCATTAAAATTTTTAATAATAGAAATGATTTGAAGACCTAACTTTCTAATAATGAATTATATTGCTTAGCAACTGCTTAGAAATGCTTCATCTTTCAAAAGTTGCCGAAAACGCAAACCTAAATTGCGTTGTTTAGAAAAAATTTTGAAAAAATTAATATTTAAAAAATTATTTAATACACAGTTTTTTAACAAATTTTTAGCTTTCAAAATAATCTTTGAAAATTTGTTTTTTTAGCATTTAAATTTTAAATGGGAGTCAAATCCTATGTTTAATTTAATTTTTTATTTATGCAAAGCCACATTGATCGCAACAATTTAAGAGCATTTATTTAAACATATTTTTTATTTACTTTTGGCTTACAGTATGTGCGAATAATTAATTGGGGGAGATAGTATTTTGCTGTCTTGAATTGCATTCTTCTATTTTTGAAAATTTGACGGCATACATAATATGGGTGGATGGTTGGGTGTACTGTACGATGGGTGTACGGTGTTGTACAAATACAATATTTTAATACAATTTAAAAAACTACAGCATCATTTTTTCTTGCATGATCATCATAATCACCACCACTATTGTTTTATGCCTTTCCATCAAGTTTGCCAATTAATTTCTTTTTGTACAGCACATCAAACTCCGCCGCAATTACGTCCTCAATTTCGCGCGGCAATTTTTTGTACATGTCCTTCAGCGTGTCATCAACAAGGCCAAGACGTTTGCCAACAGCGACCAGTTTTTGGCCAACACGCTGCTCCAGCTCGGTCTCAATGTCCTGCTTCAGCTTGGCATGCTGTTGCTCAATTTTCTTTTCCAACACAGCGCCTAAGTTGTTCACCATTGCCTGTACGGCAGGGATATTATATACAATCATATTTATATATTGTATAACATGTATAACAAGCATGAATTATATGTATAGCAACCATAGATCATATAAATTTAGAATTGCATTGTGGGAGTCCAAATTTATATTTTAATAAGATAAATACCGTAATTTTTCTTAAACTTTATTATGGTCAGGGTATTAACCAAATTTTGCAAGCATTAAAGTTAAATGCGTGATCTCAATATTCTTCCACAAGAGACTCGAGATTGAGACTCTCGAGCATATAACTCCAAAAAACACCACCAGCACCTTAATGGAATTGAGCATGTCCGATCCGGCACTTGGTGCCACTGCTGCCCTTGCCGGTTCGGCTGCTGCCACGGCCCTCTTCGGTGGTCCGGACGGGATTTGCTCGTTGTTGATCATCCCAACCGACTTCAACTTTCTCAATACGTTTTCCAGGCGTTGGAATGGTTCCACTTTGCCTGTGCGCATATCCAGCGCAAATTTGGACGAGTCAACCTCATAAGCCGGGATGACAAACCGTTTTTGGCCCCCCTAAAGTTAATGGGTTTTTTTGGAATGTTTTCATATTTGTGGGGATTTTAGCCAACCGGGCATATACACAGTAATACTAAAAAGATAGTGTTTTTACTGTAAATTCTTGCATTAATCCGGTGGCGTATTACTGTAATTCTTGAATTTTTAAAACATGAGTTCATGATCATGGATCAGAGGATTTTTTGGAATGATCCTCCCTCTCCGCCCTCCCCCGTGGTTATGGGAAATAATAATGATTAAAATTTGAAAAGTTCCTCATAAATATAAAAATTTTGTGGATTTAAAAAAAATTCTGCCCAAATAATTAGTGAATTTTTTGTCATGTAAATCCCCCAATTTTATATTCCGTCAATTCTCACACTGCCGTTTCTTACCTTGGCACTTGAAACCCACACGTAAAAAGTTTCCGGCCTTTCCGTCAGTGCCATTTTGACGTCGAATGTGCCCTTGTAGTTTGTCTCGGCTCTGGTCGGGTCGGGATTGGTGGCACGTTGTTTGATCGGTGATCCTCGTCCATCCAAATCAAAATCACGCGATGACACCAGCAGGGTGTACTTTTCAGTGGTTGGCCAAACCAAACCGGACAGAATTTTTTGAAAAGTCACAGGTTGAGGTTGTGGTTGTGGCTGCGGTTGCGCTTAAAAATGTTCATTTTTGACCCTCTGATTTTAAATATAGTTAATTTAAAAAAAAAAAAATTTTTAAACCATAATTAATTTGGAATTTGATTGCCCCGCTTGGAGCTTGTTCAATTAAAAATTAATTTTTCATAATTAAAGCAATTTCATAATTATTTTCTTTGATTCAAAATTTATGTACATTTTAGGACCTTTCCCAAGATAAAGTTATGTTCATTTAAAAAATTGAACTTTGTCCAATGCTCGCGCAAATTCATAACCCCAAAATCTATTAAAAAATTGTTTAATTATATTGTTTTGTGATGAATTGGAATAGTGCGGTAAAATTTGGCGGACCGTTTAAAGTTGATAGGAAGAGTGCGGTAAGCCTTGGAGAAGTAGAGTAAAATGAGTGAGGCACATTTTTGAGGATGGAAAGTTTTGTGATGAGTTGGAATAGTGCGGTAAAATTTGGCGGACCGTTTAAAGTTGATAGGAAGAGTGCGGTAAGCCTTGGAGAAGTAGAGTAAAATGAGTGAGGCACATTTTTGAGGGATGGAAAGTTTTGTGATGAGTTGGAATAGTGCGGAAAATTTGGCGGACCGTTTAAAGTTGATAGGAAGAGTGCGGTAAGCCTTGGAGAAGTAGAGTAAAATGAGTGAGGCACATTTTTGAGGTATGGAAAGTTTTGTGATGAATTGGAATAGTGCGGTAAAATTTGGCGGACCGTTTAAAGTTGATAGGAAGAGTGCGGTAAGCCTTGGAGAAGTAGAGTAAAATGAGTGAGGCACATTTTTGAGGGATGGAAAGTTTTGTGATGAGTTGGAATAGTGCGGTAAAATTTGGCGGGCTGTTGAAAGTTAACGAGGAGCGCTGTAAATCTTGGAGGTGTAGGTAATTTAGGAGTGCGGTTAATGCTGTAAATTTTGGCGGACTCTCGAAGTGGACTCACGCGAATTGGTTGAGAGTTCAGCAAATTCTCGGGCCATTTCTGATAATGGGAAAGTTGGATTATGAGTTGAAATAATGCGGTAAATATTGGCGGACAATTGAGGAGCGCTGTAAGTCTTGGAGAAGGGGGTAAAATGAGTGAGGCACATTTTTTAAGGGATAGGGAAAGTTGTGCGATAAGTTTGAATAGTGCGGTAAATTTTGGCGGAAAGGTCGAAACATAATTATAAAGTTAACGAGGAGTGCGGTAAGGCTTGAGGAAGTAGGGGATAGTTGAATGCGGTTAAATTTTGAGGGATGGGAAAAGTTGTGCGCTAAGTTGAAATAATGCGGTAAATATTGGCGGGCAATTTAGGAGCGCTGTAAGTCTTGGATGTGTAGGTAATTTAGAGTGCGGTAAACTTTAGAGTAATGGGGAAAGTTGGACTATGAGTTGGAATAATGCGGTAAATATTGGCGGACAATTGAGGAGCGCTGTAAGTCTTGGAACCACGTCGAGGTGTTAGTGATCGAGTGATCACACCATTAGCAACAGGAATGATAATGGAAAAAAAGAAAATGAAGGAAATAAGGGGCAAATTTCCCATTGTAATGTAAGTTGAGTGTGGGTAAGTATAAATTATAATGTTAATATAAAAAAATTATATGAATAATAAAAAAATTCAGCTTTTAACTATAATGGAAAATTCACTCAATTAATATTTTAAATAAAAAAATATGCATTGACGGCTAAGATATTATAGCGGGAAATCATAGGATTGAGTGTATTGTTGGCAAACATTTAAAAAATAAGAGTAAATATCACCCGTTAATGAAAACATTTAACTAAATAGAAGCAGTGCAATTCCGGCGAAAAAAATGATTGATTTATTTTAAAGTTGAATATTTTTGTTAAAAATCTTTTAAATGATTCATATGAATGTAATTGATTTAAATGTTGGGTAAATCTGTTGACTATTTCTTAGTTATACATACATATGTACATTGTTGAATTTATTAAAAATTTAAAAAAATAATAAGTAAGAAATCTAAAACTATTGAGAAAAAAAAATTATGCCAAAATCATCCTACTATGTAAAACTTCGATGTATGGGCCAGGGGTGGGACGCGATTCGCGAACCCGCGACTGCGGCATTTTTATGTCCGCGTTATGGACCAAAAAAAAAAAAATCAAAAATGACAATATCGACGAAATATGTATAAATTTGATTTTTCAAATTTAAATAGGATGAACAATAAGATAAATACAAAGCTTTTTAAAAAAAAACAAAAAATTCCTTGTGTAAGTACATGATTTCACTATTTATGTATGTGAAATGCAGATATTTTTTGTAGACATTTTCTTTCCCAACGATTTTTGGCTCACAATTCATCACCAACATTTGTGCTAAAAAACATTTGAATATTTTATTTTTTATTTTATGATTTATGTAGGAGCCTACATAATCCACAATAAAAATTAAATTAGAGAATAATTTGATTAACAATTTAATATTTGTGAGAAAATCAGCCTCTAGCTTTTGAATTGCTTTTTTGGCTTTTTATGAGATATTTAGGGTTTTCGTAAATATTTTCTTTATATTTTCATGGTTTTCTATATTAGTAAAAAAACAGCTCAGTTGATTCACGGAAAGTGATCAGTCTCTCGATAAATATGGTATCCCAATTTTAAATTAACACAAAATATAATGCGCTTGATCCAATCCTATAATAGATTCATTAAGTGATGTCTTCGGTAGGGACACAATTTTTAGGTTGGAGGGATGAAAGTTTTCTAACAACTGTCATGCAAAATCCATTTTTCGCCATGCCTGAAATTTCCCTATTATTTTTGTCAATATTGGACAAAATCTGTTAAATAGCACAAGCAAAAAAATTAGTTTGACCATCCACAAGAGAAAAGCCATTTGTTAGAAAAAGCCTCAAAATTATTATTTTTTTAAATTATAGTAAGTCTGGATTTTTAAGTACATATAAAAAATTTTGAGAAAAAGTCTCATCTCGAATCGAGGAAAGTCTCGGATATTTTTTTAGGTCTCGGCCCCGGTCTCGAGTCTCAAGGTCAAGTTTTGGGTCTCGAGTTTGTCACTTCGTCCACACAACAGTACAAGTTGGGCACTACTACAATTTGGTCTAATATGGCGTCATTCATTGGAAATTTGGAAATAGCAAGTTGTCCATAGTGAAACAACGATGTTTGAACACTCGTGCTCCTCCACCCACTCTTTCTTCTTTTCGTAGACCAAATATTATCCAGAATTACTTTATTCTCCCATCTCAAACTTGGGTAATTAAACCACACGTATTGGTGAATAAAACGAAATGTGAAAATGAAGTGAATGATGGATATAACGCGGATGGCGAAGGATGGAAATGAAATGGATAAGAAAATGACTGATTGAACGGAGATAAAGAGATGGGAAAGTGAAGGAAAATGCGGGAAGGAATTTGTCCCGGAAAAGGCCAAAAATCCAATTAAGAAATCCCTTTTACACCTCCATCCCTTGAAGCGATCGTCCCCGATCGATGAGTAAAATTTTGGTGGTATCCGAAAATTTAAAAATTTTTTTTTTAAATCACTTTTTGATAAAGCCCAGAGGTGAAAATGATGAAAAAGGAATGAGTGAGAAATATAGAGAACAGAAAAAAAATCACGTTCGGCATCGTTTTTCAATGTGTCCGAATCTTCCACATCTGCGGCATACAACATCCGTCCTTCGTTCTTTCGGTGCTGGTCGGCCATGTTCGACTGCTTCTGCGTAACTCGTTCGTGGCTCTCGTTGTGGTGGATAAGGCGTCATGCGTACATTTGGTCCTGCTCGTCCAGTCCGAGCATACACTGCTGGCGGTGGAACGGAAGTGTCAATGACCATCATGCCGAATGAATGTGCCGAGGATGGTGCAAGGGAAGAAGTGTTCGCACAGGGCAAAACAGGGTGTGCAAAAACTGAGAAAGAATTGCCTAAGAAACTGGGAGAGGAAAAATTAGTTGTGTTAATCCTTTGGCCCAGACTCTCATGTCTCAAAGTGCTATCCCTTTCTGCGTAAAACTCATAGGCTATTGGGACTGATCCATTGGGCCGGGTGATTATATTTCCCACCCGATTCGGCCAGGGGTTGCTTATTAGGCCAATATAGTCAGGGGTTACCGCAACCGTCATTTTAAGTGCTTGATCAAGAAACCGTCTCCACACTTCTCCCTTGTGCCACAACAGAGTGAGGTCACCAATGACAATCAAACCAAAACGTGGTCGAGAAACCGCAACGGTTGTGCGCGCCGCATCCGCCCAGAATTCTTTCCCAATGTTAACATCTTCAGTCCGTCCAGCTCCGGTGCGTGTTGTCAAGACGATCACGAGATCTGCCTCTTGACTTTGGATCGAATCAACTGTACCAGCTTTGACATTTTGCCAATTCCTCCTTTCAATTTCCAATGTCACCTGCTTTCGTTCGGCCTGATAAAAACAAACAATTTGAATTAGTCCCGAAAAGGTCCGCTGAATTATCCCCAAAAATTCCAAAGCCGTTTCACGCTGTTCCGGATTGTGTGAAGAGAATGACACGCTTTCCTGTTGAGCGGGCGTTTTTTGGTGAATGAGTATGACTGGACAATTTTCTGTGACAATTCGTGGTCCCATGAAATTCAGAAAGAATGACATCTCAGTGTCGGGTTTTCCTGGAACGAGTCGGTCACCGGCTGGTGCGTACACTCCCGCGTCTAGGCATTTGACAATGGCACTGTGAGACCTGTAACAACGCGAAAGGACAGTTCGATCAATTCCTTTGGCCCTTTCCAAAACCTCCAAAACCGACTCAAATCCGTACTTACCACGAATCGGAAGCATTTGACTTGGCAAATGCACTCGTAATTGTTGCTTATCGCCTGTTAGTAGAATTTTCCTTACCTTGCGAAATTGGGTTAATGTGGACAGAATGGCTGAAAGCGTGGCTTGACCACATTCGTCAACCAACACATAATTGATGTTTCCCAAATCCAGTGCCAACTCCTCCGCCAATGCCAGGGTCATGAAATACACACGGTATTTCGTCATGTTCAGTAGAGCGGCAGTGGTCGTCCGCTCTCGTGCCCTTCTCGGTGCCCGGTTAAAATCGTCCACGTATTTCTGAAATAATTTTTCCTCATTCCACCTCTTTCCTGGTGCTCCTTCCGTGGGAGGGATATTTCCATCCCTTTGGACTGCCTCAACCAACAAATTGTCCCCGAGGGGCCGGATTCTGTCCATATATCGCCCTTTACCTTGACCAGAGAAAAGTGCCAGCATTGGAACTTTTTCAGTTAGTGCCTCCATTGTATCTTTTACCAACTCACACACCGCAACGTTCAGAGGGGAAACGGCAAGAATGGCGGCATCAGGGTCCTTTTTCAGCACACTGGCAATGCACTCCGCTACGGAAACACTTTTTCCAGTACCTGCGGGGGCTTGCATAAAAATTACTCGCGTCTCCTGGTCCAAAAACAATGAGTGAGCAATCCGTTGCTCTTCGTTCAATTTTCCAACCTTTTCCTTTTCTGTCAGCCTGACGGCTGTTCTCGTTTCGTCCGTTCCTTTTCCCATTAAAACCCTTAAAATATGAGAGACGGGGGCATTACCCTGCGCAATATCGGACAAAATCGTTTTTTCGAAGCACATTTCTCTAAATGTTAATCCGCCATAATTCGGTACCAAGACCAAATAAGACTCCATCTCGTCCAAAATATTTTCCCAGTCCTCCCAGGCCTTTTCATAACCCTTTTTTGCCTGAAAGCCCAAAATTAATTTCACCTTTATTGTGAAAATTCCCGGGTTTATTTCACTTGCCGATGCCGAAATGACGTGTCCATGAGCGCACCAATGGGCCTTGGTGTCATTGGCAATTTTTGCATTCACCGGCGTATCTTCCTCCCATGCTTCTAAAAAGTCTGCGACTGAAGATTTGTTTGTTAAGGTCCAATCAAAAGAGAGAAATTGCGCCTTTTTCAAATTTCTCTGAACTTCCTCATCCCTGATTTGTGGTCTGTCCCAGACCAATTGAACAGTCACAGCTTGCTTGGCCAATTTTACCATTTCGTGGGTCCTTTGTACCGCTGCTGCTGCTCCCATCAATCTTTCTGAAAATTTATCCAAGGGAAAGCAGAAAGAATCATTACAATCCTTGGCACCAATAACCACGTGGTTTGCATGGGCCTTAATCTCATCTCCTTTCATGTAAGGCGTTGGATGGGGCAATAAATAATTCTCACCCATCCACCATTCTTGAGGACTCGTAATGGATGCCAACTGCAGATAAAGCACCTGATTCAAAGTTACCCTTCCAGGACTCATTTCGGTCAAATGACGTGCATAAATTGTCTGTGGTCTTAGCATTTGGGATGCCATTACGACCGCCGATCGAAAGTCTCCGCCCTTATACCTTTTTAAGTCAGTGACTATCCCTGGGCAAAACGTACCTGTAACGAAACTCACATCAGAAATATTTTGTGCGATTGCTTGGACATTGATTCGGCCTTGTACGTACCATGGACGTGTTTCATCAACGGGGTTTATGTCGTACGACAACCTTTCAAAACCGACTTTCCATACCCATTGACTTACCATCACAACATCACCCATTTGCAAACGCCTTTTAGCGCTTACAATTTCATCCGGGATGCCCATAAAGAAAGGGCCCTGACCACTCAATTTGCCTCCAACTACGCTTTTCGCGTCCGTTTGGCATACCAAATATTTTAAAACCGAATTTTGTGATTCGTCCATTTCTTCCACATTTTCAAACTCTTCCTCTGTTTGAATGGGTGGCACTTCCTGGTTGGCATTCACATCCGTCTCCATTTCCTCTCCTTCTTCCACTCTGTCCAGACAAATTCGCTTTTCACCTTCGCTTAACTCAAGGCCTTTCTCAAACTCTTCCTCGAGGCCTTCAGACACACCACGTGTCTTTTCAATTACAGAAATAACAGTTTCAACTGTGGTTGAGACCACATCCTCAACAACAATTTCCTTTGAAGCTGACGCTTCTTCAATCACACACAACTCTTCCTGTGTGGCTGACGCCACTTCAACTTCACCAGAACTCTCCAAAACATGGGTCGGCGAATTGTCCTTGCGGCGACGTGCTGAACGTTTGCGAGGCATTAGCAATTAATTATTTTGCTTTTGAAAAAAGAAAAAGAAATTATTTGTTAAAATTAAATACAAACGTAAAACAAAATTTAAAGTCATCAATAATTGAATGAAATGATGAATGGACGAAAGAAGGACGAAAAATAATGCCTAATCTAAATATCGCGCTGGTTTGTTAAGTTTTGTACGATTTCTTAAAGCATAATGAGGCAATTGTGTTGGTTCGCATGTATCATTTTCTATGTTTTGAGTATCACTAACCAGGTCATTAGCATGGTTTTGCGCAGGTAACTCTATTTGTTCTTTTATAATAATTGGATGAGAATGACCAGGTAAATCAGCAATTTCTTCGCTTTCTGCTTCCACAAGAGCATTATTTTCTTCGGGACTAAGCCAGGGAGAAGTGCAAGCTGGTCCTAGGATTTCAACGCATTTCTTAAGTTGATTAATGTGAACGCGGCGCGGGTTGCTTTGGGGCGAATTGCAACTTACAATGGTAGCATAAATACCGTCAATTTTAATTATCCTAAAGACGCCCTTCCACGGCAACTGGAATTTTTTGGATGTATTTATTTTTCCCGCATAATTTCTTAGCAAAACTCTATCACCTTCCTTTAGCTTAGGCGTTCTCATTGTTTTGTCATACTGTATTTTCATTTTTTCTTGTGCATCTGCATGCACTTCTGAGGCACTTTTCCACGCTCTCCGAAGAGAGATCACTAGTTTTTGTTTAAATTCAGTTTCGTCAGTAAACGCTACCGGGTCTCTAACTTTAGGGTCTAAAATTTGATCTATGCAAAATATAGGATCGCGCCCAAACATTAAAAAATAAGGGGTCTCGTTAGTAGAAGAATGAACTGATGTATTATAACAAAAATTAGCATAATCAAGGAATTCGTCAAAATCTGGCTGTTCTTTCGTAATGTACTTAGCTAAAATATTATGAAAAGTCCTAAAGGTACGTTCAGTCGCAGCAATGCCTTGAGACCAATGGGGTACAGCATATTTTTATTTATATATAATAGTGAACAAAATTCTCGGAAAAATTCCGATGTAAAGGCGGTGGCATTATCACTGACTAATTCAGTGCAGCCACCAAATTTTAAATAGCAGTTCTTTAAAAAGGCTATCGCTATTGTGTGTGATTTAGCGTCAGGTAATGGTACCGAAATGACATACTTACAAAACCAGCAAATAATATTCAAAATATATTTATTTCCACTAATAGTCATTGGGAAGGGCCCGGCCAAATCAAGGCCTACGCGAGCAAATAAAGTATTTGCGGGAACCATTTGCATTTCAGCTCTAAAAGCTGGAGATGGAGAATGCCTTAATTGGCAAGTAATACATTGTTTGTACCAGGATAAAATATCAGAATATTGTAAAGGCCAATAATATTTACGACATTTCTTTAATGTCTTTTTCAGGTCCATGTGTCCCCCTCCTAATGGTGAAGAATGAAATGAATCAAAAATGAGAGATCTTAATGAAATTGGTAAATAAATTCTTGGTGATTGTTCGGAATATTTAAAATATAAAATTCCTGAGTCCATAACAAGATTTTTAGCATTTTCGGTGAGATTTTCCATAGATTGAGGGTCCATTTCATCAGGAAATTTGCCTCTTTGTAAAAAATTAATCAATTTTGAACACTGAGGGTCTTCTCTTTGTTCTTTCTTTAAATCAATGTCATAAGAATGCCCGTCCTTTCCTCTAAGAATTAAATTATTTATGAAAGGATCAAAAATTACTCTCTGGTCAATTGTTAAAGACAAGCAAATTGGAAATTCAGCAATGTCCTCCAGTTCGTCCAAATTTTGGACTTCCTTAATTGAAATATTTTCCTGTGCTCTTGACAGAGCGTCTGCCAAACTGTTTTGTTTTCCACTGATGTGGACAATTTTAATTTGATAGGCCTGTAACTCAATTAGCCAACGTGCCAAATTGGGATGAGCTTCTGCCTTTTTAAGTAAGTAAGCTAATGGTTTATGATCAGTATGTAATTCGACATCAGACAAGAAAATAAAGGGTTTAAATTCTCTAAGAGCATAAATGATGGCACCTAATTCTATTTGGACTGTGGGCCATTTCCTTTCTGAGGCACTTAATGTTCTGCTACAATACGAAATCGCCGAAAATACTCCATTGTTATTCTTTTGCATTAGGACTCCGGCCTGACCTACTAAAGAGGCATCCGTAAATACATGAAAAGGTTTTGAGTAATCAGGAAAAGTGAGCAATGGCTCGTGTGATAAAAGGTCTTTGATTTTCTGGAAAGCCTTTATTTGTTCGTCTCCCCAATTAAAGACAGAATTTTTACGAGTAAGACTTGTCAGAGGTTCGACAATTGTAGAGAAATTAGGCACATGCCTCCTGTAAAAAGAAGCCATACCAATAACTCGTTTTACCTCTTTCACATTAGTTGGTGCTTGTAAATTTTTAATAATTTCTATGCGACTTAAACTAGGTCTATAACCTTTGGCATCTAAAACATAGCCTAAGAAATTCATTTGAGAAGAAGCAAAGACGCATTTCTTCGGACTTAATTTTAAACGGAATTGCCTAAATCTCTCAAAGACTTTACGTAATGCACTTAAATGTTCTTCAAAATCAGGAGATTTTGTGAAAATGAGAATGTCATCTACATATGCAATTACATTGTCATTGAGACCTGTTAAAACTCTTGCCATTGCCCGGGAAAATGCCGCAGTGGCATTTTTTAATCCAAAAGGCATATGTGTCATTTGATAGACTCCGTCTTCAGTAATTACACCGCATTTTCGGGATGCTTCCTCACTAAGTTTAATTTGAAGATAACCACTGGACAAATCCAAAGAGGAATAGTAATGGCAATTAGCAACTCTTTCCATGATGGCATCCATTCTAGGAAGAGGATAATGGTCAGGAATTGTGACATCGTTTAATTTTCTAAAATCAAGGCATGGCCTAATTCCGCCATCTTTCTTTTGAACTATAACAAAAGGGGTTACCCAGGGAGTGTCTGATTCGATCATTACACCTGATTTCAAGAGCTGGTCTATGTGTTTTTGCAGCTCTTCTCTATATCTATAAGGAGTTCTACGAGGTCGAGCAGCTACTGGATCATCCGTGGTAGTTACTATGTTATGCTCACCCTCCGTAAATGAACCTAAGTCATATTGAGATTGACTAAAAACATCATAAAATTCATCGCACAGCGATTTTAGTTTTTCTAAGTCTTTACCTACTACAGAACTTTTGGAAAGATCTATTTTAAAATTCGGGTCGACAACAACACCTTCACTAATTGACATGGCCATTAGGTCTTCAGAGCTATTACTCATTGTATAATTGTTAATTTGTCTGACTTCGTCGGCATAAGCCAAATGTTTACCCTTGTAAATTTGAAAAGGCATAGCAGTTGGATTAATAATAAGAATTTTCACTGTCCCTCGAAAGGGCTCCACAATTAAAGGAATTAATCCGAAATGTTCATTCAAAAGTTTTTTATCAAGAGAATGAATATAAATGGGTTTATCAGAAACTATTGAGGGATCAAATTGAGCCTGAATTATGGTCCCTTTATTCGGAGGAAGAATTAGAGAATTGATTGCTTGGATTCTTAAATTATTCAAGAGAGAATTATTTGGTAAAGAGCCTAATGGGGTGATAAAATTACCTACACTGAATTTACTATTAGGATAGTCAAAAGTAAAAGGTGGCAATTTACCAAGGATATTACAACCAATTAGAAGATTATAGGCTGATGTTTTAAATTTGTTATCGTCCACAAGATAAATGGTTTCCTTAATTTCAAAATTCCCTATAGAAAAAACAACAGAAACTTTTTCATTAAGTTCAAGTGTGTGACCCGAGGCACTTATAACATTGACAAATGTTGGATATGGTATGCATTGCCAAATAGGAGCCATCAATTTTGGCGCTACACTAATGCTAGCTCCAGTATCAACCAGACTTGGGTTTTTCACATTATTAATTCGTGATGTAATAATTGAGCAATTAGGTGAAATTGAGCCAAGAAAATTAACAGAAATCTTTTCAAAGCGAGGTGATTGATCCACTTTCTTCATCAATTGAATTGGATTGGGAGTGAGGCTTAAAACGCCCCTTTCTTTTGAACCGTTCCGAAGTCGGTATCCGTTTTTTGATACTTTGTTCACTTTCTGCTACTGAAATTTCATTTACTTGAGAAATGGGAGATATCGCCCTAACATTATTTGTGAGAGTGCAACCAAAAATAATTTTTCGTTCTTTTGGAAGGATTGTGACTCCACCAAAACGATCGATTAAATTGGCACCAATTATTAAATCAAAACATTCGTTTTCAAAAACCGAATGATCAGTAAACAATAAAGGAGCTTCTCCTAAAATATCTTCACCTTTTGCTAAATGAGCCCATGCAACTATTTTTCCAACTAATGAATCACCCGAAACTTCGAGTGGGTTCATTCCAAGCGATCTGAATCGGATATTAACTTCCCTTTGTGCACTTTTGGGTACACTTGCTAAATAAAGAATTCGATCTGAGCCAACTGAGGTTTCAGAAGCACTATCAACTAAAGCTCTAAATTCAACACCATTAATCTTAATTAGGAAAATCGGAAGGTCTAAATTTGCAGGAATAAATCCAAATTCTTTAAATTCAGCATAAGAACGAAGCATAAATATTGATTCACAAATAGTTTCACTTTTGCTGTCTCTCTGAGGAGAGTTCATTTGCTTTGAAGGGGATGGAATTTTATTAACTTGAACAAATTTAATGTCAAAAGATTCAATGGGAGATTGGGAGGGTTGTGAATTGGATGATTGAGGCAATGATTGAATTATATTTTGAGCTGTCCTAGTTGTTTGGTTTCCTAAAAGAAGTGATCCTAAACGACCATTTCCCAGATATATCTGTAGTGCAAAAATTCCAAATCTTAACAAAACATCGATCAATGAAATCAAAGAAATAATAGTGATTATTACTTTCCAAATATAAGACCAATCTCCAAAAATTTCCTTCTGTAATTCATCCCTCGTTTTTTGCCAAGTATTGGAAAAAGCAGAAGATAATTTAGTATCATGTTGATGAATTTGGTAAGTTATGTCACTTACTTTGACTAAATTATGAATAAAAGCATGAAAGTTGATATCTGTGACATTAAACATAACTAAATGATGAAATGCATGATTTGGGATTTGTGGAATAGGGTTTATATTCCATTCCAAATTGTCGTCCCTCAGTACATTTAACTTTGATAAACGTGCTGATATTTGGTCAATCATCAGTACCTCATTGTCAAGCTGAAATGCTATTTCTCTATTTTCAAAACAGTTAGTTTTACGTGAAAAAGGTACAATGTTCATTGTCTGGGGATTTAAAAAACCTGTTTCTTCACCAGCTTGAGTTTTAAAAGATATAGGTATAAATTCAAAACAACTTGACTCAGAACCAATTGGAATAAAATGATAATCCTTGGGTTTCAGTTGAATACAAGGCCATACTTTAATGAGTGAGCCTCCAACCCTTTTGGCAAATAATTGTGGTTTTTTAAATAATATGCGTGCTAAAATAGTTGGGTCAATGAGCAGTGCAGTTTCTGCCCAACGATGTGACTCTACCATGAGGTCACAAATTGAGGTGACAGCATGCTGAAATGCATATGTCATTGTCTCAGATACTTCAGAGTCTAAATAAGTCAATTGAGATGCTAATTGTGAATTAGTCACTAAACTGTCTAACATTCTTTTGCTCCTGGTCTGACGACCATTCTTAATGATTTGATAAGCCAAATTTTGTTCAGTTAAACGAAGTGTTATGTTACAGCTCTTTACGGTAGGTTTAACCCATGAGTCTGTTAGTGCAAGCTGAGTTTCGTCTGCTAACCAGGTATTGTTCAGCATTCGACCATTAAATACACCAAAGATCCGAAATTCGCAATTCCTCCCTGATTCCGGTTTCCAAATAAGTTGGGTTTTATCACTCATGGTACAACTACCCTTTGTATATGGACAATTTGAAACATCTCCAAGAGGAGAATGAATAGATTTATCACCAAAACGAGAGCTTACTAAAGTTTTGAAAAGATAACAATTTTCACTGGTGGTTTTTTCCCATGAGAATGAGCCAAAAATCCATGTACGTGGTGTGAGATTGATCTGATGATTTGTGTGATATAGTCCTTCTGTCATTATAAGTGAGCCCAAATAACACCGTTTTTGATCAATCATGAGTTTACATTCATTAAAAAGAGACACTAAGAAATTCGGAATCATGAAATTTTTCGACCGGAACCCCTGTTAAGGAAGTGTACTTAGACATGGCTTTCCTGACGATTCTACAAGCCCAAGCTTCAGTATTATATTCAAGAAAATTAGGAGTGAAGATTCTCCTTCTTTGTGGTCTGGGCACATGAGAATGACTTAAGGCTAAAGAGGAACAGCCACGAAATTTGGGAAGTTCCCATATCGCACCTTGAAAATTAGTTTGACAAATAAGAGGATGCTCAGGAACATGAGAGGTAAATGCATCAGTACCAATTGATAAAAGCAAAAATAGAGTCATGGATAACATAAGAATTCGACTAAGTCGTGGGCCAATGCCAGTGCTTCCCCAATTAGAAACTTTAATAGGAGAGGGAGAAATACTTTCATCATCATTGATAGGAAAAGAATCATAATTCGGGTGCTTGTTAATGACTTTTTCAGGAATTAATGAGTTACATGAGTTATTTGGTATTCTGTTGGAAGAAGGAACAGTTGAAGGAACGTCGCCTACTTTCATCTTGTGAATTAATTGATCAGCTAAGGCATTAATATCCACAGAAACATTTTGGAATGAGGGTTGAGTCATTTGAGGAACAAAATCATTAGCTTGAAAAGGATAATTAGGTTGTACCATATTTACTGGGGCATAATAAGGAGCTCGGTTAGAGTTAGATGGCGGGCCACTTCTTTGAAAATCGGATCGCCGGTCTCTACAATTATAAGCAACATGTCCAATTCTGCCACAATGAAAACATTTTGGACGTCCACTCCAATTTCGTTCGCCTCTACCTCGGTTTGTTCGAGATTGAGAAAATTTGTTTCTCTGTGGTTGGACCCAATTCGACCCACTTCGTTCCCTTCCTCTACTAAATCCTTGCTGCTGTTGAGAGCTTGATCGTTCTTTATACCTAACCTGACGGTTATTCACGTTATTAGGATAGGAAGGTACCCATGAATTAATATTTGATGAACGTTCACCATTATTTGTCCAAGAAGCATTCGCAGGTGCCTGATTTAAAGCATGGACCGCGAATTTGAGAGGATCAGAAATATTGGATTCATTAGTATTGGTTAAAAGAAGCTCTAATTCCTGAGCTTGAGAGAAAACTGCCTCAAAGTCTTGGTTTTTAGTGACACCAGTAAGCCTAATCAGAAATGTTAAATTAGGTTTAACCCTTTCCAAAAATTCATCTTTAAGTCGGGATTGAATTTGAGTTTCATCCTGACCCGCACAGACAGAAGAGACAAGTGGTGAAAGTCTAGAAAGAAATTCCCGAACTGTTTCGGAATCGCGTTGTTTACACGTGACTAATGCACGTTTTGACATTTCCTTACGCTCGGGAGAGTCCAATTTTTCCCTAATGGCATCCAAAGCTTTGTCCACCGTATCCTTTTTATTGTTCGGTAATTTGTCAAAAATTTTCCGAATTGACCCTTCGAGCGAAAATTTAAGTCTACCCAATTTTTCTTTTTCAGTCCAAGTTGTTCCAGCATATTCTATGAGGTCCCGGAATTTTTGGGCCCAATTATCAAAAGCGGTTAGGTTCTCATCCCTGCAAGCCGGAAGCTGACTAGCAAATGGGTCTATAGTAGTGAGAACATTAAGAATTTCTTCGTCCTCTTCGGGTTCGAAGACAGTTCGCCTTACCACGGTGCAATTCCCTTGTAGTGATGTCCTGTTATCATTGGTGTCTGACCATTCAAGTGTATCCACTTTATCAACCAATTGATCTAACCTAGTCGTAATTGTGTCCATGTTTGCATTCATATCAGCTGTTGTTTGGTTAATGGCATCAGTATTTTGAGTCGCCCTCCTATTAATTACCCTTAAACTGCGGTTGGTGGCATCCTCAAGACGTATTACACCTTGGTGAACCTTATCAATAAGTGAGATTGGGGCATTAGAATTTGGAGGAGCGCTTATATTTTGGAATAAATTTCTTTCAACAATTGCAATAGTTACTTGGTCTTCCATTCTATCCAGAGGATAGTTCACAAATGACATAATTTCAGTGTATTAGACTTCTACTATTTGGCTTAGATTAATTAGATGAATGAGTTAAATGAGCACTCAAAAAAAAAAAAAAAAACCAAAAACTTTTCTTATAGTCTTACGACTAATCAGTGGGAATGAGATAGATTTGCGCAGTGGTGAGTAATACGGGAAAGGAAGCGTGCAATTTAGGCTGCGCGGATACTTATGTATGAAAGTTTTTTGGCTGTGTGCAGTAGAAGTAGTAGCTGGGAAATTGTTTTGCGATTAGAAAGAGCTTGGAAATGAAAATGATTTGTGGCTGGAGAGACGGAATGCTTTATGCGGGTTGTAATAAATTTTTTTACGCCCCATTTTCCCATCGCGATAATATCGGCCGCGGCTTAGAAATCATCAACATTAAGTGACTGTAATGAGCAAAGTTCATATGGAAATGCTGCTATAATAATACAGTAACTTTGGATACTTAATTCGGAATTGAAAATGAGTATGTGAATAAACGATATTTGAAGTGAATTGAAAAAAAATTAGAGATCGAATTTCAGCGAAAAATCGAAGGGGGAAAAAAAAAATTATGAATTTGACTTACTGCAAGGGCAATGCCATTGGCATGTGGGACACACTCCGAATGCGGGGCATGCGTTCATGTTCGATTCGGCCATTTCGGCGATGTTCAGTGCCTAAATAATAATTATTTCAAATTGGTCAAACATAAAACCGTCGCCAAATGCACACGAAAAAAATGTGTATAATTAACGAAAACTTGAGAAGAATGGTTTTTTCTTAACCACTTGTTAATTTGTAACATGCATGGTACATAGCGTTAGACACTTTAATTGTTGACCCTATTTCTGAGAATTTTTGTGTGAATAAGTCGAAGAATCAGTAATATCAGCCCAAAAATTAAAATAAACCTTATGTACCAGCATTGTTTACCACATAATAACCATTCACTGAACAAGTGATGTACATACCAAATGTGCCGGATGCGTTGAGTGTCTGTGCTGAGTTCAAAACTGAAATTTACTGAAAATTTACAGAAACGCAAGCAACCAAAACCGCGAAAAACACCGTAAAATACGTGAGAAAAAAAAACAACTCAAATTCTGTCAAATACGATTTCTTGTTCGAAATGAGTGACCATTAATTAAACATGTAAGGAAAACTCATGTTCCAACTGCCTTTTTTGTATTAGAGATAAATGAGTAATTAGGACGATGAATATGATGTAAAAATGGCAATTTGTATGGCATGTTAAGGCATTTGGCATTTTTCAATTATTTATTTTTTATGCCTTTTTCGAAGGAGAGGAAAAGGAGGCAAGTTTGAAAATAAAAGTATTTATTAATTAATTTTTATTTTTATTTAATTTTTAAAAAAACCTTTTTAAGAGAGTTGCAGCCCATAAAGTAATTTTGAAGCATGCTTCCGAAGTATTCGAGGCAATGTTCCGTTTTGACTCACAGAATCAAAACGTAGAAAATGGTAAAAATTTGATGAATAAATTAATTGGTCAATTAATTTGTTAGCCTGCACTAATTGTGTTGTGGAAGTGCCCGATGTTGAGGCAGCAGCGTTCAAAGTGATGCTCAGCTTCATTTATGCCGACGATTTGAGCCAATTGGACGGAGACAACGCAATGGCAGTGCTTTACGCTGGTCAAATTGTTTTTGTGAAATTAATCTAACAATTTAATTATTCATTAATTAGCCAAAAAGTACAACATCGTTGGCCTGGTTGTCCCATCTTTGCAAATTCCAATTTCAAAACTGCACAATGTTTTCTTTGCCTATGCCCAGGCTCAGCTCTTTGAATTAGAGGTGGGATGACCGAGCACTCAAAAGCATCACTCTTTCAATAGATTAAATTGTTTATAAAATTTTTATATTGAAAATAAATATTTTTCAAAAATTTTCTATTCCTCTGACGAGGGCACTTGGATTAAAACTAAAATAACATTTTGTTTTGTTCATCCTCTGACGAGGGGAATGACTATCGCTGCACATTGTAAGTGAAGCGACGCCAAATCGTCGTCCATCTTTTGGGTTTTTGTGCTTCATTTTGCTTTTGGCGAATGAATAGGGGCACACCAGAGAACAAATTTGTTATTTTGCTTAGGGCAAAGATCAATTAGGCCCCTCTCCGCACGGCGCATATTTACGATTTGAATGTTTATGTTAATGGTGAAACCAATCCCATTTTGTTTTTCTCTCTCTTACCGTAGGTAAGTTCATTGACGCTCTACAGTAATCCATTTTTAAACTGATCAGCACTGGGATATTAGGCTTTTCACTTTAGCTCTTTTGGCGTTTCACTTTTGAGACTTTGGCCTATTAACTTTCATTTCTGGGACATTTTTCTTGCCAAATTTTGAGTGATCACTTTTGTCCATTCATTTCTATAGCGCTTTATTTTTATAGACGTCTCTTCTCACTCTCTTTTGTAAAAGTATTCTTTTTTTTTATATTTATAGACATCTCTTCTCTTTTTTAGAGGTACTCGTTATTTCTTTCTTTTTTTTATTTATAGACGGCCGTCTTTTCTGATTCCCTAACGGGAATTTCTCAAAATAAAAAAAATTTTACCACGGTTGGTTTCTTACCCATCCTCGCCATCGGCGTCATTTCCGAACCAATGAGGTTCGGAACCATCCGGTGCTACCAGTGAAACGGGCGGGCCCTCCCAGGATCATTGGCGACCAAATATTATCCAGAATTACTTTATTCTCCCATCTCAAACTTGGGTAATTAAACCACACGTATTGGTGAATAAAACGAAATGTGAAAATGAAGTGAATGATGGATATAACGCGGATGGCGAAGGATGGAAATGAAATGGATAAGAAAATGACTGATTGAACGGAGATAAAGAGATGGGAAAGTGAAGGAAAATGCGGGAAGGAATTTGTCCCGGAAAAAGCCAAAAATCCAATTAAGAAATCCCTTTTACAATTCCTTCGCACTTTTCAAAGTATTGAAAAATCGGAGCCACATTTTATTGATGGGTAATTAATTATTTAATTGCATTTTACGACGATTTAACATTTTTTGTTTTAGTATATTTCAATTGCAAATGAATTACTCACATAAAATGATAGAAATTCATACGACAAATTGGCATTTGCCATATTATATGCAGGAGAAAAATATGGAGAAATTAAAACAAAAAAATGCCTATGGTAACGGATTTTTTACTTTTATATTTCGAAAATAATAAATAAATAAATAATTTAAATTTGGTGTTTGTCAGAGAACTTCCAATTTCTTCTTTTGCTGTCCAATTACTCTACAAATTTTTATGAACTTTTGATGATTGCGAAGAAACTTAGCCAAATGGAGAAAAATCAAATTTTAATTGATAAAAAAGACCCAAAATTTTTTGTTGACATTTTAAATCATTTGAGAGGTCAAAACAAATCTGATCGAATTTTTAAAGTTGAAAGCGAATTTTGCCTTTTGGCATTTATTGTTAGAGATTTGTTGGCCGAAATGCCAAATGAAATCAACAAAATCCCAGGATCTGGTGAAAATGAATCCGTGCCAAATGAAATCAACAAAATCCCAGGATCTGGTGAAAATGAATACGTTTCTTTTATAATTGAACAATTTCTTAATGTGGGAGAAAAGTTTTGCGAAAATAAAATGTAAAAACAAACAAATAATATATTATTTATAACTGATTTTTTTAAAAAATTGTTAATTATTATTAATTGTATGTACATAGCTTATTTTAGCAGAGAAAATGAAATGGAAAAATATTTTCAAGAAAAGTATTTAAATTTTGCCGGAGCCATAAAAATTGACGACGATCCGCACAATGGTAAATGATGGTAAACAAATTTAGCATTTGAAATATTCCAATTCAGTTCTGAAACAAATTTCGTCAATTATCATACAGAAAATGAAACAAGATTCGGACTTAAATTATGCAGAAGTGAATTGTGAAATTATGGTCGAATGGGAATTGGTGGAGTTTTATCTGATCAAAACGGAGCAGGGAGAAAAATGGGAACAAATTGATCAGTTGCGAAGCGAATGGAGCAAATCACATTGGCTGGGCAAAAAACAAACATCGAAGAAGACGGTCGATGAACTGATCAAAGTGTTGCGCGGCATTCGCTGATAAAAGACGGACGAATTCGAATTGTTGCACTGATTTCCTTATCCAACAATCTTGGTATCATTCGAGAGCTCTTCAGATGCTTTAATAGCCTGCAAAATTCCAAAAAATTTTGTTAATTTTGAACCAATTTATGGCCAAAAAAGTTGGAAAATTTGGTTTTTTGAATTCTTCTGGCCATAACTTTTTTGTACCTAAATTTTTTAAAATTTTGCAGGCTAATAGGGGACACTTAGAGCTTTCCAATGATATCAACAATGTTGGATTTGGTTGACAAAGAAAAAAGTTATACCTAAAAACGTGCCGGCGCCCAACTGAGCGGTTCCGGTTTTTTGTTTACCATTTTCCTCATTTATTTTTTTGGGATAAATCGTTGCATTTATCTCAGTATTCGAGAAAATTTAAAATTAATGCCAAAGGACAAAAATGTAAATTTAGTGCAACAGAAAATCTATAAAAAAATAAAATAAAATTTTAAAAGCCAATTTATTTTTTCAAAGATTTACAAAAAAATGTCAGGGCTTCTTGGATCAAAAATTTAATACATTGAACTAATTGGTTGGAAAATTTTTTGCGCCGCGCCCGATCTTTAGCAGAAAAAACTGATGTTTTCGAAGCAAAAGTTTCGCACGTCCCTAGCGGCATGCTGAAAACGCGAAGCGATTCTGAACGAACGTTTAACATATTTGTGTAATAAAAATATATTTAGCTGTTAGTAATTCTTGGCATTTTTCTCTTTTTTTCAAAATAAGGAAATTGATTATGTGTTGTGGTGGCGATGAACAAAGTGCGAAGGAATGAATGAATTGGATGATGGAAAATACAGGCACAAAAGGGCTGATTCTCAACAGAACAATGCTGACAAAAATGAATGGAAAAAGGCCACAATTATTCAATTGATGGGGAAAAAACAATAATAGTAATGATAATGACAGGTGTCAACTTCACAAATAATGAGGACAGAGTCAACGTTCACAAAGAATGCGCTTTAACTTATCGATAACTATATAGTATATGTATAAGGCATATGCGAATTTAAGTGAGCAGATTTACGAAAAGTTCGGAAATCAAATACATATTTAATTAACCCATTATTATTAAATTAAAAAATCCCCTTTTGTGGGAAAGACGGATTGATCACTTAAACACTGGCAAATTACAATGAAAAAGATGCATGCATTTGTATGTAGCTTGTTTACAATAGCTTATATAGTGTGTGTGCTTTTCACTGTTTCTGAACAATCATTTTTGGGCTAAAATTGATGCGAAAATGTGACACAAAACAAATGGAAACAAAGGAAGGAATGATGCGTCAAAATAATGTGATAATAAAAATAATAAGGCAATAATTTCTGCAGGAATTTTTTTCTTTTTTTGCCATCATTAATCCATCAAAAGTGCCGTTGATGACTGCCTCCGCTAAGGGAAAACTGCTGATGTTGCGGCACGGCCGGGGGACAAATGCCGCCACCGCCGTTGGACGACGACGAAGTGGAGGTAGATGAACTCATTGCTGCCGCAGCCGCTGTCGTGCCGCCGTCCGCGCCGTAGAAGCGCTCCTGGGTGGCCAATTCGTCCGCAAATTTTGTCTCAAGTGTCTGAAATTGGCGTCAAACAAATTTTACTAGTTCCATTTTCAATCATTGAATATATGATGAATGTTTGGTGCCTGGAAAAAATAGCTAAAAACTTTCAATTTTTTCTTGGTATTTTCTTATTAAAAAAGTGAGGGGGGGGGGGTGCGCATTTTCGTACGATCGGCCTAAATAAAGGCAAAATTGGCCTGTCCCTCACCGCTTTTCGTGCGGGTAGCGACGCCTTCCACTCGGCCAACAACTGCTGGTATTCCTGCTCATACTCGGCCAGTTTGGTCCGCTCGTTCTCCAACAGCATGTTCCGCTTCTCGTTCTGTACGACAAAAAGGAAACATTGGCAATTTTTTGTGGCATTTTTAAATGCTTTTCCAACATGGATTTCCTCCAACTCGCGCATCACTTCTTGGTTTCGCTCCACCAGCTGTGCCAATTTCCGCTTGCACTTCTGGTCGTACTCCTCCATTTTCAGGCGCATCCGTTGCTTCTCCCGCTCCTCAAACATGCGCACTTTTGCTGTCCATGTGTCACTTTCGCCCTGAAAAATATTGCATTGAAGTCCTCGTCTTGCCAATCAAATGCCGAATTAAAATTTTTTTTCGATTTTTTCCCATTTTTTTGTTTGTTTGACAAATGGAGGAACCCGGCGGGGAAATTTATTGAGTTTAGGTGTTTGCGATAAAATGTTAAATCCCGGAGTAAGGAAATTTTTAATTCTCTCAAAAAAATATGACACCACTCTCTGTTAAAATGCACTCAAAATTAATATTTTTCGTATGTGCATAAAATATTAATTTTAAATCTGAATTATTATGAAAAATTGTGTTGAGATCTGATGGAACTGTGCACCAATCACTTACGGGCAAATCCACCTCCAAACTCTTGCGGAACATCATCGTCCGCGTCTTCGCCTCGTTGCGCAACACTTTGGGCAACGCCTTGCGGTCGGCGGTGAGCGCGCGCAACAGCTGTTCCTCCTTGGACTGGTTGATGCGGCGCACGTGCTCCTGTTCCTTGGCATGCCGGGCCAACATGTGCGTCCGCTGTAAGTGGAACACGTCCTGCGGGGAGAAATGATTTTTAAAAATGAAAAGTTGGAGAAATTTTTTGATAAAATCCAAAAAAAAACATAAATTCATGTAACCGCATTTCTTGTATTTATAATCTGCTGTAGTTATTGTTATTATAAATTTTTTGTTTTTAAAAACTGAAAAATTTTCCTAGCGGCCGGCGCCTGTTGGCAGCGCCGGCCTTAAAATTCTTATTTCTATTAAAAAAATTGGCTCAAAATCGCAAAATTTGATTAATTTTTGGTGAATCTGCTAAAAATAGTAAAAAATTTCAAATTTTTCCCAGCGGCGCCTGTTCCAAAAGGAAAAAGGATCTTTTGAAAAGAAGCCGAGTGAGTTACCTGATAAAAAACAAATTGACACCATTCGCATAATTTGACCCATCGCCTCTTTTTTCATGTAAGAGGGGACTGTTCCCGATGCTTGTCTCGTTGTCTCCTTGTTGAACAACTCTTGGTATCTGCTTGACTCAACTCACTCGAAACTGTTGGGTGAGCAGCGCGTGTTTCTCCGCCAATTGCGCCTCCTCCAACTCCCACAGCGCCGTCTCCATGCTGCGCTCCAGCTGGTGCTTCTGCTCCAGGAACTGCTTCTCCAGCAGGCACAGCTTCTCCCGGTGCCGGTCCCGCGCCCGAAGCAGAAACACTTCCTGAGAGCGCATCTGTTGCTCAACAAAGTCGGATTCCTGGGGAACAAAGTGAAATAATGGACGAACGGACGGAAAAAAATACAAAATGTTAGCCATGTTTTTCAAAAAAACAATTTTTTAAAATTCACTTTTTCGCAGTGGCGCCTCTCCAACTGATCCTTGCGCTGCCTGAACACGGTTTTGCGCTGCGCCTTTGGCAACATGTCCACTTCCTGCTTCATAATTTTCTGCTCTTGGCGTAACCGTTCGCGGAAAACGCCCAAGTCACGCTCCTGGGCAAAAATGCATTAGAAACAATGGGGCAAAATGCAGGAGAAAAAAGGGGACTTAAATTTTATAAAAACCATAACCATATCTTCCCTGATGAGAAATTTCTTAGAAAATATTTTAATGTTTTTAGGGAAATTTTTGTCAAAATTATCCAATTTTCCCTGGTGGTGCCAGCAGAGAGCGAACGGCACAGGGCCGGATCCTGTACAGAATTTTACAGGACAGTACCTTTGTATGCTTTTTTCACTAAAAATGACAAATTTTGCGTCATGGGTCAACTTTTCCAAGGCGATGCCGTTAGGCGCCGCCGGGAAATTTTGGTAATTTTAATGCTATTTGTTAAGAATTGCCTAAAATTTTCAAAAAATTTGTCCACCCGTTGGGCAAAAAAGTACGGGAGTCGGGAGCGGGACTCCCGTAAACTCCCGCGGGACTCCCGCTCCCGCCGGACTCTAGTATTTTTATTAAATTTGATCATTGAAAAATGCAATAAAATCGAAAAAAAGTAGAAGGAGAAAAAGAGAGAAATTTCTGAAAAATTTGTCCATTTTCTTAACAAAATTCATTAAAAATTCTGAAAATTTTTCACCCGGCTGCGCCTATCGGCACCGCCGACCCCCAAAAATCCTATTTTTTCTTAAAAAAAATTAGCCTAAAATGTCAAAATTTGGTAATTTTTTTAGACAAAACCTGCTAACAAATAGCATTAAAATTACAAAAAATTTTCCGGCGGCGCCGCCGAACCCCCCTGCCCCCCAAAAGTTTTTGGAAAAACCACGCCGCAAAAACGTTTTTTAAAAAAAAAAAGTCGTCGACTTGCAAAAAAATCGCAAAATTTGGCAGTTTTTGGGCCAAAATCTGTTAACAAACTGCACTCAAATTTTCAAAATTCCCGACGGCGCCTACCGGCACCGTCGGCCCCCCCGGTTCACCAAAAATTTTTGGAAAAAGCGCGCCGCAAAAAAAGTGCTTTTGAAAAGCAAAAAAAAAGGTCGTCGATTTACATGGCCGGGACCATTTCGATTTTTGAGAAATTTTTAATAGGGGTGTATTTTTCTAATATTTTGTCCATTTTGAAACATTGTGTTGGTTCATCACCTGTTCGACACGGATGCGTTTGGCCAATGCGCGCATCTCCTCCTCCTGGTGCCGTTCCGTCTCCTCCATTTTCTTCTTTTGCGTGCGCGACACCGCCTCAATCTCCGCCTCGTACGTGCGCTGGACGGCCTGCTTCTCGAACACGAACTTGCGTTCCTGGTGCTCGCGCACCTGCTCCGAACGGCTGTGCAAAACAAACCATGGGGAGTTAATGAAAATTTCAATCAATGGCTCATTAATTTGACATGCGTTTGCCCAATAACCACCTGTTCAATTCCTGCTGCTGGCGCGCCTCTTCACGCTGCATGCGTTTCAAGTCGCGCAGCTCCCGCTTCCTGAGATGACCAAAATAGTTATCCCGTCCAGACTCGTTTTCATCATCTTATCTCTCTGCCTCACTCCCAATTCTCCTTCATTTGCCCTATCCCTCCCTCTTATATGTCTCCACACTCTCTCTCTCTCTTTCATGTGCTTACTTTTCCTCCAACTTTCTTCTCCAGTCTCTCGCTTGCCCTCGTCCCTCTCCCACTCTTTACTCTCTATCTACCACTTCAATTTCTGTTGCGCTTCTTTCTCCAGTTTCTATCCCTCTCTGTCTCTCGATGTTATCTCCACTTCTCTCATCTATCTGCCGCTCTAATCCTCTAATGCTCCGCACCTCAGCTCAAAGTCCTGCTGAGCGCCAAGCACGTGCATTGATGTGCTGGTCACCTCCACCCCATCAATGACATATGTGCGCGTTCGTTTCGTCACCGTTGCGCGATGGGGCGACTTGCGCAGCTGCGGAGGCGCCGGCTGAAAGTCTTCAGCAGACGGATGGGGTCGCTTTTGCTTTAGCGGGTGTTGTTGTTGCTGTTTTTGGTACGGAGGCCGTACAACAGCCGCAGCAGCTGTTGGCGGGAGAGATTGCTGTTGTTGTTGAGCTAAATTTTAAAAGGGGGTTATGAAATTTTGTACCTTTGAAACCTAAGCCCGTGAATTTTTAACAGATTTTGTCATTAGAAACCAAACACGCGTCAGCGACGGTCACAGGATTTGGGATTTTCGGGCTTATTGTTAGAGGAGTAACCGCTGGAAAACAATGTTTTTTGGGACATAAGTCGGCTTTTCCATGGCAAAAAACCCTAACCATTCGTCCTCTGTGTTCTATTTTGATAGTGTCTACCCCTGTTGTTGTTGCTTTTTGGGGTGGCGTCAAATTGAGCCGGTTCGGCCATGTGTCTGGCGAGTACGGCTACTGCTGCTGGTGGGGGTGGGACTACGGCACGCGGCGTTGCGTCACAGTCGTAGTCCACCGGTGGCTCGGGCGGTGGCAAATCGAACGGTTCGAGCGGTTGCTGCTGTTGTTGGTCAAAGGACGATTGATGGTGGGCAATTTCTGCTGCTCTTTTCATCCAAGACAGTTGGTGGTGACCATGAGCACCGTTAGCCTGCACAATTTCGTTTTTAAAGCTTATGGCTCCTAAATAGGGATAAAAATGACTTTATCCTCACATTGTTTTGTCTCTCGACTGCCGCATTTGTGGACGATGACGACAACGAAGAAGCTGAAGTTGAGGCAATTGCCATCAGAGAAGCAGCGGATGGCGCGCGTTCGGCATCTGTTAAAAAAATGAATGCCATTAAAAAAAGAATTAATGGCGCTGAACGGAACGCTCCAAGTCACCGTTTGATAATGGAATTAAGAATAAAAATATTTCCAACGCCGGCCCGCTTGGAAATGGAAAAAAGGGTGGAGCTAAGGTACGGGACAAAATCTCGCCGTCCGAAACAATTAAAAATTTTCTAACATAATTTTTTTTGTTTATAAAAAATTTCGGAGCGAATTTTGGGGTGCCCCGGGGAGCTAGCCATTTTTTTTCTTCATGGCATCACTTTGCACTTGTGACGACGACGGTGGTAAGAAATTGACCCTGTCGTCGGAAAAAATAATATTTTGTTGTTGGAACTCATCGTCGTTTTCGTCGACAGATGTGGGGCTTCTTTTAGAGGATGTAATTGCATTAATTGGTATATGATTTTTGGTGAGGGAATCATTGGCACGAGCGGAGGAGGAGGAGTGGTGGTCTACGGTAGATGCCGCCGATGTGTTACTACTGTCACCGTGGCTATTGTCATTGGCATTAATGGCTGCTTGTGGTTGTTGTTGTTTTTGGAGCAGTTCACCACCACCCGCGCCGTTCGGCATGGCGGACAAAACCGTACTTTGTTGCACCGAGACGGTGGTTGTGCTATTGATGGACACGGTGGTGGGGAGAATGCCATTGCCGCGTATGTTCGTCACCACGCCCTTTTTGTCCTCGCTGCTTTTTGTGTTGTTGTAATTGGCGGCACTGTTGCTGCTGGACATGCTGCTGCTCCTCGTGCTGCTGCTCAACCGACTGCCGTTGCTGGTCGTGTGCCGCCTCCTCTGTTGCTGTTGTTGTGCCATTTCGTCTACCTCCAACGCCATGCGCAGCAATTCGTCGTCCGGAATGTGAATTTGGATGGGCTCTTCCGACCGTTGCTAAAATAATTCTTTTAGATTAAAAAGATACGCGATTAAAATTATTATGGCTTTTTTTACAAAAATATTGGTAAAAGGCATATAAAAGTAAAGGTCCCCGTTCCTCACATCAGGCGGAATTTGTGCAGGTTTTGAGTGGCGCTTTTGCTGATGGGTGGCAGCCTCAGCAGCGGACGGCGGTTGAGGGGCCTCAAACTGTTTGGTGGAGAACGGCACCTGTGGGGTATGCCAAATTTGTGAAAATATGCGTTTAAATAAACAATTTTATGCAATTTTACGAACTCCTTGCCCACGCTTATTTCCAAAATGAAAATTTGTCTAAACCGTCTTTATTTAAGCAGTGACCGATCCCACTTTATTTCGTTTCGTGGTCACTTCTGAGGACGACGAGGATGAAGTTGAAGCAATGGTCATAACTGAGGAGGATGGTTCTCGCGAGTGTTCGGCAATAACTTTAAAAAAGTAATATTTTAATTAAGGTTGGCAAAAAATTTTAATGCCAAATTTTGGTGACTTTTTGCGAGTGAAAAAAAAAATGAAAAAGGGGAGAGGAGGTTTATCCAGCAAACCTTTCTTCTGTTGCTGTGCCGCTGCAGCAACACCGTGGACACTTTTCACAGATGGTGCCGCCGTTGTGGAAACGATGACGTCACCGGCACAGCTGACGGAAACGGTGGTGGGCACAGTGCCGACGACGGCGCTGCTGTCGTCGTTTTTGCTAGTGCCGGCGTTGATGGCATTTGCGCCGGTGGAAACGGTCGACGCTGCACTGCTCCCGACCAGTTGGTGCTGACTGCCGTTGCTCGTCGCACTGCTACAACAGTCGCGCAACCGCTGCTGCCCAACTCCGTCCTCCTCCAGCGCCATGTACAGGTCGTCCAGAATTTGGATGGCCTCTTCCTGCAGTAAAAATTGAAAATTAAATATAAAATTTGAAGTTTTAAATAATAAAAAACATTTATAATCAGTTTTGCACCGATTAATTAAAAAATATCTTCGCCAAAATTGCGGATTTTTAGTCAAATTTTTTAAAAATTTAGGAGAATGTTGATTATAAGTCCGGCGATGAAGACAGGCGTCGTTGGAGAAAAATTTTAGATTTTAGAAAATTTGTTCAAAATTCCTATAATTTCCTCATTTTCCCTTTCGCCAGCAAAACCTGGGGTCGGTAAGTGTCCCCTTCGTGCTCCTCCACTTCCTCATTATGTTGGTGGTGGTCATGGATGCGGTTGTTGTTGCTGCTGTTGTGGTTGGTGCCGTTGTTGTTGTTGCTCTGCTGTTGCTGCTGGTGGTGGTGGTTGTGGTGGAAGTTGGGGGCAATTTTCACCGAGTCGGCGTCGTCCACGTCCGTCGTTGTGCCGCTTTCCGCCTCCACCACTTCCTCCTCCTCCTCGTCCACCACATCGGCATTCTTTTCGCACAACAATTGCACAATGGGACGCCGGTCGTCCGCGGAACGAATGAACGGATGCTAAAAAATAAGACGGTGCACAAATTAGCAGAGGAAAGGATGGGACGGCAAAACAGCCCAAAAAAGGTATTCGAAAAGGTAAAAAGTAGTCGAGAATCTTTTTTAATATCTTTAAAAACAACAAAATTTTTCTGATTTTTTGCCCAAAAATGTCAATTTCGAATACTTTCAGAGAAACTCGAAAAATAAAAAATTGGTATTATTTTTTTCAAATTCCGTGGAAGGGATGGATGAAGCACGAACGGCACCGTTTTGGAATAGAAATTATTTCTTTTTTTTTGACAAAAGTGCGCTATTCTTGAAAGGAATCCTCCCCTCGTCCAACAAGGTAGTATTTCTTTGAAAATTTTTTTGTTTTTTTATAATATTAAACAAAAATTTAAAAAATCCTAGAAATAGCTGCTCCCCCTCCTCAACCGACCGAAAGCAGTTGCACAGCGCTCCACCGGCTGTCCACATTTTTGACGAGGCATTTGCGCAGAAAGTCGCTGAACTCGGGCGTCCATTTGTGCGGCTGCACGAGGGTCGGAGGCTCCGACTTTTGCACTTTGATGACCACACGCATCGGGTTCATGTTGTGGTTGGGCGGCTCCATCTGTGCCATTTCAATGCAAGTGATGCCGAGGGACCAAATGTCCGCTAAAAATTTTAAAATTAAACAAATTAAAGGGCATGTGCAAGCAGTTGTGCTTCAACCAGTGGTGGTTATCTTTATCTGTAGAAATCAGGGAGGGTTCTCCTGGCGCAAACAGAGGATTTCGGTTATGGGACGATCTACCGACAATTCCCGGCCTATTTCCGGATTTTTTTTTTGCATTTAATCGAAAACCTTTTCATATCATTTTAGGGAGAGGGACAGGTTGCATTATTTATAATATCATTAATTAATGGCAAGAATAAGAAATGTTGTTTGGTTTAAGGCCAACGACTCGTGGGAATTGGTCAGATTTGTCCACGGATTGACTAGTCAATACACGCGTTGTGCAAACACAAAACTGTCGCTACTCAAACAATGTTAATTAATAATTTGGAGTGTGTGCACAGTTTTTTGTCCCCTTTTTAATAGGGAAAATAGTGGCCCAAAAAGGGGGGGGGGACTCGACGAGGACGACGACCTCTGCAGTCGTACGGCTGGTCCTTGAACGTCTCGCAGATGATCACCTCCGGTGCCATCCAATAGGGTGTGCCGATGAACGAGTCGCGTCGCTCGTTGTTCTTCATGATGGCGGAGACGCCAAAATCGGCTATAAAATTATGTGATACTATTATTTAATGTTCATTTTATGCTATTCAAAGCAACTTCGGTCCTGTTTTTCTCAAAATTTTAAGTCATAGAATAAAAAAAGACATTTTTTATTTAAAAATTTAAGAAGGTGGACTCTTCCCCACCAACCCGCTCCCATCGAATTATGGCACAATTTTTAATTTTTCAAAATTTAATTTACGGGTGGGGACCCATTAAACACCTTGAAGCATTCCATTTAATTTGGACTGACAACATACATAAAAAAGGGGGCGGGTCGGCCAAAATTTTTGCGAAGGGGGGTCGGCCGCCGAAGACTTTTTTTTTTTGCTTTTCAAAAAACAGTTTTCTTTCGGCGCGGTTTTTCCAAAAAAATTTTGGAAACAGGGGGCCGGCGGTGCCGATAGGCGCCGCCGGGAAAAATTTCCGGCGGTGCCGCTAGGCGCCGCCGGGAAAATTTTTTTGGATTTTTAATGAATTTGTTAAGAAAATTTTCAAAATTTGCGACCCCCTCTCGCTGCGGACCCGCGAACCCCCCCCCCCTCGCCCTTCTTCACCACCACAGGGGGGGGGGGGGGGGGGCGAGCTCCCCAGGCCCTATAAAAAATGTATGACTGAGTAGTGCGAATTTTTAAACCTGACAACACTCCGTACAAAACACAAGCCACTTTCGGTTTTTGAGGCCATATAACTTTTTGATTTTTCGCATATACCAATTTATAGCGTTTTTCGAGTTACAATTCGTGCCCTCCCCTTGTGAGTGCTTTTGCCTTTCCCCTGTTCAAATGCCCACCCAATTTGACCGCCCCGTCGCCCGTCAGCAGCACATTGCCCGCTTTGATGTCCCGGTGAATGACGGCACGCGAGTGCAGGAATTCCACCGCTGAACACACCGCGCGTGTGACATGCGCAATTTGGGGCTCGTTGAGCGGCTTGTTCAGCTCGACCATGATGCTGTCCACGGCACCGCCCGCGCAATACTCCAACATCATCTGTAATAGAAGAAACAAAATGGCCAAACTCCAAGGAAATATGGACATAAACTCATCAGATTCAAAGGTTTCTTACAATTAAAACGATTATTTAGGGTTTTTTGTCATGGGGAGACCATCAACAGAAACTTATGATCATTTTCCAAAAAACGGGAATTTGTTTATCTTTCAGATCGAATGCCTTTTGCTTACGAAAAGTTTCTGCTCGTGAAAATAGCAGGCGATCAGTTCCACGATGTTCGGCTGACCTTTGCATAGAGCGAGAATTTCAATTTCGACAAGAAAGTCGTCGATTTCTTCGCCCTCTTGCAGAGAAATGCTCTTGAAAATTGGAGGGTAAACGAACAAATGAATAAATATGGAATTATCATAAAAATGGAATGTTTGAGTTGCAAAAAAACATGGAAATATAATATACTTTTAAGCATTCCAATTTCTGTTTCTAAATTTCTCATGGTTTGTTTAGCAATTGAGGCAAAAAGCGCCATTTTTGCTACAAAGGTTGGTGTATTTATGAGACAAAATTTTGAAAATTGCATTTGTAACATTAAATCTGTCTTTTTGATGCCGGGAAAAAAAATTTCCTATATTCAAAATTCAGACAAAATTTGAACGTGCCATTGATTTTTGCCATGTCCCACTTTTCCCCTCCATTTCCATCGTTTTTTATTTCCCATTTTGCGCTTTCTCGTGTTGAACCTTGCAAGCGGCGATCAATTGCGGTCTCTCAACGCTGCACACTTTCTCAATTTTGCCGAACGCGCCCTCCCCAATTTCGCCCAATGTGCGCCATTCGCCGCCCTCCCCAATTGGACTCGCGCCGTTTTGGGCCACCGTCGAGGGCAAGCGGCGGCGCCGATGGGACGCGGAGGACAGTGAGCCGCCGTTGCTGCTGGTCGGATGTTGGCCGAGCAGTAACTGCTTGAAGAGGCCGAAAATTGCCATTTCAAATCAATGGGTTTTGGATGGCAAATGAAAGGATGGGCTTTTGTAGAACAATCACAATGTGATGAATTTATTGTTGTTGTTGTGGCGGTGATTTGTGAGAATTTAAAAAATGGAACAGAAGCAGCGACAATAACAAAAACTGTGCGGTCATCTGCCGAATAAAAAGGAAAATGAAAGCGAATGGCCAACAATACAAAAACAAAACCCTTTTTTGAAAGGGCAATTTTAAAATTAGCAAAGCTTTGACAAAAAAAGGCAATTTATTTTTTTCGAGGGACAAAAAACAAATTCGCGTTAATATTGGCCAAAATCATTTCCACAGAAGAGGGAATTAAAAGGTGAATTTGTTGGGTTGGAGGGGAGAAGAAGAACCGAAAATTTGTCGAACAATGCGTAGTTTTTCTGTTACGTAGAAATGGGAAACAATTTTGCTTGGGTAAGAGCAATTACGTGAATAATTCGAGTCGGGGGCGTTTGGGCCCCCGTTTTTGGGCCCCAGGGTCGTTTGGGCCCCAAGTACAGAAAAATGAAAAATCACAGTAAAAACAACTTTTTAAACTTGCATCTCCAAAATTTTGTCATCCCATCAGAACTCATTTTAGCGAAGGTGTAAAGGTGGCCTTCGTAAGACAATTTTACTTTTTGTTTTTTGGTTGCAATTGGGTTAGCCATTTCTGAAAAATGTCCAAATCAGAATGTACATCAAATTGGTTAACTATTAAAAAATAATAGGATTTGGAATAAGTAAAATTGTAAAAAATGAGCGAATGTTAATTAAACCTAGCTTATGCCAAGTGGCGAGGGATCCCTCAGGCTTAGTTTTTAGAATCTTAATTTTTAAAAAAGCACACTTTTCTATTTTTGGGTTGGGGCCCAAACGACCCCGGGGCCCAAAAACGGGGGCCCAAACGCGGGGGCCCAAAAACGGGGGCCCAAACGCTCTGGTCCCGAATAATTCTATGGCCAAATTAAACAACAAACACATTTTTAAAATTAGACGTAGGTAAATAAAAGTAATCGTTCCATCCGCCCGAACCAATTAATTAATTACCCAAACTAAAAATTGAATAAATTGCGTTTCTCCGCTCGCTGCTCGAGGCTTAATGTTTCATCTTCTGCTGATCCCTTGCTCATTTAATTAAATTAACCGAGAGAAGTTGACATTTTCATTCATTCTCCGCACATTTTTTTCATTTTTGTTTTAACATTTTGTCGTCATTTACTTATTGAGTCAGTTCTTCAGTTTTGTACGTCTGCCACCGCCGCCGCCGCCGTTGCTACTGATTTTGCGGGGGATGGAAAGAAAATTTATTCGTATCCGCTGAATGAATAAAGCAGCAAATGACAACGAGCGCCGATGGATGAACGAAGAAACACAGAGAGAGAAGCAAATAGAGCAGCAAAAGAAAGGGAAATGATGGCGGAGATGGAAGAAAAGCAATCGGACGACGACGAAGAAGAAGACACAACGAATGAATGATGGGAAGGGGAAGGGGCAGGTTAGGCAAAAAACTTTTGGGAAATGGGCGAGGGGGAGGGTCCGGCGGTGCCGATAGGCGCCGCCGGAGGAAAATTTGCGGCCTGGGAAGAATAACAACACAATTGCACATGAATGGAATTGGGAGGGGGGGTAATGGACCACCCCCACGTTATATGTACAATTGTATCAAGATCAGTGATCAAAATCGGAAAACTGGGGATTTGGTGGGCCCGTCCGGTTTAAAAATGGACTGAAAATTAAACACCAAAAATCATTTTGACATTCTGCTCATTTAAAGATAATCTTTAAAATTAATTTTGAATATGATCCATTGATCACTGTTCGAGACCGAATTTAATTATTTTTTTTCCAAAATTTATGTCTATTCGCTAAAAATTTCGGGACAAGAATTACAGTGGCGGAAAAAAGTCTTGACTCAAGATGATAAAATTTGAACATTTTCAATTTTCTCTTGTAAAAGCGAACTGATGCTCAAAAAAAGGGCGGAAAAAAGTCTTGACTCAAACTTGAAAAACCACCTTAGAGTTCATTTAAAAACCTGAAAAATTCATGCTAGCTTATCTTTTGATACTGATCTAAAAAGGCTTTTACACCAACTTGATCAGATCACTCCTTCATGGTGATCAGGAAAGTCAAAAATGGCTTGAAATTGGGAAAATAAAAAAAAATTCCTAGGGGGCTGGGAAAATTTTTCTGAAATTTTTTGATTGGGCTACCAGAAAGAGCACAAAATTCTCTACCGAATTGCCTTTTGAATGGTAGGGCTACGGCTTGTACATAAAAAGTTATACTTGGGTTGAAATTGGACAACTCAAAATTGATCAAATTTTGATCATTTTCCCTTGAAATACGGTAGAAAATAGTGATTTTTATCGTCATCAAATTCAATCCAAGTATTTTTTTTCTAAAATTTTCCCAATTTCAAGCCATTTTTGACTTTCCTGATCACCATGAAGGAGTGATCTGATCAAGTTGGTGTAAAAGCCTTTTTAGATCAGTATCAAAAGATAAGCTAGCATGAATTATTTCAGGTTTTTAAATGAACTCTAAGGTGGTTTTTCAAGTTTGAGTCAAGACTTTTTTCCGACCTTTTTTGAGCAAGGTCTGATTAGGAGACTTATTCACGAGAATGATAAAGCGGAATGAAATGATTTTGTGGTATATGAAAGGCCCATATATCGGGGTAAATAAATATACATAAACAAAAAATTATCAGCTAAATTTCCAGTCGAAATTTAAAATTCTACAAATTTTATCATTTTGAGTCAAGACTTTTTTCCGCCACTGTATGAAAACTAAACCTAGGTAACTCGGAAACAAAAACAAAAGCGTACGAGACACAAAAGCCAAACTTTTTGGTCATGTTTCTTGAGCAGCATGAAACTTAAAAGCATATTTAAAATAATTTTAGGCTTACAATTAGCAACGACATAAAATTAAAATTTCATCATTTGGATATACAAAAAAAAATCATAATTTTTGAATTTACTTTCGAAATCTAACAGCATCATTAGTAGAAAGGCTTTTTTTATTACGGAAAAATGTTGATGCTTTTGTTGGCATATGGACTAATTTGTAAGTCCAAAGTCAAGGTTGCCATCCGTCCTTTATTCTAAGGACGTCCTTTGTTTTCTTCGGCTTTCAATTCTGAATTTTTCGATGGACAATGCTGGCTTAAAACTTTGGTATTTAACTTGCCGACCAAAGATGACTGATGGAATATGTCACATTAATTTGTAAGCATGGAAAATGAGACAAATCATTGGAATTGGAAGTGCATGTTAAGAGCTGCTGATGAAGTTTGGGTTCTTCTGTTTTTTGACAACACAACAAAAAAGAAAGAAAGAAAGAAAATGATTCACATAAAATGTTCGTTTTGACACAAAAATTGAGAGGAACCGAAAAATGACATAAAGAAAAAGGAAGAAATAAAACAGTGAAAAAATGAAATAATTAATAATCTATTTAAGTGTGACTGCAATTTTCGGAATTAAAAATGTGTACATTTTGCTTTATTTTTGTTTTGTCATCATTTGCTACGTGCGCAACTGACGAAAGCAATTCAAATTTGGCACAACGACAAAATGATCAGCAGTTTGCCATTGCTGAAGCTGATCCATCCGCGACAACTGCTTCTTCTCCGCATTGTCCAAGCTGTTCGGATAAGTCATCTGCTTCTACGATGGCACAAAACGGTGCTTATCCAACCACGGAAGACAGAACGAAAGAGTTTTGGACAACTGATGGTACGGTAGGGTGAATAGAATTCGCGTTTAATTGAGTTGATCCACGATTCTCGACCTTTTCTGGCCTGCTTCCAAACACAGTACCCGACCTGTCCCACCTGACGATCCCGACCTCGACATGTGTTCCCTAGCGGGACGCTTGTCGGAAGTCGAAATTCCAAGTCCAAAAATGACGGAATTCGGAAGTCTGAAGTGAAAACTTTTTCAAATTTTTACGCTTGTTTAAAAAATTGCGGAATTGCTTTAAAATTCAAGTTTTTCCAAAATCCCTTAATGTGAAATGTTAACAAGATTTCAGCGTTCAAAAAGGCTTTTTTCCTCAAAGTTTTTGGTACCTTAGGGGGCGGAGCGGGAATCTGCGGTGCCGATGGGAAAATTTAAAAAATTTAGTTATAATTGATAACAAATTTGTCCAAAATGTATATTTAGGGGCGACGAATTTTTTTGCTTTTCACACACTTTTTGCCTGAAAATCCTAAGCCCAGTCAAAAGATCTTTTTTAGGCATATCTTAAGTAAAATTAATTTTTGGATTTATACATATACATAATTCCAACAATATTAAAGTTTGAAATATTCAATAAATTTTGAATTTGAACAGTCGCAGCGGTGAGAATCGTTTTTTGATGAAAAGGGATGGCCACCAGAACTTTATTATTTTATGTGTTATTATTTATTTGTTCAGTAAGGCCAATTTAATTTCTGTCAAAATTCATTGAAAAGTTATGAGGAGAAAATATTATTAAAATTTATTCAGCTTTAATTTTTCAATGGAAAACGGACGGAATGGCCTTTATAAGCCGAAAAAATTAACAGAAGAAAACCATAAATTACAACTTAAATCAAGCAAAATCAAATGCATTTGATTAACTTAATCGCCCTCTTTTTCATGCTTTTCGGTAAGTCAATTGTTTAAATTCATTAGCGGGATAATTGGGTAATTATTTTGCTAATCGTTTCAAGGCCCATCCGTCCAGCAATACACAAAAACGCCAACGAATGAGGACAAAGAAGCGGCTGTCAATTGTCACAACAAATTCCGATCGCAATTGGCCCTGGGCAATGCCGACAATAAATTGGGCGGCAACAAAATGCCAAAGGCGGGCAACATGCGCAAGTTTGAATGGGACGAAAACTTGGCCAAACTTGCGGATGAATGGGCCAACAAATGCACATTATCGCACTCGTGGAACGGCTGGGCTGGCGAAAATTTGGCAATGAATGGCGGAACATTTTCGAACAGTTCGATACAAATTGATAATTGTGGCTACTAATTGCCTGCTTAAGAGGATGGCTTCGAGTACGCTTGCGGTCGCTGGTGGGACGAACTGAACCGTTACGGGTTCAACCCGGATCTGATTATGACCGGGGAAAACTTCAGTGGCATCGGCCATTGGACTCAGGTGACCGACTCATTATTTTGGCCTTTCTCGTCCCATTATTGCTAATTAGATACTAATTAGTTTTCTCTTCGTTTTGTTCAGATGGCGTGGGCCGACACCGACCGAATTGGCTGTGCCATGGCACAAAACTGCCCAAATACCAATTGGAAAACATATGTGGTCTGCTGGTATTACACGGGGTAATAATCAACCACTGATAAAACATAATTAGTTTACTAATACCCCTTTTAGTGGTAATTACTTTGGTGCGCCTGTCTATTTGGCCGGGGAGCCGTGCAGCAAATGCAAAGCAAATGACAAATGTGACAAAGCCACGGGACTTTGCTCTCAATGAAGGATGAAATATTATGAAAATTGAATTGGGATAATTACTAATTATTGTATCTGTATGTTTAGTATGGTTTAGTGTTTCGGTATAATTTTCACTTATTGGTCTTAATTAACAATGAATAAATAAATAGTTTCTAATTCCATGGTTTTTGAGTTTTTGAGTCGTGCCAAATTTGTCATTTTTAACGACATTTGTTTGCATCTGAATTTATTTATAAATTGAAATTAAATAATATATTTTTTTCATACATTCAAGAATATAATTGTTTGCCACGTCCAATTATTTTGTTTATTTTTTTTATTTTCCTTTTCACATAAATATTTTCCAATTATGATATCACCTATTTTTGACAATTCTTCTGTCCATAAGGTAAGGAAAGGGGCGGAAATGTTTTTGTGCCGTTTTGGCACTTTGTCCACGTTAATTTGGCATTCATGTCACTCTTATGTTTTTATTGCCAAATTTAATGATGCCATATTATCCAAATTGGGTTATTTAAGTCGGCATTTTTCAAACATTCCAATCCCAATTTTCCATTCATCTCACTCACTCATAAAATGCTCCAAAACGGCCTTACCATTCTGCTTCTGATCAGTGTTGTGATCGGTCATTCCTTGGCCAAGCTTGGCCCAACCATCAAACATAATCCTCATTTTAAAACCGTACAAACTGCGCATCATTTGCATGATGCCATTGCGAAGAAGCACAAGGCGAGCAATTGGGCGAGGGGGGAATTTTGAGTGAAAATTCATTTCGAAATAATTAAGGCCGAAGTTACGCAAGTCATTTGCTCCATTAGCAACGAACAGGTGACAGACAAAATTCAAATTTCAAATTTAACATTTTAATTTAAAATTCATAAATTAAGCGTCAAGCATTGGCTTTGGAGTTCAAAAAACAATTCGGCACTGATCTGATTGCCATGCTGAAAAAGGAGTTCAAAAGCGACTTTGAAGAACTGATGTAAATTATAAAATGCAAAAACAGCCATTTAAATTTAAATTTACAAAGGCTTGGGGACGAAACGACGCAGGACGAAACGATGCGGGACGAAACGACGCGGGACGAAACGACGCGGGACGAAACGACGCGGGACGAAATGACAGCGCGCCGATGAAAACGAGTCTGGACGGGATAACTATTTTGGTCATCTCAGGAAGCGGGAGCTGCGCGACTTGAAACGCATGCAGCGTGAAGAGGCGCGCCAGCAGCAGGAATTGAACAGGTGGTTATTGGGCAAACGCATGTCAAATTAATGAGCCATTCAGGAGGAGGAGATGCGCGCATTGGCCAAACGCATCCGTGTCGAACAGGTGATGAACCAACACAATGTTTCAAAATGGACAACATACAAAGTCGGCATATTTCAAACATTCCAATCCCAATTTCGCATTCATCGAGGGGGGTGGGGGGGTCAGCGGCCAATTTTGCGAAATGGTCCCGGCCATGTAAATCGACGACCTTTTTTTTTGCTTTTCAAAAGCACTTTTTTGCGGCGCGCTTTTTCCAAAAATTTTTGGTGAGCCGGGGGGCCGACGGTGCCGGTAGGCGCCGTCGGGAATTTTGAAAATTTGAGTGCAGTTTGTTAACAGATTTTGACCCAAAAACTGCCAAATTTTGCGATTTTTTTGCAAGTCGACGACTTTTTTTTTTAAAAAAAACGTTTTTGCGGCGTGGTTTTTCCAAAAACTTTTGGGGGGCAGGGGGGTTCGGCGGCGCCGCCGGAAAATTTTTTGTAATTTTAATGCTATTTGTTAGCAGGTTTTGTCTAAAAAAATGACCAAATTTTGAGATTTTAGGCTAATTTTTTTTAAGAAAAAATAGGATTTTTGGGGGTCGGCGGTGCCGATAGGCGCAGCCGGGTGAAAAATTTTCAGATTTTTAATGAATTTTGTTAAGAAAATGGACAAATTTTTCAGAAGTTTCTCTCTGGCTCCAATGAGTGAGTACATTTACAATTGAATTGGGATAAAGCATGGAGGAGAACTTCAAAAAGGAACGCCAGTAGCTCAACAGGGGGCCCTTTGCGGGCGAAATGAGGGGGGGGAGGGGGTCGACCCCCCCCTATTTTTTGTATGATGGACAAATTTTTTGAAAATTTTAGGCAATTCTTAACAAATAGCATTAAAATTACCAAAATTTTCCGGCGGCGCCTAACGGCATCGCCTTGGAAAAGTTGACCCATGACGCAAAATTTGTCATTTTTAGTGAAAAAAGCCTACAAAGGTACTGTTCCTGTAAAATTCTGTACAGGATCCGGCCCTGTGCCGTTCGCTCTCTGCTGGCACCACCAGGGAAAATTGGATAATTTTGACAAAAATTTCCCTAAAAACATTAAAATATTTTCTAAGAAATTTCTCATCAGGGAAGATATGGTTATGGTTTTTATAAAATTTAAGTCCCCTTTTTTCTCCTGCATTTTGCCCCATTGTTTCTAATGCATTTTTGCCCAGGAGCGTGACTTGGGCGTTTTCCGCGAACGGTTACGCCAAGAGCAGAAAATTATGAAGCAGGAAGTGGACATGTTGCCAAAGGCGCAGCGCAAAACCGTGTTCAGGCAGCGCAAGGATCAGTTGGAGAGGCGCCACTGCGAAAAAGTGTGAATTTTAAAAAATTGTTTTTTGAAAAACATGGCTAACCTTTTTTGTATTTTTTTTCCGTCCGTTCGTCCATTATTTCACTTTGTTCCCCAGGAATCCGACTTTGTTGAGCAACAGATGCGCTCTCAGGAAGTGTTTCTGCTTCGGGCGCGGGACCGGCACCGGGAGAAGCTGTGCCTGCTGGAGAAGCAGTTCCTGGAGCAGAAGCACCAGCTGGAGCGCAGCATGGAGACGGCGCTGTGGGAGTTGGAGGAGGCGCAATTGGCGGAGAAACACGCGCTGCTCACCCAACAGTTTCGGGTGAGTTGAGTCAAGCAGATACCAAGAGTTGTTCAACAACGAGACAAGCATCGCGAACAGTCCCCTCTTACATGAAAAAAGAGGCGATGGGTCAAATTATGCGAATGGTGTCAATTTGTTTTTTATCAGGTACTCACTCGGCTTCTTTTCAAAAGATCCTTTTTCCTTTTGGAACAGGCGCCGCTGGGAAAAATTTGAAATTTTTTACTATTTTTAGCAGATTCACCAAAAATTAATCAAATTTTGCGATTTTGAGCCAATTTTTTTTAATAGAAATAAGAATTTTAAGGCCGGCGCTGCCAACAGGCGCCGGCCGCTAGGAAAATTTTTCAGTTTTTAAAAACAAAAAATTTATAATAACAATAAGTACAGCAGATTATAAATACAAGAAATGCGGTTACATGAATTTATGTTTTTTTTGGATTTTATCAAAAAATTTCTCCAACTTTTCATTTTTAAAAATCATTTCTCCCCGCAGGACGTGTTCCACTTACAGCGGACGCACATGTTGGCCCGGCATGCCAAGGAACAGGAGCACGTGCGCCGCATCAACCAGTCCAAGGAGGAACAGCTGTTGCGCGCGCTCACCGCCGACCGCAAGGCGTTGCCCAAAGTGTTGCGCAACGAGGCGAAGACGCGGACGATGATGTTCCGCAAGAGTTTGGAGGTGGATTTGCCCGTAAGTGATTGGTGCACAGTTTCCTTACTCCGGGATTTAACATTTTATCGCAAACACCTAAACTCAATAAATTTCCCCGCCGGGTTCCTCCATTTGTCAAACAAACAAAAAAATGGGGAAAAATCGAAAAAAAAATTTTTAATTCGGCATTTGATTGGCAAGACGAGGACTTCAATGCAATATTTTTCAGGGCGAAAGTGACACATGGACAGCAAAAGTGCGCATGTTTGAGGAGCGGGAGAAGCAACGGATGCGCCTGAAAATGGAGGAGTACGACCAGAAGTGCAAGCGGAAATTGGCACAGCTGGTGGAGCGAAACCAAGAAGTGATGCGCGAGTTGGAGGAAATCCATGTTGGAAAAGCATTTAAAAATGCCACAAAAAATTGCCAATGTTTCCTTTTTGTCGTACAGAACGAGAAGCGGAACATGCTGTTGGAGAACGAGCGGACCAAACTGGCCGAGTATGAGCAGGAATACCAGCAGTTGTTGGCCGAGTGGAAGGCGTCGCTACCCGCACGAAAAGCGGTGAGGGACAGGCCAATTTTGCCTTTATTTAGGCCGATCGTACGAAAATGCGCACCCCCCCCCCTCACTTTTTTAATAAGAAAATACCAAGAAAAAATTGAAAGTTTTTAGCTATTTTTTCCAGGCACCAAACATTCATCATATATTCAATGATTGAAAATGGAACTAGTAAAATTTGTTTGACGCCAATTTCAGACACTTGAGACAAAATTTGCGGACGAATTGGCCACCCAGGAGCGCTTCTACGGCGCGGACGGCGGCACGACAGCGGCTGCGGCAGCAATGAGTTCATCTACCTCCACTTCGTCGTCGTCCAACGGCGGTGGCGGCATTTGTCCCCCGGCCGTGCCGCAACATCAGCAGTTTTCCCTTAGCGGAGACAGTCATCAACGGCACTTTTGATGGATTAATGATGGCAAAAAAAGAAAAAAATTCCTGCAGAAATTATTGCCTTATTATTTTTATTATCACATTATTTTGACGCATCATTCCTTCCTTTGTTTCCATTTGTTTTGTGTCACATTTTCGCATCAATTTTAGCCCAAAAATGATTGTTCAGAAACAGTGAAAAGCACACACACTATATAAGCTATTGTAAACAAGCTACATACAAATGCATGCATCTTTTTCGTTGTAATTTGCCAGTGTTTAAGTGATCAATCCGTCTTTCCCACAAAAGGGGATTTTTTAATTTAATAATAATGGGTTAATTAAATATGCATTTGATTTCCGAACTTTTCGTAAATCTGCTCACTTAAATTCGCATATGCCTTATACATATACTATATAGTTATCGAGAAGTTAAAGCGCATTATTTGTGAACGTTGACTCTGTCCTCATTATTTGTGAAGTTGACACCTGTCATTATCATTACTATTATTGTTTTTTCCCCATCAATTGAATAATTGTGGCCTTTTTCCATTCATTTTTGTCAGCATTGTTCTGTTGAGAATCAGCCCTTTTGTGCCTGTGTTTTCCATCATCCAATTCATTCATTCCTTCGCACTTTGTTCATCGCCACCACAACACAACATCTATTTCCTTATTTTGAAAAAAAGAGAAAAATGCCAAGAATTACTAACAGCTAAATATATTTTTATTACACAAATATGTTAAACGTTCGTTCAGAATCGCTTCGCGTTTTCAGCATGCCGCTAGGGACGTGCGAAACTTTTGCTTCGAAAACATCAGTTTTTTCTGCTAAAAATCGGGCGCGGCGCAAAAAATTTTCCAACCAATTAGTTCAATGTATTAAATTTTTGATCCAAGAAGCCCTGGCATTTTTTTGTAAATCTTTGAAAAAATAAATTGGCTTTTAGAATTTTATTTTATTTTTTTATAGATTTTCTGTTGCACTAAATTTACATTTTTGTCCTTTGGCATTAATTTTAAATTTTCTCGAATACTGAGATAAATGCAACGATTTATCCCAGAAAAATAAATGAGGAAAATGGTAAACAAAAAACCGGAACCGCTCAGTTGGGCGCCGGCACGTTTTTAGCTATAACTTTTTTCTTTGTCAACCAAATCCAACATTGTTGATATCATTGGAAAGCTCTAAGTGTCCCCTATTAGCCTGCAAAATTTTAAAAAATTTAGGTTCAAAAAAGTTATGGCCAGAAGAATTCAAAAAACCAAATTTTCCAACTTTTTTGGCCATAAATTGGTTCAAAATTAACAAAATTTTTTGGAATTTTGCAGGCTATTAAAGCATCTGAAGAGCTCTCGAATGATACCAAGATTGTTGGATAAGGAAATCAGTGCAACAATTCGAATTCGTCCGTCTTTTATCAGCGAATGCCGCGCAACACTTTGATCAGTTCATCGACCGTCTTCTTCGATGTTTGTTTTTTGCCCAGCCAATGTGATTTGCTCCATTCGCTTCGCAACTGATCAATTTGTTCCCATTTTTCTCCCTGCTCCGTTTTGATCAGATAAAACTCCACCAATTCCCATTCGACCATAATTTCACAATTCACTTCTGCATAATTTAAGTCCGAATCTTGTTTCATTTTCTGTATGATAATTGACGAAATTTGTTTCAGAACTGAATTGGAATATTTCAAATGCTAAATTTGTTTACCATCATTTACCATTGTGCGGATCGTCGTCAATTTTTATGGCTCCGGCAAAATTTAAATACTTTTCTTGAAAATATTTTTCCATTTCATTTTCTCTGCTAAAATAAGCTATGTACATACAATTAATAATAATTAACAATTTTTTAAAAAATCAGTTATAAATAATATATTATTTGTTTGTTTTTACATTTTATTTTCGCAAAACTTTTCTCCCACATTAAGAAATTGTTCAATTATAAAAGAAACGTATTCATTTTCACCAGATCCTGGGATTTTGTTGATTTCATTTGGCACGGATTCATTTTCACCAGATCCTGGGATTTTGTTGATTTCATTTGGCATTTCGGCCAACAAATCTCTAACAATAAATGCCAAAAGGCAAAATTCGCTTTCAACTTTAAAAATTCGATCAGATTTGTTTTGACCTCTCAAATGATTTAAAATGTCAACAAAAAATTTTGGGTCTTTTTTATCAATTAAAATTTGATTTTTCTCCATTTGGCTAAGTTTCTTCGCAATCATCAAAAGTTCATAAAAATTTGTAGAGTAATTGGACAGCAAAAGAAGAAATTGGAAGTTCTCTGACAAATACCAAATTTAAATTATTTATTTATTTATTATTTTCGAAATATAAAAGTAAAAAATCCGTTACCATAGGCATTTTTCTGTTTTAATTTCTCCATATTTTTCTCCTGCATATAATATGGCAAATGCCAATTTGTCGTATGAATTTCTATCATTTTATGTGAGTAATTCATTTGCAATTGAAAAATGCTAAAGAAAAAATGTTAAATCGTCGTAAAATGCAATTAAATAATTAATTACCCATCAATAAAATGTGGCTCCGATTTTTCAATACTTTGATAAGTACGAAGGAATGTTTCCAAATATTTCCTCGCCAATTTTTTCTCATCATTTTCAATTTGCATTGTCAGGCGAATGGCCAAGGACAAAAGCAATTCGAAAAGTTGGCCATTCACTTTGGCCGGAATTGACTTGCTGCGCTTTATATTAAGCTCCAAAATGTTGTCCGCTGATGCGATGTTTTGGATTGTTTTGAAAAAGTCCAATTCATGGCCAATTTGGCCAACTGACGACGAAATTGAGGAAGCCCTGTTGAAAATTCAAAAATCAAATAAATTTAATTATCATTTACTTTTCGAACATTTTGATCATTTCGTCGAGTCGTCCCAGCAAATGTTCGCCCAATTCCGATGGAAATGACAGTTTTTGTTCCTTCACATTATATTCCACTGTTTGACCATATGATTTTTTGAGGGCTTCGATCAAAATTTGTCCAAATATTGGCATTATTTTGTTCACCGATCTGTAGTAATTGGATGGGACATTAGTCAAAAACCGTCGAATGCAAATATTTTCACAAAAATTTATTCATAAATTCGCTCAAAAGCAATCAACTTTTAAAATCTTCGTAAAATTCGATAGCCCTAGTGTTCTCTCTCTATTTACCCAATGATATAAAGAATTAAAATTTTGGTGATTTTGAGCAAAATTATATCATAAAATTTCATTTTATGGGATTTTGACTAACATCATAAGACCGGAACCGAAGTCACGTTTCCCTCTTCCGTTGATCTGTGTACAATAACCCTTGCAGCTGTATTCCCCAATTAACTGCCTTAGAAATTTCGTTGGCTCTTTTAGCAACGATTTATTCTTTTCGTTTGCAATTTTTTGTTCAAAATTTTCCAATAATTTTTTAAGTTTTTCATAATTTTCCGTGTCTTTCATTTCAGATAGAATTTGAAGGACAATTTGTAATCGATCAAAATGCTCATTTTTGTCGATGTTTTCTTTGACCATTTTGTCCAATGCGTCGTTGGCAAATTGAGTCAATGCTAAATAAAACCAAGGAAATATTTTACTCACCTCACTCAAAATAATTAAGTCAGTCTATTTTTTTATTTTCTCTGCCACTCATTTGGACAAATGTCAGTCATTAAGGGGGTAATTAGTTATCTCTTCCGGTGCTGGGGCTTTGGTCTCGAGAAGAGCTTATTTTAAGTCTCAAATTACAAATTCGAATGTATTTAACCTCTGCACTGATGTGTGTCAATTTCAATTGCATTCGCATAATTTTGTATTGGCTCGTTGAACAATTCTAACTCAACTGGTGCAATTCTAAACCAAACATGAATAAATTGCCATTTTCTGGAGGATGTCTAATATTGAAAATCTTAAAATTTTTTTTCTCTAAGATTTATCTTTTTTCAGTCGAGCACATCCTAAAATGGTGAACATTATATGTGAAAGCTGAAAAATGAATTTTTCCAATTGGGTTTATTATCGTTGAATGAATAATGCGTGGTGAGCCGAAGTTACAAAAGTATCAATGATAATAATATCTAAGTTTAATTATTACTTTTTTATTTCAGAAAATAAACATACCTAGCCAAACTTAATCTAATTAATAATCTTGGTATTGGAAGATAGTTAGCTCTATGTCCTCCTATCGTATGTATTTTTTAAAAAGCTAGCAAAATTTTTTACAAAAGTTGTAACGAAAAAAATTCGAAAAATTAGACTAAATAATTTTTCCTTTTTAAAATTCAATAAAATTTTGAAATTTACAGAATAATGGAGAAATCTTTCCTCTATCTAATCATATTAAGAGTTGTTGAACAATTTTCACGCATTTAAACGATTTGACATTTTTGTATGACCATAAACATATAACACATTTAATTCCTTAGTAACTTTTTCAGAAACAACTAATTTTAATTTCTTTATGTGATTAGATAGAACAGGTTTCTCTATTCTTCTGTTAAATTTAAAAAAATTCTTTGGTTACAACTTTTTGTAAATTTTTGCAAGATTAAATAAGATAATAGAGGCGATGTAGAGCTCCTTTCAATACCATGATTGATTAATTAAATTAGCTTTTGCTATTTTATGACTATGATCATTTTCTGCAAATAAAATTTAAATAATATTAATTTAAATATTACTGTCATTGATACTTTTGTAACTTCGTCACATCAGCGAACAAATGTCCTATAAAATGGCTTTTCTTTTCCCCCTCAATTTCTTCCGTTCTTTTCGTTGTTCTTCATTTTACCTGTATCCCAATCCTTCCCCAAACTCATAGAGATCAACAATTTCCAAAATGTCCTTGCTCCATTTTGCACACCCATTTGTATTTCTTTGGTGTTTCTCCGTTAATTCTCTGAATTTTTGGTAAGCATTCATTTGCAATTGATAGCCCAAATGGACGAGCACACAATCAATGGATAAAGAAGGACTTTTGGGAGAATTTGATGCTTTTTCACTGTTTAATTTGGCATTGAAATATTCTCTCACAAATTCGTACAGTTTTGGCACTTCTGCTGATCCATTTTTATGCACAGTATTTTCCTTTTCATTAACATTCGATAGAATTGCCTCGAGCACTTTGTAAACATCGAAAGGAGACAATGAAAATTCGGAAATTTTTATGATGAAATTGAAATTTTCTGAAATTTACAAGGAAATTAATTTCTCTTATTTTCATACCAATGTATTGTTTATTCGTCGGTTGTTCCTCCTCAATAAATGTTAACAACCAATAAGCATATTTTTTGTCATCCGAAAGTTGGGAAAGTTTAAAAGGAAAAACGCTAAATATCCCAAAATTAATGTAATTAATATTTAATTAATTTGCTTAATTACCCATGTTCAGTGATGCCTTTAGCATTTGATAATTGTTTATACGCAGTCAAAAGGGTTCGGACTTGCCAATGCTTAATTTCATTGGAGTGAAAAATGTCAAACATTGGATAAATAGCAAATCTAAATAATATTTATTTAAATATTTAATTTTTAAATTTAAAACAAAATGCTGACATTGCATTAAATTGTAAGCGCAATGCGAGTGAAAAAGTCAACAGCAGAATTTGGTCGATCACTTCAGCAGTTGGCAACGATTCGTTGTCATTTTGGCAAAAGAATTTTTGCTTATATTCACTGGCCAAAGCAATTTCGAGCTTTTCGTCATAATTAAATTCAGTAGCGTAGCTCTCACTTTGACCAAAGCCGACTTCGAATTCTGAACAAATCCCACCGATGCCACCATTTTCCATTTGAAAATGGGCAATTTCCGCCCCAAATTTGACAAACATTACGTAAAATTTCATTATTTTTTGCTGTACAAAACCTTCTGAGTCTTCATAATGAACAGAAGTTACAATTCCTTCTTTGCAAAATTTTTGGAAAGTGTCGTCAATAAAAGTGGCAAAAGTTTTGACATTTTCTTCTGAAACGGCGGAATGCCATTCATAAGAAAAAATGTAATTGAAGAAAAAGGCGAAAAAGAAAAGAGATAATGGCAAAATGTTTAAGACTTTTTTAGCCATAATTATGTATCTAAAAAAAACAAAGAGACAAACTTCGGAAAAGTCGTGAATATTTTTATTTTATTTTAACAATATTTTAATGCGACACATGAAAACAAAAAGTTTTCTGAGTTTTTCTGAATGAATTTCTATCGACGAATAAGGGGAGCTAAAGCGAAATTTTTGAGGTAAAAATATGTTTAATGTAAAAATTTAAGAATCCGAGCTCAATTTATTCAGAAAAAATCTGATTATTGATTGAGTAGAGTATTTTATAATAATATAATAAAGAAATCAATTTTACGATTTTAAAATTATTTCTTTAAATGATCATTGAGTAGAATATTTTTATATAATATTTTTATGATGGAATCATCAATTTTTACGATTTGTAAAATAATGGCATGACACCATGAAGAACAAAATCAGAAATAATAGTTGAAAACAGATAAATTTCGTGAACTAATGCATTTAATAATGGCATAATGTATGCTTTCACAAAATTCAAAGGATTCAGCTCAGTGGCACATAGTTTCAAACTTTCCCCCGTGGCGGGTTGGCCAGGCGCCGCATTATGGCTGCTTTCACCCGCACCAGCGCTTCTTTCCTCAATTCACCTCAACCATATCCTCAGCCCGATATCCCTCAATCAAGTCGGATTTCGTCGAGATTCGCTCCCCGCCTGTCCTCTCCACTTGCATCTCTTTGCGTCGGCAGACTCGCTGCTCGCTCTCTCTGGGATCCCCAAGTGCGGCACTGCCGACATTGTCTTCTCCTTTGGCTTGAACTTCTCCGTCCCCGCTCGGAGGCCGCACATGCGTGGCGAGCTCGGTTCGAGACCGCGCTGGAGAAGTTGCAGGACGTCAAGCGCAAACTGTTGACGTTGTCCTCTCCATGTTGGATGAGCTACCGCTGCTGCCCAACACGACCGCGCGCTTGGTGCTTGAAGGAAACGACAAAAGGTGCTGAGAAAAGGATAAGCCTTTTGGATTTCTTTTTGCCCCCCCCCCCAAAAGTGCCATGGCTTTTCCAATTCGATGTTGTCCCACCCCAATTCTCTCTTTTTTCTCTCTATTATTTTCTTCTTAATATTTGTTAATCAACCTTTTCCCATCCCCACCTCTCTCTCTCTCCCTCCCTCTCTCTCTCTTGTCTCTCTATTCTCTATCAGTCTCTCTTCTCCTCTCCATCCCTCTCTTTCACTCTCTCTCTCTCTCTTTCACTCTCTCTCTCTATCTCTCTCTTTTTCCCATCCCCACCTCTCTCTCTCTCTCCCTTTATGTGCAAAATCTGTCCGCCTTTTTCCATTATCTAAATTCATACGTCTTTTACCCTTCAGAGGGATGGGCAATTGGTTTGGGTTGGAAACCGATCGCCGCACCAGCAGAGGACCGAGGGTTCGATTCCCTCCCAGGTCTACCATTTTGCCGAACCTTTACTAATTGGGCCCGACCTATAAGAAGGTGGTCAAATAACACTCCCATAAGTAAGCAGAACAGCAACAAGTTCGAGTACCACCGGCGGATGTGTGTCCTTTTATGACTACCATTCCTATAGTTCTATTTTTTCTCTCTCCGTTGACAGTCGGGTTGATGGATTTATGCTTTTTTTTTATTCACAATTTTTTTTTTGTTTTTTTAAATTTATTACAATATTATTTATGAATATATTCATAAAAAAGCACTTTTTCCATATGTCAAATAATAAATTATGGATTTAGCTTTTAATATTCACAAATTTTCTTTAATCAAATTCTTTTTCTTTATTTTTACAAAATTATTTATGAATATATTCATAAAAGCATTTTTTCACGTGTCAAATAATAAATTATGGATTTTGCTTTTTAGCATTCACATTTATCATTATAATTTTATTTATTTTTTATTTTTATAATTTTTCCAATAACTGTAAGGCATTTGGGCACCCAAAATCGGCACCGTCAACTTCATTTTGTCTTCTTTAAAAACAGAGAATGAAAAAGTCGATTTTAAACTTCGTTTTTATGAAAGCATTAAATTCTGTTGTTTTTTTTACTAGTGAAATCTTTATTCTGAGCGTATGCCCTTTATCCTTCTCATGAGTAAAGAATTGAATTTTGAAAAACCCGGACCATTCATTGACCCGGGTAAAATCCTTTTCACGCATCGCTTTAACTTTTTAGATGAAAAAATTTATTCCATCATTTTTATTTGTTTTTATCCAATTTTTTATTTGTTTTGATTTGTCCGTTTCGGTCGAATTCCATCGATGGGTTAAAAACTGCGAAGAAGTGATTTCCAACATCGAAACTAAGCCAATTGTAACTCGTGAGTTTGTTTGTGTTTATAAGAATGAAATCAGCAGATTTTTGCGTACAAAAAATGAAATTTATTTTATACATAGGAAAAGAGGCGACATTAAGTTAGGGCAGCAGAAATCGGGCACTACGACATTAATTAAAAATTGAAAATTTTGCTGTGTTTTCATTACTATATGACCCAAACTGGCTTTTTAAATATGGAACCTGTAAATCTTGTTATTTAGTCAATTCTTCAGCTGTTTAACGTAGGGTTAGACTTGCATTAGTTTCCGCTTGGATTGAGACTCGAATACCCGGCTTATATGGAACCGAAATATCGAGAAAGTCCAATTTTATTTAAGGGCATAAAAATGATATAAAATAATATATTTTGACATTGATCCATAAAGAATTGTAATGAGTCCAGGAAAATTAACCTTTTAATTGAGTGTATAATTCGCTTAAAATTTTAAATCTAATTTGATTAAAATTTTTGCTTTGAGATTAGAGGTATTTTTTATATATTTAAATTTTTTTAAAGGCTAAATATTGTGCCGAATCTTTCCGGTGTCCAAATTTCTGTTGCCCCTCGAACACCAAGAAATTTGACATTTATTCTTGGAAATGAGCTGTTTTTTCTTGAAAAACAAAACGCATATAAACTATTTTAACTATTAAAATTCTTTCTCTATTTATTAATTCTCAGAAAACTCATCAACAGTTGACGTCGGCGAACTAATTAATTTGGAAAAAGAATTGGCAAATTTTGAGCAAAATATTCTCCAATTTTATAAATTGGGTAATTACATAAATTGACCATTTATCCCAATTTTGAGAAGGATTTTTCCATAATTATGCCAAAAAAAATTAGCCTTAATCTGGGGAACAATTTAATGCGAGCAAATTAAATATTTGATTAAAAGAGATTGATTGATTGGTTATACGGTTTTGTCTAAAAAAAATCCTTCGAAAAATGAATAAATGGTCGAAAGAATAATGGAATTTTATGCCAAAACCCCCAGGCACGGTAATGGCTGCAAATTTAGTTCCGTACCCGCACATCCATGCCTGGGGAAAGCCGATACATACAATTGAAATGGTATTCAACCGGCGAATTGCACTCCCGGCACACCGTGCCATTGGCTTCTGTAAACATCTGAGTAAGGGCACCGATCAGTTTGGACTTAAAGGCAACAGCGAAAAACAGCTGGACGAAATGCCCAAAATTCGAGGAATAATTTTGGGACTTCGTGAAGAGTTCAACACTTTTGTCATCGAAATTATGTTGACAAGAATTGAAAATGAAAAGGGTGCCAATGAAAATGGGACGAATAAATCGTTGGAAAAAATGAACGAAATTCTGAAATTTTTGGAAGAGAAAAATGGCAGCGCATTTTGTGATCAGTCAATCATCGAAAGTGCGAAAGGAAAAGCCGAGGCACTGATGAAAAAGATGGTGGAGAAGAAGGAAAAGCAACAAATGATGGAAAACATTGCGAAGGCATTCGTTGTGAAAGCAAAACTAAGCATTTTAACGGAAGAAATGCGCAACAAAAAAGATGCCTTAAACGATTGGAAGGAATTGGATGCGCTCATTCCAATCGCATTTTTTTGCCAATTTGGCACAGCGTTGGAGAACATCAGACAGTACGGCAAAATAACAGACGAAGCGGGGATGGAGGTGAAGCGAGGACACCAAGGGCGACCGTGTGACCGTGGAGTGGACCAACACGCGGAGCCTCCCGGCGCCACCGCCGCCGTGGAGTGGACCAACACGCGGAGCCTCCCGGCGCCACCGCCGCCGTGGAGTGGACCAACACGCCGGGCCCTGCCGGTCACCGCGTTCAAGCTCGAGTGGTTCCAGGGAGACAGGGATGGTGCGCCGCAAGAACTTGCCGATCGAGTACAACGTCTGATGGAAGGATGCTTCGTCACCTCAACATGGACATGATAGGATCCCATCCCACCGTCCCAAAATTGTCATTTTGTCCCCCATCATGTAAATTGTTGTATCTGTATGTAAATTTCTGTGATCATCACTTCAAATGAATGTATATTTGATTGTTGCCTATGTAATTGTATTGTTGTTGTGCTTAATAAATGCTCATCTGTGCTTCAATTCAAATGCTTTTGTAGGAAGGGTGGGGGGGGGGTGGTAAAATTTGACGTCTGTTTGGTCGGAGGGTTAGCTCGCGTAGAACTCGGTCTGCTCACCCCTTGTAAATTCAGGTCAAAATGCGCTTTAGACATAAAAGTGTTCCTTCCTATAAGTCTACCAGTCACACATTTCGTTTGGAATTCGAATGTTAGCCGCCCAAATTTGGAGATAAACTGAAATTCAGAGTGTGCCCTTCCTTCTGTTTCAATTCCTGAGATAACACTGGTACAAAAATGACGAGATGGGCTTGCAAAATTCACAAATAAGGAACAGAACACGTTCAAAAAATCACAAATAACAAGCCGGACAATCAAATCCTTCCTTTGAAAAAGTCATTGCTTGCCTTTTAATTGGAAAAATTGGCCTTTTTTGGTCTGTTAACAAATCAGTTTTCCGCCGGACCCCCTCCCCTCGCCCGTTCACCAGCAGAAGTTTTATGGAAAAACTGCACACGCAAAAATTGCAATTTTTTTTTGTTTTTTAAAATTTATTACAATATTATTTATGAATATATTCATAAAAAAGCACTTTTTCCATATGTCAAATAATAAATTATGGATTTAGCTTTTAATATTCACAAATTTTCTTTAATCAAATTCTTTTTCTTTATTTTTACAAAATTATTTATGAATATATTCATAAAAAGCATTTTTTCACGTGTCAAATAATAAATTATGGATTTTGCTTTTTAGCATTCACATTTATCATTATAAGTTTATTTATTTTTTATTTTTATAATTTTTCCAATAACTGTAAGGCATTTGGGCACCCAAAATCGGCACCGTCAACTTCATTTTGTCTTCTTTAAAAACAGAGAATGAAAAAGTCGATTTTAAACTTCGTTTTTATGAAAGCATTAAATTCTGTTGTTTTTTTTACTAGTGAAATCTTTATTCTGAGCGTATGCCCTTTATCCTTCTCATGAGTAAAGAATTGAATTTTGAAAAACCCGGACCATTCATTGACCCGGGTAAAATCCTTTTCACGCATCGCTTTAACTTTTTAGATGAAAAAATTTATTCCATCATTTTTATTTGTTTTTATCCAATTTTTTATTTGTTTTGATTTGTCCGTTTCGGTCGAATTCCATCGATGGGTTAAAAACTGCGAAGAAGTGATTTCCAACATCGAAACTAAGCCAATTGTAACTCGTGAGTTTGTTTGTGTTTATAAGAATGAAATCAGCAGATTTTTGCGTACAAAAAATGAAATTTATTTTATACATAGGAAAAGAGGCGACATTAAGTTAGGGCAGCAGAAATCGGGCACTACGACATTAATTAAAAATTGAAAATTTTGCTGTGTTTTCATTACTATATGACCCAAACTGGCTTTTTAAATATGGAACCTGTAAATCTTGTTATTTAGTCAATTCTTCAGCTGTTTAACGTAGGGTTAGACTTGCATTAGTTTCCGCTTGGATTGAGACTCGAATACCCGGCTTATATGGAACCGAAATATCGAGAAAGTCCAATTTTATTTAAGGGCATAAAAATGATATAAAATAATATATTTTGACATTGATCCATAAAGAATTGTAATGAGTCCAGGAAAATTAACCTTTTAATTGAGTGTATAATTCGCTTAAAATTTTAAATCTAATTTGATTAAAATTTTTGCTTTGAGATTAGAGGTATTTTTTATATATTTAAATTTTTTTAAATGCTAAATATTGTGCCGAATCTTTCCGGTGTCCAAATTTCTGTTGCCCCTCGAACACCAAGAAATTTGACATTTATTCTTGGAAATGAGCTGTTTTTTCTTGAAAAACAAAACGCATATAAACTATTTTAACTATTAAAATTCTTTCTCTATTTATTAATTCTCAGAAAACTCATCAACAGTTGACGTCGGCGAACTAATTAATTTGGAAAAAGAATTGGCAAATTTTGAGCAAAATATTCTCCAATTTTATAAATTGGGTAATTACATAAATTGACCATTTATCCCAATTTTGAGAAGGATTTTTCCATAATTATGCCAAAAAAAAATTAGCCTTAATCTGGGGAACAATTTAATGCGAGCAAATTAAATATTTGATTAAAAGGGATTGATTGATTGGTTATACGGTTTTGTCTAAAAAAAATCCTTCGAAAAATGAATAAATGGTCGAAAGAATAATGGAATTTTATGCCAAAACCCCCAGGCACGGTAATGGCTGCAAATTTAGTTCCGTACCCGCACATCCATGCCTGGGGAAAGCCGATACATACAATTGAAATGGTATTCAACCGGCGAATTGCACTCCCGGCACACCGTGCCATTGGCTTCTGTAAACATCTGAGTAAGGGCACCGATCAGTTTGGACTTAAAGGCAACAGCGAAAAACAGCTGGACGAAATGCCCAAAATTCGAGGAATAATTTTGGGACTTCGTGAAGAGTTCAACACTTTTGTCATCGAAATTATGTTGACAAGAATTGAAAATGAAAAGGGTGCCAATGAAAATGGGACGAATAAATCGTTGGAAAAAATGAACGAAATTCTGAAATTTTTGGAAGAGAAAAATGGCAGCGCATTTTGTGATCAGTCAATCATCGAAAGTGCGAAAGGAAAAGCCGAGGCACAGATGAAAAAGATGGGGGAGAAGAAGGAAAAGCAACAAATGATGGAAAACATTGCGAAGGCATTCGTTGTGAAAGCAAAACTAAGCATTTTAACGGAAGAAATGCGCAACAAAAAAGATGCCTTAAACGATTGGAAGGAATTGGATGCGCTCATTCCAATCGCATTTTTTTGCCAATTTGGCACAGCGTTGGAGAACATCAGACAGTACGGCAAAATAACAGACGAAGCGGGGATGGAGGTGAGTGAGAGAATTCATTAGGGCTGCTCGAGATTCTCGGCTCTCACTCGAGTCGAAGAATTTCTCGGTTTTTTAGGCTCTCTGTCTCAACTTTCGGGGATATTTTCGGTCTCGATCTTTTTTGGCGGTTTTTAGTCAATATTTTGAATTTTTTTAGTCCATACATATAGATCTAATAAATTAAGGAAAAACTGAATAATTTGGCTGAGATGGCACGGCCATTGACTGATCAGGTGAAATGGCTTGTCAGCCATCATCTGTCGGAGCTTATCACTGATGTTAGTCATGTGCTTGTTCTGCTATATTTTAATGAGTCAAAGATCAACAAATTTGTCCATTCTATCGACGCAATTTGTCACACCGTTTTAATTGCTGTGCAAACAATTGGCATCGAATATTTGGACATTGTGTCGAAAATAACGGACATTAAGGCTTTGATCAAAGAGATGGAAAATGTGCACAAAGACAAAGTGACCAAAACGATTGACCAAACAGACAAAGACAAAGTGACCAAAACGACTAACGAACTTTTGCAACTGCTGGAGACGAAACAAGACGCATTTTTGGAAAACTTCCAACTGCTAGTAATTTGAATAATTATTAGGTGCAAACAATCATTTTTCAGTACTTTGCTTAGTTGTGATTGTTTCCATAGCATCCGATCACTTTCATTGGATTTGATGATTTGTGACGGACGATCAGACGACCATAACCAAATATCATCATTTATTTAAAAATTACACCTTCGATATTTAGTCAGTCATGTACATTTATTCTTCTTTTTTCTACTATCATTTCTTCTTTACATTTAAGTTTTGACAAAACCAAGGATGGGAATTGTGCAGCATCAGAAAAGCCGAGATCGGGCTTAATTACTGCCATGTCTTTTTGGGGTTTCACTTTTGTCCATTTGTCCGTTTGACGATTATTATTATTACTTAATTTGTCCAGAGGAAAATTGCTTGACAAACAAAGAAAGGAAAAAGCACTTTAATTTATGTCTTGCTGAAAATGCAGGAAGTTATCCATCTGTTTTAGTTTGATGAGTGCACAAAATTACTACTCTCAAAAGGGAGTAATTTTATCAAATAACCATTTAAACATTAAAATAAAATTTAAAAACTAATTGGAAAAACATCCAATACTTAATTATTCAAGAGTATAATTTGTAAGTTTTAATTATATTTTATTTTTATTTTGAGCAATGAAAAAAGATTCCACCTTTTGCCAATGCCATCGCCGAAAGACGTCACGGCGTTCGCTGTGTTCGCAGGAAAGTCGGCGAATGCAAAGGACGGCGACGGGCAAAAGCGATTTTCATGCCGAGTTGGAGACCACTTTTGGGGACTTTGCGGCCAACACCAGGCAAAACCAATGAGAGTAAATCAAATCACTGATCCGCATATCGGAGAGAATTTAGCCCCTCATTTTGTGGTCTTTTGGAGGGGGGCGGGAGATGGGGCTAAATTTTCGGCACTTCGAATTAACCATTTTAGGCCAAGCCATCTGCTAACAAATTTCAACATGAACAGCGCCACATAATTCTCAACATTTAAATTTAACACATTAACTATTTATTACGGATGGAGAATTTAAAATAAAGATTTTTGTGCATTTAGAACGTGAATAATTTTTTTTTAGTTTGGTTTTTGAATCTAAATTTAACTTTTTGCTTACCATGAGGCTTTTGATTTTTATGTACCAGCCAATTAAAGAAAATAATTAAATTTTAATGGAAAATTTATATTTTTTTACTTGCTTTTTACATAATAAAGTTTAGCTTTTGTTTTTTACATCTAAAATGAGTTTTAAAACCGAACTTAGCCATTTAATAGATTTTAATTAAAATTAATGCATTTGAAGAAATATTGGACTTCATTTTAAATAGTTTTCCATATTTTCGCAATTTTATGTTCCATTTTTGTGATTTTTGGTCGTAGTTTTCTAGCCATATTTCATTATTTAACATCCGTTAACTGCAAACCCTAATCATTTCGAGTAATTAGTGCTCCCATTAACTGAAAAAATTCCTGAGTCGGGATTAGGGCCAAACATTAGTTTTAAAATCGGGATTCTCGAGCAAGCACTTCAATTATTTCCTAATCTGTCCCACCCAAAATGCAGCGCCCATGGCATTCCCCGTGCCTATACGTCTCGGGGCCGTCTCCGCCGCTTCCTCTGGCTTCTGTTGTTCATGTGCTGCTTTGTTGCATTCGCTGGCCAAGCCGTGCAAATTGTGAAGCGCTTTTGGCGCAACGACATCATTGTCGGCGTGGAATTGAAATTTGAAAATATTGCATTCCCATCAGTTCGTTTTTTTAAAATTTTTTTGGCTGGCTCAGTCAGGGATCAAAGCTGTTCAAGGGCACACAAACGGACTCCAGTTCTAATTCAAATTTTGCTACAAAATCTATCTAAAAGCGGTTACCCCACATTTGCGTCAATGTCTAAAATCGGGTTCAAACCTAGTTTTCTCAATCCTGGTGGACTAAATAGCATTATATAGTGGTCGAAAGTGATTGTGTCTGATAATTTGATAGTTAATTACATTTTGAAAAATTATCAATTATTCAAACAGCAGAATTAATGCTCCTAATAAACTAAAAGACTGTGTTTTCTTAACTAATGCTGTTTAGACTATCATGGCTTGAAAAAAAAATTAGTTTTGAATCAGATTTTGGGCATGAGCGCAAATGTCTTTAAAAAAATTGCTTATTTTTTGGCAAATTTTTTTGATGAAATTTTTCACATTTTCCATATTGGTAGATTCTAAGGATTTAAAAATACGATCTACTGTAAAACATTAATGTTATATTTCTATTTTTGGTAACCGTATGCAATTTAAACCCGTACAAAAATTCGTTGGCCCGTGAAATGACTACTGTTGGAGATACGGTAGACAGGATAAATCATTGAAATCTGAATTTAAATTTGAAGTTGTCCGCCTATGATATCGCCATGGATTTGGCTTCATCCGTTTCAAATGCTCGTCATTTGCGTCGTCGTCGCGGTGCCGACAAAAATGGCTATTTATACGAGCCGACGACACGACGACGTCTTTACACAAAATACGAAGTGAAATAATAATAATAATAATAATTTTTTTTTTATTTTAACTAATTAAAAATGCCATATTCCAAATATTTAGACTGATTAGTCTCATTATCAGTCGTAATTAAATTTTTACCAGGGACTTCTTGCGGTGTTCTCATTCTGCGATTGCAGTGCAAGCAAGCTTGGATGTCAAGCATTGAAAGTGCAAATAAAATCCATTTAAATGAACTTTTTTTTTTGATTAAATATTTTTATTGTAAATAAATGTAAATTATTCCATTATCTAATTATCTAATTAATTTAATTTAAATAGTTTAGGAAGAAAATGGGCAAGATGGACTGAATAAAACACGACCTCTTTGTCTATGCTTTTACAATCAACAAAATGAACAGGTCTTTGGTAAAATGCCAAATTTGGCATAATTTTCAAAAATCCTTTAAGGTTTGGCCCTGCTTTGAGCCGGCCCAATGGCAGGAAAAGCGTTGCGGGGGATGCACCGCTTTGGGCAACTGCGATTTTGACCAGGGCCAACCGGGCGAAACGTCGGATGATGCCGAGAAACAACAGCCGCAGAAGGCCATCAACAACAACACTTCCGCCGACAGCAACAGAAACGGGGCATCGGCTTGGTGGCCATGCCTTTGTGCACCCGCAATACGGTAAGTTGGACAGACACTGTATGTACAATATTTCAATCGACTGCTGTTTGGTGAGTATGACTAATCACTTGGAATTGTTTGGGCGATCATATTTTACATAAAATTTAATTTTAACTTTTTTTTAATTCTCAGAATTTGCGTTCGTGTTGATGACAATTTGCCAGAAACTTTTGGCTCTCCGCCGTTGGCAGCCGACAACTCATCCGACCCTTCTCCTTCTTCTGCTGATCCGCCATTGCTTGAACGCGTGCCCAAAATTTGGGAGTTGAAAAAGGCGGAAGTGAAGCGAATGGAAACGCCGGAACAGAAGGAGGCGAGGGAAGAAGCATATGGACTGAGGGTAATGAGAAAACGAACGGACAATTTAAAGCGTTTAATTTTAAATTAATTACCTAAATGGCATTTTCATTTCCTTTTATTATTTAAATTTGGGTTACTCCCCGACCCTCGGCGGAGATTAAAGTCGGATATCATGGAGAAAATTCCTCAACAAGATTTTTCCGGGATACCTGGACAAATTTAGAAGATTACGGAGAGAACACCTTCTTTGGTGAGGAAATTGAAAAAAAAATAGAATTTTTTTTTAATAAAATTCTTATAAACTCATTTAAAACTCAATTCTCTCATCCTATTTGCTCCCAATTCCCCGAATACCGTATTTGCTCTTTTTATCCCCCCGGGGGGATTATTTTTCAACCTCCTCAGAAAGGGGGGGGGGATAATTAGACACGGGGGGATAAATGGAGAAGGGGGTATTATTTTTCGACAGATTTATTTAGTGTAAAATTTTTGAAATTTATTTGAACACGTCGCCAAAAAATGTCATCATTAGGGATGCGACTTTTAATGACTAAAAATCCCGAAATAGTAACTAAAATAGTGAGCAAAAAATGCCAAAATAGTGACAAATAGTATAAAAAGTGCGAAATAGTGACGAATAGTAACATAATTTATTCTAACCATTTGTAGAGTTCCACTACGTATCTCTGCAAAATTTGGCGAGCCCCTGATCAATTACAAATTATTTACGGGCGATAAAATTTTTAGAAATTTTTAGTTTTTTTTTGAAATTAATTCATAAATATTTTTTCTGAAAGTGCTCTGAAACGCACCAAATTTTACACTCTGTTGCACTCTGCCTAAGAATCGACCTAAAAATTTGCGCACTTGATACGCAAAGATAAGCACGAAAAACGCGTTTTCCGCTTGGTTTGGGGTGTCTACGATGACTTTTATAATGCCTATTTTTGCCTATTTCGGGGTCTTTGTGCTACACCTAAGAATTGAAAAAAAATTTTCAAAAAATTGGTCTCAAAATTTAATATTTTTTTCTTAAATAAAAATTTTTGGTTTAAAAATTTGTTTTTATGCGGAAAAAAACTTTAAATTATTTAATAATTTCATTTACAAATGAAATATTTAAGTTTTTACGTGTTTACTACCTAAAAACGTTAATAAACATTTTTTATTTGCCTATTTTAATGCCTATTCGAGGATTTTTGTGCCTATTTTGCGATTTTTATGCCTTTTTAGGTGCCTATTTTGCGATTTTTTGTGCCTAAAAAACGAATCCCTAGTCATTATTCGTCATTATTTCGGGCTTTTCGCCATTATTTTGGCATTTTTTAGCATTTTTTACTATTTGATAAATAGAAAATTCCATTTATCCCTCCAGGGGGATATAAATGGGGACGGGGGGATTATTTTTCAAACACCTCAGAAAGGGGGGGGGGATAATTGGGGACGGCGGGATTAATGGGGACGGGGGATAAAAAGAGCAAATACGGTAGATTCAGGGAACAACTGTAATTTAAATTTTCAATTTTTTTGCCCTTTATTGAAAATGCAAACTTAAAAATAAATATCCAACCTTCCTCCTCCCTCTACGAGTTTTTTTCCTTTTACAATTTATTTTCACTTCACTCCTTTGAATGATTAATTTTAATTAAATTTTAAAGGGTGTGTATGATCCGATCGCAATTCGTTCAAAAGCTGTCGAGAATCTCGTGTTTGCTGTCTCACAAATGAGTGAATACGAACAGAGTCAGATGGGCTACAGTAAGCGCGAGTTCATCACCAAGTAAACAATGCACGAACAATCAAATGATTATTTGTGATTATATGACGGAAATTTAACACTAATAATAATCACTGACCCTTTATGTACTTTTGATAGTTAATTTTCATTAAATATAATTAAAATATTTTTATTTAATATTTATTTTTAAGATGCAGTTTCAATGGGAGGGAATGTTCGGTGGAGGAGGACTTCTCATTGTATGTGGACCCGACTTATGGCAACTGTTTCACATTCAATGCCCACCCGGACAAAAATGTGTTGAGTGAACGAGCCGGGCCAAATTATGGTAAAAATGCGTTTCAATTAAAAAACAAAATGAAAAATGCCATTTAAGAAATTTGAAATCTTTGCAAATATTTAGGCCTCCGTTTCCAAGTTTTTGTCAATGTCAGCGACTATTTGCCCACGACAGAAGCTGCCGGTGTTCGCATTACTGTGCATAAGTCAATGCGTGGCGTACTGTACTTTTTGATTTCAATTCTTGTTTTTAGTCCTGAAGAACAGCCCTTTCCGGACACACATGGCCATAGGAATGAATTTGCTTATTTTCAAAAAAATTAAAAATAAATTATTTTTAGTGCTCCAACTGGCTTCGTTAGCTCATTTGGCATCCGTTTGAAGTGAGAATAAAAAAACATTTAATTATTTTGAAAAGAAAACATTAGCTTAATGATTTAAAAATTAAATAAAAATATATAATAATTTTGAAGATGTGTTAATCGGTTGCCAAGTCCATACGGCGAATGTGTTGAGCAAGGCAAAACTGATGAATATATTTATCGGGACAAGGAATATTCCACTGAGGTAAAATCTTGCAAAATCCTGTAATAATCAAAAGTTATCCAAATGTGACAAATCCATAACCTAAATTAGCGAATTTAATTATTGAAAATCCCCTTCTGCTGAAGGGGTGCCAACGTTCGTGCATCCAACGGATGCTGGTCAGAAAGTGCGGGTAAGAAGAACAGTCGGGAAACAGATTATAATAAATGAAATAATAATTAATAAATATTAATTACTAGGAATAAAATTTATAATAATAAATTAATAATAATAAGGATAATTAATCTGCAAATATTCTATTTTTGGCAAATCAACAGATGTGGCGACCCGCGTTTTCCTCGCTATTTGAACTTCAGCAATTGTCCCGTGGGCGACCCGCGGCTGAGTTAGTGTTAATCTTCAAGAAATTATTTAAATGATAACACAAAAATGGAATTCATACGCATAAAAATTCTATATTTTTTAGAAAATTGTAAATGAGAATTGCTTGAAATAATGAAAAATCAGCTGAAAAAGATTCCGTTTTAAAGAAACAATTATCATTTATAGGACCAGCAATAAAGTTTTTTTAGCAAAAATAATTAATTAATTACTAACAATGCATTTAAATTCAAATTTGCAGGAGAGTGTCTCCGTCGTGAAATGCACAGCGCTGCGCGGTCTGCCACTCAGCCCGACTGCGTGTGCAGACAGCCGTGTCGGTGCGATCAAATAAAACAATTAATTTTGATTGCATTTAATTAGAAAATTAATCCATAATAAAAAAAATTCTAACTTTTCTTCAGTGAGCAGGTGTTCAGCATTACGTACAGTTGTGCCAGGTAAATATTGTAAAATTCGAAATGTTTTCAAATTCCGGGCGGGGGGGGGTACCGTTTTGTTAAAGTATGAGAAGCCATTTTTATGAAAAAATATTCTGGGAATGCGATACCGACAATTCATCTGATCATTTTTTCTTCTCGGTCTCAAGTCTATCTCAGTCCATTTGAGCTGTTAAATCCCTTTCTCATTTACTTAATTGAATATTGAATTTGCTATTATTTTTATAATTTGGCGTTTTTTCATTATTTTCTCATGCTTTATTAAATTTATTCAATAAATTAATTCAACAGATGGCCCTCCAGCGATTTGGCATTGCACGGCGAATGCGACCCGTCGCTGAGCGGTGCCCAATGTCTGCAGTTCCATCGAGAACAGTCCGCCATTGTCGAGGTGTACTTTGAACAATTGAACTACGAGAGTTTGCAGGAGAGCGAAGCATACGGAGTAAAAACGAAAAATATTTTATTTAAAATTAAAGAAGGGAGGGGGAGGAGGGGCCAATGCTTAATGGGGAAATATGTACGCGGAAGGCAAAGCGGACCAACTGCGTTTAGGAAAAGTTAGAAACCATCAACAAAGTTGGCATCATTCAAATGCTCTAAAAAGCTCTACAGCTAACCAAAACTCATAATGATTTGCAAAGAAGTAAACAATTAAAAATAAGAATATACAAAAATTCTGACTTTTCTGCAGTTTCAGGTCTTAATTTTTATCTGGTTGTTAATCTCATAGAAATACCTTACAAATACAGTCTAAATATAGATGAACAAAGAAAAAATTTTAGCTACAAAAAGCCATTAAATACCACAAATTTGGCTTTCTGTCTCTTAAAGTCACAATCAAAAATCTCGAGTAATTGTTGCGAGAAGTTGTTACTTTTTTTCTTGTAACAATATCAAAAATATTTTGCTGTTTTCCCATAGATGCCAAATTTGCTGTCTGACTTTGGCGGACAGCTTGGCCTATGGATGGGTGTTTCAGTGATCACAATCATGGAAGTTGGCATTCTAATCAGTGAGCTACTGGTTTTGTTTTTTGTGCCAAAAATGGTCACTTGGCTGAGTCGATTGTTGAACATTGTCGTTGGCACTGATCGGGTGCCGTCGGGCGATGGCCCAATGTTGCCTTCTGGCGACACGGACCCAATGTTTGCATTTAATTTTTAATAAATAAATAAATATGTTGAAAAATGTTTATTTAATAATAATAAATATGATTTGATTCCTAAAATATTTTAATATATTTAATTGAGAAGTTTTATTTCATTTTTTAAAATTAATATTTGATTTATTTAATTAATTTCTCTATTTTTAACACAAAAGAAATAATTTTAACCTTTAGTTTTCCTATAAGAAAATTGTAAATATTTTCAAGTGTTTAAGGGCTAAGAAAAGGCGTGTTTTGGTCCACAAAGGCTCTGTTATCCGTTGGGCAGCCGAATCAGAATGTTGCAATGCTGGAAAATTAGGACTTGGCACAACCAACTCAAATGGCGAGGGCAACAAATATTACTCGACTATTGATGATTAAGGCCACCGGACTGATTGATCAGTTTGATCAGTGATCGGATGATATTCGAATGTTGGGGGATTATTAGAGAAGGGGACACTATCACAAATGATGCATAAATTTGAATGATTTATTTATATAATGTCTCAAAAATTGTCAAAGTTAATCACCCTTCTGCTGCAGTTGGGAATCGTCCGCCACCCCCAGGGACGGGCGAAAACTTCGCGTTTTTGGGCTTCGTTAAAAAAAATCACGAAATGTGAAAGAAATATGTACAAAACCTCAAAAATATCTACCAAAATATGTAAATAAAAATGGTAACTTTTGTTCAAAAAAAGCGTTTGTATGAATATGGAAAAAAATTATTTACATGAAATTCCAGCCCCACTAACAAAGGAAGGTCTGGAGGTGTCCGTGGAGTTTCGGAATGAAATTTGGTGGGTGCATAGAGCACCCATGGGTTCTTAAGAAAAGTGTAGTCCAATCGGTAGCTAGCACTACCCACAGTTATACAATTATGCCAATTATCACTGCAAATGGTTTATTGTTGTCACCATTGTTTATTGTAATAGCAGAGCGGAATGGAAAATTTCCCCAAAAAGGCATTTTTCAGGTTAAAAATATATTTTTCGAAAATAATAGTAAAAATAAAGACCAGTGCCAAAAATTTAATTGTGAAAATATTATTTTATTACGGTGCGCCTATTGTGAAATGTATCTCTGTTTCCATCATTTTTATAATGACTACCATATGTGCGAAAACGAATAAAAAATTGTGGAACGAAAAATAAATTTTTGGGTGTGAGTGGGATTGATTTTTTGGCCATTCAATTGCATAAAAGCAAAAATAAGATGGGGGAAATTAATTTGCATAAGAGGGACTCGAACCTGTGGGGGCAAAAACAAACGCCAAACGCACAAACTCCGCACCACCGAACAACACAAAATGGTGCAAATGTTTATTCGATTTATTGGGATAGAAAAAAGTTTGGCACGTCATATCTCGGCACTCGTACTCATTTCGCAGAAAATAAAACCACTTTTCTTAAGAACCCATGGGTGCTCTATGCACCCACCAAATTTCATTCCGAAACTCCACGGACACCTCCAGACCTTCCTTTGTAAGTAATCAATCAAAATAAATAAACAAACATACAAACACTACCAAAAAGGTACTGATCTATATTTTTGAATTAGCGCGCAAAGTGACTTTTTTGAAGTTTTAACCAATTTTGTCGAACACTGGGTTTGACCCTTATTTGTTAGAGCAAAAGTCGAGCCCGTCCTCTGTTTCCTCCCTGTTCAAAAGTGATTTTAATTTAGAAAAGTAACTTTTTTTGTCATTTTCTTTAAAAAATGAAGCGCAGAAGCTCCAGCGCTGTTTGCGCTGAACCGAAAAATGTACAACGAAGCATTTTTGTTGAGGGAATTCGAGCACAAACGAACCTTTCCAATGGAACGTTTAGGTGATGAGGGGGAAAAATTTATTCACTCATGCCTTTTATCTGACTTATCAGCAATCCTGTCGTAACAAATTTCGAAAATAATGCCATTGGAAATGCTTATTGGGCAATCGTAAAGAATGGGGGTCCCTAATTAAACTTTTTTTATTTTAGGCTTAAAATCAGTTTCCGGGGGTTTTCGAGGGTTCCTATTACGAATCCGGACTCGGTTTTGCTCAATTCCGACCCCCGGACCCGAATTCGAACAAAAAAGTTGAAATTTTTTTTCAAAATACGCATTAAATCGATCTATTTTGGCGTAAATTGCATATTTTTTATGAAATTAATAGCTAAGCATTATTTTGGATCAAAATAAATAGTTGTTAAATGAATTCAAACCTTTTACCCAGAAAAATTTACCTTTGGAAAAAAAATTCGAAATTTTTTGTTCGAATTCGGGTCCGGGGTTTGGAATTGAGAAATTCGACTTCAGTTTCGTGATCAGCACCCCCGAAAACCCCCGAATACTCATTTTGAGCTCAAATAAAAAATAATAATTTTATATTTGGGACCCCCATTCTTTACGATTGCCGTTTATGGCATTGCCCAATTTATAACACCAATTTTGGTTTATTAAATAGGTGGGACAGACTTTTGGATGAAGTGCAGCAAGTGGGCGCTTACCCGATGGACCGCGTGGTGCCCGTGTCCGCCTTCGGAAATCCGGCACTTGGCGAATTTTACAAAGTGATGCCGTCGAGCGGACTTCGAGTTCGGTTTTTTCTTTATTTTGTCATTTTCTCCCATTTTTGAGTGCAAAAATGTCATAGAATTACAAATTCCATACATTTGAATTGCCATGGATTATTTAAATATTTTCTAGCGAGGCTTGTATCACATCTTTTTAATATTTTTTTCTGGGAAAAATCACAATTTGACCAATTCTGAAACCGGACTCGAATTGGAACAAAAGTTCACATTTTTCAACAAGTTCACATTTACGCAACAAGTTTGCATCGCCAGGTCACAAATTTGAAAACCCCCGCCCCTAATTGACAAACTACGAATTATTGGCTCTAATTTCCTCCTTTTTTTACAGTTGGAAATCCGTCACGAGGACTACAAGCAGCAGTTGGG
>CP049707.1:8924210-8949311 GCA_004148225.2 Heterodera glycines | reverse complement strand
AAAAAAAAACCTAGCGAAGGAAGGCATTTGACGCCTGATGGATTTGCAATTTTAGCAAATTTTATTACAACGGCCTCGGGATTAGACTTTGATACCAAAATTCAATTTAAAAAGCCCCCGTTTCTTATCCACTCATTGTCAGATTGAAAGTGAAGTGTTGTCCAGTGGGCTTTTGGTGGACGACGACGCGGTGGGCGTTCTCAGCGGCACGGACGAAGGCGTTTTTGGCTGGTTCACGCTCAACTTTTTGCTGGCCCGCCTCGAGGGAGTGTTGGAGCGTCGTAAGTTTTTTGAAAAGGCGAAATTCAAAATAAATCAACAATAAGAATTTTCTGGACGGAAGCTGCCATTTCAGTGGAAGTGAACGGGAACGAAGCGAAAGTGAAGTACACACACGAACAGGAGCTGCTATTTTACGACATTATCATTTGGAAGAAAAGTGACGGAAATGTAAAAAATAATAATTAAAAAATAATTAAATAGGGGGAAGGGCAATTTGAAATTGTCAAATAATATTAATTAGTTAATTATTTGGAAATTTTCTTAACAAATTCATTAAAAAGTCCAAAAGTTTTCACTGGTGGCACCGCCGGACACCAATTAGCTCAAAATCGCAAAAATTGGCCATTTTTTTGTGAAAACCCGTTAACAAATCACACCCAAAGCTCAAAAAATTTTCCCGGCGGCGCCTATCGTCACCGCCGGCCCCAAGTTCTCGAAAAGTTTTTTGGAAAAAGCGCGCCGAAAAAAACGGTGTTTGAAAAGCAAAAAAAAAGGTCATCGGCGGCCGACCTCCTTCGCAAAAATTTCTACCTACACACCCCCCTTTTTAATGTATGCCCCCAATAACGTTTTTTTGCATTTTCTCGACAACTCTGTTAGAAAAAATCTTCTCTAAATTTTCAAAAAATTTCTGCCGTCTGCTTGGCACCGCCGTTGGCGATGCTTTTTTCTCTTTTGCATTTTTTAGCCATTACTTTTTTACTTTTTTTTCATTTTTACCCTTTACATTTTTCCCTCTCTTTTTTAGCGTCAAAATTTTCCGCTTTCTGGAAGATTTTCCCGTGGCTTTCTTCCCCCCAAACAGAGTCAAAGGCGGTGGCCGCGTTGGACTTGGGCGGTGGCTCCACCCAAGTGACTTTTTTGCCGAACGATTTCAACGCCGCGCTCAAAGGCCTCTCCAAGCAGAAATATGCGCACAAACTGAAGATTTTCGACCACGAACTGAGGCTGTACACGCACAGGTCCTTTCTCCGTTTCCTTAGCACCGTAAAAGAAAAAAAAATTCCCAAGAGAAATCTGAAATTGTCCCCTCTTATAATACTTTTTCCATAGATACGGCCCAAAGACAAAAAAGGGCAAAATTCGTAAGAAAAATGAAAAAAAACCCCAACTAGACTAATTTGTAAGCCAAAATAATGGGACTGCTACTGCTTAAACAACGAAAATTTCTTTTTTTAAAAACCCAAAAATTTTTATAAATTCCAAAAGATTTTTTTCAAGAAAAAAGTTTTCTTTTATTTTATTTCCTTATTTTTTGTCTCCGGTTCAGTTATTTGGGCAACGGTTTGGTGGCCTCGCGGCTCGGCATCGCCAAGTTGAGCTCGCCCAACTGGAAACCCGGCGCGATGCCGTCACTGCACACGCACTGTTTGCCCAAGGGCTTTGTGCTGGACGACTGGGACTACGCGGGCAATGTGTGGCTGATCAGGTGGGGGAAAGGAATAAGCAAAAGCGAACTGATCAAACGAAAAAAAATGAAATGAAAAATTTGTGCCAAAATTTTGACTCAAAAAAGTGCCATTTTTATGAGTCAATTTTTATCTGATCGACAAAAAAAGGTAGCGGAAATAAGGGAGAAAAAGAGGGACACACCCCAAAATCTCGCCGCAGAAATTTCAAAAAAAAAATTTAAACAGAAATTTTTCAAGAAAAAAAATCAGAAAATTTTTTATAAGAAAATTAAAAGAAAAAATTTTAAAAATTAAAAAAACAGTAATTTATCATAAAATTTCGAAAAAAAAATCGTTGAAAATTTTCAAAAAAATTTTTCTTAAATTTATATTCTCTAAGCTTTTTTTCTTGAAAAATTTCTATTTTGAAATTTGCGAAAGGGAAAAATAACTTAAAAAATATTCCATTTCTTTTTTTGCTTAAGTGCCTCTTCCAACACGGGCTTTGCCCAATGTTTGGAGATCGCCAAACAGTACGTGCAAAATGTGACTGATGTGAAGCGCGTACCGCAGTTGGCGGACGCGGGCACAGAACTCTTTCTGTTCGGCTATTTCTACGACCGGGCGTTGCAGGTGAAAGAAGAAAGAAAGACCGGGGGCTGACAATGGAAATGGGAAAAAGGGTTAAATGAACAAGAGCAACGGAACAACGGAAAAATTGCGTTTTATTTACAACTTTAGGGTGCACATGGGACGGTCCCAGGATTTCGGCTTGGTTTTTTCAAAAAACTTTTGGGGAACGGAGGGGGTCCGGCAGTGCCGATAGGCGCCGCCAGGAAAATTTTTGCATTTTTAATGCGATTTGTTAACGAATTTTGTCCAAAAAAGTGACGAATTTTGCGATTTTGAGCCATTTTTAAGAGATTTTCATCAAAAAATGTCGATTTTTGAAAATATAGTGAAATTTTTTGGAAAATTGGGTGAGAGGCTAGGTCTGGGGGGTAAGTACCCCGCGTACCCCCCCTCCCCCCTGGGACCGTCCCTGGGGTGCACCCCAAAACATCGCCGGCCAAAAAGTCGCCAGAAAATTTTTTGGACCATAAATTTGTTCATTGTCAATCTAATTAAGCATTCTTAGTGTTGTTCGATATCTCAATGTATTGATTTACTAAATAAAAAATCATTAAGTTTTAAAAAAGTTATGCCTGAAGGGACTCAAACCCCTAGTTTTTCGAATTTTTGCCTTAATTTTTTTGTAGATAAACAAAAAATTATAAATTTTGCAGGATTTAAAATTTATAAAGAAAACTGCAAATAACAAAGCGCATCTTTTACAGGCCAACGTGGTGCATTATTCGCTGGAACAGCTGGGCGGACAGGCCCAAGTCGGCGACTTTCGCGTCGCGGCTGAACGAGGCGCGCTTCATTCATTTGTTAACCAATGCACTTTATTAGCAATTTTAATTTCCTCTGTCGTGAAAATTCAAAAAGTCTTAAATTTCGCATTTATTTTTGTCCGCCGTTTTTTCAGCGTGTGCAATTCCCCCCGAAGCGATTGGCCCCGAGCCGTGGCAGCCATGGCAATGTTTGGACCTGACGTACATTTACACGCTGCTCCATTTTGGCTACGGACTGCCGGATGAGAAGACCATCTATGTAAGCAGAAGCCATGCTAACAACAAATGGTTAAATTAATTTACCCAATTTCTGTTAAAGATCTTTTCACCCCCCCCCCCGCCCCCCTCGCTGCAAAAGGGTCGTCCACCATTTTGGGTTCCTTTGCGAACAATTGGCGACCCCCCCCCCATCGGCCTTTTCATGAACGATTGGGAACAGGACAAAATAACGCCGGGACAAAAGAAAAATTAAACTTAAAATTTTTTAAAGAAAAATCTTATTGTTAGAATTTTTCTATAAGAAAATTCCTTGAGAGTTTTTTATAAGAAAATTTCAAGAAAAAAAAATTCACAGCGAGCATTTAAAAATTTGTTTGTTTTTGATTGTCAGATGACAAAGAAACTGCGGGCCATGGAAGTCTCTTGGGCATTGGGCGCTGCTTTCCATCTGCTGAACACGTACCACGACAACATGAAACGCGAAAGGCACGAACAGTTGCAGGCGGCACTCGCGCGCGACCGCGAGGAGTTGGAGCAGCGCAGGCGGGCGGTCGAGGAGCGCGAGGCGGCTGCAGACGCGCGCATTGCCGAGTTGGCGAATAGCAGGAACTTGCTGCAATCGGTAGGTGGGCCAATTTCTCCGTGAGAGGGCTTTAATTCGTAGCAAATACAAAACCCAAAAAATGTGAGGGAGCAAAACTCTTTTTAAAATTATCAAAAAGGGTTTGCTGGCGCTGCATTAGGCGACTTGGAATCTAAACATTTAATAGTGTTAAGAAATTGACAATTTTCGATGAGGGGTATGGATGTCGAGGGAGCAGGAAGGTTCGCCGACGGACGATTCGTCGACAAGACTTTTCGCCTACGGACGATTCGCCGATAAGATGTGGGACAGGATGTTTTTAAATAAAATTGAAATAAATCGGAAACTTTCTGGAAAACCTCCATAATTCTGTCACACATCTTATCGGCGAATCGTCTGTCGGCGAAACGTCTTGTCAGCGAATTGTCCGTCGGCGAACCTTCCATCGGCGAACCCGCGTCGGCGAATAGTCATGTACCCGATGTCGAAGGGTGCACGCCGCCGGATTTGACATTTTAAAATTCAATTTTGGAATTTAAAAAATTTTCCGGCTAAGGGTGAACGGTTTGCTCTTTGCTGACAAATGAGCAATGCCTTAGTGACTCGCGATCACTTTTATTCAAGTTCATTTCAGGAGCAAAGGCTGGTTGTTCGTCTGGTGAACGCCTTGTGCTCGGCGCTTTCGCATTTGTGCCATTGGCTTTCGGATGGCGCCACACATTTGCTAATTGCGCTGCGAATAATTTCGTGACAAGCGAATTGGTGGTCATTTGTTGGTGTTTGTTGTGTTGTGCCCCTTGCCCATCAGCAGCTGATTTTGAAGTGCATAAATTCCAAAAAAAGAAGATGATTATGATTTGTTTGAAAATGTTTTATTCCACCGATGATCTGATTTCCCTAATTATACATATATTTTTTATATTCCGTTCGCCCTGTGTTACTTTTTGTTTTTAGTCATTCATATTTATGCGAGATATAATTTTATTTATTCATTTTCGGTTTGCAAATGGTTGACTATTTTCGGATGGTACATGTTAATTACACTGATTAATGTGGGATGTGATTTTTCCCGGCAATTCTTTATCCGCTCTCCCCTGTTTTTTTTTGTTAAAAAATTTTGTCTTAAGATTTGTAAGAACATGTCTAATGGTTTTCGGGTTTGCTGATCATGAAATTTAGTCATTTTCGGCACAATCAATAGGGAGTCAAAAATACGCGCATAAAAAATATACCAAGAATTGCAAGATATGCGCATAAAAAGTGAAAAATATGCACATAAATTTACTCAAGATTGAGGATAAATTTCTTAAAATTCCTTCAAATTTCTTTTGTCTTTTCTCTGTCCATTTGAGTCATCCAAAAATTGAGAATTTGTAAAGCGATAAAAGTGACACTTCAATTTGATGAGTATCATCCTTAAGAAAACAAGGGCTTTTTATTGGGGATTTAGGGCATTTACAAGCGAAGAAATCAGAACAAACAATTCTCTTACTTACCACCAAATTCATTGAAAGAAAGACAATTAATTGTAAAGTGTCGGCTTCTTATTTTGCTTCCTCCCCCCGTCCATTAGGGAGATAAAATCAATTTTATGGGATAGAAAAAGGCTGCTGGGTCTATCTCTGCTGGGCTGGGCTGGCCCGGGGGCGGGGGGGGGGGGGTAACCAACGACTGGGCGGAGGGTGCGGTGGCGAGAATGGCTAAGGGGTCCGGAATTGGCCGGGGGTGGCGGCGGTACTTTGACCCCAACAGTCGTCGCCTCCTCCCAAACAAACACCACGGGGAACAGCACAAAACGCAGCATATCATTCCCAAGGCAATTAATTGCGTCCTCGGGATGAATTTGTTTTGATTTTTTTGATCAAAAGCGTACATTCATTCGCTTTCATATTTAGCCATCGTTCAGAGAAATGAAAAAATTACGATAGTTTTTTAATTACCCTTTCGGGGCAAAGGTAAAGAAGTCCCGAAAAAAAAACTTTTTTTAAAATTTTTTAAAATGATTTTTAGGGGTAATCCTAGGCGCTGAGCACGAATCTGACCTTCTTTTTGCTCAATTTCGAACCCCGGACCCGGATTCGAACATTAAAAAAAATTCAAAATTTTTTTTTGCAAATTTTGCTAAATGATTGATTATTTGTACAATAATATGATTATACGCAATTGTATCCTCGTTGGTTTCAAATTGTTCACAAAAAGTACAAATATCCATGGCTAAATACGACTTTAACCACGCTTAATTGTTTTCAACAACTCCGGGTCCGGGGTTCGAAATTGAGCAAAAATAAGGTCAGATTCATGCTCAGCGCCTAGGATTACCCCTAAAAATCATTTTAAAAAATTAAAAAAAAATTTTTTCGGGACCAATGTTCTTTACCTTTGCCCCCTTTCGGACCATTCTTAAAAATTTAAAACACATAATATTTTTATTTCATTTTTTAAAGTTTTCATTTTCTCAACCCAAAAAATTGTGGTAAAATTTTGAGCGTTGGGACTTTTCCCTTTCTCTCCTTTTTATATTTTTTTATCGCACAAACATTTTGAATCGCAAAATTTGTTTGCTGCTCATTAGTTTAAACTTTCATCCCGCCAAAAACCCATCGTATTAGCTTTTATTAATTAGTTTAATCGATGGCATCCCACCATTTTGATCATTTTTTAATTTTCAATAATTTAATAAAATTAATCAAAAAACATAATAATTTGCTTATTTTCCAATTAAATTTAAATAAAAATGACTTTATAATTTGTTTATTTCTCCTTTAGTGTTGCCTTCATTGTTTTGTGAATTTGCCATGTCTTCTTCTCCGCCAAAAAGTGCCCATTCGCCGCTTTTGGCCCAACAACTGTCGTCGACGGCTTTGTCCTCCACTGCTTCCTCGGCAACAATGGCAGCACTGGAAGGCACGAGTGGCACATCGACGGACAAAACGACAAAACGGACAAAGCGAAATTCCATGGAATCGAAGGAACGCGAAAATGGCATCTCGTGAGATATTTAAAGGCTTTTATAAAATTTGTTGAATATTTTTTTTTATTGTTATTTATTTTTCGTACAAAAATTTAGGGGCGGATTTTTTGAAAGTTCACCCCAGAAAGATCAAATTAACCTTTATTTTATATTTTTTAATTTTAAAAATTTAAATGAGAGAGAGAGAGGGTAGCGCAAAAAGGGATTATAATACCGAAAAACAAACATTTTTCTTAAAATATAATATTTATCAAGATGTTTTTAGCACCCATCTGACCCTGGTCAACTTCATGAAGGGAATGATCGGCTCCGGCATTGTAAAATGCTTATTCCGTCCATTCATTTGCAACGCCTTTTCTGTTCTTTGAAGCTGACTTTGCCCATCGCCTTTAAACAAGCCGGCCTTTGGACGGCGTTTGGGCTTGTCTTTGTGTTCGGCGCATTGAACACAATTACCATGCATATGCTGGTGGTGGGGGGTGGGGAGTTCAATTAATAATTTTGTGATGTTAATTACTATAATTATTGCTATAATTGCGGCGCAGTTAATTTTTACAAATTTTTTCAATTGTCCGATCGCTTAGTTTTGGATTGATTTTTTAGGTGCGTTCGGCACATCACTTGGCAAAAACAAAGTGGGCACCCTCGCAATCATTTTTTTTTGCTTTTTTTTGTCATTACTTTTCCAGAAAAGGAGCGGGAAACGGTGGGGGCCCATTGAGTTACGGTGAGGTGATGCACGAGTCGTTGACGGACAGCTTCGAATGGGCACGGCCATATGCCAAAACAGCCAAGTAAAATGCCGTGTTTTGGTTAGGGGCCGTCCCAGAGGGAGAGGGACTGGCACGAAGAAAATGAAAAAATACGAAAACATTTGGTTGTCACCCCAAACCCCGAAAATCATCTTAAGACCGCGGACTGTTCCGGTATTTTGGTTGCACCAGTTTAAGCTTAAAGGCAATTTTCTTATGGGGAATGGGCATCCCTGAAGAATTTTATCAAAATGACGGTTTTCCCAATGATTGCAGAGTTTTCGTTAATGCCACAATTGTTGTGCTACAAATGGGCATCGGTGTACTCAAATATGACTTCATCGTTGCGCACCTTCGTGAGGTGTTTAGCGCAAAAATTTGAAATTTATTAAATTTATATTTTTGTTAATTCTATATTTATATGGAGCAAATATTAATGAAAACAAACACAAAAAGGAGGAATGTAAAAAAAATAATTAAAATGAGAATATTTGTGTGGATTTTGGTCTTTGCAATAAAAAATTGAAATAATAGAATTCATAAATTTGATCGCTCATTCTCTCCCCCCCCCCACAAATTGAAGCTGTTCAATGAGTTCACCTCCTTCCACGTGTCCACCTTCGTTTGGGCTTTGATAATTTTTCCTCCGATGGTTTTGCTCAATTTCATTCGGACACTTCAACGAATTGCCCTGCTCAGTTCCATCGGCAATTTGTTTATGTTCGGCGCTTACGGCGCCATTTTTTATGTTCGCTTTTTTAAAAATTTATTTCCGGTCAATTTATGTATATTTAATATTTGAATTGTCAGAATTTGCTTCTGCCGCCCTATCGAATTGCCGAATTGCCGTGGTGGAACACTCCCGCAGGCATTTTGGTGTTTTAAAAATAATTATTAATATTTTTATAAATTTAAAATGTTTTTCCCGTTATGCTTTAGTCCGCCTGCGGTTCCATTCTCTACTGTTTTGAGGGCCAAGCAATGGTTCTGCCGATGGAGAACAAAATGCGCTTTCCTGGCGAGATGGTCAGCCGCGTTGGCGTTCTGTCCACTGGCATGGCACTGACTGCGATTTTCGACGCGGCGGTAAAAATCCCAATAAAAAATGCCATTCTAAACCCAACAATAAATGTTCAGGTCGGCTTTCTCGGCTATGCCAAATTTGGCGAACACATCCAGGGATCGGTAACGCTGAATTTGGCACCCACTCCGCTGCTTGTGCTCGTCCGTTTGATTTTCACCGCCATTTCTTTTCTCGATTTTCTTCTTCAGCAATATGTAAGTTTGTGTGATGCACAAGGAAAAGTGTATTGTAGAAAGTGGGATAAAAGATTTGGCGAACTTTTTGAAGGGGACGAAATGACTTATAAAACATTTTTTGAATATAATTGAATTTGTTATTTATTTTAAAATAAAATTACATATGGTTCATTAACCCGGTTGAAATTGAACTTTTATAAGGAAAATTGAGTATAGGTAAGCCACTTTATTCATCCGCTTTTCACGATGATTCATCTCTTTTGTTGATTATACCCACCCACCAAGTCAAATTTCATCTCGAAATCCATGGACACATGAGTAGAATCCCTCCCTTGTCTTCAGGTCACCATCCAAATGCTATGGCCTCCGTTACGGCGACGCTTTTGTGTCTTTGCCGCTGTAACGGCGCAGGATAACAGCAACAGAAACGGTGCACAAAGCGATGGCACCGGCACAGAAGCGGCGGCGGCGGTGGCACCGCCTCAGCAGCGGCAATTGAAAACGGAGTTGCTGCTCCGCCTTTGCGAGTACTTTTTCCGTGCCGCGTTGGTGGCCACCACGAGTGGGTGCAACAGAGATTTTGCACGGCACAGAAATATTGGCAATTCCTTTCCTAATTTTTAGTGCTCATCGCGATTGGCGTACCAAATCTGCAACAAATCATGGTGGGTGAGTGATGTCTTCTTTGCTAGTCACTGCCCTAATTAGTTAAGAAATGGCAAAGTTAGGCAATGGGTGGGGGAAACGAACCAACGCCTCTTCCAACCATTCATTGGGAGCAGGGATGGACGAAATTTCGTTTCGTTTCGTCCTACATTTTCGGCACTTTTTGAGTTTCGTTTTCGGTTTTTAAATTTTGGATTTTCGTTTCGTGTTTCGTTTTCGTCAGAGCAAAATTGGACGAAAAAGACGAAAATATTTACACCCTTAAGAATGACTTTTTGGTAAGAAAAAATAAGATATTTATTGAAGTATTGTATTAAATCTGCTAAGAAATTGTATGTAGTTTTTAAAAATTTTCCCGGCGGAGCCTATCGGCGCCACCGGACCAGGGCTGGAGCGCGACCGCGATCCGCGGCGTTTTTTTTTGCGCGATCCGCGGCCGCGGCAATTTGAATGCGCGGTGCGCGGCCGCGGTTTTTTTTTTTGCGCGGTGCGCTGCGCATTTTTTGGTTGTAAAATTTTTATAAAGAAAATTTTTTGAAGCGATGTCTTTTTTGAATATTCAAAATTTAAATGAAATTTTTTTTGAAAACTTGTATTATTTTCTCAAAAATTCGTTTTAAAATTCCAATTTTTCCCCGTCAGAGCTGACAAAACCTTAATTTTTCTTTAAAAAAATTGGCTCTAAATCAGGTCATTTTTTACAAAACTTTAACCAAATTGCACTGAAATTTTTAAAATTTTTCCCGGCGCCGCCTATCGGCACTGCTGGAACCCTCCTCCCCCCCATCAGTTCACAAAAGTTTAGAAAAAGCGCGCCGAAAAAAGCTGTCTGAAAAACAAAAAATCATAGGGTTTCCATGAATGGAACTCCTTTGCAAATTTAAACACTGACTCACCCCCTCCCCCATTCAGTCCCTTCCCGAATTTTATATGCATCGTGATTTTAATTAATTTTTATATAAGAAAACTTTAAAAAAAAAAATGCGCGGTGCGCGGCCGCGGTTTTTTTCTGTGCGCGCTCCAGCCCTGCACCGGACCCACCTCCCATTCCCCAACTTTTTCTGGAAAAATACACCGCAAAAATTTTTTTGTTAAAAATCTGTTTTCAGCCCGATTTCACTGAAATGTATGATTTGATAATTTTTTCCCCAAAATTGTTAAATCCATAATGGGATCTGAAAACGGACGACACCCAACTCGTACTAGGCCATCTCGCACTGCCCCAACTCATAGTTTTTCGACAAAAAAATCGTCATAACTTTTGTAATAGTCGACCAAATTATACATTCTTGGTATCTTTCGATAGCCCTTAAAGTTTCAAGAAAATTTTTTGTTTTCAAAAAAGTTATGACCAAAAATCGTAAAAAAAATTTCGTCCATAACTTTTTCAAATTGGATAAAATTTTTTGAAACTTGGTATATTGAGAGAGAATTATAAAGGCTATCGAATAATACCAAGAATGTTTAATTTGGTAACTTTGACAAAAGTTATGACGATTTTTTTTTTGGGAAAACGGTACGAGTTGGATTTTTACCGTAAAAGACATAAAATTTGATGCCTTTTTATCGAATATTTGTTAAATAACTGTTCGAATGCAAAATGCCTTTTTTGACCCTAAATCTTATTTTTTGTCCTTGATGTTTTTATTTTGAAAATTTTTCGGTCACACCCATGTCCTAGAGCCACATCCGCTTTTCCACCTACTAGGATCTCAATTCCCTGTTAAAGGATACAATTGTAAAGTTCTTAATTAAAATTGAATATGTTTAAAAAATTTTCGGGTTTTTCGTTTCGTACGAAAATGGTTATTTTTTCGTTTTCATGTTTCGTTTTCGTCCGTCAAAATTTTTTCGTTTCGTGTTTCGTTTTCGGTTTTCAAAATTTCTTTTTTCGTTTCGTGTTTCGTTTTCGTGTCGAATGCTCCTTTTCGTTTCGTTTTCGTATACGAAAAATTTTTTTTGTGATTTTCGCACATCCCAATTTGGGAGTTTTTATATAATTGGGTTAGGAAATCGGAATTCCGAGGCTCAAAAAACGAAATTTGAACCCATTAAATTCAAAATTGCAGAAAAACAAAATATAATTGAAAAAACTATTTTTGCTATTTTAGCCCCTGGTCGGCTTCAGCGGCGGTGTCTTTTTGGCCTTCGTTTTTCCGCCCCTCATCGACACGTTCACCTTCGTCCCCTCATTAATGGGCGAGCAGCAAAATGCAAAAGTGTACCGACGGTTGGCCCGGAATTTCTGCTTTTTGGCATTCGGGTTGTTCGGCAGTTTTGCGGGCCTTAAAACGACGCTTGAGGACATTTTTCGGCCAACGGCAGCAACGAATAATTTAATTAATTAATCGGGAGAAGATTTTCACATTATTTTGAACACTTAATAAATTCCGATTGTTCGGCTGCTCGAAATTCTCGGGTCAATAAGTTTCGGGTTCTTTGGGTCTCGAGTTTCCGACTCTCGAGCAGCCCTTTTGTTTTGATTTTTATTTTATTAAATATTGTAATTTTGATAGTATTTATTTGTATGTACTGATGAAGCAATTTTGTTCTATTTTTCGAATCATTTCATCTTTTGCTTTATGCCTAAACGATGGCATTGTCATACTTTTTGTTTTGATCAGATTTGATTTGTGAGTGGGAACCGCAAAGTCAAAATTTTGGAAAATAAGGACAAAAGAGTTCAAATTTAATAACACCAAAAAAGTGATAAACCATTTTCTTTAAATTCCTTTTGACAACTTTTGTTTTTTCGGTGCAATTAAATTTTAGCCCCTCTAAAAATTTACAGCAGTATCAATTCGCCTAATAACTTAAATACAGTAAATTCGTTAAGCATTTTTTTTGTTTGGAAACACATATTGTGAGGAGATTATCAAAATTTGTAAGATTCTGATTTAATAGAAAATAAAATTAAAGAGGCGAAAAGGGAATTGTAATTCATCAAATTCATCAGAAGAAAAAGGTACATATTAGAGTGCAGCGGGACCGGGAATTTTGGGCTTAACCAGGACCGGGACCTTTTCGGGTTGAAAATCCGGGAATTTTTGGCTGGGAAAACCGGGAAAAAACCGGGACTAGTCCCGGTCAAAACCGGGACTTCGGTACTCAGTTGACCGTGTTTAGGTCCCGGTCCCGTTGCACTCTAGTACATATCTATGCTCTCTATTTTTCCGTTCTTTTTTCCATAAATTTTGAATTAGTGGGTTAACAGAGAAAAACAAATAGGGATGAGATCAATTACTTAGTTTTGAATAATTTTTGTTAAAATTACATTTTTGACGCTCTTTCGAATCATGCCCATTTTATTGTTTTGGTTTTTCTGCGTCAATGATAAATCTGAGTGTTCGCTTTTCGTGACCAGCGCAATTTTCGACCCTTCCATTATTTGTTGAAACTTTTTGAAGGATCATAATTCGGCAGCATTGTTACTAGAGACCGGCGCGGGACGGGATCACGCGCGGGATTTTGCGGGATCCCAATCCGCAATCCCGCATTTTTGGGGAAATGCGAGATTTATACCTGCGGGATCCCGTCCCGCAAAAATTTTCAGTACCAATCCCGCAGCGGGATCCGCAAATTTGAAATTTCCGGTCTCTAATATTACCATATTTTGTAATTCTTTGGTTAAAAAGCATTTAAGCAAATCAATAAAAAGAAAAAGAGTAAAAGTTAAAAGATAAAATTTAAATTTAATTAGCATAAGTCACCACAAAGTTTTGGTGGTGTTTAATGTTTCTCGCTGTTCTTTGCTGTGTTTGTTCCTTCTTTCCTTAGTAACATTTCTTTCATTTCTAAATTTTTTATTGTATAAAAAGAAAAAAAACTTTCAAAAAAGGAAAAGCATTGTTTTTTTGTCATGATAAATATTATTTTTACTTTAACAACAAAATAACAATTTGAAAAACAAAATATTTTTTCCATCAAATTAAGAAATAAAAAATTCTTTTCGGGTATTATTTAACAAATGGATGGAGAGAATTAGCAATGTAAAATAATAAAAATAATTCCTTAGAAAGCAACTAACATAATTAACAACAATAATATTTTAATGTTTTAAAAAGTCGAGCTCTCTGCAAGAATAATCAACTGCTGATTAGAGAAATTGTGGTTTTCGGCTTTATGAATTGCCCTTTTAATTAAATTGATCGAAAACATAAAATACTTACAGATTTTTGTTTAATATTAATAATGCAATTAATGGCTCATCATCATTTGTTGTTCATTTTCGGCTTTGTTTTTGGTACGAACAAAGAAATGAATGAATTTAAATTTTTAAATTTAATTTCCTCTCAACGGAAGAATAAATTACAAAGGTTTTTTTGTGTTCGATATGGCGGCACAGCTTAGCCAAAATGAGCAGAATTATTGCGTCGCTTTCAACAACAATCTCCGCCGCGTGGTGGCCACTGGCAATCAGCAGAACAAAAGCGGCGGCAAATTGCCACCGGCCACGAATATGTTGGAGATGGCATATAACGAGACAATTGGCCAAACTGCGCAAGTGAGTGGACGGACGAATTGTACAAATTGGACCGGTGGTGTACTGTAACAATTAGAGTAACGGTTGAAAAATTAATATGGTGCATCTTCGGGATTCCCGCCTCTTTGCTGTTCTCGCTAACCTCGTAGATTTAACAGGAATTCCGCCGGAAATATGAAGCACATAATTGAGATATTCTTTAATCAAAAACATTTCTTTTACAACGCAGGCGTGGGCCGACAAATGCCAATTTTCGCATTCCAAAGTGAACGGACTGGGCGAGAACATTTACTGGTCCACGAAGGAGGGGATCAGCAACAGTAATTCTGGGCAATTCAAAAACTATAAAATAAAAGAAATAATGTTTCTAGCCGAGGCGTTAAATAAAGCATTCGGTTTTTGGTGGAACGAAGCGGTGACAATTGGCATCCCGGAAAATTTGGTGGTCGGCGCAAACAATTTTGAGCCGATTGGGCACTTTACTCAGGTGCTTTCTTACGCTTAGACTGAATGTTTAAAATCCATGGCCATTGTTTTTTCAGATGGCATGGCACAGTACGACAGACATTGGCTGTGGCGTGGCCAAATGCCAAGATGCGCAATGGAAACTGTTTGTGGTCTGCAATTATTGGCCGCCGTAATTTCAATTTTTTTCTTTGGAATTTTTACTTAAACAAACCAATTAATTTTGTTTTCGGCTTTTCGGGATTGGCTTTGTGAGAAAAGAAAAACACTCAGCCTAATTGACTCATTAATGCCGGTACAATTTCAGGGGTAACGTTTTGGGCCAAACCATTTACGGCTCGGGTGACACGTGCAGTGCGTGTGAGTCGGGGTGGGCGTGCGACTTCGGCAGAAGGGGCCTTTGTGTTCGGCAAAATCAGTGACAAAATGCCAAACAAAAAATTTGAAGAAACAAAGCAAAAAAAAGGCGGAAAAGGATGATGCTTTAATGATGTGATGAACAATTTTAAATAATAAAAATATATAATTTTATCAATTTAATTGTATAGAAATAAACCTTAAAATTACACAAAATTACAATTACACCTATAATATTCTTAAAGTTTATACACATAAATTTAAAATTGTTCCCCGAATCACTTACCATGACGAAAAAATAAAGTAATTGTCATAATTGCAGCATTAACGAGTGGATATTGAGTGATTAATTTGGAAAAAGTCTTTATAGGTATTTTGTTTTAATCCAATATTTATATAGCAATAATACGACCATATATCACGAATTTTATTTTCAATATCCAATTAGATTATTTTGTTTGAAAAATCCAAAAAAGGGATGAAATGAAAATGCATAAGGAATTTTATTTATTAGTTAAAAAACAGAAGAATTGAAAAAAATAATTATCAAAAAGTAATACTAAAATTCGATTGAGTCACTAAAAATTAAAAATCATTTCTATGCTAAAATTTGTTACAAAATATTAATAATTAAATGGATCATTCGTTCGGGTCGGCAATTGACGTCATCAATAAGCAGTGCCTAATTAAGCTTCATTTTGCACTTAATGACGGCCAACAGAGCGTTGAGCAACGGCGCGGCGCAGAAAAGCCATGCGCTTGCGGCGATTGCAACCGCAGCCGCCCGAGGGCTGACAGCCACAGGACGGAGGGGGCGGAGGGGAGTCGCAGCTGATGCCGAGTTGGACAGAGCCACCGCCGCTGGGGGGAGGAGGGCACCCGCCGCAACCGCAGCCGCACCCGCAACCGCAGCACGGAGGGGGCGGTGGCGGGGCTTTTGGGCCTTCGCAGCCAATTGTCAGCTTAATGGAACCGCCGCAGCCGCCGCCGCCATTTGCACCATAACCGCCACCACCACCTTAATAATAATAGCAAATTTAAATTAGGGAATTGACCCCCGAGGAATGTCGTGGTCAATCGAATTCGAATATACCCCAAAAAAAGCCAAAATCACAAAGTCAGAGTTCTTGGTTGAGAAAGCGATGTGAAAGCAATGAAAAGTAATCTTTGGATTTTCATTGAAAGAATTATTGTGCAAATATGGCCAATTAATTCAGTTTGTCTTAATTTGTCACCAAATGAACTCACATCCGCCGCCGCAGCCGCACCCGCAACCGCAGCACGGAGGGGGAGGCGGAGGGCGTGGGGAGTCGCAGCCAATTGTCAGTTTAATGGCACCGCCGCCGCAACCGCCGCCACCTTAAAAAATCGAAAATTAATTTTAATTTATGCAAAAAATGTAAAAATCGAAAAGGAAAAATTCCAAAGCTAAACAAAACCGTCTGTACCTTAAAATGCCGAGAATTTTCCTAATGGCAAAAATTGTCCGGATCAGATTGGCACTACTCAGTTTTAAATTTGAAAATTCTCACATCCGCCGCCACCGCAGCCGCAAGACGACTGACAACCGCAGCACGGAGGGGGCGGTGGAGGGCGCGGCGAGTCGCAGCTGATGCCGAGTTGGACTGAGCCACCGCCGCTGGGCGGAGGAGGGCACCCGCCGCAACCGCACTGCCGACGGAGACGTGCCGCGTTGGGAGAAACCCTTGAGGGGACCAAATGATTAGAAAAGCAATGACAATGATCATCGGATTACAAAATTTGTAATGAACTCACTCAAAGCCGGAGAAAAACGCATGGGAAAAGGGGGCGAGGAAAAGGAGGAGAAGCGAACATTTGCTAATGAGGGTCATTTGGACAAAGGGAAGCACTGAAAATGGACAAATTAAAAGTCAAAATGAGGGAAAAGCGATTGAATATTTAATTTACCAAATTAGGAGGGAAGTGAGCAGAAGAAGAAGCCGATTGGTAATGCCTTTCTGAGCCATCACAGCCCAATTTATAGGCAAACCTTTTGGGTAGAACCAATTGAAAAATGAAAAAGGACGTGCAAAGTTTTTTAAATTGAAAAAATGCAAGAAAATATTAGTGAAAATAAAAATTTCGTTGGCAGTGTGACCTTTCGGCCGAAAAATCGGCGTGTGTTAATTCAGCCAAATTGGGCTTTAACTGGCTCATTAATTATTTATGAAAAGCCCAAAAACACAGAGAGAGAGAGAACAACAATTAGCGCAACTATTAATCATTCGTTCATTACATGGGTTAATTGGATTCATTAGGACGAACACAAACGAAAGCAACAAGGGAAGAGAAAAAGAAACATAATCAAATGAAGCCTTTTAATTTTTCATTCATATCATTTTGCTTATGTAATAATTCATTGATAAATGAAAGTTGTAAAATGCATTTCCTTTTATTGGGAGTAAAACCACCGAAAATTTGAAAGAAAAAAATGATTTTAGCTAAAATAAGTGACATATACATAATGATTTTTTTAAAAAGTCATGTGTAAAACAGGGTTCGGATCGAAAATTTTTCAAAATAAGAACATTAAGGCCAAAAAATAAGATTTTATGGTCAAAAATAAGAACATTTTGAAAATTGCTTCAAATCAGATATTTTTACAATTTATTCGATCAAAAATGTATCAAATATTATATTTTTCACCTCCCATGATTATTTTTAACAATTTTGGGGAGAAAAATAGCAAATTTAGTGCAATTTTTATTTAAAAAAAAATAAAATTTTTAACAAATTTTTTACGGCGCATTTTTCCAAGAAATTTTGGAGAACGGGGGAGGGGAGTGGGTCCGGCGGTGCCGATAGGCGCCGTCGGAAAAATTTTTGTTATTTCTTTGATTTGTTAACAGATTTTCATCAAAAATTATCAATTTATGCGATTTTGAGACAATTGGCGACCATTTTTACATTCAAAAGGCTTTTTTTGCGACATTTTTAAAAAAATTTTGGAGGTTGGACAGTATAATTATTAGAGTGGTAAATAATGAGTTCGATTCGAAACGTAAATGACCATAAATTGGATTTAATAATCACACAACTACTTACGGTAATTCATCGCTAAAAATGTCAATGTAATTGATTGTTGCTAAACTTTATGATATTTCCAAATTAAAATGATTGTATGATGTCACTCTATGATGAATATAAAAAAACTGAGTGTAATTTTACTATGTTTTTACTAGGTTGTACAATTGTTAAAGGAGGCCCAAGTTCTCTTGGAGATGTAAAAAAATTTGATCACTACCTATAACGGCTCCCGGACAATCCGACAGAAGTGGACAATCCGACAGTAAATTTAAATTTTTAAAAATATTTTCTAGTCAACAGAACGGATTATTTCCTAAAAATATCTCAATCAAATCAATTTGGTTCCGGCATTCGTTAAGCGATTGCACGTAAATAGGCCAAAAAAGGTCTGTTATGACGATCCAAGAAAATGGCGCGAATTGCTTGGTCCTGCTGTACGTAAATGTTTTTCCTTGCCATTCCCCTGCCACGCATTCCATTTTGTGGGTTATTGTTGTAATCTTGCAGAACCAAATTCCAGTGTCTGTCTTCTTCTTTCATTGATTTGATTGAGATATTTTTAGGAAATAATCCGTTCTGTTGACTAGAAAATATTTTTTAACTTTAAATTTACTGTCGAATTGTCCACTGTCGGATTGTCCAGTCACGCATATAACCCCTAAGGGGTGAACAAAAGGGGTGGAGCGCGACCGCGATTCGCGGCATTTTTTTTTGCGTCATCCGCGGCCGCGGCAATTTGAATGCACGATGCGCGGCCGCGGTTTTTGAAACAGGGAAACGGACTCATTGTCAGCTTAGAAGAAGTGGACACACTTCTAATTTAAAAATGAAATGGGAAAAGATTAATTTATTTCGGTAAATTACATTTTCATAACAGAGAATTTTTCATTTCGTCCAAAAACAGAAAATTAAAATTGCAAAATTTAATAATAAAAAAATCAAAATAAATCGGTAGTGGCCTCTATTAGCTTGCAAAATAAAATTTCGTTAAAGTTCAAAAAATGATGGCAAAAAAAGTCCTTCAATCTTTTTTTTTTGAATTCTTCAGGCAATAACTTTTTTGAACCTTAACGAAATTTTTCGAAATAAAAAATAATTATTGTAAAAATTTGTGCTCGTACGAAAACGGCCCAACGATAACACCCCGACTCAGCCTCGAAGTGCCGATTTACGATTGCCGAAATTTCTTGAGGGCGTCGGCACACATCCCTGGCACGCACCGATTAGACTTCTGCCAAATTTATACTTTATGAGAATTTTCTAAAAAATTTTGAATAAGAGCCACATTTTAGTGCTCCCGCAAAATGCGTCAGTGAAACTATAAAAACAAGTTCCTTGGGTTCTCGAAGTCACTGATCTCGAATCGAACATCCATTGCGGCCAATTCCGAACCCCGGGCCCGAATTCATCAAAAAGTCGAAAGTCCAAATTTTCGAATTTAGCAATTTTGGTTCAAAAACAGCATAAAAGATCTCTTTTAATTTCCATGCACTTAAACCGATTTTGAACCAAAAACACTATTGTACTTTCAAAAATTTGGACTTTCGACTTTTTGTTCGAATTCGGGTCCGGGGTTCGGAATAAATTTTTTGGGAAATTTTCTTAAAAATCCATCCCCCAAATTTTTTTTCTTGACAAATTTTTTGTTTTAAAAATGTTCGGTATTTGGTAAGAAAATATTAGAAAGGAAATGTGCCTCATTTGCAACTGCAATCATTGAATAAAAATTATTTTTGCTCAATTTTTGGCTGAAAATTATGTCACTATTTTGGCATTTTTTCCTCACTATTTTAGTTAACTATTTCGAGATTTTTCGTCACTAAAAGTCACGACCCTAACGATGACTTTTATAATGCCTATTTCAGGGTTTTTGTTCTTAATACCTAAATGCCTATTTTTGTGACTATTTCGCCATTTTTAGCGACTATTTTCAAGGTTTTCGGAAAAATCCTTAACAAAAATGCAACGAAAAATACATCCCTAAGAATCAACCCAAAAAAAATTCAGAAAATACACCCCTAAGAATTGAAAATTTCCCCAAAAATTGATTCCCTAAAATATAACTTTTAGTTTAAAAATTTTTCTTATTCGAAAAAACCTTTAAAATATTTAATAATTTTATTTACAATTGAAAAATAACCAAAAATAAGTTTTTTTGGTAAATTTTTACGTGTTTTGTTACCTAAAAAGCGTTAATACAAAAAAATTTTCTTGCCTATTTTAGTGCCTATTCGAGGATTTTTGTGCCTATTTAATGCCTATTTTACAATTTTTTTCTGCCTTTTTAGGTGCCTTTTTTGCGATTTTTTGTGCCTAAAAAACGAATCCCTAGTGATCAGTGCAAGGAACTTGGCTCTATTCCAGTATGCGCGTCCAATGAGTGATCACCCTCAATTTTTTAGATCATAACTTTTTTCTTACTTCGTCAATCCATACATTCTTAGTATCAATCGAAAGTAAGCTTTCGATTGATACCAAGAATATATGGGTTGACCAAGTAAAAAAAGTAAAAAAGTAAGGGTGGTCACTCATTGGACACGTAAACATTGGTTGGACGCGTAAACTTGAATAGAGCCAAAATTTTTCTTCAATATAACACCCCGTTTTAGTGGAACCAACCCCTCCTCTCAGTTCCAACATTAATTTCCGAATCAGGATCCCGTAAAACAAGACTTTAATCCCGAAAGCCGGCCCGGGTACAGTCCTCGAATTTATGCAATGAATTTTCAAAAATCCGGTCTCTACAAATCAGTGATCAACAAAGGAATCTGCCGGCTTATCCTTGCAAATGGCACCCCTTCTGATCAATCACCCGCTCCTTTCGCCGATCACTCCGTTTCGCAATCGTTGAGATTTGCCGTTCCCTCGCGCTTCAGCCGTTTCATTTCTTTTCGCTGCTTTTTGATTACTTTCTTTAGAATTTTTTTCAGATTTTTATAACTTTTATCCAATTCTGATCGATTTTCTTTCAAAAAATTAAATTTGTTTTTCCATTTTGTGACACGTAAATTCGTTAAAAAATCTCCAAAATTCAACGAATTAAAAATGCGTAATTCTTTTGAAGTTTTAACTTCTTTAAATTCTCCAATTTGGCATAATCCGTCAATGTAATTTAAAATTCCTTGTGCGGTTAATCGCTTTTTTCTTTCCAAATTTAGCAAATTCTGAAAATTCGAAAATTTTATAATTAAATGTATTTAGATAATTTATTCAAAATTGTTTGTTTGACAATGCTTTTCCAAAAATTCTGCTCCTTTTTACTGCTTTGTTCGCCCGTTTCCTTCTAATTTCCCAAAACTCAAAAATTGAAATTTTTAATCCTGATTAATTTTTTAATTGCTCCATCATTTTCCCATCGTTTCCTACTGTAACCAGAAGTGCCGTCTTCGGATACTTCATCCAAATGTGCAGCACCGTTTCAATTGCACTTTGGTGCTGCTCAATCCATTCTGTGCCGGCGGAATACACAATTTGAGTCTCTTTGAAAATGCCCGGCTGAGTGCCCAAACGATTCCGCGTAAATCCGAGGTACAAATTGCCAATGGCAAAAAGCCTTGATTTCCGTTCATCCTAATTCAAAAACAAGTGTAAATTGAAAAAACAAAATTTGTTTTGCTTTTCCTAATTTGATGTTCCTTTTTCTCACTTCAATTAACGGCGTCTCTCTTTGTTGAGCACGAAATTGGTCAAATGCAATTTCAATGAGCATAATTCCCATTGACCAAATGTCAAATTTTGTGCTTATCTGTTGAAAAAAAATTAACAAAATTTAAATTCTGGTAAAAAACTTTATCACTCTGAGTTTGACTTAGTTTTAAATTTTTGTTTTTATTTTTTAATTGCCATTTCATTTTTTGGGTTTTGTACCCAATTTTCCGGCACTTTTTTAATGTTGCCCCGCTCTATAAACACACTGCTTGGCTCTGTTCGCCGTAATATTCGGGCCCTGTGTATTCCGGGCTTAGTGCGTGCTCTTCGCCGATCACAACACATTCATTTTTGTTGGACGTGGAGACCAACTTGGCACCCTCGAAATCGATCAGTTTCACCACCAAATGCCCATCTTTCTCCACGTACAAATAATTTCTCGGGTTTACGTCCATATGAATTGCGACTGAAGCGCAAAAAAAGAAAAGAAAAAATTGAAACTAATACATTTGAATTCAAATTTATGTTAAAATGCTTACTGTTGTGGAATTCGACCAGCGGTCGTGCCAACCCTCGGATGGCATTGGCCATGTGCTCGTCACTGTCGTATTGAACAGCCAATCGGTCGTACAACCGATCGTGGAATGAATCCACGCCCATTTCCATTATTATGATGCGCTCTCCATACGGAGTTGTGATCCCGCTTAATTAATCATTAGCTGGGTTGATTATTGCGTGCTAATTAATTGTTTTTTCTCACGCGTCAATCATTGTGATCAAATGTTTTCTCTCCATCTCTGGCAAACTTTGTTGAATTCTCTCCATTGTTTTGATCGAATTTCTAAAGAGGGATTCGTCACCCGCCTCTCTTCCACTGTAAAATTTGACACCAACGCAATGAATTACACCGTCAGCGGAGGTGAAATAGCCAATGAGTACCTTTTGAATAATACGCGTTATGCTAATTAATTGTAAACTAATTAATTAATTGCTTTAATTAATTGATTATTTAATTAGTTTTTGTTTTCACTTTCGTTTGCTCATTATTTCTCTCAACTTTAATCTTCAAAGGTTCTTTGTCATTAAAGTATGACTTGTAAGAAATCTCAACTTGAAGCGATTCTATTGAATATTTTCCGCATTTTGTTGCATTATTTGTGCAAATTTTTTGAATAAAAATAAATAAGAAAAACAATAATAATTCTTCTATTAGCATTTTAACTAAAATTTTAAAATCTTTGTTAATTAATTTTGGTTAAAGGTTTTTTTTTGGTTATTATTTAAATAAAGATTAATTCTTTTAAAATTGCTGGGAATGGAAAAATGCATAAGCATCAGAAAGAAAATCAATTAATTCTTGTTAAAATTGATATTGCAAATGAATTATGACAGCAATAGCAAATGGAGAATAAAAATGAAGGCAAACTATGCTTTAATTTTTAATATTGTGCAATTAATTAAAAAAACGCTTTTTCGTTTGGTTTTTCTAAGATTTTCCCAATTAATTTCTGATCTTTGGGGTTTTTGCATATATATATATTTCGACATTATCACAAGAATTTTGGGTGGCCGATCATTTCATCACTGATCGTTTCGTCACTGAGAAATAATTTTTAAAAAATATTAGTTAAATATTGAAAATTCTTTTGTTTTATGTATTTTTTATATACTTGGATTGGCTTTCTCGCAACTTGTAGACTTAAGTTTCCGTTTTATTTCCATAAAATGACCAATTCAACTCCGACAAAAAACCAGGGATTGCATTCATCAATAAATTTGTTAAAAGGAATGCTTAAAGTTTTCAGCGATGGTAACATCCGTTGCTGATTATGAAAACGCGCCAGAAAATAGCATTAGAGGGAAAGTCATAATGCAATTCCCTCTATGTTGATCAAGACAATAATTTGTGTCAAATTTTTTGCTTAATTTATGCAGAAAGCAGCAGCAGAAAATCCCCATCGATATCTCAGAGCAATATCATTTAGGATAACACTCAATTCGTGATCTGCGACCTCAAAACCCTTATAAACTCATTTTTCGACTTTTTAAAATCTAAAAAATAATTTCGAAAAAGAGGCTTCCACCGGTGGTATGTACGCTTACCCGTAAATAATTTTTGAGAATTTTAAAACAATTAATACTTTCATAAGATAGTTTTATTGAAATTAGCCAATATTTTTTTAAAATTATGTCTCAGTGACGAACTGAACGGTGACGAAACGATCAGCGACGAAATGATAGGTAACCGCTTTTTGTCCATTTTTTGTTAATATATTTCAGCATTCTGCCATTTATTCGTACAGATTTTGAAATTTTTTGTCCATATACAATAATTCGGGATCCGGTACCAATAATCAGTTTATTTTTCAAAATTTAAATTTTAACATTGTTCTTTTATCACAAATCTTTTTTCTATAAGTAACGTATTTTTCAAAACTTTTTCTTTGCTGATATTAATACATTAGTGCATATTTTCTTTTACAAACAATGCTTCTATTACATAAGCAAAATGATATGAATGAAAAATTAAAAGGCTTCATTTGATTATGTTTCTTTTTCTCTTCCCTTGTTGCTTTCGTTTGTGTTCGTCCTAATGAATCCAATTAACCCATGTAATGAACGAATGATTAATAGTTGCGCTAATTGTTGTTCTCTCTCTCTCTGGGTTTTTGGGCTTTTCATAAATAATTAATGAGCCAGTTAAAGCCCAATTTGGCTGAATTAACACACGCCGATTTTTCGGCCGAAAGGTCACACTGCCAACGAAATTTTTATTTTCACTAATATTTTCTTGCATTTTTTCAATTTAAAAAACTTTGCACGTCCTTTTTCATTTTTCAATTGGTTCTACCCAAAAGGTTTGCCTATAAATTGGGCTGTGATGGCTCAGAAAGGCATTACCAATCGGCTTCTTCTTCTGCTCACTTCCCTCCTAATTTGGTAAATTAAATATTCAATCGCTTTCCCTCATTTTGACTTTTAATTTGTCCATTTTCAGTGCTTCCCTTTGTCCAAATGACCCTCATTAGCAAATGTTCGCTTCTCCTCCTTTTCGTCGCGCCCTTTTCCCATGCGTTTTTCTCCGGCTTTGAGTGAGTTCATTACAAATTTTGTAATCCGATGATCATTGTCATTGCTTTTCTAATCATTTGGTCCCCTCAAGGGTTTCTCCCAACGCGGCACGTCTCCGTCGGCAGTGCGGTTGCGGCGGGTGCCCTCCTCCGCCCAGCGGCGGTGGCTCTGTCCAACTCGGCATCAGCTGCGACTCGCCGCGCCCTCCGCCGCCCCCTCCGTGCTGCGGTTGTCAGTCGTCTTGCGGCTGCGGTGGCGGCGGTGGCGGCGGATGTGAGAATTTTCAAATTTAAAACTGAGTAGTGCCAATCTGATCCGGACAATTTTTGCCATTAGGAAAATTCTCGGCATTTTAAGGTACAGACGGTTTTGTTTAGCTTTGGAATTTTTCCTTTTCGATTTTTACATTTGTTGCATAAATTAAATTAATTTTCGATTTTTTAAGGTGGCGGCGGTTGCGGCGGCGGTGCCATTAAACTGACAATTGGCTGCGACTCCCCACGCCCT
>CP049707.1:8910702-8923210 GCA_004148225.2 Heterodera glycines | reverse complement strand
CGCCTCCCCCTCCGTGCTGCGGTTGCGGGTGCGGCTGCGGCGGCGGATGTGAGTTCATTTGGTGACAAATTAAGACAAACTGAATTAATTGGCCATATTTGCACAATAATTATACAATAATTCTTTCAATGAAAATCCAAAAATTACTTTTCATTGCTTTCACATCGCTTTCTCAACCAAGAACTCTGACTTTGTGATTTTGGCTTTTTTGGGGGTATATTCGAATTCGATTGACCACGACATTCCTCGGGGGTCAATTCCCTAATTTAAATTTGCTATTATTATTAAGGTGGTGGTGGCGGTTATGGTGCAAATGGCGGCGGCGGCTGCGGCGGTTCCATTAAGCTGACAATTGGCTGCGAAGGCCCAAAAGCCCCGCCACCGCCCCCTCCGTGCTGCGGTTGCGGGTGCGGCTGCGGTTGCGGCGGGTGCCCTCCTCCCCCCAGCGGCGGTGGCTCTGTCCAACTCGGCATCAGCTGCGACTCCCCTCCGCCCCCTCCGTCCTGCGGCTGTCAGCCCTCGGGCGGCTGCGGTTGCAATCGCCGCAAGCGCATGGCTTTTCTGCGCCGCGCCGTTGCTCAGCGCTCTGTTGGCCGTCATTAAGTGCAAAATGAAGCTTAATTAGGCACTGCTTATTGATGACGTCAATTGCTGACCCGAATGATCCATTTAATTATTAATATTTTAGCATAGAAATGATTTTAATTTTTAGTGACTCAATCGAATTTAGTATTAGTTTTTGGAAAACAATCCTTTTCAAATGTTTATTTAATGAATAAATTAATCACTACAAATTCGGCGAAGGTTAAAAGCTATTAAATTTCTTTAAATTGAAAAATTTCTTATTTGATGGATGCAATTTTTGTTATACTGTTACTTACTAAATGGTGAGAAAAAATATTAAGAATGCAAATGACTGAAGAACTCAACAAGTATTTATACCTGTATTATATTTCCAATTCTTTCTTTTAGCTGCTCCATTGGGCTTTATTCGATTGTTTCCCAACTGATTTACCCATAAGAACTGTCATATTTAAGCTAATTGGAAATTAATTTTATTCAAAAATTCTAATAAAATAAATAATTTCTGGCGATGGTCATTAGAACGGTTAATATTAATATTTCCACGAGAAAAAAATCCAAAAGCCTTTCCAATAAATTCCGATGTTTTGAGTCTTTTTTCTCTCTAAAATTTATGAAACGAAGATTTGTTCGGAAATGACTCATTAAAATTTAATGGAAAAATGTTCGGATTCATTTTGCATTTACGGAATTGAATTCGCCGCCTTTCAATGACTTTTTAAGGTCATTCCGTTAGGCTGGCACCAAATGGCGACAAATAAAACAAAATGAATGCATTGAATGACCTTCAAAACTCATGAATTTAATTGCAAAATCTGCCACAAATGAAAAAAATGCAATTAAATGTACAATTAGGCAAATTGTTGGGTTTAATTATTTGGCAGAAAAATTGGCCAAGCACTGAAAAGGTGCAAAAATAGCAAAAGAGAACTTGCAAAAAATATTGCCATCTTTGGGCAAGCCTATTATTACTAGAGATCGACTTTTGAGGCATATGCCTTTTTTCTGCGCACTAGTTTCGATATATTAAACATAAATAACGCATTTTCCACTTGGTTTGAGGCTTCTAGGTTGACTTTTATTATGCCTTTTTTTGCCTTTTTCGGGATTTTCGTGCCTTAAATGCATTTTTTGGCATTTTTCCCTTTTGGTGCCTTTTTTGGCGTTTTTTCCGAAACATTCCATAAAAATGAAATAAAATCGGGAAAATACACCCCTAAGAAATGACTTGAAAAATTTTCAGAAAATACACCCCCTTTATTTATTTTTTATTTATTTATTAGTAATTTAATGAATTCCCCCCCCCCCACTCCCTAAAAAGTTAATTGTCATTTTGGGATTTTTATGGTCGTGTCCCTCCCGCCGTCCGTCCGATGTTTTGTGCTTTTGCCCCAGTCACATTTTTCATTTTGTGCTGTCATTCCTTTCGTCGTCCTCCCCCCCCCTTTTTCCTCACATTTTTCGCCACGATCAATAAATATATTATTTATTCTGCTAAATATGCCCAATTAAATAGCAAATATTTCGTGAGTCAGACAAAAATAAAAAGCGAAATTTCCCTATTTTATTTTAATTTAATTTAATTCCCAAAAAGAGGGGACATTATTATATTGGCCATAACCTAAACAAAAGGGAGAATTACCAGGGAATAAGGTTTTTGTATAATTCAAATTATTTTATTTTTTTGTTAAAATTTAAATTAAATCTGATTTTTTTTTTGTTTTAAATTTGAAATGGACCTCGGCGTTGGCTTAAAACGGTGCCCAGTCTTTGTGTGGTCTTCAAATGACGGATCTCTTCCCGAACTTTTGCCAGAAAATGCTGCTCAACAATTTCTCAGCGCCAAAGATCTCACTAACATTGTGCGCTTAAACAATAATTAAGTAATTAATTTTAATTATTATTATTAATGTTTTCCACAGGCTCTTCTGTCCGACTCGCCTTTTTGGCTCCATTTTTCCCCTTCTCCCATTCTTTTGCCCTCCTCCGCCAATGGCATTCGCCTTCACTTTTGGCCAAATCAGTTAATTTATTCCATTCCATTTTTTGAAATTTAAATTTCATTTTTCCAGCAAATTGCTTGGCGCTTCTCTCAAAAATTCCTCCTCACAGCACAAAGTATTTTTTTTTTAAACATCAATTAAAATCCATCATTTTAGGGTTCAATGCGCCATTACGAGGCGATTAATTCGCTAACCGATGAGCACAATGCGTTAAGTGTTGGCGAATATCCGCAAGACATAAAGCAAGTGCCGAAATAGGAAAGCAAATGGGGGAGTGCCATTAGCAACCGACTGAATATCATGACATTATTTAATTCAATTTCTTGCCCTTTCGGTACTTTCGGGTTTTGTGTCAACAAAATTTTTCTCTTTGTTAAATTGATTTTAAATTAATAAAAAGTCGTTTCTATGGGTTTTCGGGGTCGTAGAACCCGAATATGATGTCCTTTCGACCCATTTCGAACTCCGAACCCGGATTCAAACAATTATCAAAATTCAATTTTTTTTTTCATTTTTTCTCCTAAAAATTATTATCATCGCAAGAAATCATATTTTTCCCTCATTTATTTGGTCAAGAGTTACAGGTCATTTTTTGCGGTATCAATGCGAGAACAAACAAAGTGGGCATGCAGAACGACAACGGCAATATAAATATGATTTCTTGCGATGATAATAATTTTTAGGAGAAAAAATGAAAAAAAAATTGAATTTTGATAATTGTTCGAATCCGGGTTCGGAGTTCGAAATGGGTCGAAAGGACATCATATTCGGGTTCTACGACCCCGAAAACCCATAGAAACGACTTTTTATTAATTTAAAATCAATTTAACAAAGAGAAAAATTTTGTTGACACAAAACCCGAAAGTACCGCACTTTCACCGCAAAAAGACTGAAAAACACTTAAATTATTAATTTTTGAGATTTTCTTTGAAATTTAATTTTTCATTAAATTTAAGAATTTTAAAAAATTAATGCCCATTTTCCACCATATTTTTCTTTCAATTTTCACCGTTTTTCAGTGGCTTTCTCCGTCTCAATGGTCGCACTTTTGCGCTCGGCGTTTTGCCCGATAATTCCGGCACATTTTATTTGGTGCCCGACCGTCCCGGCAATTCTTGTGAATGGCCATCATCTGCAAAAGGTGCCGAGAAAAACGGGGAGATTTGGCCAACAGAAACAAAAAACATTTAATTAGTCACTTTTTATATTTGAAAATTATTAAACAATTTTCCTTAGTTTTTTTTTTAGTTTTTACACTTTCAAATTTTGAGTCACTTTTTTATTTCCCCCAATTTGCTTAGACATTGGCCTTTCGAGAACAAAACGAGACGGAGAAGGTCACCAAATTGGTGCGCCAAACATTGGCAAAGGCCCAAAAATGCCGGAATATTACGCGGAATACATTGACGGCAAACGGCGCTATGTTGAGCTCGTGTTCATCGCCGACAATTCGGTGGTACGGTATTTTCTATTTTTGTTACAGTACCTCAATGATTCAGAATATCCCAAATTATTCCTAAAAATTAAATTTGTAAATTAATTATTATGCTGTTTTTAGTACAAAAAATACGAGTCGAATGAGCAGCGTGTGCACGACCGCCTGCAGTCCATTGCCAGCGCCGTCAATTCGGTCCGGCGATGGCATTTAAAAAATATTACCTTTTAAATATTTTTTGATTGATCGATTTTAATGCTTTTTTGTTAGCTTTACGCCCCTCTGAACATCCGCGTGGCGTTGGTGTGGGCGGACATTTGGCGCGAAGCGAACGCACCGATCGAAGTGACGGAGGAGGCGGACAAAACGCTGCGCGACTTTCTCGGCTTTCGAAAAAAAGTGCTCGCGCAGCACGGACACGACAACGCGCAATTGCTGACGTAAAAATAATTAAATTTAAAAATAGACGATTATCTAATTGAATTTAAAAACCGAATTTTATTAAAATATTTATTTTAGAATATTCAAATAACAATTAAATAATTCTTTTAGCGATGTTCGCTTCGGTGCTGTTATCGGAAAAGCGTATAAGGTAAAATGGGTGAAAATATTTCAATGGCACGGACCCTCGGAAAAGGGTAAAAATGCCGAGAGTTTAGAGTCGAGAAATTCCATTTTCAAAATTAATTTGCACAAATTTAATATTTTTTGTTGTAATTTCCGAACTTTAAGGGCACAATGTGCTCCTTTGAGTTCAGCGGAGGTGTCATCGTTGACCATGCCGAACTGCCGGCATTTGTTGGGCTGACCGTAGCGCATGAAATGGGCCACAATTTTGGGTTGGCACAGCCAATTAACGCTTTTTACACCACTAAAACTTATTTTCTTTTCAGAATGGACCACGATGCCGGCTATCCCGAGCCTTGCAAATGCCCGGCGCAGCAATGCATCATGGCACCGGCCAGCAGCAAGTTGCTACTGTTTTTTGGATAATTTAATGATGGCATTAAATGAACCAATCTCCAAAAAAACTGATGAATACCTTCAAATCTTTTTTGGATTGATTTATTAATTCATCCGCATAGCAATTAGTCCATGTGGACAAAAAATTGAAGCAATTAAATTGCATTTAAACTAATTAATTCGGACACTCCTACCTGTCCAATCTTAGTTCAAATGCTTACTTTTTAATATGCTTTTGTGTTCTTTTCCAGTGTCAATGCCACTTCCTTCTTCTCCGACTGTTCCCTGGACACGCTTTCTTCCGGCTTTCGGCGCGGCGTCGACTATTGTCTGAACAACGTGCCGAACGCTGTGTTTGGCGGTGCCAAGTGCGGCAACGGCATCCTCGAGGAGGGCGAGCAGTGCGACTGCGGCTCCACCGAGTCGTGCCCCAATCGGTGCTGTGTGGCCGCTGAGTGCAAATTGGCCAAAGTGAGTTTAATGCCAGTGTAACTCCATGCCAACTTTGTTGATATCTCCAGGGAGCTGAATGTGCCGACGGCGAATGCTGCGATTTGGAGCAGTGCAAGCCGAAAGGTCGGTCCACCGTTTGTCGGGAAGAGGCCAATGAGTGCGATTTGCCCGAATATTGCGACGGAACAAACCCAATTTGTCCTCGTAAGAACAAATTGCTGTAAAATTGCCAATTTCTTTTCCATTTAAGCCGACTTTTTTGTCCAGGATGGCCATACGTGTCCCAAAAATTCGGAGGTAAATTTCCGTGTAATCATAAATTATGCCAAACTCAGTTTTGATGAATAACTAAAAATCTTGGTTTTGCCTTCTCCAAAAGTGCATATTTGGCATGGCGTTGTGTATTGATTAATTATTTTGTGTTTTGCCAACATCAAAAAATTGCAGGATTTTTGCTACCAAGGCGTGTGTGGCAGTCGTGAGCAGCAGTGCCGCTTCATTTGGGGCCCGACCGCGAAGAATTCCATCGCGGAATGCTACGCGTACAACGAATACGGCTCATTCAGCGGCAACTGCGGCTACGACCAGGCCAAAGACCAATACCATCGCTGCAAGAAAAGGTGCGGGGAGGGGGCGTCACAGAATTTCGCTAATTGATGTTGTTGGATGACTATTAATTAATTGTGGTCGAGAGTCTCGACTTTGGCAATTTGTTGTCTTTTGTCAGTGACGTCACTTGTGGTCGGCTGCAGTGTCAGCACGAAAGTGAGCGGCCCGTGTTTGGCGATCCGTCCACGGTGTACGCGGCGTACAATTTTGTGCGCGACGCGGCCGGCCACGACGTGCAGTGCCGCGTGGTGCGCACCACAATGACTGGCGTGGGCAAAAAGCGGGCGGTCGACCCGGGGATGGTGCCAAATGGGGCGCGTTGCGGCAAGGACAAAGTCGGTGGGATTGGCAATCACGGAATTAACAAACAAAAAACTAAAATATAAATGCCATCAATTAACAGTGGAAAATAGAAATGAGAGCTTTATACTTAAATTACTTTAACATTTGTGTTTTTCCCATCCACGGAGCCATGAGAAATCATCAATTAAAGGTCATTAATTAATTGATAAATTAATTTTTCTCTTTTTATTAATTTTCCCTCAAATTCATTCCTCCTTTTTAACAATTTTTTTCCTCAATTTTTTGTTGTTTTTAGCTTTGTGTCGAAGCCCAATGTCGCAATGCGTCGGATGTGCTTCAAATGGTGAGCAAATGCCAACCCGAAGACTGCAACGGCAAAGGCATTTGCAACAACATGGGCAATTGTCACTGCGTTGCGGGATACGGGGTAAATGAGAATGATAATCAACCAATCATTTGATTTATTTAATTTAATTGAGTGCTTAATTGATGTCTGAGTGTTTAATTGACGTTCCCTAAACTCTTTAGGGCATCGCCTGCGATTTGCCGGGCCCTGGCGGTTCGGTGAACAGTGGGCCGGCGGGTGGGCACGTGTTCAATCCCGGGCTGGCCCTCCTCTATTTGCTTGTCGTCACTTTTGTCCTCTTCTCGTTGGCCAGCATTTATTGTAGGCGGAAGCGTGGCTTTTGGTTGCACAAAAAGTGGGTCATAAAAACAAAACCAAAAAAAAGAAATTATAACATAATTTACAATAGTAAAATTTGCATTTTTTGGCACCGTAGTTGTGCATATTTATCTTCTTGTACAGTATCCATATTTTTTTAATTAAAAATATATTTCTGCCCAGAATTTGGTACAAGCTTCGTGTTTCGCTGGATCTGCGCTCCTTCCGACTTGAACCCACCCGAAAAGCGCCGCCGCCGCCCCCGGGCACTTCTTCCGTTTTGCACATGCACCGGCACAGTTTGAACGCCGTTTGGGGCGACGACGCCGCGGGGGCCGGCGGCGCCTCGCGCGTTGAAGTAAAATATTTAAAAAAACAACTATAATTAATTATTATTTTTATAATTATCATTAATAATATTTTTAAGGTTCTCCGTGTGGATGCCACCAAACCGTACATAATGGGCGGAGCACGCGCAGCGGTGCTCAAAGTTGCTGAGAGCCAACAAAAGCAGGTGCAAACAACGCTTTGGCTAGTTAATCGAATTACGATTTTTATTGCCATTAATTCCTCTCATATTTTAATGGAAAGTTTCGATTGGACCAATGTTTTCTCACAATTATTCGAATTTTGCAACGGAGGACTCATTCCTCTTATATAAATACAAGATGTGAAAATGCCGTTGTGAAGCCGCGATTTAAATTACAGTTTAATATAGTGATTAAAATTACTTAGCCCTCCAACTTTGGGCCATCTCCAACATCGAACGTCCAATATTTCAACAATGTCACGGCATTCCAACAAATGGCAACAAAACCAGCCAAAAAGGGAAATAATGGCACAAGGGGAGGGATTGTGCCATCGTTGGCGGAACAGCGCTCGTTGGTCGCGCACCCGGGCTATGACACGGGCGGGTCTACTTCCTCCGACGAACAGCAGCCGACAAGAACAACAGTAGCAGACCAAAGGGCACAACAACAACAGGAACAGCAAACGGTAATTGTTGCACAACAACCGTACCGTAATCCCCTAACAATGGTAATAGACAAAATTACAGTATGACCATCGGCACCGATACGGCGTTGAGACTCCTCCGCCACCGCCGCCGCCCCATAAAAATGTACACAAAAGCGGAGAAAAAGTAAATGGTTAAGGAAATGAGCAGCAACAGAACTAACCAAAGAGTTCAGGCAGTACAGCAGAAACAGCCAAAAATGCCAACGAAACCGCCGACAATCAAAGCGAAGGAGGAAAAAGGAGGGGCAGAAGCGAAGATAAATGTGAAAGCGATGGCAGTGAAATTCGAGAAAAAATGAAATGGGTTATTCGATCGACTCTGATGTGATCCTCTCCTTAATTCTTTAATACCAAAATTGCCTTTTGCATTTGCAAATTCTTATTTTTTGATATTTCTCCGCCCCATTTTCTTTTTAATTAAGCGATTACCAAAATTTCTATTCATTTTTTGCAAATTTTCCTATAATAAATGTGACGAATTTATTATGGAACCTTGAGAGATGTGCGGGTAATAGTTTAGTCTGGGAACCCCATTCTTCAAAAAATAAAAATTTTCAAAAATCGTGTAAAACAACTTTTTATGGGGTTTTCGAGGTCGCTGATCACGAAGCTGATACCCATTTCGACCAATTCCGAACCCCGGGCCTGAATTTTCACTTCAACCACACAAAATTTCCAATTTTTCCTCGGCGGCACTTATCGGCACTCCCTACTGGCCCAACTCATCCAATCAAATGACAGTTTTCGGGCAAGGAAGAAGCATTTTGCGAACCACTTTTCAGAGACCGTTTTTGTACGAGAACAACAGGCAAGAAACTGATTTTAAAGGGGAGGCGCGAACGCCGTCCCCCACACTCAAAAATTTAGCTGTGGGCCTATCCCAGTTCGGGATCGCCCTGCGGGTCAGCCCCAACCGAAAGTGCAATGGTGGAGCCTCGCCACAGGAGACCTGCCTTGATGATCGCAGGAACTCCCCAGCCAGGTAAGTTTAAGAGAAGAGGAATAGAGAAAGGAAGGACAAAAGATAAATGAAAAGAAAGATGGGATCAAAAGATGGAGAGAAACGATGAAATTTGTGAGGAAATTACACACTCTCTCACCCAGTGCGCTGCTTTCTCTCCAGGAATTCTTCTCTCTCTCTCTCTCTGCGTTTCTTTTTCTTTCCTTGGCAATAGCAGACAAAACCATAAAAAAAGAACGAAAGACAGGAAAAGAAGTCAGAATAAAAAGAGAGAGTACAGATAAAAGAAAAATACAAAATGAAGATAGTTAAACTTACATTTCTCTTCTTTTTTTAACTCGTCACAAATTAGAAGGAATTTGCTTTACTGTTAAATGTCACTTATATGCAGGGTTCGGATCGAAAATTTTCAAAATCAGAACATAAGGCCCAAAAAATCAGATTTTGGGGTCAAAAATCAGAACATTTTGCAAAATTCTTCAAAACAGTTGTTTTTACAATTTATTCGATACAAAAATGTATCAAATATTATATTTTTTGTCTCCGATTATCGGTTTTAACAATTTTGGGGAGAAAATGCGCAAATCATAAATTTTGTGCATTCGGGATCAAAAAAGCAGATTTTTAACGATTTTTTTTCGCCGCATTAATGGGAGTTCGGTAGGGGTCAACTGCCCAACTGCGTCTCAGTCAAAATCAATTAATACCCATAAAATCTATTAAAAATTAAAAACGAAATACCATTTAAGTTTAGCCCGTTCATTACTTTATTGTTTTAGCGTCCCAATTTGATATTAGAATTTTTTATACGAGTTGTCTGTGTACGAATTGCCTTTTTACGAGTTCGCCTATCGGCACCGCCGGACCCCTGTTTCTCATGTTTTTTGGGAAAAGCGTGCCGCAATCTGGCCTAAGCCCAAGCAAGCCTAAGCTTAGACTTATTCTAGGCATTTATAAGCACTGCATGCACATTGTACGAACTATGGTTGAGCGCCGACCCCTCGGGGGGCCAAATTATATGTTTATATTTTTATTTTTTTTTATTTTTATGTAATAATTTTTGGGTAATAATTGACTGAGACGCAGTTGGCCATTTGAACACTAAGACGCAGTTGGCCCCAAGATGCAGTTGGTTCAGACGCAGTTGGCCCGTTCCGTGGGAGTTTACGGTATTCTCCCGTACCAAAATTCAAAGCATTTCAATTGGAAAATTATCTCGAAAAATTAGCAAAAAATTTTATCACTCATGATATTTGAAAAATATTTCAAAATTAATTCCAAGGACAAAGAACTATAAATGAATTATTTAAGTATTTGATTTAAAAAAAAATCAATTAATTAGTCAGCTAATATTGGTAGAAAACTGCAGCATTTCTTATCCATTTCTCATTTTTGGCATGGAGTTTTGTCAGTCCTATTTTAATAATATAATTGTAAGCCATAAGAGTGAAGTCACCGGCCGAAGAATAAAGAGGAGAAGCGCATACTTGAAAACAAATTGGCACAGTTTGCCAAATAATTTTATTTTAGTTTAATTGAACGGGCGACACATTTAATGGATATTATGAAACAATTATTCTGACCAATTCCGCTTTGTTTGCTTTTAAGAGGTTAGGACCCCAAACCCGTCCACGACATTTGAGCAAAACGTTGATCCAAAAATGATTTTACAAACTAGGCAAAATGTGCAAATGATAGAACAAAGTAGGTTCATCAGCAGAAAGATGATCTGATCAAATTTTTCTCGATTTATTTTGGGTCCAAAAGTGATTGGAATTTACGGCCAGCTTTCTGATTTGGGTTTATAATGAAATGAATGGCCAATGTGCCTTTGTCTTCGTCTTTGTCATAAAAGCCATTGTTCGGGTCCATCAATTCCTTAATTGTCCCTAATTAGGTCAATTAAGGGAAACAAACTCACCGCAAGTGTAATGAAAGAAGGGAATCCCCAGCCCTTATTTGAATTGTTAAAAGCTGCACTGAAATTGTCAGTCCAATTCCTAGCTTCATCATTCATTCGAGAGACAATTTGAAAGGTTGCCGAGCAAACGCAGTTCCAATTCGCATCGTAAAAACATCGATTCCGATTCGAAAATTGCAGTGGGTACAGTATGCCGTCGGACAGATGGTTATGGTATTTTTCCATTCCGCCGTTAAAACATTGGAGGGAACTGTAAAAAAAAAAGGAAAAATCCCGTTTCCGGATCAAAAAAAAAATTTTAAAAATTGGGCGGCGCGCTCGGTCTAGACCAAATTAAGAGCAGTCAATGGGAATAGAACTCATATGTTCAAAAGCTAAAGCAAAGCATTTACCCACTGCGCTACGCCACCTTAATAGTGGAAAGTGTGAAAAGAAATGAAAAGGAAATCTTTTTTTGTGTTATTCAAGGCAGGAGATGAGAAAAAGCCCTGCAGGTAAAGAAGTAAAACAAAATGTAGAGATTAATTGCATTTTAAATTCCCTAATTAGGTATATATTGGTAAACCAAAAATAATAAAGAAGTGTCTCAAAACTTGAACATCGATTCCGATTCGAAAATTGCAGTAAGTACAGTATGCCGTCGGACAGATGGTTATGGTATTTTTCCACACTGATCACTTCTTCCGCCGTTAAAACATTAGAGGGAACTGTAAAAAAAGAAGGAAAAATCCCGTTTCCGGATCAAAATTTATAAAATATCTTCCAAATCTCCTATATTTCACTTATGTGAAAGGACCTCGGGTCTGGGCTCTTTCATTCAATTATTGGATTTCTCAAAAGAAATAACAACTTTTTAATGAAACAAATAATTTATAGCAAAATTTTCTACCTTCAATATTTTTGCACAAAAAATTTAAGAAATAACATAGAAAGCCACAAAAATTGTGAGGTCGTGTTTTTTAATTGTTTTTTGAAATTGTTTTGGCTCATCAGAAACCAAACGATCGTAGGAAGGAGCATCAACAGACGGGAAAATTAGAGGGGCCATTAGAAACGCCGGCGGCGGGAAAAGACGGTTTGTAGCCATTTATTCTTTGGCACTTATGATCCCGCGCACTTTTAACGCTGCCTATTGTGTGGCATTCTGCACGAAAACCAAACGCACTAATAATATTTAATTGACCCCACCCCCAACAGATTCCGTCCCAAATCCCTCCTTTTTCTGTTTAATTTTCTTTCGAAAACCAAGAGAAGAGGCCGAGTGAGTTGAATAGCAGCAGCATAATCAAGAGGGAAATGGTGAAAAGTTCCGATTTTCTTTTTTGGTGCCCTCCCTCTCCAAGCTCTGGGACCATCGCCCCTGCAAGAGTGACTGACCGAGTGGCACTAACTTTAATATATATTAAATTTATGCAAAAAATAAGTGATCGGAATTTAAACGCGTGTCATTTGCTGACAATGAGAAAAATAAAAGCAAAAAGAATTCATTCACTCCGTCCCGGCATGGTCCATAAAATGGAAAGCTTTGAATTGACCAATTCGCTGCTCCCCGTCGTAATGAAAAGCACGGAAACATTTTCTGCAGAAAAAGGCGGGA
>CP049707.1:8897941-8910602 GCA_004148225.2 Heterodera glycines | reverse complement strand
AAAAACAGGACCAGCTCCCTTCCCCCCCAGCTCTGGAATTTTTTCGTTTTCAAAATTTCTTAGAAGTTTTTCTAAAATCAGAAAAGTTTGATTATTAACCCTTTTAATATTTTTTATTATATACCAGGGATGGCATTCCGAGGCCCCAAAAATTTTCGGAAATCGGAATTCCGACCCCAAAAACGTCGGAAATCGGAATTCGGAAATTTTTCAAAAAACATAAAAAATAATAAAAAATTTTCTAAATATTTTAACAGGCTAAATTTTAAATTCTTAACCAAGTAAAAGGTGACTCAAAAATTTTTTGATCTATTTAAATACATATTTGCTTTAAAAAATTATTCAATGATTTTCATCAAAAATTTTACCTTTTTTTGCGGCGCGTTTTTTCAAAATTTTTGAAAACATGGCGGGGGAGGTCCGGCGGTGCCGATAGGCGCCGCCGGGGAAAATTTTATAATTTTAATTCAAATACTTGAAATTTTTGAAAATTTCAGTGCAATTTATTAACAAAATTTGTAAAAAATTGTTAATTTTTGAAAAAAAATTCAAAAAAAATTTCCGACTTTTTATCAAAAATTTCGGAAATCGGAATTCCGACGTCCAAAATTTTTTCGGAAATCGGAATTCCGACCCCAAAAATGTCGGAAATCGGAAGTCGGAATTCCGTGCCATCCCTGTTATATACAATGAAATTTATTTTAAAAAGAAAAAAAGTTTGAAAAAGTTAATTAATTGCTTAGAAAATCTAAAAGCATCTAATTGACAATAAGAATAAATTTAAATACATTTTAAAAAGTCGCTTGAAACAACAAATTCTAAAAATATTATCGAGGGATTCCAAATTCTTTTTTCTTTGTCTAACTTGGACCTGGATTTTAAATAAATAAAGTAACGCCATTCCAAAGAGCTGAAACAAAGCTCCATTAGACTTAAGAATTCGTTGTTAAAAATGACTTTTTATGGCTGTTTTTTTCTATGACATATGGCAAATTAAGTTTTTTTTTGAATTGCCGAAAACAAAAAAAAATTAGTCGGAGGAATGAATGCTTAAAGAATGTTTTGGTTTCATCACCTCGCTGCCGAATCGGTGCACACAACGCACATTTTTTGGTGGACCGAGTCGTACAGTCTGATGGGATATTCCGCCAAGTTTTGCTCGTCGCCCGGCAACAAAAGGCGAAGGTCGGAGAAAATGAGACTGAAATTACGCAAACAAAAAGGATGTACAACAAATGTTAGCACCGTAAATTTAAAAAACGGGGGGTGGGGGCACGACGGACTTTTTTCTGATTTTCGTCCCAGACATTTTTTTTGGTTATTTTGCTAAATTAGGCCACGTCGGAGCACAAATTGCGTTTTTTCCTCAATTTTGGCCGAAAGTGTCTTTTTTATTCAAGAGAATTGTTCGGCGGTGCCGAGAAGTGTCGCCCGGTGAAACCTTGACAAGGTCTGTTTAGGAAAATCGAGCTAAATTTTCATATTTTGTCACCAGATTTTCTCTCTAAAATTTATTTTTTTCCATTTCGGAGGGTCACCAAATTTCCGTCCGTCCCCTTTTACATGTGTTCGCATCGGCCTTGGTGTTGGAAGAGGTAAGGCTGGCCAAGACGCACAGTCAGGTCGACCATCCGAACATTGGCCATGTCCTCGACTTTGTGAGGGCCGAACTGTTTGGTCTTGCGGCTCAAAAAGTCGCGGATTGGTCTGAAATTGAACATGCAAATCAAAAATTGTTCGGCAACTTTAGCCAGGACTGACTGAGTGATGTCGGACGAATTGGGGTGACGACGGTCGATGTAAAAGGTGTCGTGAATGAAGAAAAAGGCGGAGGTGAAGCGATTCTGAATGGAACTTTCAAATAAATTATTAAATTTTTTCAAAGAAAATTCTAAACAATTTTTTGGTAGAAAAAATTTGAAAATTCTTATTTAGAAAAAATTTAAAAAATTTAGAAAAATATATTTCAAGTTTTTCGATCAAAAGATATAATCCAAATTCATTGGTTGTGTTTTTTAAAACTGCTACGAGTTGCCTTTGTACGATTGTCATGCAACGAATTTTGAAGGTTGGACAAAATCTCAAAATTTGTGATCGTTTCTCCTAAAACTGTTAAAAATTTGTCCGAAATTTAAAAAATTCGCTGGACTTAAAAATATCTGAGTTTAGGGGGGTCAAAATCTGAATTTTTACGACCGTTTGTCCTGGATTTTGAAAACCCAGTCAAATGAGAATAGAAAATGGAGAAAAACCGACCGTAAAGCAATCGGAGGCCTTGAGCACCTCATAGTCCTCGAGGTTCGACCAAAAGTCGGACGGACAGAAAATTTTCTCCCTCAGTTTGACCAACGGCATTTGCCCGCGTACCATCAGTTTCGCCTCGCAAATGTTCTAAAATGCGGTCGTTCGTCCTGCATTGTCCGTGCGTCCATTCATTTATTTATCACCTTAAAACGTGCGATTTCCGACCGGTGATTCATCGGTCGCAGCAAATGGACAGTCATCGCAATGTCCGTGGCCACTTGGCACCCACTCTCCGTGTAGTAGCGACGCAACTCCTGGCAAAGAAACCAACCCTATTTTGCAGTCCCATTTGCTGTAGCGCCAATTCGACCCAGTCCAGGGCAAAGTGTACCCGTTTTAAAATTACGGGAGGGTGGCTTTTGTTTTTTGTCATAAAAAATCGGGGAAAAGTTTTACCGGCGAGGACCGAATCTGACATCCATTTTGGTCAACCCGAATCCCTATGCGAATTTGGACAAAAAGGTCGAAACGGATATCGGATTTTGTGATCAGCATTTCCGATCCCTCTGATTTGTTGGATTTCCTCCCCCCGATTTTCCACCTGTTCCCGATATCTGAAATACTTCCCACGTTCGACCAACAAGTTCTTGACCGCACTTGACTGATGGCCTTCGCGAATATTGTGCAACACTCTGAAAAAAAACAATAAAATTAAATTAAACCCCATTTATTGGCGCTTAATTAACAGTTATGGATTTTGAATTCTTTTTTCTAACAAATCATGGCTTTTTTTTAGTTGGAATTTTGAAAAAAACCCAGGGTGCCTCAACCATTTTTTTAGAAAAAATTGCAAGCCAATTGAGTACCTACGCCCTTTGTTGTTCAATAGTTTTCAAAATCCACAATTTTAACTATTGCCCCTGCTCTATGTGTACTTGTGCGTCATCAATTTGCTGTCCATGGGCGGAAAAGTGACTTCAAATTCCCCCAGGGGGCAACTTTGGAACATTTTGGCCAACGCTCCACTGGAAAGAATGTTCGTTCATTAATTGGTTTATTTGTGTGTGATTTTCAGCTTACTCTCCGCTTGCAATGGCCTTGGCCGCGTCTTCCGTGGAAAAGCCGCGGTCCATCACAAATTTAAGGAAATTTTTGCGGGGGTCCGACGCATTAGAAGAAGTCGATTGTTCAACTGCAGAACAATCGGCAGCAGCCGAGGCTGAGGGAATGTCGTCAAAATATTGCCTCAGTCGATCCATTTGAGCAGAAGCATCGGCCAGAAATTGGCGAATGTTAATCACCGGAGAAATGTAAGGCTTTTCATCGCTTTTCAAAATTTTATCCAAAGACATCAAAAGGCTAAAATGGGTTTAGAAATGGGCAATCCTGCAGAATGGATGTCTAATTTAACTTTGTTATTTTAGCTAAAAATGTTTGCCATTGTCTAAACTATGATTTTATTACTCTGACAAGTAGGGTGGGGATTTATATGGACATAAAATCGCAAAATATGGCCATAAAATATGGACCAAAAATCGCAAAATATGGATATAAAATATGGACCAAAAATATGGACATAAATTTTAAATATGGAGAGGTAAATCTTATCCATATATAAATTTGACAATTTCTGTCTGTGTGTCCGCGGTGTTTACGCATTTTGAATTTGCTCTTATAGATGTTATGCCAATGTTAGAATAGAAAATGATAGAATGAAATATATTAGAGTCCGGTAAAAAAAATTTCCGGGAGCGGGATCGGGAGTTCAAAATTTTCCGGGACGGGAGTCCCGAACGGGATTCCCGTAAAAATCCCGCTCCCTAAAATCCCGTCCATTTTTAACGGGAGTCCCGGGCGGGAGCGGGAGTAATTCGAAAATTTAATTAAAAACTCACAAAAATATTTTTAATGCACAAATTTAAAGGGCAATCAATTTATTAAATTAAAAATATATAGAAAAATTTATAAAGGAGAAATTTGAAATAAAAAAATCTTATTTTTGAGTCAAAAATCAGAAAATTTTTTCAAATTGCTTAAATAAATTATTTTTTATAATTAATTCGAACAAAACATTTATTAACTTTATATTTTTGACTCCCTTTATTAATTTTACAAAATTTTTTGCGGTGTATTTCTTGAAAAAACTTTTTGGTGACCAAGGAGGAGGAGGGAGGCCGGCGGTGCCGGTAGGCGCCGCCGGGAAAAAAATTGAAAATTTTAATACAATACATTGTTAGATTCTGTTCAAAAATGACCAATTTTTGCAAATTGAGCAAGTTTTTTAAGAAAATTAAGGATTTTAAGGATCCGGCGGTGCCGATAGGCGCCGCCGGGAAATTTTTTTTGAAATTTTGGCTATATATTTAACAGATTTTCAATGAAAAATCATTATTTTTACCAAAAAAAATCAATTCTTACCAGTGCATTTTTACTCCCGTTTTTGGGTAAAAATTTCCGGGAGCGGGATCGGGAGTTCAAAATTTTCCGGGACGGGAGTCCCGAACGGGAATCCCGTAAAAATCCCGCTCCCGTTAAAAATCCCGTTCACCGAAAAAAGCGGGAGTCGGGAGCGGGACTCCCGTAAAATCCCGCGGGAGTCCCGATCCCGCCGGGCTCTAAAATATATAAGAGAGCATCAAAAGGAATTATGTGCGGAAAGTTATTTTGAATTAGCTGAATGGTTGGAAGATGAGGACCAAAGAGAAAATAAAAAATTGACAAAGATAATTTTACCGTCAAGCGTAACCGGTTCACCCAGATATATTGAACAAAATTATCAAGACGCAATGGCAATGGTTAGGAGATTTGGGAAACCTGATTTTTTCCTGTAATCCAAAATGGCCAGAAATAGTTATGAATTTGTTTCCAGGACAGCGTCTAGAAGATCGCCCAGATTTAATCGTTAAAGTTTTTAGACTATACATGAAAAAATTAATAGATGAAATTGTAAAAGATAAAATATTTGGTAATGTGCGCGCGTGGTTATATGTAGTTGAGTTCCAAAAAAGAGGGTTGCCTCATATTCATTTATTGCTATCGATGTCAAATAATGATAAAATCAGAAATCCTAATGATGTTGATAGTTTTATCAGCGCCGTATTTCCTGATCCCACTAAGGATCATAAAGGTTTTGATTTAGTTAAAAAACATATGGTCCATGGACCCTGTGGAGGTTTGAATCCGAGTTGTGTTTGCATGGAAGAATATGAAGATAAAATAACTAAAGTTAAAAAAAAAAGATGTTCAAAAAATTATCCAAAAGAATTTTGTATGGAAACTGCGATGGATACCGATGGTTATCCTACATATGCTCGGCCTAATAATGGCATGACAGCAATTATAAATGGAAAAGAAATTGATAATCGATGGGTTGTACCTCATAACTTATATTTACTTAAGCGATATGACTGCCATATTAATTTTGAATGCGTGCATAATATTAAATCAGTGAAATATCTTTATAAATATGTGCATAAAGGACATGATAGAGCAGAGATTGAAATAATTAAACAACAAGATAACGATGAAATAAAAGAATACCAAGATGTAAGATATGTTACTCCTCCTGAGGCCTTATGGAGGATTTTTGGTTATGAAATGCAAAAAAGAAGCTATTCAATAAAGCGTCTGCCAATTCATTTGCCCCAAAAACAGATAGTGTATTTTGATAAAAATTGGAGCGAGGATAAAATAGAAGAAAAGCTTAAGAAACCAACTGAGCTGATGGCTTATTTTGAATTAAATAAAAAAAGACCCTGAGGCTAGACAATTGTTATATTATGAGATACCGGAAAAATATATATTTAAAGATAATCAATGGGTTAAACGGCTTAAACATTTTAATATTATTGGAAGAATGCATTTTGTAAAACCACACAATACGGAATTAGTTTGTCTTAGACTTTTGCTTTGCCATGTTAAAGGAGCTACAAGTTTTGAAGATTTAAGAACTGTAAACGGAATCCTAAACAAAACATATCAAGAAGCGTGTTTTAGAATTGGTTTGCTAAAAGACGATCAAGAATGGATTGATTGTATTAAAGAAGCAATTAATTTTGCAATGCCCAATCAATTAAGAAGCTTATTTGCACGGATTTTGGTTCATTGTAACCCTTCAAAACCCAAAGAATTATGGGAATTATTCAAGGTTGAACTTTCCGAAGATTTCAGTCGTCATAATAACAAAGAAATTGCATTAAAAAAGCCTATCAGGATATTGCAAAAAAAAATGAAAAACGAAGGAAAACCACTTGAAAATTTCCCTGAAATGGATCAATACATTGTTAGATTCTGTTCATTTTGCCGCTTTAGCCATAGGGCCGAAATTTATTTATTTTTTAAAAATTAATTTTATCACACAAAGATAATTTTAAAATTCAGAAATTTATCTCAAAATCGTTGTTTTCTCCTTAAGAAAATATGTATCGGGGTGAAGTCTAAAAATTCATGACAAACTGAAAGTCACGATTCTTGGTATCCATGCGATTAACACACAACGCAAATTTGCTTTTTTTACGTTTCTAAACAAAATGCCAAATATATTTGTGGTGTAACACAGATAAATGTCTAATATTTTCTTTCGCATACTTTTCTTTAATTAAAAATGTAATTTATAATATTTCTTTTCACATCTTTAGATATTTGCTCGAATTGATCGAGTTTTGGTCAGAACATTTCCACAGGGCCGGCCTCGAGTTCATTTTGCCGCTTTATTTTGAATTAGCTGAATGGTTGGAAGATGAGGACCAAAGAGAAAATAAAAAATTGACAAAGATAATTTTACCGTCAAGCGTAACCGGTTCACCCAGATATATTGAACAAAATTATCAAGACGCAATGGCAATGGTTAGGAGATTTGGGAAACCTGATTTTTTCCTGTAATCCAAAATGGCCAGAAATAGTTATGAATTTGTTTCCAGGACAGCGTCTAGAAGATCGCCCAGATTTAATCGTTAAAGTTTTTAGACTATACATGAAAAAATTAATAGATGAAATTGTAAAAGATAAAATATTTGGTAATGTGCGCGCGTGGTTATATGTAGTTGAGTTCCAAAAAAGAGGGTTGCCTCATATTCATTTATTGCTATCGATGTCAAATAATGATAAAATCAGAAATCCTAATGATGTTGATAGTTTTATCAGCGCCGTATTTCCTGATCCCACTAAGGATCATAAAGGTTTTGATTTAGTTAAAAAACATATGGTCCATGGACCCTGTGGAGGTTTGAATCCGAGTTGTGTTTGCATGGAAGAATATGAAGATAAAATAACTAAAGTTAAAACAAAAAGATGTTCAAAAAATTATCCAAAAGAATTTTGTATGGAAACTGCGATGGATACCGATGGTTATCCTACATATGCTCGGCCTAATAATGGCATGACAGCAATTATAAATGGAAAAGAAATTGATAATCGATGGGTTGTACCTCATAACTTATATTTACTTAAGCGATATGACTGCCATATTAATTTTGAATGCGTGCATAATATTAAATCAGTGAAATATCTTTATAAATATGTGCATAAAGGACATGATAGAGCAGAGATTGAAATAATTAAACAACAAGATAACGATGAAATAAAAGAATACCAAGATGTAAGATATGTTACTCCTCCTGAGGCCTTATGGAGGATTTTTGGTTATGAAATGCAAAAAAGAAGCTATTCAATAAAGCGTCTGCCAATTCATTTGCCCCAAAAACAGATAGTGTATTTTGATAAAAATTGGAGCGAGGATAAAATAGAAGAAAAGCTTAAGAAACCAACTGAGCTGATGGCTTATTTTGAATTAAATAAAAAAAGACCCTGAGGCTAGACAATTGTTATATTATGAGATACCGGAAAAATATATATTTAAAGATAATCAATGGGTTAAACGGCTTAAACATTTTAATATTATTGGAAGAATGCATTTTGTAAAACCACACAATACGGAATTAGTTTGTCTTAGACTTTTGCTTTGCCATGTTAAAGGAGCTACAAGTTTTGAAGATTTAAGAACTGTAAACGGAATCCTAAACAAAACATATCAAGAAGCGTGTTTTAGAATTGGTTTGCTAAAAGACGATCAAGAATGGATTGATTGTATTAAAGAAGCAATTAATTTTGCAATGCCCAATCAATTAAGAAGCTTATTTGCACGGATTTTGGTTCATTGTAACCCTTCAAAACCCAAAGAATTATGGGAATTATTCAAGGTTGAACTTTCCGAAGATTTCAGTCGTCATAATAACAAAGAAATTGCATTAAAAAAGCCTATCAGGATATTGCAAAAAAAAATGAAAAACGAAGGAAAACCACTTGAAAATTTCCCTGAAATGGATCAATACATTGTTAGATTCTGTTCAAAAATGACCAATTTTTGCAAATTGAGCAAGTTTTTTAAGAAAATTAAGGATTTTAAGGATCCGGCGGTGCCGATAGGCGCCGCCGGGAAATTTTTTTTGAAATTTTGGCTATATATTTAACAGATTTTCAATGAAAAATCATTATTTTTACCAAAAAAAATCAATTCTTACCAGTGCATTTTTACTCCCGTTTTTGGGTAAAAATTTCCGGGAGCGGGATCGGGAGTTCAAAATTTTCCGGGACGGGAGTCCCGAACGGGAATCCCGTAAAAATCCCGCTCCCGTTAAAAATCCCGTTCACCGAAAAAAGCGGGAGTCGGGAGCGGGACTCCCGTAAAATCCCGCGGGAGTCCCGATCCCGCCGGGCTCTAAAATATATAAGAGAGCATCAAAAGGAATTATGTGCGGAAAGTTATTTTGAATTAGCTGAATGGTTGGAAGATGAGGACCAAAGAGAAAATAAAAAATTGACAAAGATAATTTTACCGTCAAGCGTAACCGGTTCACCCAGATATATTGAACAAAATTATCAAGACGCAATGGCAATGGTTAGGAGATTTGGGAAACCTGATTTTTTCCTGTAATCCAAAATGGCCAGAAATAGTTATGAATTTGTTTCCAGGACAGCGTCTAGAAGATCGCCCAGATTTAATCGTTAAAGTTTTTAGACTATACATGAAAAAATTAATAGATGAAATTGTAAAAGATAAAATATTTGGTAATGTGCGCGCGTGGTTATATGTAGTTGAGTTCCAAAAAAGAGGGTTGCCTCATATTCATTTATTGCTATCGATGTCAAATAATGATAAAATCAGAAATCCTAATGATGTTGATAGTTTTATCAGCGCCGTATTTCCTGATCCCACTAAGGATCATAAAGGTTTTGATTTAGTTAAAAAACATATGGTCCATGGACCCTGTGGAGGTTTGAATCCGAGTTGTGTTTGCATGGAAGAATATGAAGATAAAATAACTAAAGTTAAAACAAAAAGATGTTCAAAAAATTATCCAAAAGAATTTTGTATGGAAACTGCGATGGATACCGATGGTTATCCTACATATGCTCGGCCTAATAATGGCATGACAGCAATTATAAATGGAAAAGAAATTGATAATCGATGGGTTGTACCTCATAACTTATATTTACTTAAGCGATATGACTGCCATATTAATTTTGAATGCGTGCATAATATTAAATCAGTGAAATATCTTTATAAATATGTGCATAAAGGACATGATAGAGCAGAGATTGAAATAATTAAACAACAAGATAACGATGAAATAAAAGAATACCAAGATGTAAGATATGTTACTCCTCCTGAGGCCTTATGGAGGATTTTTGGTTATGAAATGCAAAAAAGAAGCTATTCAATAAAGCGTCTGCCAATTCATTTGCCCCAAAAACAGATAGTGTATTTTGATAAAAATTGGAGCGAGGATAAAATAGAAGAAAAGCTTAAGAAACCAACTGAGCTGATGGCTTATTTTGAATTAAATAAAAAAAGACCCTGAGGCTAGACAATTGTTATATTATGAGATACCGGAAAAATATATATTTAAAGATAATCAATGGGTTAAACGGCTTAAACATTTTAATATTATTGGAAGAATGCATTTTGTAAAACCACACAATACGGAATTAGTTTGTCTTAGACTTTTGCTTTGCCATGTTAAAGGAGCTACAAGTTTTGAAGATTTAAGAACTGTAAACGGAATCCTAAACAAAACATATCAAGAAGCGTGTTTTAGAATTGGTTTGCTAAAAGACGATCAAGAATGGATTGATTGTATTAAAGAAGCAATTAATTTTGCAATGCCCAATCAATTAAGAAGCTTATTTGCACGGATTTTGGTTCATTGTAACCCTTCAAAACCCAAAGAATTATGGGAATTATTCAAGGTTGAACTTTCCGAAGATTTCAGTCGTCATAATAACAAAGAAATTGCATTAAAAAAGCCTATCAGGATATTGCAAAAAAAAATGAAAAACGAAGGAAAACCACTTGAAAATTTCCCTGAAATGGATCAAATTGAAATTAATGAAGAAGAAGAAAAATTTGATATGTTAAATGAAAAGACACTTGGTAAAGAAAAATATGCAAAATTGACAAATGAGCAAAAATTAATAGTCGATACAGTTTTTGAAAAATTGCACAATAAAAAAAGACCAGCATTATTTTTTATTAATGGTGCTGGAGGTTACGGCAAAACTTTCACTTACGAAGTTATTTGTCATTTGGCAAGAAGCGAAAATATTCGTGTGTCGGTAATGGCACCTACTGGTATAGCAGCTATTTTATTACCTGGTGGTCAAACAATTCATAGTAGGTTTGGTCTTGATTTAAAACTTACACGATCAGCAATTAACTCAAATCAAAAAGAATGGAAAGAACTTAATGATTCTGAAATCTTTATAATTGATGAAGCACCAATGATGCATAAAAAAATACTTGAATTAATCAATGAAAAATTAAAAGAAATAACAGGTATAAATGAACTTTTTGGTAATAAAATAATAATACTTGGTGGTGATTTTCGTCAAACCTTGCCGATTCAAAAATTTGCAACAAAATCTCAATTAATTGATCTTTCAATCAAAAAATCACATTTTTGGAGACATTTTCAAAAGTTTAATTTATCAAAAAATTTACGTGTTTTAGAAAGCGAAAAATTTTTTTTTGTTTTTTGCTTAAAATGGGTGATGGAAAATTAAATGGTGAAATGATATGCTTGAGTTACCTGATCACTTAATTTGCTATACTGGTTTAGTTGATGAAATTTTTGGGGAATTTTCTGTTGGTAATAATTTAAAACAAATGGCTGATCGAGCAATTTTGGCTCCTTTGAATGTTGATGTAGATGAGATTAATGAAAAAGTATTGGACTTGATAAATAATGAGGAAAAAATATACAAAAGTATTGATACTGCAGGAAATGACAGCTCTTTTAATTGTGTACCAGAATATCTTAATACATTATATACGACCAGCTTGCCAAGGCATGAATTGAGATTGAAGAACGCTGTTATTGTTATGTTAGTTAGAAACTTGAATATTAAAGAAGGTCTTTGTAATGGTACTAGGTTCAGAATTTTAAAAATGTTAGATAAAGTTCTTCACTGCGAGATCTTAACAGGGAACAAAGCTGGCACTAAAGTGCTTTTACCAAGGATTACTTTAACTGATGATGAAACTTTTCCTTTTTCAATATCACGCCACCAATTTCCGTTAAAATTATCATTTTCTTTAACTATGAACAAATCACAAGGACAAACATTTAATAAGATTGGCATAGATTTGCGAAATAATGTATTTCAACACGGACAGTTATACGTTGGTTTTTCAAGAACGAGATCATGGGATGGGTTAAAAGTTAGATTGCATCCAAAAAACAGAGATCATAAAGTGAAAAATATTTGTTTTAAAGAAATTTTAACCGATTAAATTTTTTGAAATCTAAACAAAAAGAAAAATAGATTTATACGTTAATAATCTATGAAATGTAAATATATTAAAGTCAGTATCTGAAATCTTAACAAATACATAAATCACAAAAAAACCTATTTAGTGGTTTAAGCTTGAATTTTTTTGGTAAGCATTTTTTAATATTTGATCAATGTGTTTTTGTAAAATATTCCAAGAATCAACTTTGTATATATATCAGGTAAGTTAATCGCTACATTATTGGGGGTGGTGTAGCGTGTGGTGGGGCAGGCAATTGTGCCTTTTAACCATCACGTAAGCCCCCTTTGATACCCACCGCTTTGGTGCGTTCTCGACGCGGGTATCGTTAGTAAGCTTAATGCCGAAGCTAAAAACAAAGCAATTTAAAATTGAAATTACTAACAAAAAGAAAAAGAGAGAAAGAAAGAGAGTGAGCCCGAAAAAATAAATTTTGAGGATTTGATTTCAAATTTATTTTATTTTAAAAATTTTAAACAATGACTTTAAACAAAAATCAGAAATTAAAAATTTTTTTTACTTTTTTTTTGTAATGTTTTATTAAGACATAATAAAGATGAGAGTTTGTATCTGCCATGCTTTGAATTGGCGTGGCGTTTTGTATTTGTT
>CP049707.1:8872593-8896899 GCA_004148225.2 Heterodera glycines | reverse complement strand
TGCCAAATTGGCATTTCGTTGTCTTCAATTAGCATCGAATAATCTTGATAATGCTGTGTCCCTTTCTCTTTAGCTCGTCGGCTTTTACCTTTTGCTGCGTTACGAAGGCATGGACGAGGAGGGCGACGAAAGGGACGACTTTTGGGCCAACATCGGCTCGGACGATGTCAAAAACGTCGGCTATTGGTAAGTTTAGGCATTGTTCTTTATGTTCCATTTTTTAAATGTCGCTCGAGGCAATTTTTATTCCAATATAAAAATTGCCAAAAAAAAATTAGTCGAAGAGCGGCGACTTTTTTTTGTTCACAGAAATTATCTTTACCATTTGGAGAATGCATGCATTTTCCCGGAATTTTAGAGTCTAAATTTATTTTGACCAATTTTGACAATAAACTCTAGGCCTGAATTCGAAAAAATTCGATAATTCAAAAAGTATGAATTCAGACGAAAAACTTAATAAAACCAACTCTTGATAAAAATCATAGATAAATCTAAAATTTTCAAAACCCAAAAACATAAGCGTGTTTAGCACATATATTTTTTTTACCCGAAACTCAATAAAAAAATTTTATCTAAATTTTCCTGATTGTGAGGGTCGTAATTCTCCTTTATTACCATTTTTTAAACCGTATCGAGACTTGACCAAATACTGCCCGTTTGTTTGACCTTGTCATCCCTTTTTGCATTTGGCAGTTCCAAACACGACAATTGCGAGCTGTTGCCGCCGCGGAAAATCGCTGGCCGCAAGACGGACTGGCGCGAATACATTGTGACCAAACTGAATGACTGCAAAACTTTGACTGGCAAATGGGTGCGCGAGCGGCAACTGTCGCTGGTCGAAGGACGGTTTAAGGTGGGCAAAAAATGGGCAACCCAAAAAAAAACTATGGGATGTATTTTTTGGATTTGAATAAATCGTTTTGATTTTTTTTGAATAATTTCGGGTGCGTAAAGCCAAAAAGTGAAATGAAAAATGTGCGGTTGTAAATGTTGTAATAAAGTCTGATTTTATTTTGCTATTTTTAGCTTCTTTTTTTTGTTAATGATGAAAAATTTTGTAGGGCCCAAGGCTCCTCATCTTAAAAATTAGTTAGCTCTATGAGAATCATAACGCATCATCAACCAGTTAATCCGTAAAGAAATAAATGAAATTTCAAAAAAAAACCGACAGATTGGCACCCGTCTCGAACTCCTCGACCGCCTTTACTCCTCCCGCGTGCGCCCGGCGCGCGTCATCGAACAGTTGGGGCGGCGCATTTGTGTGCAGGTCGGTTTCTTCTGTCAAATAATCGGCGGATTATTAAGTGGGCAAGTGGACGCAAACAGGGAAAACGGACGTCTTTCTAACAAAAAGATTTTTTTTCTTGAAAAAATTTCTCGGCGGGGAAACGATGCGGGGGCGGGGAACCGGCGGGTGGGAACCGAGCTGATCCCGGGGCAGACACGGTCCCGGGATTTCCGCTTGGAGAGGTACTGACGACTTTTTTCTCTCCTCGTCTGCCAGAATTTTTCCGCTCGGTTTTTTTTTCAATTCGAGAACAGAGGGGGCTAGCGGTGCTGATGGACGCAAAAAAAAAAAAATCGTCGGCACCAATTTCGTTTTTACAGCATTTTTCTTTGTTGTTTAGGTTTGCCAAGAGGACGTTGACAAACAGCACTGGGCAGAGGCAAAACGGGAAGACGCACAGGTGGACAAAAACAGACACTGCTCAAAGAACACATGGGAGACTTAAAAAAAACTCAATTTTTAAAATGGGTTCAACCCAAAGTTATTTTAAACCATTATTTTGTTGTGCCAGGTCCGCACCGGCATTTGGTGTGACGAGAGCTACGAGCTGATCTTCCCGGTCGGTTGGGCACGCGCCAATGGGTACGGACTGCTGGCCAACGTCGAATACGTGGAGCACTGCTCCAAAATTGTGCAGGCGCTAAAACATGGCAAACGGGTGAGCAAACAAAACAATGGGCATCAATCCATGCATTTTTAGTGGCAAAAAGTCAAAAATTGGGGATTGCATTCCATTCCTACTTCTCTTCTCTACCTGTTCATTTTGCAACAATCTTTCCATTTGCTAGCCCGAGTACGACAAGTTGGATGCGTCCCCCGACATCTTCAACGATTGGAAAGAGAATGTGGCGGAGGACAAAGGCGGCGAACGCACAATCCATTGGCAAGGCGAGGGGGCGGGGCAGTGAATGACAATGCGAAGGGTTGGGTTCAGGGCCGTAACTAACCAGGGGAGGGATTCCTCCATGCCGGACGACAAAATTTGACCCAAAAATGCATAACAAATTACATTTTTTGGTGAAAAACTGTTTAAGAAAAATAATAGGGAAAAAAAGTTTTAGGGTCCAAAGCGCAAAAAAAAAGTCTTCGGGTTCTCATATTTTGTTTTTTTTCTGGTTACGAACCTAGTTGGGTTCGATTTGGCATTTTTAAAACGTTGCTTTGTTTTTTCAAATTAAACTTACATTTCGATCGTTAGGGCGGGCATAAGTCAGGTCTGAACCCATTGAAGTTGGCCGCCTTCTCTACAATAAAAGTGAATTGGTTGTTAGTGTATATTTAAGTGTCATTTTTGAATCAAATAGTTAATTAAATTTGAACATTTGGTGAAAACTGTTTACCATCTACGGGTCTGATAGCCCCCCACCCTTCCCACTTTTTTACTCATTTTTCTGCTTTTTCAGTTGGCATGAAATTCGAGTGTTTGGACCCGCTCAACCAGTCCTTTCTGGAGCTGAAGGTGGCCACCTGCTTGGCTCTGTTGACTGATGGCTATTTGCGCATTGGCTTTGATGGGCCCGACGTGGAGGAGGACGTAAGCAAAAAATATTTAACTCATTGTCAATTAAAACCATTTTCATGCCCAGGCCATGCCCATCCATTGCACCTCTCCTTTTCTGTTCCCGGCCAACTACGCAGCGGAGCATGGAATTGCGCTGAGCGGTCCAAAGGGTGCGCCGTGAGGTGGCGGGAGCTGAAGGGGGCTCTAATAGAGGCCTAATAGGATTTTTTTGGTTGTATTTATTTGTTATTCATTTTACTGTCATCCAGTCAATGTCCCCCAACGTTTTGTGTTTGTTGGCCTGCCTAAAATAATTTTTATGGATAAATGAAGATTAAAAAGAACACAAAGTCTCCCAACCCCAGCTGTGTGTCTTCGGGCTGTTGTGGGTTCGGTGGCCATTCCCGGCCCAATCGATTCGGTTGGAAGCCGAACACTTTCACTACGGGGTGCTCCACCTAAAAGTAACAAAAAGGAAACAAAATGCCAAAAATTCATTTTATTGTTGGCACATCGTTTTGTGCCCATTCGGGCGATGCCGCCAACTCGTGCTGCTGAGTTTGATCCTCCTGTAAAAAAATTAGCATTATTCAGGCAAAAAATCAGCATTTTACCAAATTTACCTCAATTGACGATTTGCTTTTTGGCGGGGGTGGAGGAGGTGCCATTTTATTAAAATAATTATTTAATTGCCCAATTAATATAAATTAAATAATTATTTAAAAAATAAACTTAAAAAAGAAAAGTGTATTTGAGAAGCAGGTCAATGGAATGAAGAGCAAGTGTTTTTGTTTGCTCACATTTCCAGCTCATTTTCCATGGATTTCTCACAAAAAGATAAATTGGATTTGTCGGGGAACAGCAAAAATTCCCCCGGTTCTGTCATGTGTTCGTTTATGTTCAGAGACGGCGAACTGCTGCTGATCGATCATTAGCGGAATTTCCCGTGGGATGGACCGGTCACATTTTCCATTTCATATTGTCAAAAATTAAACACGGGTTTCACGGGTTTTTTGCCCGTAACCCGTGCCCAATGCCGACCTCTAACCTAAACTATTACCTTAGTTTTGTTTGCATTTTCTTCTTAAAAGTACGTACTTAAGTAGTTACTGTCCATAACTTTGAGTTTAATTTTTCTCTGGTGTCGACCCTTTTTTTTTGCTTAATACACCGTCTTTTAATAATTTTTGACAATATGAAATGGAAAATGTGACTGGCCCTTGGGGCCCAGATGGCGGGGCCAGTTAATCCGGGGCTCAGTCGGCGGGGTCCAGCTGGCGGGGCCCAGTCGACCCCCACCGCTCATTAATGGTCTTTAGAGGTCGAATGAATTACTAAATTTTTCCAAAAAAAAATCCGCTGAAAATTTTTCAAATGCTAAAGTTCCTTTTCCATCATACCATTCCGCCTTTAATTCTCATTTTTCGTTCACATTTTTAGAAACTGAAGGCGATTTTTCGTGGCCCGATTATTTGCGGCAGTGCCAAGCGATTCCGGCGCCCAATGCACTTTTTGTAAGCATATTTTTTAAATTTACACTTACGCTTTGAATTTCTTTCATCTTTTTCATTGCCAGGACCCACTTCCTTCGGCGGCAAAACTTCAGTATTTTAAGGTACGCTTTTTCATAGTAAAATAAATGGGGTATTTTGCCAAATTTGTCTGTATTTTAACATTTTTTGCTATACTAAATTTTCAGGTCGGTGCCAAATTGGAGGCCACCGACCAATGCGAGCCCAACTTGGTCTGTCCGGCCACCATTTGTGCGATCCGCGGTCGTCTGCTGCAAGTGCACTTTGACGGATGGGAGAGCGAAATGGACCAGCTGTTCGACTACAGGTGGCCGGGGAACGGATGATGGGGACACGAAAAAATTCGGAAATTTTTTAGGTCTCGTGAACTGTTCCCGATTGGCTGGTGTGAGATGTACGGGTACAAGTGAGTTGTGCTGTATTTAACAAATCTATGTTTTTCCTCTCTATATTTTTACTTACTCTCTCCCATAGTTGGGGCCGGTAGGCGGGGGAAGCCGACATAAAAGCAACGAATATTTGTAACTTTTACGCCACAATTTTTCAAAAGTTTTTGCGTCACTGTCCCCTTCCTGTCCGATTTTTCCAATAGGTTTACTTGTATTTTTTTTTGATTTCACAACGGATTCTGTAGCCTTACCCTCCCTCAAAAAAAGGGTAAAAAAGTTCCATTTCCCATTTTGTTTTTTTTCAGACTTGAAGCGCCAAAAGGGTACGATTTATCGAAGAAAAAGATGAGGACAATCGGCGAGTGAATGAATTTACGGGAATAAAAACAAAATTAAATTATGACCTCATTTTGCCTTCCGCCATGGAAAAAGAATTTTGCTGGTATTTTTATTCCGTCCAATACTTTCCCATTTTTCACTCCTTTTGGCATTTTTCATTGTTTACTGTATTCCGATGCCTAAATTATGTCATTTTTGTTTTAAATATTTACAAATTATTCTTTTTACTTTTATTCGCAGAAATGAGAAGAATTCCACTTCCTATGATTCTTAACCCTTTATTTTTGTTGTCATTTTCCATTAAATGCGCTCCTTTTGGCAAGAATTCGAATGACGTCGAACTGTCCATTAATTTTGGCACTTGATGTTGGCACGACGAATTTGAAGGTGGGTGGAATTTAATTTATCCACTCCGTTTAACCATGGGTTCGAAATTTTGCAAAAATGCGGCTATTGTAAATTTTGTCCAGTGTAGGCCATTTTAAAATGTCATAATTTTGCCAATTTGGGATCGGAAAAGGAAAATTAATTGACCGATGGATTATTACGTTGCAAAATCGCCTCCTTTTTTTGCGTAGTAAAGTGCTGTTTACTGTTTTGTTAGCTGTGCGTTTTCGACGCCTCCCCCTCCGCGGGCTGTGCACTGATCCATGGCCACGAGGAGAGCATCAAATTGTTGTGCTCGTCGGACAGCGACAACCGAATGGAGATGGAGCCGGAACAGCTGTGGACACAAATTGTGGACGCAATACGAAGGGCAGGTAGCGCCAGAGAGCAAACGGATTTGTAGCCGTTTTTCACCAAAAAGAACGCATTTCCCTTTTTTTATTTTAGTCGCTGAAACGAAGTCGAGAGGATCTTTGGTCGGAATTGGGCTGAGCTGTCAGCGGAACACATTCCTTTCGTGGAACAAGTAAAAACAGAAACTGAAAACAATAGATTTTAAAGAAAGACCTACTTGGTTAATTACTTTTTTTGATTAGGCAAACTTTCCGTCCGTGCCATCGGCTTGTCACGTGGAAGGACGGGCGCTCGAGGCATTTCTGCAACCAATGGAACGAGTCGATGCGAAGAAAAGTGAGAAAATTTGCCTAAATTAAAAAAAATATGCTTTGGTTGTTGCGGCAAAGAGACTATTATTTCGAAATGCCAACGCCACCCATGCCCACTTTTGGCACTTTCAGCTGCTCAACTTGGCTGGCGCCGTCGCCTTCTTTTTCACGCGTGCCCAACGCTTTCGTGCGGCGCGGATGTTTCTGCTGGACACAGCGATGGTGCCGCCCCGCTTCATGGCCATGCTTGAACAGGTGCCATTGCCAATCGTCGACTAATTTTTTCTGAAAAACATATTTCGGTCTTTTGATTACAATCAAAACAATTTAACTGAAAAATGTTTATCTCTCTCTATCCATTATTTATATCGCATTTAAACCATTTAATTTTCTGAAACTTTTTAAAATTACATTTAATATTTCAATTGACCCATAAAACACCTTTAACTCTCAAATTTAAGAATGCCGAAATGCGTCGTATGTTGGAAGCCGACCAGCTTGCGCTGGGTTGTCTGGACACATGGCTTATGATGAAGCTCAGCGGCTGTGATGATCAAAGCTTTGTCACCGAACCTTCCAGTGCTTCTTCCACCGGAATGTTCGACCCGTTCACGGTGATTGCTCATTCATTTTCCCAGCGTAGTTAATCATTGGTCCATGCATTTAACTCTAATTATACATTAATTGATTTTGTTCTACATTAATTAGGCCGAGTGGGGCCGTCCCATTTTGCGTCTGCTCGGCTTCCCCGACCCGGGCGCGGTGCTCCCGTCGCTGGTCGACACGACGCGGCTCGGCGTGCACACGGCGCCCGAGCTGTTCGGCCGCGCAATTCCAATTTTTGCATCGGTAAAAAACGACGGATATTTTTTAAATTAATTTTATTAGTCCTATCCACAGTCAAAAACAATAAAATTGAATTAATTAGTGTACAATATTTTTTTTTAGCTCGGCGATTCCCAAGCGGCCGCGTTCGGTGCCGGATGCATTCGCCGCGGGGACCTGAAAATCTCACTGGGCACCGGCACTCTGTTCGACTACGTGAGCGGGCCCGAAATTCACAGTTCAATGCATGGTCGGTCGGGAATTGGTATTGAAGAATGTTGCTGTTTTACTCTTCAAAATGGGAAAAATTTTTTGAGGCGTCCCAGATTTAGGACAATAAATTTTACTAATTGTGGCGACTGTCAGTGTACGATTCAAGTGCTATCGGGTGAATGGCATTTTTTAATTCTAAATAAATTTTTTTAGAAATCTTCACCAATTTCCACAAAATACAGCGATAATTTGCCAATTGGCATTCCCCCCGCACTTTACGTTGATCGATTATAAATGAATTTCACTTAAAAATTAAAATATTTTTTATCTAACCTCTAAAAAATTTTTCCAGGAATGTATCCTTTGGTGGCATGGCGTTTAAATGGCATTTCCACTCATTTACTTGAGGTGGATCGAAATTGCATTTCCTTTTTAATTTTATAATTTCAATTTTCCACAATTCTCAAAGGGCCGTTCCAATGACGTGGCGTCCGCAGTCCGTTGGGCCCAATCCGTGGGATTGATTGCACAAAATTTGGTGGTATTGCAGTCCGACGACGAGCCGGAGTTTGACAATGCCGACGAAGACGAAGGTGGACATGGCGACAGTGCCGTTTGTTTTGTGCCCGCTTTTGGCGGCATCCAAACGCCCATCGGTGACGATTTTGCGTGTGCCGCACTGATGGGGTGAGCGGCACCACATAGGGCACCACAATGAGCGCATTTTTTGTCAGGATTCGTCCCGATACCACGCGGCGTCAGATTGCACGTGCCGTGTTTCGACTCGGTCGCCTTTGGCGTCTACCAAATTTGGCAGTGCCTTGTCGAGGAAGTGCCGGAGGCCCGCGCCGGCGTGTGCCGAATTCGGTGCGCATTTGCGGGAGGGAGGGACAAACGACTTGGGGGAGGGGAACCAAATCGGTGCAGAATGAAATCTCTAACTAAAACCCCGCGGGAAAAAATGCCAAACATTTTCCAATTAGCTTACTTATTAGCATTTCTCATTGCTTCTAACGCTGTCTGTCTGTTTTCGTTTTTTTGCTTCCATTTTTCAATTTTTTCCTCTCTTTTAGCCTCTGCGGCGGTGTGTCGCACAATTCGCGCATTTGCGAACACATCGCCACGCTCATTCGTCGTCCGGTGGAGCGCGTGTGTGAGCCCCAGTTTTGCTCTGCGCGTGGTGCCGCACTGTTGGCCGGCATCGGCGCCGGTGCGTTTCCCTTGAAGATTCAGTCTCCATTTGACTAATGCGTTGCGCACCCTCTGCCATTTTTGACGATTTCCCAAAATTCCCATGAAATATTTTCGAGTCGGAATTCTCGACAGTCGCCAATGTGTCCATCTCCCATTTTCAAGGACTGTGGACACTTGACCAAGTGGACAGCACCGTCGGCAACGGTAGTGGCGGTGGCAAAAGTTTGGTCGGCGTTGAGCGCGTGTTCGCTCCGCGGAAGGGCGCTGCCGCTTCGGCACTTCGCCGTCGATTCAACCGGTGGAGGGAGGCGCAGCGGCGGTGTCTTCATTATTATGAACGGAAATGATGGAAAGGACGACGAAATGCCAATGGAATTTTTATGATATTTTTGATTTTATATGTAGGCCATTCATTTTCATCACTCAATCAATCTTTTGCCTTTCATCAATCATTCGAAAATCTTGCCTTAATTGTTTTGTGATATTTCTGTTTCAATTTATAAATTCTCAATTAGAATTAGATCAAAGAAAACTTTTCCGTATTAAAACTGATATGACGGGGGACTGGGTAATCGTACGCTTTACTGGTCCCACAAAAAAAAAAGGTGAAAAGAGGAATTTCAGCTTTTAAGTAGTGCACCCGGGGGTTTTCAGGGGGCGCTGATCACGAATATAACATCCATTTCGACCTATTTCGAATCCCGAACCCGAATTCTAACAAAAGTCGAAAATTAATTTTCCACCAAAATTCACATGTATTTTCCAAAATCGATTCAAATGCACCAAATGACCATGAATCCTTATTTTCTATTATATATTCCATGCATCTGAATCGATTTTGGAAAATACATGTGAATTTTGGTGGAAAATTAATTTTCGACTTTTGTTAGAATTCTGGTTCGGGATTCGAAATAGGTCGAAATGGATGTCATATTCGTGATCAGCGCCTGCGAAAACCCCTGAGTGCACAACAAAAAAAGCTCGGAATTCCTTTTTTCGACTTTTTTTTGTGGGACCAGTAAAGCGTACGATTACCGGGGACTGCTGCATCCACGAAAGGGTGCTTATGTATAGGGTGAGGATTTCTAAGTTTTTGCTTATTTTTTCAGCGGCTTTAACTCGACGAGAAATGCACGAAAAACACATTTTTTGTTCGAAAATTTTGCGTTTTAACGCACTTATTCGAACAGAAATACTTATTTTGGGTGTTCGCCCTTAAAAATGCATATTTTAGATGTACGCCCTTAAAGGGCGAACAGCCGATCATTTTCCGTGTCGGTGCCCTCGCGCTTCAGCGAGTCCAACTCGGCACGGAAATTGGCCAAACGGTCTCGCAGTGACTGATTCCGCTCGTTGTACTCACTCCTGGCAAAAAATAGCCAAACAAAAATTAAAATTATTATGAGAATTTTATATTTGACTAAATATTCATGTTTTCCCAACGGTTTTTACTTAATTTGGACTTTTTCGCGCTTAAAAATCCTCACTCTACTTATGTATGACCTGCATTTTACCAGTCATGGTCATTGTTTATGCAGTAAAACATTTTTATCAGTAGTTAGCCAATCTAAATGATTTTGGTATCAAAAATAACGCTTGTTCGAAACCTCAGTTGGCCTATTTCTTCACTATTTGGAAAAAATTCAATTAGACTGATTTTTAAACCATTTAAAAATTAAGCCATTTTGCATATCAAAATAAATTCTTTTGGAATATGAAAAAAAGTATTTGATTTTCGCTGGATCATTAAGGAAATTCCGTCCTAAATAAATTTTTCGGGGATGGCTGCAGAAATTTAAAAAGTCACATAGCAACACCCTCGACGGGCAGTAAATTTTGTCGGTTGGTGGGCATCAGTTGTGTTGTGGGGCCATAAAATGGCGAGTCCAAAAGGGTGCCAAATTTGTCGCCAAATGCGGCACTTTTGGCACTCATCATCATCAGCTTCATCTTTGCCTCGTCGCTATCCGCTTCTGAATTTCCTTCCATTCCACTTTTCATCCTTTTCAACTCGTTTCTTTCTTCCAATGCTTTTTCTTGTGCCGTTTTTAGCATTTCCTTTAGCTTTTGGTCAAATTGTGCTTTGATCAGTTGGCTTTCCCCATCATTTTTCGCGTTTCCTCCCCCATAATTTGCTGCTTTAAATATTTGTTCAAAATTTTGCATAGAAATGACCGAATTTTTGAATTTGAAGGCATTTTCTATTTTGTACTGATTGTACCTGCTGAATTTGGCATCAAAATAGAATTTGGCTATTCGGTTTAGCTGTTTGACGAAATCAATTAGTGTCCCGAAATTTTCAATATTTCGGATAAGCAGCGGCATTAATCCCTGTGGTTGTTCGTCATCTGAAAAAAAAGCAAAATTTCTCGGCCCTTCCCTAAGAAAAGCTCAACCTTCAGTGTACACATAGAATAAATAGCCGTACAAAATGTCCAAATATTTTCGGTATTTTTGGCATTCCGTCTGCGTATGCTTTCCAAATGCTTTCCCAATTTGGGCACAGTGCCAATGCTCTCTCAACAACTGAACTGTGCCAAGATGGGCTCCGTATCTTTGTGCCAAATGCTCCTTTCTCTGATCAAAAGTGACACTTTTTGGCAATCCCTTGTCCAACAAATAGTTGTCCTTTTCCTGTATGCAAAAATGCTCAAAATTGGATTGTCCCTTAACAAATGCGAGGAATGCCTTGTCACCAATCTAAATTATTTTATTTATTTTTGATTTTCATTTGATTGAGAAAGCATCGGGATTTCTAATTAGCCTTGGCGCAATTAATCTTTTTGATCAGTACCAAAGTTTGAACATAATTTTTTTTTAAAAAGCTATTTGTTTTTGTGGGTACCGAGTAGGGCTGTGCGAGAAGTGATTTTTACCGGGAACCGAGAATTTTGAAATCTTAGGGGATTTTTGTGGGCCGGCGGCGCCGATAGGCGCCGACGGGGAAATTTTTTGGGATTTTTCATGAATTTTGTTAAAAAATATGTTCAAAATTTAATAATTTTTCCTCTTTTCCTCCTTCGCTGGCGACCCCCACTCCCCGAAAGGGTCATCCTTAACAGAGTAAAAATTTCTCGGTTTCCGAGACAAAAAACCCGAGACCGGGAACCGAGACCGGTAAGCGAAATACCCGAGAAATTTCCCGAGTCCTGAACCGAGACTCTCGCACAACCCTAGTACCGACCGGGTGAACAGGAAGTTGACAAAAAGCCCGGAACAGGTTCGGATCTTGTCAGGGTTTTCCTGGGACCCTGATCTTGACCCGGGTAGTGTTTGAAAAACCATCCGGATCAGGTTCCCAAAAATATGATTCTAATCATGAATCCGTGCCGGGTGCATTCCCGAAAAGTGTTTGTAAGGCTTTTAAGTTTTACGGAATGTTTTTGGAAAATGTCTTTTCCCGGGCCTCGAAAAAAAGTCTGTCCCGCGCATCGCAAATTGAAACGAACCCGCGAAACTCTGTGAAAAAAGGGCGATTCCCTCAGCAAATTGATGCTGTCATTGTAATTGGCACTCCATTCTCTCGTCCTCCTTTCGTTTTCTCTCGCCTTTTTAAGCATCGTTTTCAGTTTTTTGTCAAATTTTTTGCGCAGCGATTCTTCCAAAGTGCCAAAATTAGCCTTATAATTGCGCAATTTGTGCCCATTTTGCAATTGTATTTTAAAAATATAATAATTTTGATTTCTGAGTTCCTCGTCAAAAAATAACACTGAACATTTGTGCAGATAAAGCAATACTTCATTTATTAATGTTGAGACATTAAACGTTGGTTTAAATACGGGGAATTGCTGACCCAACAAAGGCTCTTCAGCTTTAAATTTGAAAAAATTAATTAATTTCCTAAAAATAATAATTTAATTTTAAACCTACAGTATGCCAAACAACATTATATTCTACCGTAATTCCTTCCTTACTTTTTGCATAGACTTTGAACAAATATTCGTACACAATGTCTGTGTATTTGCGAAATCTTTCGCATTTTGTCCGCCATTTTTCTTCCCCAATTTCCTCCCCTTTTTTGTCACAATGCCAATTGTGTCGCATCAAATACAAAATGCCGAAGTAAGTCTCATATTGTTTTGCCAAACAATTTTGCTTTTCTTCGAGAAGAGTGGCTTCTTGGGCCATGACAAAATCCCTCAATTTACCATCTCTTTCCAAATCGTAGCAAAATTGTTCAAAATAGGGCTGACCTCTAATAAATTCTACAAATAGGCGCTCTCCGGTCTGAAAATATTCGTTTCAATAAATATTCCTTTCGTCGGTGGAAATTACCAAAAAATACGATTCAAACGCCAGCTGTTCAATCATCAATGAACCGCCATTATCGGTTATCAGAAGTGGGAAGTGTAGTGACCCTTTCTCCGCTCTTTTGAGCATTTCCGCCAAAAATGTGTCAAAATTGTGCCGAAATGCGTAGTTGGCATTTTGAAGTGCCATTTCAACAAATATTCCCTGGAACTTTTCCTTGTGATGATTGTTGTCCAAATGTGCTTCATAATTCAGCCTCTGCTCATTGTACAGTTTCAATTCGTAATTTCTCACAAAAAGTTTGTCCAATTTGTGCCCTTTTCCGCTGGCAAAGTTTGGGCAGAAGTAAAAGTTCCAAATTGGTGCCAGACTTTGCACCACTTCCGTCACCAAACAAATTGTGAAAGTTTTGCCAAAATAAAACTGTGGCTTCACCACGGGAAGTCCGGCGTACACTCTGAACAAATATTCGTACAGAATGTCCAAATATTTGCGGAATTTTCGGCATTCCCTCTGCTCATACTCCTCAAAATCGGTCCCAATTTTGGCACAATGCCAATGCTTTCTCATGAAAAAAATAAGGCCCAATTTTTTCTCATATTTTTGCTCTAAAATTTCCTTCTCCGACTGATTATAATCGAATTTTTCATCAGCCAAAAAATGCTCAAATTTTGATGATCCCTTCACAAATGCGAGCAGCACATTGTCATCATTAAACTGTAAAATTAATTTAATTTGAATTAAATTAAATCCTTACCAATGGTTTTGCCTCTTTTGCTGTTGAAATTAATGAAATGGAGAAAATTAATAGAAAAATCAATTTGGAATAATTCATTTGCTAAATGTGAAAATTTTTTCCCGGTCCCGTTATTTTTGGACAAACCACCGGGACCGGGAGTCCCGGAAAAAGGGAGTCCCGGTCCCGTGATCCCACCCGGGTCCATTTTCAAAGTCCCGGCACCGGCAATTTAAAAATTCCGGCGGCTTAGTAAATTTACTGGATTTTGTTGTGGAGGGGATTTTATATGTGAATTTTAAATAAACATAACAAATAAATGCCATTTATCAATAAAATTTTATTCGATTTTGGCAAAAATGACAATAATTTAAAGATTTTTGCAAATGCAATGAAAGAAATCAATGACAAACAAACAAAAAAAAGAAAATAAATGAAATGATACTTTTTGTACATATTTTTTTCATTAATATTTCTTTGATGAATTTTAAGAAAACACCCTGAAAAATGGCAAGAAAATATTTTTTCGATCACTCATTTTAAAAATGTCAAAAAATTTTCAGAAGAGAGAGAGCGAAAAGAGAGAAGCAGACAAAAAAACAGAAATAGTTAATTATTTAGCGCGAATTGAGCATTATCTTAAATAATTTTGTATTTTATTATTATTTTTTTAATTTAATTATGCCTTTTCATTGTCCATTCATTGGAGTCAATTCGTCGAATAGTTTTACGCGTGACTTTGGCGACCCGATGATGCTCTGAATTTGTAAAAGTATAAATAAAATGGCTCAAAAAAAAAATAAAAAATGGAAATTAATGTGTTACATTTACAAAAGCCGGTAATAGTTTAGTTTGTCCCCCGCCTTTTTAAAAAAAACATTTTCATGCCATAAAAACAAGTTTCCTGGGCTTTTCGAGGTCGCTGATCAGGAATCCGGCATCCATTTCGGCCAATTCGAAACCCGGACCCGAATTCGAACAAAAAGTAGAAAATCCAAATTTTCGATTTTGCATTTTTCGTCTAAAAATGGTGTAAACACATGGAACATTCTGAAAACCACAAACCTTGCAATAAAAAGATCATTTAAACCGATTTTGAACCAAAAACTCGGAATTCGAAAATTTGGATTTTCGACTTTTTGTTCGAATTCGGGTCTGGATTTCGAATTGGCCGAAATGGATGCCGGATTCGTGATCAGCGACCTCGGAAAGCCCAGGAAACTTGTTTTTATGACATTAAAATTTTTGAAAATTTTTTTTCATAAGGGGGGGGGGGATAAACTAAACTATTACCCAAAAGCCAATACAAAAAGGCACACAAACGAAACAAAAATTACCAAAGTGACAATTGTCAAACTATGGTATATATAATGGCACAAGCACAAAGGATTTAATATTTGATATTTTTAAATGTTAATTTTAAAAAATAATTTTTTCTCATTAAGAATTTTAATAAAATTTTAACATGAAAAAAAGTTTTTCAAAATTTTTCATTTTAATAGTGTATTTTTGAATTTTCTTTGAAAATTTTAGCTAAAAATACTATTTTCTTGATTCATATTAGGCTGAAATAAAAAACTATGGAAATTCATACAAATCCGGTCTCTACTCATAGACAACTGAAAGCACATAAATTCCAAATTATTTAAAAATTGAAGCAAAATTTACTAAAAATTTGTTAAAAAAGCCACAAAAACCAAATAAAATGTGTTGTGTACATTCATTACATTATTCACTCATTGACAATCAAAAGTTTACTTTTAACTTTGGCGAAATGTTCTCAGCCAAACGGCCGAATTCGACTGAATTTAAAAATTCAATAATTTTAAATTAAAAATTTGCCGATGGGTCAAACTCAAAATTAGAGTGCCACGGGACCGGGAATTTTGGGCAAAACCGGGACCGGGACTTGCCGGGACCTGAGAAGCCGGGACCGGGACCTCGATTTTTCTTCGGGACAGGGACACTAACAGGGAAATTTTAAAAATTCAAAAAAATTTTAAAAATTTTTTAAAAATTCAAATTTTAATTATTTTTTAAAGTGAAAATAATATAAAATTATTTTTTTATTTTATTTTTATTTTATAAAACCCAAAAGTTAAAGCTAATTAAATTAATGAAAATTTTGAAATCAAATTTTCTTCAATTATTTCAAACAATTAATCATTTTTGGACTAAATGATCGAATATTATATGAAATTCAGATTTATTTTTCACATCACTTTTTTCGGCGCGCTTTTTCCAAAAAACTTTTAGGGAGGAAAGAAGGGGGTCCGGCGGTGCCGATAGGCGCCGCCGGGGGAAATTTTGAAAATTTGGATGTGATTTGTTAACAGATTTACACCAGAAAAGGCAGGTTTTTGGGATTTATTAGGATCAATTTGTATGGATTTTCTTCAAAAATCGGAGGATTTAATTGCACAAAGTGAGCCCACCTTTCGCAGCGTGGAAAATTTGTCGAATGCGTCGCCGGCCATCACTTTCTGGGCGAACAGTCGATCATTTTCCGTGTCGGTGCCCTCGCGCTTCAGCGAGTCCAACTCGGCACGGAAATTGGCCAAACGGTCGCGCAGCGACTGATTCCGCTCGTTGTACTCACTCCTGGCAAAAAATAGCCAAACAAAAATTAAAATTTTTATGAGAATTTTATATTTGACTAAATATTCATGTTTTCCCAACGGTTTTTACACTTTGTGAGAAAACGAACTTAAATCAATACATTTACTAATGCCAATGATCCGTTACTCAAAAAGGTTATATATTTTTTCTTAATTTTAAAATTTGCCAATTTTTACGGTAAGTAAAAAATGATTACAAAATTTTGATTTAAAGTGCAAAAACAGTTTGTTACTATTACAGTATGCCACAGTAACTTTAATTTTCCCCACCTGGACATTTCCAGCTCTGCGAAAATGTGTTGCAATTCGGCGGCGACGGAAGTGCGCGAGTCGGACATTGTCGTGGCCATTTCATATTGACAGCCGCCGAAATACAAAGGCGCCATTTGCTGAGGCGAAGTGACGACAATCTGAGAAAATATGAACTTAACGAATTTTGACCGCTATAAAAAAATTATAAATTAAATATAATTTAGATTTCTTTTTTTTTTGCAATTTCACAATGATAAATACCCAAATTTCGATTTAAAAATGGCACTTGGCCAATGCAGAAAAATCAGGCGAGTCCGCCGCTTTTATTATTATGATGTGAAAAGTATTTACCAAGTTGTTGTTGTTGTTGTTATTGGGTGTGGTTGTCCCGCCGTTGTTCTTCGGCGATTGTGCCGTCGTCGGCCTGTTCAATGGCACTGCTGTGGCGCCGACACCATTGGCCAATGGCATTTGCTGCTGCTGCGTTTGTTGCCGATTCTCGACCACTTCTTGGTACGGAGGTGGCTGCTGCATCTGTGAAGATTCCGATAGACCGCGTTTAATCGATCAAATTCAGTTTTGAGGGGTCATTAATTGTGGCTAATTTGCTTTGCAATTTGTGCCCAACCACAAAAAACACCTGTTGCTGCTGTTGTTGTTGCTGCGCAACTGTTGCCGTCCCGGGCGTTGTGATGGCATTCTGTTGGTGCTGCTGTTTTTGCTGTTGTTGGTGCTGAAGCGCAGCCATTCGTTGTGCGGCCATTTCAGTCTCGCGTATTTTCCGCTCCAACAACATTTTGGTCTCTTCCGCCTGTTTCAGCATATTTTTCAACATTGGCAAGCGAATTGCGCCTGAAATGGCACAACCCCACAAACCCTCAGCTGGGATAGTTTTGCGCGTTGCGCTTCCGCCTCGGCTTCGCTGGCACGACGTGCCTGCTCAATGGCCTCCTGCTCGGAAAGACGCGCCCGTTCCGCGATCAACACTTGCGTCTCCTCGGCACTTCTGATCACATTCTGCCAAATTGGGGGGGGGGGAGAAAGCCTTTAAATTTGGCTCCTAAATTTTTAAATTTTAAAGCTCGATCACCTGCATGGCGCTCAACTGTTCCGACAGATGGTTCAGTTCTGCGCGGTAGCGGTCCCTCTCCTGCTCCGCCTGCGCGCGCTGCTCACGCTCGCGGTGCAACCGCACCTGCTCCTCCTGCAAAGGTTTAAAAAAGTCATACAAAAAAATTTAAAAACCCGGATTTAATCAGGGAACTTTTTTGTTTTATGAGTTTCTGCTATATCATTTTTATTGCTTGTATAATAATCGCTTATCTAATCATTAATAAAATTCCAAATCCAAATGACCACTAAACCAATCAATAAATGATTAGTGTTTTTTATTTGTCATTTCCCACTGTCACTTTTTGCTGATCGACTGTTCTCTGATCAGTTTTGTCTTTACCATTCTTCGCCTTCGTTGCTCGTCTGCCTGCTGCTTCATCTGCTGCACCTCGAGCAGGTCGGGCTGTCGTCTGCGCAGGTAAAGGTTATGCGTGCCCACACAGAGGTCGAGAAGTGACTGAAACATGGGGAGGGCAAATATTTAACCAAGCTTCTTCTGTGATCAGCTGGTAATTGTTCCAAATTGATCATAAATTAGTTAAACTTGAAATTGAACAAAGGCACAATATCCCGGGGTATTAGGGAGTCTCAAAATTCAGTTCAATTTTCGTAAAAAGTCGAACCAAAGCCCAAGCCGGGACTTTTACCAGGTCATGCCGCCTCCTCCCCAATTTATAATAGTTTAAAAAAATGAAATATTTTATGAATCAGTGCCTGATTGATGGACATGTCCTGTGCCCTGAATTTGATTTTGCTTTTGTCCGCAGTACAAATGGTGAACATTTTGTTTTTGAACGAAATGCATTTGATCTCTGTCCATGGGAAGAACGGGCGGGGGCTCAGCTTATTGTCCGATTCGAAAATGCCAACGCCAAGGCTAAAAAAATATCTTTTATTAATCTTTAGCGCAAAAGCCAGCACACAATTTATTAATTATTTATTATTTTTTTAATAATTAAAATATTTTAAGAAAAAAGCTTACGCAGAAACTCCCAGCAAAAGCTCAGCGTCTTTTTGATTCTAAGAAAATTAGAAAAAAATTTAAAGAATTTCCAATTTTCTAATAAAGGAGGTGTAAGGTGTAAGTGGAGATTAGTATGAAAGCGCAGAAATTTGCCATTGAAAATTTTAGTCAATGTTTTTTTCACTAAAAACTAATTCAACTAAATCCTCAAGATCTTTCTAACACTATGAATTGTCCCCTTAAAAGCCGGGCATCTTCGCCAGCATCCGGTAATCCCGTCAGTGGCCAGAATCAGGGACGGGCGAAACTTCAGCTTCGCAAAGTTCGGGTTTTTGGGCTTCGAAATTCGCCTTCGGGTTAAAATTAGGCTTCGTCCTCGGGCTTCGAGTGCTAAGCCGAGCTTCGCCCGTCTCAGAATACCGTACGTACCCTAATCGGATAGTACTGTGTGCCGTACATGTCCAACTCCTCGGCCACACACAGAAACTCCTCTTCCGCCTCCTCCTTGGACAGTCCGCTGTTGTTGGCCCACCAATTGCGGATTTTCTGCTCCCACATTTCGGCCGTCAGTTCGTACTGTTGCAGCACCGACACCGGCAACAGTTTGGCCAAGTCCAACTGCTGTTGCTGCTGTTGTTGCTGATCTGTCTGTTGTTGCGGTTGCTGCTGCTGTTGTTGTTGGCCAATGTCTCCGTACAGTGCCTGGACCGCATAGGAAGCCAAAAGAATGGCCTAGAACATTGACAAAGGCAGAGTTGGCCAGGATAAGGATTTTTGGAAAAACCAGAGCCGGAATTCACAGGAATATTGAAAGCCAGGATAAAGGTCTAAGGGGATCGGGACCGAAAAAGCCTGGGTTCCGGGACCAGTAAATTTAAATTTTTGGTGTAAATTTTTACCGCCTCCGATGGACAGTACAAATCCATGGAGAGAATGGATTGGCGAATTTGGAGGAAGAACAAATGCCGTGTCAGGTCCTGGATCAGCTCGACCTTCACTGATTCGGGGAAGAATTTGACCAGGAAGAGGAAGTGCAGCGAGCCGTCCTCCTGTTTCGGCACGCTTTGGTCTCTGATCTGTTGGGGAGGGAATGCTGTCAAATGCAAAACCAATTAAGTAATAAACTATAATTAATGCCATGATTTTGTCAAAGAAACCTAAGCTTTAAAAAAATATTATTTCGGGATTTTTGCTGTGTGGAAACAATAAATTTATTTGGTAGAACAATTATTTTTTGGCGTTTTTTCGCGAATACCCTTTTGTCCATCTGAAGCCAACAGGTGAAGCCTTTGCGGTTGGTGAAGCACAACCCAAAATACCATATCTCCCGAAGTCCAATGATTTTGCATACGGTGTCGAACAGATGTTGGCCCAGCGAATCCCTCTGAAAAAGAGCATTTAAAAATAATTAATTTAAATATTTCGAATTTAAATTTAAAATCTCTTTTTCACATAAATTTTTTTTTTAACATTTGACCTCAATGCTGAGCTCGTTCAGGTCCGCGTCCATCGTGGTCACCTTAACTCTGAGGGGCTTCCCATGCTCAGTTAGCCATTCCAACATTCGGCCCATAATAATAATAAACAAATGTTGACGAGTTTAACAAAAAAATTTTCAGCTTTATCCGATAAGGGACCTAAAGTCTTTTTACCTAAAATTTAATTGTCACCCATTACATAGTAATTATTATTTTTTTAATTGATAGAGACGGACGAATTTAGATTTTTCCTGGGTTCAACTCTCCGCTTTCCCACCCAATTTTGGGCCGTTTCCCCCCCTCCCCCCCCCGCCCCCTCCCATCGCCACGCAATTTCCGCTGTGGTTTAATTTGGTGGGCAAAATGTGATTCGAATGATTAAATACAATTCTAAATGATGATGATGATCAATTATTATTATTTAATGTGTTGGGGCGGGTGAAAACGGCGGGAGAACAGCAGAATTGGCCATTTTCGGGGAAAACCCCGACCCCGAACCCCGACGCTTCATACCCCGACAACCCCGAACCCCGACCCTTAACCCCGATCGGGGTCGGGGTTAAATATACACTCCTAAGAATGGCATTTTCGTGGGAGAAAATGCAAAAAAGTTAGACGAAATTTGAATTTTTTTTAACCATTTGCCAAATTTTTATTAAATAAAAGGAGGAAAAGCGGAATTCAAAAGCAAAAAGTGGGGGGATGACTGGGAAATGACAAGGAACTGTTTTTTCGGGAAGTAATTTCAGGAATGGAGTTGCTGCTGTATATTCGAGACTCTCGGTTTTGGTGTCGAGAAATTCTTGTTTTTTGGGCCTTAATCGTAACTCTCTGCCATCAACTAACTAAGATTCCTACGCTAATTAATAATTTAATTAATTAATTAATCGCCTTGGGTCGCATTTAGAAATGCAGCAATATGTTGAAGAAAAATTTTTACCAATTTTTTCCAAAATCGTTCTTTTTTGGTGTTAATTAATTATATAAGTACATCATAAAAAAATTTAGGCCGAACCAAAACGAAACAATGTTAGTTTAATATTTGTGCTAATTAAAAATGTAATTGGACAAAGTTGATCAGTTCACTTTTCGTGGTGATCATAACATCAAAATTGTTTGAAATCAGGTCGAAAAACGCCTGGGGGTTGGAAAATTTTTTCTACAAAAAGAAAATTGAGAGAATCCCGTTTTCGTTCCGCATATCACAAAATTTTCGTTCCATCATGAATTTTCTCCCAAACGCTTAAACAGTTGCAACTTTTAATTTTCTTTTACAGATTCTATTATTATCTTTTATGATAAAATTAATCGGATTACTTGAAAAAAATGAAGATGGAATTTGTTTTTTAAAAAAAGTTTTGACTGATTTCAGTCAATGAAATAAACAAAATTTTTTGGAATTTTTATTGTTTGTGTTGGTTGTTATCACAATTCCCATTAATCGCATTTTATAATTTTACAAATTAAAAGCAATCACAGAACAAGATAATTTTAGCATTTTTTGGAAATAAATAGAATTGAACAATTTTTTAATCCGATTTTAGCTCATATTTAATGAATTTTCTGCTTTATATAAAAATTCAGTCTCAAATTATGAGGAAACAGGCGCAAAATGTTCGGTGGAATGAACATTTACCATCAAAAATATTTCACAGTCCCGCTTCCTGAATTCCGTCCAGAAGCAGCTGCACTCGGTGCTTCGACTCACTCTGTTTCACAAAGTCCAACAGTTTGAGCATCCGCTTGATCCCAATCGATACGCCGCTGTTAATTGCCGATTTAATTAGGGCGTTAAATACATTAATTTGATTAAATGAATATACAACCATATCAAGAAGTTCATTTTTGTAAATTAGATTTATTTTTGAACTTTAATTTTGGATTGCTGAAATTTCGGACTTTTTGGGAATCCGTAATTGCGCGTTTCGTGTAATCAAAAGCCGATTTGGTAATAGTTTAGATGGTATGACACCTTTTTTGAAAAATTTTTCAAAATTTTCAAAAGTCTTAAAAACATGTTTCTAGGGGTTTATAGGTACGCTGAGCACGAATCTGACATCCATTTCGACCAATTCCGAACCCCGGACCCGAATTCGAACAAAAAGTCGAAAATTCAATGCAACCAAAGATTGTAAAACACATTTTCGCGATCGCCGAAACGTTGGCGCCAAATGAATTCAGGGAAGTAAGTGTCGTATGTCTCAGTTTTGTTGCCAAACTGCTGTTTAAAATTTCTTTTCAATTTCTTCCACATTGATTCGACATTCTGAGTATGTGCTTGGCGGTTGGCGGGATTGATAAAATTTTGGCTGTGATTATGAATGTGAATTTTGATGAAAAATGAATTTTCGACTTTTTGTTCGAATTCGGGTCCGGGGTTCGGAATTGGTCGAAATGGATGCCAGATTCGTGCTCAGCGTACCTATAAACCCCTAGAAACATGTTTTTAAGACTTTTGAAAATTTTGAAAAATTTTTCAAAAAGGTGTCACCATCTAAACTATTACCGCCGATTTACAGCCCTGATCCCGATCGGTGATTCGAATTCGGATCCTTCCTTATTCATCTGTTTTTTAATTTTATTATTTGATTTTTACTCTCTGCTGCGGAGTTCGTCCTCAATTTGTTTGATCTCCTCCTCGCTGAAAATGTTGACCTCCTCTAGCACCGCCATGACGTGGTTGGCACTGTGCAGCTGTTCAACGCGGATCACTTTGCTGAACACGCTGAGCATGTCGGCCTCGTACACGTACAAAAACTGCTCATTCGACGTGGTGGCCAAGACAAGCGGACGATAATTCTGAATTTTCAAATCAAATAACAAATTTAGGAGCACGATTTTTTTCTTCTCCTGTTCCGTCCAATGGCGTTGTCAGCCCACAAACTTAAATATTTAAGCCTTTTTCCTGTATCCATTTTTTAACTGACCCTCAAATGATTTGATAATAACTTCTTTGGAGATTTCCTGCCATGATCGGTAGATCCAATAAAGTACCACTTGAAGTGCAGGTGCCTTAGGGTTGCCCGCCGATGTGAACACCTTTTCCGCCCCGTTGGACATCCAAATGTTGTAGAAGTGTCGAATTCGCTCCTTGAACGGCTTGTTCCACGAGACATCGGGAGCCTAGGGAAGAAAAAGAATTTCATTGAGAAAGATGACTTAGTACCTGGATGAATTTGGTGCAGCCGCCAGGGATAAAAACCGTTTGCACTCCCAATTCCTTCACGACCTTCGTTGTTCTCTCGCTCTTGTGGCTGCCAAACGCATCCCAAACCAAGAGGCGTTCGCCAACGAACAGCTTTGCGCCGATGATTTTGTGCAAATAGTCCTCAGTTGTGTCATCATTCATCCACACCGAGCCAGCAAAATTGATCACCAATTTTCCAGCAAATTGGTTTCTGAGCCTTCTGCTATCGGTGCATTGCCTTCCTCGTTTGCGCAGTTGTTGCACACGACCTTTCCGCCGAAGCCTTCGTTTTCAACTCCGCCAGAATCGCCACAGAAGGTGTGGCACGGCAATTTGCAGACGGAACAGCTGTGACTTCCTCCATAAATTGCTTTACAAACGCAGCAAAACGATTCCATATTTTCTTAAATTTTCATTAAAAAAGCAAATTTTTATTCATACCGGAAGCAAGAAAATGGCACATTTCTGCCATTTTTGGGTCAATTTTCAGAAGTTCTTAACAAAAATGCAGTAAAAATGATTTTTTTTTGACTCGATGACTTTTTTGGCGACATGTTCAAAAAAATTCAAAAATTTTCCACTAAATAAATCTAATCTCCCAGTCTCCATTAGTTTACCAGTCTCCAATTATCTACCCCTTTCTGAGGAGGTTGAAAAATAATATACCATGGCATATAAAAAGAGCAAATACGGTAATTACAAATGCCAACTGTTTCGGTCAGACTTGCTCAGAATTTCGGGCCCATTGACAATTTTTGGTTCGCGTGCGTTGAGCATTTTGCCGATCTGTCGCGCGATGAGCGTTTTGCCCGTCCCCGGGGGGCCGTAGAGCAAAATGCCACGGACATGCTTCATCGCTCAAGGCAAAATTACAAATGGAACCCCAAAAACAGCAAGGGACAAATCATCCAACCCATTTGTTCGGTGAATTCAGGCGGAAAAACCCGCGAGGCGAAAGCGCGGCGGAAAACGGAGGAAAATTCTTTGTCCAATCCGCCGATGCCCAACTGTTGGAAGTCCCAATCTGGATTGACCAGCGCACGATGGGACGACTTTCTGAAAAGGGAAATGATCAAGAAAAGCACTGAACGAGATTAGGCACCCTTTACTATGACCGATCAAATTCATCTGTGAATTTTCAGGCCGATCGAAAATGACCACGGCATTCGGGCTGAGCGGACCGAACGAAAGCTAAAATATGTAAATTAAGTGAACTAATGATCAAACAAACGAGCCTTTTGGTCATCGATTAATTGAATATCAGAACCTCCTCTGGTGCCGTGTTCAGATTGACTGCGCCTTCCATCCGTTCCACCACCAATTTCAGTGTGTACGTAGTCGCCATCCTTATGCTGTCCATCAGATTTACTTTTC
>CP049707.1:8828616-8871265 GCA_004148225.2 Heterodera glycines | reverse complement strand
GGGGTTGGTTTTATCGAAAAAACGCATTAGGGCAAAATTGTAGAGTTTTTTAAGCTCTATCGAATGGTGTGCCATATGGCCGGAAATTTTCAAAAATTTTCGAGCTAGGCCCCCTAGAAATTTTCGAAAATTTTTTTTGGGTTGAAAATTGGGGTCAAAAATATTTTTCTGGGGTATTTTGATGTGCTGAGCACGAATATGATGTTTATTTTTCGTTTCAAAATTTTTGGAATTTTTTAAAAATTCGAAAATATTTTCCAATTTTTTGGCCCACGGGATTTTGGGTTAAAATTTGAAAATTCATAACTCAATGGAGGACCGGTCAATTTAAGTGAATTAAAGCTTTAAAAATAGCAAAAAATCGGGAGAATTTTATGGGATTTATTTGGGTTTTCTAACATCAATATGAAAAAAGTTATTCCAGAAATTCTGGAAATTTAAGATTTTTCAGAAAAAAATTCAGAACTCGCTTCTGAAAAGTGATTCTGTAAAAGTAAAATACTACAAAAATCCGCAATTTTTTGCTCTATTATATAAATTTTATTTTACATTTTTATCCCTTTTAAAAAAAAAGTTATAAAAATAAAAGTGATTTTGGGTTTGGACCAAAGGGGGATGCACATGGTTTTTGAGTGAAAAAATTTTTTCACCGAAAATTCCAAAAACATGTCTTTAGGGGTAGTTTATGACGCTGATCACGAATACGTGATCACATTTTACTTTTGACATCGTTAAGACCTCAGAATCCCTGTGTGATTGGGGATTCTGAGGCATCATTTTGAGAGGGGGGGGAAGTTCGAATCCGGCCGGTGTACATTATTTTTATGTGCATTTTTTGATTACTTTTGCATGTTTAATTTCAATTCAAATTAAATAAATATTATATTATTAATTTTCATTTTAATAAATATAAATAGTTTTGTTTAATCCATAAAAAATAAAAATTTTTAATTTAAATTAAATTATTTTTTTGTGAAAAATGTTTTAAATTAAAATAATAATTTATTTACTTTTATTAAAGAACTCCTGTATTTTTTAAATTAGAATTTGTAATATAAATTTCTTAATTTCAATTTAAATAAATATTCAATCCCTGTACATTTTAAACTCTCTTTTTAATTAATAAAAGGAAATTTATTTTATTTTTAAAAATTTATTAATTACATTCAATTTTTAATCTTACTTTTTAATAAACGATTTCCTTAATTATTTAATTTTAAAACCATGATTGTACCCTTTTTAACCATTATTGTACCATTCCAACAATTTTTGTACCTCTCCAACAATTATTGTACCTTTTCGACAGTGGTTGTACCTCTTCTAATCGCTGTTGTACCTCTTCTAATCACTGTTGTACCACTTCTAATCACTGTTGTACCTCTTCTAATCACTGTTCTACCTCTTCTAATCACTCTTCTAATCGCTGTTGTACCTCTTCTAATCACTCTTCTAATCGCTGTTGTACCTCTTCTAATCACTGTTGTACCACTTCTAATCGCTGTTGTACCTCTTCTAATCACCGTTGTACCTCTTCTAATCACTGTTGTACCTCTTCTAATCACTCTTCTAATCGCTGTTGTACCTCTTCTAATCACTGTTGTACCACTTCTAATCGCTGTTGTACCTCTTCTAATCACTGTTGTACCTCTTCTAATCACTCTTCTAATCGCTGTTGTACTCTTCTAATCACTCTTCTAATCGCTGTTGTACCTCTTCTAATCACTGTTGTACCACTTCTAATCACTGTTGTACCTCTTCTAATCACTGTTCTACCTCTTCTAATCACTCTTCTAATCGCTGTTGTACCTCTTCTAATCACTCTTCTAATCGCTGTTGTACCTCTTCTGATCACTGGTGTACCTCTTCTAATCACTGTTGTACCTCTTCTAATCACTGTTACACCTCTTCTAATCACTGTTGCACCTCTTCTAATCACAGTTGTAGCTCTTCTAATCAATCACAGTTGTACCTCTTCTAATCACTTTTTCACCTGTTCTAATCACTTTTGCACCTCTTCTATCATTGTTGTACCTCTTCAAATCACTGTTGTACCTCTTCTATTCACTGTTGTACCTCTTTTATCACTTTTGTATTTCTTCTAATCACTTTTGTACCTCTTTTATCACTTTTGTACCTCTTTAAATCACTTTGTACCTCTTCATCAAATTTGTACCTCTTCTAATCTCTGTTGTACCTCTTCTAATCACTTTTTCACCTGTTCTAATCACTTTTGTACCTCTTCTAATCTCTGTTGTACCTCTTCTAATCACTGTTGTACCTCTTCTAATCACTGTTACACCTCTTCTAATCACAGTTGTAGCTCTTCTAATCAATCACAGTTGTACCTCTTCTAATCACTTTTTCACCTGTTCTAATCACTTTTGTACCTCTTCTAATCACCATTGTACCTCTCCTAATCTCTGTTGTACCTCTTTTAATCTCTGTTGTACCTCTTCTAATCACTGTTGTACCTCTTCTAATCACTGTTACACCTCTTCTAATCACTGTTGCACCTCTTCTAATCACTTTTGCACCTGTTCTAATCACTTTTGTACCTCTTCTAATCACCATTGTACCTCTCCTAATCACAGTTTGTACCTCTTTTATCACTTTTGCACCTCTTCTAATCACAGTTGTAGCTCTTCTATCACTGTTGTACCTCTTTTTAATCACTGTTGCACCTCTTCTAATCACTGTTGCACCTCTTCTAATCCTTTTGTACCACTTCTAATCATTTTTGCTATGCATTTTTGGTTATTTTTAATGTTTTTAATTCATTTCAAGATTTTTATAAATTATTTAATTAATTTTTTAATTTAAATTAAATTATTTTTTTGTGAAAAATTTTTTAAAATTAATTTTTTGTTTGATTAAAGAATTTCATATAGGCGAAGTTCGGACCCGGGCGGTGTACATTATTTTTCTTTGTATTTTTGGGTTATTTTTAATGTTTTAATTAATTTCAAGATTTTTATAAATTATTTAATTAATTTATTTAATTTAATTATTTATTTTTTGAATTTATAAAAAATGAATTTCATTTCAAAATAAATATTCAATTATTAATTTTCAAAATTATATTTAATGAATAAAAAGAGTATTTTATTATAAAAAAATTTTAAATTAAAATGCAATCGATTTTTATAAAAACTTTTCATTATTTATTTAATTTTAAACCATGTTGTACCTCTTCTAATCACTTTTGTACCTCTTATCACTTTTGTACCTCTTCTAATCACTTTTGTACCTCTTCTTATCACTTTTGTACCTCTACTAATCACTGTCGTACCTCTTCTGATCATTTTTGTACCTCTTTTAATCACAGTTGTACCTCTTTTTAATCACTGTTGCACCTCTTCTAATCACTGTTGCACCTCTTCTAATCCTTTTGTACCACTTCTAATCACTGTTGTACCTTTTTTAATTCACTTTTGACGTCTTTTAATCACTTTTGTACGTCTTTTAATCACTGGTGTACCTCTTCTAATCTCTGTAAGGCCAAAAAAATTTGAATAACGGGCACGAAGCGCCCGTCCGAGCACAACAAAATAAAAAAACCGGCGCGAAGCGCCCGTCCGTGCTCAAAAAATTAAAAAACGGGCGCGAAGCGCCCGTCTGAACCAACAAAATTTAAATAACGGGCGCGAAGCGCCCGTCCAAGGCCAACAAAATTTGAAAAACGGGCGCGAAGCGCCCGTATGAGTTCAACAAATTAAAAAAACGGGCGCGAAGCGCCCGTCGTGAGCCTCGATGTGGACTTAAAACCCCTAATAATTTTTTAAAAATTCAAAAAAACCTCTCCAACCAATTCGATTAATTTGAATCGCTTTACAGCCTAGGTAGCGAAGCTCCGAAAGCGCGAAGCGCTTTTTCCCAGCTAAATAGCCGACGGTTCACGCACCCGCTAGTATATACGTTATATTGACAAGGGGTTTCGTCTTCAAAAACAAAATCTCGGGAACGGGAATAGCTAGGGGGCTGAAATTTTGCACAGGGGGGTAGCTCGAGACGGCGCATCTGGGAAAACTATAGGTTTTTTTCTCCGAGGGCTAACTGAGTACCAGGGGCCGATTTCCCGATTTTGCTCGCAGTTCAAGGCCCGTAACTTTTTTTCTGAAACTCTAATCGAAAAATGTCCGCTGGTAGGAAACTAAGTTGAAGTGTTGACTAAAAAACAAAAAAAAATCCAGGCCTCTACCTATAATAGGAAGGGCTGCAGAAAAATGGAGAAATTCAGTACCAACTTTTTCCAGTTCAGTCCCGGGTGAATAACACGTCAGGGTTTGAATTGATCAAGGGGGTGCCAGCGGGAATATTGTAGAGTTTTAAAAGCTCGATTTTTCCAAATTTAAAAATTTCGAAAATTTTCAAAAATTTTCGAGTTAGGCCTAAAAAACGGTTTTCGGGTTTTTTAATTTTAGGATTTTTTAACGATTTTTCCCAGAGAAACGGAGACCACTTTCAAGCAACCATTTTTCGAGCTCTATCGACTGGTATTTTTTTCGGAAAAATTTCTGTTTTTTCCCGGAAATAGAAAATTTTTTTGGCCTGAGCGGGACATTTGAGTCCCGGGTCCATAACTCGTTAGGGGTTGGTTTTATCGAAAAAACGCCTTAGTGCAAAATTGTAGAGCTTTTAAAATGCTATCGAATAGTGTATTATATGGCCGGAAATTTTCAAAAATTTTCGAGCTAGGCCCCCTAGAAATTTTCGGAAAATTTTTTTTGGTTGAAAAATATGGTGAAAAATTTTTTTCTGGGTATTTTTAAGGTGCTGAGCACGAATCTGATGTTCATTTTCAGTTTAGGAAATTTTAGAATTTTTTAAAAATTCAAAAATATTTGGCAATTTTTTGGCCCTCGGGATTTTGGGTAAAATTTTGAAACTTCGTAACTCATTTCAATTTAGGATGAATTTCATGCAATAAAGCTTTAAAAATAGAGAAAAATAAGGAGAATTTTATGGGATTTATCTGGTATTTCTATCTTCAAAAGAAAAAAAGTTATTCCAGAATTTCTGGAAAAATTCGAATTTTCAGAAAAAATTGCATAACTCAGTTCTGAAAAGCCATTCTGTAAAATTAAAATACTACAAAAATCCGCAATTTTTTGCTCGATTTTATGAATTTTATTTTACATTTTTATCACTTTTTTGAAAATTGTTACAAAATTAAAAATGATTTTGAGATTCGAGACCAAAGGGGGGTGCACATGATTTTTGAGTGGGAAAATTTTTTTTCACAAAAATCTTCCAAAAACATGTCTTTAGTGGTTATTTGGGCCGCTGATCACGAATACGTGATCAGATTTCAATTATTACATCGTTAAGCCCTCAGAATCCCTGTGTGATTGGGGATTCTGAGGGGGGGGGGAGGGGGCAGGTTCGAATCCGGACGGTGTACATTATTTTTCTGTGCATTTTTACGTTATTTACAGTGATTTAAATTAATTTAAAATATTTTGTTGAGTTAATAAATAAAAAATTATATTTAAATTAATTTTTTTGATGAATAAATTTTATAAGTTTAAATTAGTTATTTTTTTAATTGATAGAATTTCATTATTTTTTTAATTAAATTTGTTAAAAAAATTTTCATTTTAATTTAATGAATTTACTAATCACTGTTGTACCCTTTTTAATCACTGTTTTACCTTTCTAATCATTGTTACACCTCTTCTAATCACTTTTCTACCTGTTCTAATCATCTTTGTACTGATTAATTTGTATTTTTTTATGTGTTAGAGGCATGAAGATAGTACGCCAAAAGGAGAGGAAAGAAATAATTTATGTTTTGTTATGTAACTTTTGAGTTTGACCATAGACAAAAATAATTCAAATCGATGCAAATTTTTTTCTATCGATATGCAAAAATTGGTGTTGATTTAACAAACAGAAAGAAAATTTTTATTATTGCATTTCCATTAAAATTTTGGCTTAGCTCCTTTTTAATTAAATTTTTATAATTTGCCATAAAATATTGCAGATTTTTTTCTCTTTACTCAACAATTTGCGATTTAATAATTAAAGACGCTAAAAAATGGCACACCAGCAAGCGATAACGAAGAAGCGTAAAGCTATGCAAGACGGAATTTTCTAGGCCGAATTAAACAACTTTCTCATGAATGTTTGAAGAAAATTTGTGTTTTTTAAAATTAGGCACTTTCTTCTTCAGTTGACCCCAACCTTCACTACTCCTCCTCCGTCCCGCCACCAACCAACGAATGCTAAATTCTCGCCAATTCGTCGCTTTCTGTCGCCCATTTGTCGTCGTCGGTCGGACGAACGACGGACCGAATGCGTAAATTGGGGAGGAACAAAATCGACTTTCTTCGAAATGGGCGACCTAAGTTTTCCTCCCCAATTTTCCCTATTTTCCAATTTAATTTTTCAATATTTAAGCACATAATTCCGAGGCTTCGACCAGCACCAATTTTCTGCTCGGACTTTCTCTTCGCACCAAAACAGCAGCAAATACTACGCCTACGCGTCCGCCGTGGACAAAGCGCTCAACTCGTTCGAGTCGACCAACGAATGGGCCGATCTGATCGCAGCTTTGGAAAAACTACGCAAAGTTTGTTGCGCTTTTTTGGGCTGAGATTACCGATTTTCTAATTAAATAAATGAATATTTTTTCTTGGCTTTTCAAAGTGCTGGGATAAATCTTGCAATTCTCAAACCTTTTATTAACAAAATTTTTCTGAAGATGGAAAAATGAGGTACCGACAGATTTGACGAAATTTAAAAAAATGGATAAATTTTGCAATTTTTTAATTTATTCGATGTATAAATAGCGACTTAAAAATTTTTTGAAATTTTCTAGCAATAACCCTCAATTAACGTTTATAATTCAAAAAATTGACCATTTTTGATCAAAAAAATTAACAATTCTTAACTTTTCCGGTGTAATTTTTTAAATTATAGGCAAAGCTTAAATTTTTTTTTGCCTTTTTAGTTCGAATAGTGGTACAGTATTTGTTTACGAAATGAAAAAGCATTTAAAAAGCCTATTTTTTCGTGGACGGGACATAATTTCGCCGCCGAAATTTCGCAGGGACTAAATTTCGCGGAAAAATTTAAAAAAAAATTAAATTTAGAAATTTTTTAAGAAAAAAATATTAGAATTTTTTATAAGAAAATTTCAAGAAAAAAATTTTTCAGCGATTTTTTTTGAAATTTATGGTAAATTATAAGTTTTTCGAAAATTTTTCCCAAAAATCGTTAAAAATTTTTTTTCTAAAATTTACCTTGAAATTTCTATATAAAAAAGTTTTCTAAGATTTTTTTCTTGAAATTTTTCAAATTAAAAAAAAAATTTCTTCGGCGAAATTTTGGCAGCGAAATTATGTCCCGGCGAAATTTTGGCCGGCGAAATTTCAGCCGGCGAAATTATGGCGGCGAAATTTTGGGGTGCACCCATTTTTTCTTGCTTTAATTTTTCAAAATTACTAGGCAAGGCGAAAAATAGAAAAAGAACTTATTTCAGCTCATACTAAATATAAGCATTCATTTTTTGAATACAGTTTTAACGAAATTTGCTACTAATGCATTTCCCTCCCACCCTTCCCCAAATTTATGGCCAGATTTCATTAATCATAGGCATTTGCTTTTACAGCCTCATCGGCCTATCTCCAACGCCTCGACATTGTCGGGATTGACTTTCGTGCCGTGGACATCCGTTGGTTTGGCATGCGCCGTTTGCAACAACTTTCGTTTGCTGCCAACAAATGGGCTCGGACGAATGGTGCACAGAACGCAATTGGCGCCAATTTTGTGCAATTTCATGGCTGGAACAGCTAAACACATTGGACTTGAGCCAAACGAATTTAAGCATTTGCCGGTGAGAATTTTTTTTTAATTTCTGGAAAAAAATTTTAGCGTTTTTTTTTTAATTTTTGAAAAAAACTTGTAATTCAGCATTAATGTTGAAAAAACCGCTGTGAAATTTCTTTCCTTTAGGGTTTTTAAAAAAATTCTCATGTTTGAGATGGTGTGCGTTATTGATTTACTCAACTTTTACGTCTATTGAAAAATTGATTTTTACCCTTTGTTTGTGTAAGTAATAAAAACACAGTCTGATAATGCCTTACTTAGCTTTTTTTTTGCAAAAAATTTTTTGTTTAAAATATCCATATTCATTTTTTGGCTTTTTTCATGCAATTTTTTTCACTTTTTTCAGCTTTGTATGCAACGATATTTCTGATGGATATTTTCCCCATTTTGGAACGTTCTCAACTCGAACTCAAATTGGCACTGATTTCGCCCCTTTCTATGCGCTGGTCGACAAACATTTCGATGGCGAAAGTGGATTAAGTCGTAAGTTTTATTTTCTTTCCAAATTGACCATTAAAATATTTTCTAAGCTCTACAATTTTTGGTTGGCACTTAAAAAAAGTGAAATTTTTTTGAGGAATTTTCTATTTGGCTTATGTTTCAGAGCATCGTAAATAAAAAACGAAAATATTTTTTTAAATCAGAAATTTTTTTTGGGAAATTTGCAATTTTAAATTTAGATTTTTGCGCTCTTTTTACTCAATTAAGCACCCTATTGAGATTTTATGTGCTTAAAATTATTTGATAGATTGAGCAATTTAATAAATTGTAACATTTTTGTTTGAAATTAAGAGAAAATCAAATTTTTTGAGTAATTTTGCAATTTGATTTATTTTCAGGGTTGCTTTTGCCAAATTAAGCCATTTTTCTAAGCGCAAATTTACTTATTTACTAAAGTATTCTTTCACAATTTCAGCTGGGTGTGCCACGAAGTTTCGATGGACGTTTTGCCTTTTTTGACCATGCTTAACTTGGCCTCAAATTGGCATTGATTTCGCCCCGTTTCGATTAGCTGGTGGACAAACATTTCGGTGGCAAAACGGATTTCGGCAAGTTTTTTTAGGGTTATTGAATATTTTTTAAGGAGTTTGTGCCCAAACGGGGCCTACATTTCAAAATTGCTCTAAAAATAAAAATTTTCCAAATTTGGCAAATTTTAATTTATTTTTGTAAATGAATATGGCACTTCTTTCGCCATGTTTCGAACTTTGGTGGACAAACATTTCGATGGTAAAAAGTGATTGTTTTTTATGGTTTTTGTTGTTTTTTAATGATTTTGTGCAAAAAAGGGGCCTCCAATTTCAAACACTTTTGCCTAAAAGCAAAATTCGGTTTTTTTGTAAATGTGAACTATTTTAGTGTTTTTGCTTTTTTTTTGTAATTTTATATTCTTAAGATTTTCAGCAACCGCCAAAATGTTTGGATGGACATTTTCCCACTGTTGACCGTCCTCAACTCGGTTTAAAATTGGCACTGCTTTCGCCCGTTTCGATGTTTTAGTGGACAAATATTTTGATGGCAAAAAAAGTGATTTTTTAGGGTTTTTAATTAAGGATTTTGTGCGAAAAGGGGCCTCCAATTTCAAACGAATTTTGCTTAAAAGCAAAATTCGGTTTTTTTTGTTGTAAAAGTGAACCTTTTTTTTAGGGTTTTTGCTTATTTGCTGATTTTTTATGTTAGAAAATCACATACATTTTTACCAACTCCAGCTAGACAGATTTATTTACCTTTTTCATGTAAAAATAGTAACTTTTTAAGGGTTTTCGTTAATCATATTTTTGTATTTTATAAAATATTTCGTTACTTTTTCAGCACATAAGCAACAACGTTTGGATGGAAATTTTCCTTTTTTTGACCATGCTCAACTCGGCCTCAAATTGGCACTGCTTTCGCCCGTTTCGATTAGCTGGTGGACAAATATTTTGATGAAAAAGCAAAATGACTGTGGGCCACAAATCGAAAGGACTAACTTAAATGTGGTAAGTATTTAAAGTTTTCTCGGTTCTAAAAATGGCCCGAAAAATAAAAAAAATTCAAAATTCGTAATTTTTTTTGATTTTTTTTTGTGTCAGGTTTTTTTAGTGTCTTATTGTTACGTATTTTTGGATTTAATGATTTTTAAGCTGGGCCTTACATTTATATTTTTCCATTATAGTCATAAATTTCTTTGTTTGGCAATTACATGGCATAAAAAAATTTTTTGGAAATTTTGTATGTTTTTGCATTTTTAATAGAAAAATTTTTGTTTCGTGTAAAATTGCTCAGAGTTTCGGTCAACAAATTTTTGTCCAACCCTATTGCTTCCCTTTCCGCTAAATTATTAATTTTCATAATTTCAGTTGGTGTTCAGCGATGTTTGGATGGGCATTTTCCCACTTTTTGACCGTCCTCAACTCGGCCTCAAATTGGCACTGATTTCGCCCCGTTTCGATGTTTTAGTGGACAAACATTTCGATGGACAAACGCGAATTTTTTCAAATTTCGGTAAGTCTTTTGTTTTTGCTTTTTTTGTAAGTGATTGGTTTTTTTTGTTTACTTAATTGAAGTCGTAAGTTTCATTTTTTTCATAAAATTGAACCTTATGAATTTAAAATTGGTCTCTAAAATCGCAGAATTTTTAAGTTTCTGTGGCAAAATCATAAATTATTTAAGAAAAAAATCAATTACAATTAGCAGAAACCTTGCTTGATTTTAAATTATCACGTAATTATAGAAACTTTAATTTTTAGAAAGTTTTTCATTTTAAAAGATAATTTAGCAATTTGTTAGTGGAAAACCCCCATAAAGCCAGAAAGACAAATATATTTTTACTTTTTTTCATTTAAAAGTACCATTTTTTTTTATGTTTTTGTTAATCATTTTTTAAAATTTTTTTGGATTTTAGGAGTTTTTCCCTTTTTTGGCATTGCTCAACTTGGCTTAAATTAGCAATGCTTTCGCTCGGTTTCGATGCGTTGGTGAACAAACATTTCAATGGCAAAAGCGGATTGCTGCGCAAGTTTTTTTTCACGAATTAACCGGTTAAATATTTTTATGCTCTAATTTTTTGGATGCATTCGGCAATTAAAAAATTGAAATTTTCAAAATTGTATCTTCAAACATGAAAATCAATTATTGTGAATTTTTGAAAATCTCAACATTGTTGCGGTGATGCTGTTTCAATCCCGCAAACTTTTTGTGAGATTAAAACAATTCTCTCAGGAAATTGCTGTATTTGGCCGGTTAAAATCAAATTCATCGATTTGACCATGATTTGAATAAAATAAGAAAAAATTTTCAGATGCACATATATATTAAATTATGGCAAAGTGTACACTAAGTAAATAGTTTTAGTAACCCAAATCTGAGGTTACTTAGGAAATAAGTTTCGTACACTTTGGCACGCATAAGCTCCACAATAGTATTTAAGAAGCCTTTACTCTTGATTAATATTTAAGTAAACATTTTTGTTTTAAAATATTTGAACAATCACTTGTAAAGGCTTCTGTCCTCTTATTCATTTTGAGATTCACATTTTTTATTTGTTTCAAAATCTTATCGGTCTGCTTTGCGACCATGATGAGATTTTTGCACGTGCCGGTCTGCTTAGCGACCATGGCAACATATCGGTCAGCTTAGCGACCATGATATGTAGTGCAAACGCCGGTCTGCTTTGCGACCATGGCGAGGCTGGTCTGCTTTGCGACCATAGCCAACCGTGTCGGTCTGCTTTGCGACCATGACACAGTGCCGGTCTGCTTCGCGACCATGGCACCCATATCGGTCTGCTTTGCGACCATGATATGGAAAGCAAGCCCAGACTTGCTCTCGCCTAGAGATGCATGTGGCTGGGCCGCTCAATGGTGGCGCCATGAATTCCTTATCGTTACTGGCCAACATCCGGTGCGAAGCTGGTCCCGCACTTTGTCAAGACCAGTGGACTGGTGAGAAGTAACGTAGGAAATCTGAGTTCATCAAAATAAATGTGGACTGCCTTTTGAGGATTGTGGTTCAATGGCCAGTCCCTTAAAGGATTGTAGTTCGCACTATGCTGATCTTTCCCCTACTTGGGAAAGATTCGGCAAAAAATGCATAATTTTTATCTGCATTCTTAATGGGATGTGTGAGCGATCAATTTCTGCACTCAATGACCTTTGTGCGAAATTGGACATGTTTGATTCGCAGCGGCATCACTGTGGAAAACAAGAAAGATGCACCTTAATTTTTCACATTTCAATGTTTTTGATAAATATTTGATTAATGTGGTTTATTGGTTGTTTTCCCCAAATATTTTGCCGCATGTACACATCATTGCTTCATTTTTGTTTTCAGATGCCTTCAAAACAACACGCTAAAAGAAAGAAGGAGCAAGAGCGGTACCAAAGGCAGATGGAGCAATCTGTCAGCCCAGGTCGCTCACCCGTCCCTGACGGAAGTGCAGATGAGAATGGGGTGGCATCACACCCGGGCACCACAACGCCCAATATTAGTGCTTTGCAATTAAGCACACCGGCTTCTTCCATTGGAAGTAAAAGAAGGGGAAGACCCCCAAAAGCCGGAGCGGAGTCAATTATGACTTCGCAACACAGTGTGTCATCTGCTGATACACAAGTCACTTTGGCCACTCAAAATGTTGAGTCGTCGCCTAGCAGCAAAAAATGGAAGGTCGGCGAAGTTGACCGATCCATGTCTGCTATTGGAGCAATTGCTTCAACACCTGTTTCCAGGCAAAAAAGCCGTGGAGGGCGGCCGACCAAAAAGAGAGGCGGCCCAGGCAGGGGCCAAACAAATTATTCAATGAGCAATGGCTCCTCAATGAACCACGGCTCTGAAGATACCACATTATTGGTCGTTTTGCCAGCTTTGCCTGAAAACATGAACTTCAGCACAGTGTCAATTAATTTTGCCACATCGCGAAATTTTGCCTGTAAAATTTGGAAATGGGCAGCAATTGGCCTTTACGAACGTGATGGCGAAACAGCGCTTGCCCCGAGCTCTGGCCCAAGATACATTGAGACCTGTTGGAATGATCTGACCCAGTTTCTCAATGACGGCTTTGCTGCCACATACTTGGCATACTTGGCAACCATATCACAACGAAAAGTGGTCGTTGTTGACCCAATGGTATGGAGCAATGGCCTGGACAGAGTCATGCCTTACAAAAATATGACATTTGGGTACGACCCTAATGTTCCGGCAGAAGTTATACTTTTGCCAGTACATTTCCCTGGACATTGGCTCTCATTGTCCATGATGTGCAATTTGGCACTCATTTTGCCGATTCTTTGCCTACCCCATATGGCAGGTTGGATCCGCAACTGACGGATAAAATTAAAAAGATCATTTGTGACATTTTGCCGTCGACAGTGTTGACCGGGATTCTTAATGCCGAAAATCACGGTACAACACGATGGAAATAGCTGCGGGTACTTCGTTTGCCTGTATGCTGAATCCTGGCTTATGAACAATCGAACATTTGTTCTACCAAGTTTATTCATAAATTATGAAAAGAAGCGTATTTTGTGGCACATTAACGAGCTGTATGGCTCTGATAATGTGCCATATCATCCAAGGGAAGGGGTGCCAACTCCTTGCCCAATTGTCTATCGACATACGGATGAAGCGCAGTCGACATCCAAGGCCGCTGAGTCAATGGAAGTTGATGATAAAAATGACATTATGATCATCGAACCTCATATGAGTGTAAATGCTGTCAATGCCGTTCTCACCCAAGCCCAAGTGGCAGGTGAAAACCAAGCTGACACACTTGGTTTGGTGTCGGAGTCTTGCGCACCGCAAGAGCCAATTGCGCAGGCCGACGATGCAATATTTGTCAGACCGAAGACGCCTCCAAGGCGATCAGCGCGCATTGGCAGGCGGCAATCTGCTTCGATTAGCCGTTCGCCTTCACCCGCACCAAAGCGGCGCACATCGGCAAATACACTCAGCCAGGTTACACCTTTCACTAAACGGTGTCATCTTATCCACAAGGGCTGGTGCTGTGCTGCTGCAGCAGCTAAGCATTATCCGGAATATTCCGATTCTGGAAAGCTTGGCGACAAAAAGTGCTCTCATTGTGGAGCACTACTCTTCCCGCATGAGAACAGCAGCCTTTGCTGTCGACAAGGAAGGGTTGTTTTGCCAAAGCTTAACCCGCACCCAAAAGAGCTTGAAGAGCTCATCGTGTGCGACAAACAACCCCGCGAAGGGAAGGAGTTTGTTAGGAATATGTCGCGGTACAATAATTTGCTCCAATTTGCGAGTGTTTCGGCTGGCAATAAGCCAAGTCCTGCAGGCGGACCGATGGCAGTAATTCTCAATGGAGAATTCCATCGCCGTATAAGCAGCATGCAGGCTGGCACAACCCAGATTCCTGGCTTCGGTCAGTTATACATTCTGGATCCAGTCGAAGCCATGGAGCAGCGACGAAAAAATCCCACCTTTACTGGTGAAAAAATCACAAACGATGAAGAGTTTGTGCAGGGTCATCAGCTTAATGAGGCGACCCTTGAAATTTTGGAACAAGTTATCCAAGAAAATCACCCAGCTGCGTCGGCTTACAAGCAGGCTCGGAACAGCTCCAAGAGTTGTTAAAACAACAAAGGACTGAAGAACTCCGATTCTTCAGAATGACTTTGCTGGATGAGCGCTCTGCTCCGGGTGGTATGAAAGACCAAAGTTGCATCCCCACCAGATAATCACCCCCTCAACGGGTGAAGGGATGTTCGCGATTCATGCGGATCCCACTGGTGCCCCGGCACCAAAAGGAATATGGGTTGAAAACAAGCAAGGACAGTTGAACGAAATTGCCCCGTTTAGTCCATGGACTGATAGCTTGACCTATCCATTAATTAAGCCTAAGGGCGACGATGGATACAAATTTGGAATTCCATATGCTAAACCCGCACAAAGGAAGCGGAAAAGCGATAATTCTGATGATATGTTTGACACAGAAGCAATGTCCGATGATGACATGTGCGAGACCGAGTCAATTGCATTTTCTGATACCGGATCTGAAACATCGACGCAGTCAGTGACCAGTCGCTATGACAAATCAAAAAGATTTGTCTCCCTGCGCGATTATTGCAAATATCATCTCGCAATAAGGGATGAAAATTTGGAGTGGCAATACCATCACATTCTTTCATGTGGCGGTGGTCTTGGACAGCGCTGGGTCTTAGACCAAGCGTCCAAAATTGACTGGCAAATTGCCACTTTTTTGCGCCGTCCAGACATGGACCTGCGCGTAAGTACACCAAAAAATTTGCTGCAGTACTTGGTGAACCAATACAACAAGCAGCAAGCTCGGCAAAACCCCAATGCACAACAAAAGAGTGTTGATGACATTGGCAGCGTTGTTCGCCTTTCTGAGAGAAATGTAAATTCTCTTCAGTATTGGAAAAAAATGTATGAAGACTGCAACACCATTTTTGCGCGTTGCCATGACGCAAAAAAGGCGCGGCTCTTTATCACATTCACGAATAACCGTGAGTGGCCAGAGTTCAAGGAGAACATTTACAAAAATGGTCAAATGTTCACTGACCGTTTCGACATGTGGATGCGTGTGTGGTCCAGCAAAATTGCTGTTTTCCACCAGGAGCTCTATGAAAAGAGTTTCTTCGGAACAATCCTTGGCTCAGGCGAGTCAATGGAGTTCCAAGGGCGTGGTGGCCCACACGCACACATTGTAGCCCAGACTGACCTGGACGTAGTCCCAGAAGTCATCCAGGAATACATATGGGCTCATATTCCACCTTTGCCAGACAAAGATGATGACTCCCCAATTGCACAAATGCATCGCGAAGTACGAGATTATATGCATATGCAACTGCACAGATGCAGTGATAGTTGGTGCGGTCCACGTGACCCCAACTTTGGGCGGTGTAAAAAAGGCTTCCCAGCCCCGTACTCGAAATGTACGATTCTGCACCCGGACAGGCCCGCGTTGTATTACCGGCCTAGCCCAACCGATGGTGGTGCCAAAATTGAGGTGAACGGCTTAATATACGACAACTCACAGGTCGTGCCGTACAATCCATACATTTTGCTGCGTTACCGAGTACACCACAATGTGTTATTCGCTTATGGTAACAAAGCGAACATCAAATATGCACTCAAATACCCTTTCAAAGGGCCTGGACATTGTTATGTCGAGTGCAAAGAGGAGTCCGGCAGCAAAATCGGTATCGATGAGCCGGCTCAATATGCCAAAATGAACTTCCGTGGTGCTACGGAAGCTTTTGCAGTTGTGCATTCAATGCAATTTGCAAAACTCTCACATCACGTTGTTCAGTTGTCCATTCATTTGCCAAACCAGCAGCCCGTTGTATACAGGGCCTTCCAACTGGTGAGTAAAGCTGAGGAAATTCAGCGCGGCGAACTCCCAGAGACGCCATGCTCTGCCTATTGGAAGCAATGGCAAAACGAATGGCAGCATGTTCCTTCGCTCAAGGACATGCTTTTTGAAAAAGTCCCAGAGCAATTTCGATGGGCAAAAGACCGATGGGTCCTGTATAAAAGGAAGCCTACAAAGAGGCCCCCAATTGGTCGTGTTGTTCCTGTCCCTCCAACGGACCGGGAAAGATTTGCACTTTATGCTTTGATGCGTCACTTTCCCGGTGATCCGGACCACTTAAAACTGGTAAATGGGCAGCAGTACAACACTTTCACAGAGGCCGCTTTACAGCACGGGCTTCTTGAAGATGACCAAATTTGGCACAAAACGCTGGCGAGGCAGCCTTACATCGCTGGCCGGACCAGATGAGATGGCTCTTCGTGAGCATCCTCGTCTTTGGGCAGCCGAGCAATGCCCTAGAACTGTGGAACAAGTACAAAGACCAAATGTACAACCCACAGGGCATCACCAGTGCGGCTATACGTCAAGCACGCGAGCAGCAAGCATTAGCCGACATTGATTGGCGATTGCACTTCTTTAACTTAAGCTGCGTGCATTGTGGCCTCCCAGATCCACCAAATTCAAAAGCCAAAAATATCAATCTGGCAATTGAAGAATATTTCTATGGTGATGATGGTCTGAATATGCCGCCTGGCCAGCCAAAACAAAGGCCACAACAAAACACCCCACCTCCACTCAACAGCGACCAGCAAAAGGTCTTTGATGCTGTAGTGAGAGCAATACAGTCGGACCCAAAGGACCAGACTGTGCCTCGCCGTTTCTTCATTTTCGGCGATGGAGGTACAGGAAAAACATTCCTGTTTGGCCAAATTATCAAGCGCTTGCGCAAGCCCCCATACACCTACAAAGTGCTTGCCACGGCATCCACTGGGTGTGCGGCTATTTTGCTGCCTTATGGGAAAACAGCCCATTCCACTTTCCGTCTGGGTAGAGAAGTGTCATTAGACAAACTCCCAAGCATTCCCTTGGAGAGCTTCTTTGCTCGACGGATACGTGAGGCCCAACTCATCATCATTGATGAGATCACCATGCTTCACAACACGGTGATAGAGGTCATCGACCGAGTGTGCAAAGAAATGGCAATTCCCCAGCACAAGGACCTCCTCTTCGGAGGAAAAACGGTCATATTCAGCGGTGACTTTAAACAGTCGCTGCCGGTCGTGCCTCACGAAGGCCTAACTGCACAAGTTACGGCCTGCTTTCAAACCTCTCCACTGTTTTGTCAATTCACTACAATGAAATTGACAATAAACCAGAGGTTGGGCCAAGGGCAGCAAGCCTACTTGCAAATGTGCCGCCAAATAGGCCTCGGGGAGACCGGAGAATACTTCTGGATTCCTCCGCAGTTTCTCGTAAAGAGCAGGGAAGAGTTGATAGACTTTGTCTATCCCGACTTCCAAAAACTCCTTGGAAATGACAAGGAACTGCTCAATCGGCTGATCCTCGCACCTCACATTGACACGTGCGATGAGATCAACGAAATTATGATGGCGAACGTGCCTGGTCAAGTGCGAGAATATTTGTCCACGGACAAGCCTCTTGACGAGCGGCCACTGGACATCGATGAAATCGAGTCCGAAGTGGCAGCGTTGAACCGACGCACAGACTCTGGGATGCCTCCCCACCGTCTGCGACTCAAGGTCGGAAGCGTCGTTGTCCTCCTTATAAACAAAAGTGATAAGGAAGGATTGATCAACGGCACGCGCATCGTTCTTGAAGAACTTGGCGACGATCGTCTGGTCGGTCGCGTCATTAACAGCAACGCTGTTGGTGGCCAAGTTAAGTTCTTCATCGAAAGAACACGCAATGTCTACGAGGACAAAACGCCTGGCGGCTTAAAATATGAGCGTTTGCAGTTTCCCATCAAACCTGCCTTCGCCATGACCATTCTCAAAGGTCAAGGCCAAACAATCAGCACGGTCGGAATTGACCTCGAAAGGGATGTATTTTCCCACGGTCAATTGTACACTGCATTTTCAAGAGCAACGGACGGGAGCAACGTCCGAGTGTACGCTCCCAGAAGGGAGACCGACGACCAAGACAGAGTCAAAGTGCTGAATGTTGTTGCAACGAAAATGCTCATTTTGCAATAAAGCAAACGAGTTAGGTCCAGCGCGTGCGCACTTTATGATGTCACTCCGTTCTCATCTGCACTTAAAACGGACACATATTCAAAAAAAGTGCTGCCAGCTGGACTGAAGGAGGCAGGTGGGCCATGACGTGCGAGTTAGGGCACTTCCGGTTTCCATTGCATTGAAAAATGCAGTGTGTCAAGGTGAAACCAAGTGCATGTCGGCTGACGCAAAGACCCTAACACAAGGCCTAGGTAGCGAAGCTCCCAAAGCGCGAAGCGCTTTAAGCACCAAGACACATGTAAGCACACACCCGCTAGTTAATATATACGTTATATTGACAAGGAGTTTCGTTGCTAAAACCATTTTCTCCCGGCCGAAGGCCGGGAGCGCCCTGAAAGTGGTGGAAGGGTCTTACAACTTTTTGAGGCGCATCTGGGAAAACTATAGAGAAAAAATCAGCGTGGACGACTGAGTCCCAGGGACGGATTTCTCATTTTTTCGTGCGTTTGACGGCCCATAACTTTTTTTCTGAAACTCGGATCAAAAAATTCCCGCTGTGAGGGCACTCCGCAGAAGTGTCCTCTATAATCCAGTATTTTTTATTTTTTGATCAGACCAAATCCCGGACCTGTACAGACACGGAGACTCAGTTAATTTTTTTTTCCCACTTCAGTACCAGCCGAATAACTCATTAGGGTTTGACCTGAGCGCAGGGTGGGCAGCAGACTTATTGTAGAGTTCAATAAGCTCGATTTTTCCAGATTTTAAAATTTCGAAAATTTTCAAAATTTTTCGAGTTAGGCCTAAAAAACGGTTTTCGGGTTTTTTAATTTTATGATTTTTTAACGAATTTTCCCAGAAAAACGGAGACCACTTCCAAAACATAGTTTTTCGAGCTCTATCGATTGGTAATTTTTTTGGAAAATTTTCGATTTTTTTCCAGAAATAGAAAAAATTTTTGGCCTCAGCGGGACATTTGAGTCCTGGGCCCATAACTCGTCAGGAGTTAAGTTTATCGAAAAATTGTCTTAGAACATTTTTGTAGAGCTTTTGAAGCTCTATCGAATGGTGTAGGATAGGTCGAGAAAATTTCAAAAATTTTCGAGCCAGGTCCCCTAGAAATTTTCGGAAATTTTTTTTCGGACGAAAATGGGGGTGAAAAATATTTTTCTGGGGTAAAATAAGGTGCTGAGTACGAATATGATGTCTATTTTAAGTTTCAGAATTTTTGGAATTTTTTAAAAATTTTTTATTTTTTGGCAATTTTTTGGCCCTCGGGATTTTGGCCTACTATTTGAAAATTCATAACAAATCGAAGGGTTGATAAATTTTACAGGAATAAAGCCTTAAAAATAGAGAAAAATCAGGAGAATTTTATGGACTTTATTTGGATTTTCTATCTAAAAAAGGAAAAAAGTTATTCCAGAATTTCTGGAAAAATTCGAATTTTCAGAAAAAAATTCATAACTCGGTTCTGAAAAGATATTCTGGAAAAATAAAATACTACAAAAATCCGCAGTTTTTTGCTCTATTATATAAATTTTATTTGGCATTTTTATCACTTTTTTAAGAATTTTTATAAAAATAAAAGTGATTTTGAGATTCGGGACCAAAGGGGTGAGCATAGGATTTTTGAGCGGAAATTTTTTTTTCACAAAAATCTTCCAAAAATATGTCTTTAGGGGTTATTTGGGCCGCTGATCACGAATACGTGATCAGATTTTACTTTTGACATCGTTAAGACCTCAGAATCCCTGTGTGATTGGGGATTCTGAGGCATCATTTTTTGGGGGGGGCAAAGTTCGAATCCGGACGGTGTAACAATATTTTTCTGTGCATTTTTGGGTTATTTTGACTGTTTTTAATTAATTTAAAATATTTTGTTGAGTTAATAAATAAAAAATTATATTTAATTTAATTTTTTTTTGATGAATAAATTTTATAAGTTTAAATTAATTATTTTTTAAATTAAATTTGTTAAAAAATTTTTCATTTAAAAGAGTGTTTGTTTTTTTAAATTAATTTTTTAATTTAAATTAAATTATTTTTTTGTGAAAATTTTTTAAAATTAAATTTTTGTTTGATTAAAGAATTTCATATATTGTTTTTATTTGAGTTAAGGTGCTGAGCACAATATGATTACGTTTCAGAATTTTTTGTATTTTTTAAAAAGTGCAAGTTCGAACCCGGACGGTAACACATTATTGGGGGGGGCGAAGTTCGGACCCGGGCGGTGTACATTATTTTTCTTTGTATTTTTGGGTTATTTTTAATGTTTTTAATTAATTTGAAGATTTTATAAATTATTTAATTAATTAATTTAATTTCATTATTTATTTGAGGGTGCTGATCACTAATCTGACATCAGATTTTAGTTTATACATCGTTAAGACCTCAGAATCCCTGTGTGATTGGGGATTCTGAGTCATCTTCTGTGGGGTGGGGGCGGTAGGTTCGAATCCGGCCGGTGTAAATTATTTTTCTATGACTTTTTACGTTATTTTCAATGTTTTTAACTAATCTGAAGATTTGTTGTAGATTATTTAAAAAAAATTTTTTACAGTAAAGAATTTAATTATTTATTTTTTGAATTTTCTAATCACTGTTGCACCTCTTCTAATCACTTTTGTACCTCGTCTAATCACCATTGTACCTCTTCTAATCACTTTTGTACCTCTTTTATCACTTTTGTAACTCTTCTAATCACTGTTGTACCTCTTTAAATCACATTTGTACCTCTTCATCAAATTTGTACCTCTTCTAATCACTTTTGTACCTCGTCTAATCACCATTGTACCTCTTCTAATCACTTTTGTACCTCTTTTATCACTTTTGTAACTCTTCTAATCACTTTTGTACCTCGTCTAATCACCATTGTACCTCTTCTAATCACTTTTGTACCTCTTTTATCACTTTTGTAACTCTTCTAATCACTGTTGTACCTCTTTAAATCACATTTGTACCTCTTCTAATCTCTGTTGTACCTCTTCTAATCACTTTTGTACCTCTCCTAATCACTTTTGTGCCTCTTCTAATCACTTTTGTACCTCTTTTATCACTGGTGTACCTCTTTAAATCACATTTGTACCTCTTCATCAAATTTGTACCTCTTCTAATCGCTTTTGTACTTCTTCTAATCACTTTTGTACCTCTTTTAATCACTTTTGTACCTCTTTAAATCACATTTGTACCTCTTCATCAAATTTGTACCTCTTCTAATCGCTTTTGTACTTCTTCTAATCACTTTTGTACCTCTTTTAATCACTTTTGTACCTCTTTTAATCTCTTTTTACCTCTTCTAATCTCTGTAAGGCCAACAAAATTTGAAAAACTGGCGCGAGGCGCCCGACTGAGGCCGCGATCGGCCCAACAAGCTAAAAAATGGGCGCGAAGCACCCGTTTGAGGTCAACAAAATTGAATAACGGGCGCGAAGCGCCCGTCCAAGGCCAACAAATTTAAAAACGGGCGCGAAGCGCCCGTCTTGATCCTCGATGTGGACTAAAAACCCCTAATAATTTTTTAAAAATTCAAAAAAACCTCTCCAACCAATTCGATCCGAAGCTCAAGAAGTAAAAAACGGGCGCGAAGCGCCCGTCTGAGGCCGCGAAGCGGCCTTAATAGCCCAACAAATTTAGAAACGGGCGCGAAGCGCCCGTCTGAGGCCAACAAAAATTGAAAAACCGGCGCGAAGCGCCCGACTGAGGCCGCGAAGCGGCCTAACAAGCTAAAAAACGGGCGCGAAGCGCCCGTCTGAGGCCGCGAAGCGGCCTTAATAGCCCAACAAATTTAGAAACGGGCGCGAAGCGCCCGTATGAGTTCAACGAATTTAAAAAACGGGCGCAAAGCGCCCGTCCAAGGCCAACAAAAATTGAAAAACCGGCGCGAAGCGCCCGACTGAGGCCGCGAAGCGGCCTAACAAGCTAAAAACGGGCGCGAAGCGCCCGTCTGAGGCCGCGAAGCGGCCTTAATAGCCCAACAAATTTAGAAACGGGCGCGAAGCGCCCGTATAAGCCCAACAAAATTTAAAAAACGGGCGCGAAGCGCTCGTTCGAGCCCGCGAAGCGGCCTAAAAGTCCCAGATAATTTTTTAAAAATTCCAAATCTCCACAACCAGAGCTAAAAAAACCGTAGTTGTACCTCTTCTGATCACAATTGTACCTTCCCACCCGTGGTTGTACCTCTTCCCCCGTAACAGTCTAGGTAGCGAAGCTCAAGAAGCGCGAAGCGCTTTTTCCCAGGTCCATATCCGACGGTTCACGCACCCGCTATTTATATATATGTTAGAATGATAAGGGGTTTCGTCTTCAAAAACAAAATCTCGGGAACGGGAATAGCTAGGGGGCTGAAATTTTGCACAGGGGGGTAGCTCGAGACGGCGCATCTGGGAAAAATACGGATTTTCCGATCCGGTTGCCAACTGAGTACCAGGGACGGATTTCTTACTTTTTCGTGCGTTTGAGGGCCCGTAACTTTTTTTCTGAAACTCTAATCAAAAAATGTCCGCTGTGAGGGGGCTAAGTTGAAGTGTTTTCTAAAAGTCAAAAAAAATTCCAGGCCTCTACCTATAATAGGAAGGCCTGTAGGTGCGTGAACTTTTTCAGTACCAACTTTGTCCACTTCAGTACCAGGCGAATAACTCATTAGCGATTGAACTGAGCGAGGGGGTGCCAGCAGACTTATTGTAGAGTTTAATGAGCTGGATTTTTCCAGTTTTTAAAATTTCGAAAATTTTCAAAATTTTTCGAGCTAGGCCTAAAAAACGGTTTTCGGGTTTTTGAATTTTAGGAATTTTTAACGAATTTTCCCAGAAAAACGGAGACCACTTTCAAGCAACCGTTTTTCGAGCTCTATCGACTGGTATTTTTTTCGAAAAAATTTCGATTTTTTCCCGGAAATAGAAAAAAATTTTGGCCTGAGCGGGACATTTCAGTCCCAGGCCCATAACTCGTCAGGGGTTGATTTTAGCGAAAAATTGTCTTAGAACATTTTTGTAGAGCATTTTAAATGCTATCGAATGGTGTACTACATGATGTAAAATTTTCAAAAATTTTCGAGCTAGGCCCCCTAGAAATTTTCGAAAAATTTTTTTGGGGCCAAAATGGGGGTGAAAAATATTTTTCTGGGGTTAATTAAGGTGCTGAGCACGAATATGATGTTTGTTTTGCGTTTCAGATTTTTTGGAATTTTTTAAAAAAGTTTGAAAATTTTTCATTTTTTTGGGCCTCGAGAATTTGAGCTAATTTTTGAAAAATCATAACATATGATTTAGTCGGTCAATTTAAATGAATTAAAGCTTCAAAAATAGAGAAAAATAAGGAGAATTTTATGCTTTTTATTTGATGTTTTTATCATGATTTAGAAAAAAGTTATTCCAGAATTTCTGGAAATTTTCAAATTTTCAGAAAAAAATTCAGTATTCAGTACCGAAAAGGTTATTTGGAAAACCAAAATACTCAAAAAATCCGCAATTTTTTGCTCTATACTATAAATTTTATTTCATGTTTCTATCACAATTTTTAAAAAAGTTATAAAAATAAAACTGATTTTCAGATTCAGGACCAAAGGGGGGAGCACATGATTTTTGAGTGGAAAATTTTTTCACCAAAAATCTTCCAAAAACATGTCTTTAGTGGTTATTTATGACGCTCATCACGAATATGTAATCAGATTTCAGTTTTGACATCCGTTCATGCGATAGGCTATATGGCCAGCTGTCTCGGGTTTTGCCTCAGCGTACATTCTTCAGCATTTTTCAGTTTGTTGCTTCAACGGGGGGTGGGTCGCCAGGCGACCCACGGGGTGGGATTCTCCCTTTTGGGGGTGGGTCGCCTATAGGAGGAACTAGCTCCGGCCCACCCCACGGGGTGGGTCGCCAAGTAAAGAAGAAATATAACACTTTTCTCTGACTTCTCTACCTCAATTTACACCCCATCATATTTTCCCAAGCCAATTTTGCCTCAGCGTACATTCTTCAGCATTTTTTTAGTTTGTTGCTTCAACGGGGGGTGGGTCGCCAGGCGACCCACGGGGTGGGATTCTCCCTTTTGGGGTGGGTCGCCTATAGGAGGAACTAGCTCCGGCCCACCCCACGGGGTGGGTCGCCAAGTAAAGAAGAAATATAACACTTTTCTCTGACTTCTCTACCTCAATTTACACCCCATCATATTTTCCCAAGCCAATTTTGCCTCAGCGTACATTCTTCAGCATTTTTTTAGTTTGTTGCTTCAACGGGGGGTGGGTCGCCAGGCGACCCACGGGGTGGGATTCTCCGGGGTGGGTCGCCTATAGGAGGAACTAGCTCCGGCCCACCTCACGGGGTGGGTCGCTGGGCGACCCACCCCGTGGGTCGTTGTCAATACTTTTGCCTTACATTTTGACCATTCGCAAATGGAACGTATTTCACGCAAGCAAACCATATGACAAAGGCCGACCACCGGGTGGGATTCTCCCTTTTCGGGGTGGGTCGCCAAACGACCCACGGGGTGGGATTCTCCCTTTTGGGGGTGGGTCGCCTATAGGAGGACTAGCTCCGGCCCACCCCACAGGGTGGGTCGCTGGGCGACCCACCCCGTGGGTCGCCAAGTAAAGAAGAAATATTACACTTTTCTCTGACTTCTCTACCTTAATTTACACCCCATCATATTTTTTCCAAGCCAATTTTGGCTCAGCGTCCATTCTTCAGCATTTTTCAGTTTGCTGTTCCATCTGACCCAACTTCGCGCGTATTTGAATTTCAATTTACCAATTCATTTCCTTAATTTTAGCCTCATATTTATTGAAATAATTTAAATTCTAAATTCCATCCGACGGTCATTTTCTATCTCAAGATGAGTGAGGAACAAAGCAGTCATCCCTCCGCAACCTCGACTCCATCCGATGGCCAGTTGTCTGGGAACAACAATACCAACCACAAAATCTTTATTGTTGGGTTTGTCGTTCATATATTAGTTGTAACATTGTATCACTTGTACCGTGTTTAGTTTATCTGGTCAAACAACCGATGATTCTTTAAACAAATACTTTTCCAAATTTGGTAAAGTGACCAACTGTGGTGTCGTTTATGATGCAAAAACAAAAAGCTCTCGTGGTTTTGGTTTTGTCGAGTTCGAGACACAAAATCAGGTATTTATTTTCTAAATTATTGGAGCAATAAATCTCTTTTAGTCATCTGCTGTTTTGTCATTTGATCCTCATAAAATTGATGGAAACGTTATTTCTGTGAAGCCTTGGGTGGATAAGCAAAAGAAGAAAAGCAAAGTGGCTAAGAAACGCACTCGAGTCAGTATTGTTGAAGTCAATAAAATATAACTCAAATCTCTTAAGGCCAACCCACAAAAGCGTGCGGAAACAAAGGCAATGACGAACAAAAAAGGAATGCTCAAAGATGTTAAAAACAACAATATGAATGAAATGCGGGGTAGGAAGAAAGACATCGTTGAGTGTGGGAAATACGTTTTTAATATGAATTTTAGTTAGCATTGTTTTATGTTAATCATTGGTATTTTGTATTACTCCTTACTTATGAATATTTTTGTTATTTCAATCATCTGATCATGCTTCGTTTTATCATTTGAATAAATTTCTTGCGCATTAGAATTTTATTTAACTATTTTTACTTTTATGTATATTTACAATGAAATATTTTTTGTTAATTCGCAAATGGAACGTATTTCACGCAAGCAAACCATATGACAAAGGCCGACCACCGGGTGGGATTCTCCCTTTTCGGGGTGGGTCGCCAGGCGACCCACGGGGTGGGATTCTCCCTTTTGGGGGTGGGTCGCCTATAGGAGGAACTAGCTCCGGCCCACCCCACGGGGTGGGTCGCCAAGTAAAGAAGAAATATAACACTTTTCTCTGACTTCTCTACCTCAATTTACACCCCATCATATTTTCCCAAGCCAATTTTGCCTCAGCGTACATTCTTCAGCATTTTTTTAGTTTGTTGCTTCAACGGGGGGTGGGTCGCCAGGCGACCCACGGGGTGGGATTCTCCCTTTTGGGGGTGGTCGCCTATAGGAGGAACTAGCTCCGGCCCACCCCACGGGGTGGGTCGCCAAGTAAAGAAGAAATATAACACTTTTCTCTGACTTCTCTACCTCAATTTACACCCCATCATATTTTCCCAAGCCAATTTTGCCTCAGCGTACATTCTTCAGCATTTTTTTAGTTTGTTGCTTCAACGGGGGGTGGGTCGCCAGGCGACCCACGGGGTGGGATTCTCCGGGGTGGGTCGCCTATAGGAGGAACTAGCTCCGGCCCACCTCACGGGGTGGGTCGCTGGGCGACCCACCCCGTGGGTCGTTGTCAATACTTTTGCCTTACATTTTGACCATTCGCAAATGGAACGTATTTCACGCAAGCAAACCATATGACAAAGGCCGACCACCGGGTGGGATTCTCCCTTTTCGGGGTGGGTCGCCAAACGACCCACGGGGTGGGATTCTCCCTTTTGGGGGTGGGTCGCCTATAGGAGGAACTAGCTCCGGCCCACCCCACAGGGTGGGTCGCTGGGCGACCCACCCCGTGGGTCGCCAAGTAAAGAAGAAATATTACACTTTTCTCTGACTTCTCTACCTTAATTTACACCCCATCATATTTTTTCCAAGCCAATTTTGGCTCAGCGTCCATTCTTCAGCATTTTTCAGTTTGCTGTTCCATCTGACCCAACTTCGCGCGTATTTGAATTTCAATTTACCAATTCATTTCCTTAATTTTAGCCTCATATTTATTGAAATAATTTAAATTCTAAATTCCATCCGACGGTCATTTTCTATCTCAAGATGAGTGAGGAACAAAGCAGTCATCCCTCCGCAACCTCGACTCCATCCGATGGCCAGTTGTCTGGGAACAACAATACCAACCACAAAATCTTTATTGTTGGGTTTGTCGTTCATATATTAGTTGTAACATTGTATCACTTGTACCGTGTTTAGTTTATCTGGTCAAACAACCGATGATTCTTTAAACAAATACTTTTCCAAATTTGGTAAAGTGACCAACTGTGGTGTCGTTTATGATGCAAAAACAAAAAGCTCTCGTGGTTTTGGTTTTGTCGAGTTCGAGACACAAAATCAGGTATTTATTTTCTAAATTATTGGAGCAATAAATCTCTTTTAGTCATCTGCTGTTTTGTCATTTGATCCTCATAAAATTGATGGAAACGTTATTTCTGTGAAGCCTTGGGTGGATAAGCAAAAGAAGAAAAGCAAAGTGGCTAAGAAACGCACTCGAGTCAGTATTGTTGAAGTCAATAAAATATAACTCAAATCTCTTAAGGCCAACCCACAAAAGCGTGCGGAAACAAAGGCAATGACGAACAAAAAAGGAATGCTCAAAGATGTTAAAAACAACAATATGAATGAAATGCGGGGTAGGAAGAAAGACATCGTTGAGTGTGGGAAATACGTTTTTAATATGAATTTTAGTTAGCATTGTTTTATGTTAATCATTGGTATTTTGTATTACTCCTTACTTATGAATATTTTTGTTATTTCAATCATCTGATCATGCTTCGTTTTATCATTTGAATAAATTTCTTGCGCATTAGAATTTTATTTAACTATTTTTACTTTTATGTATATTTACAATGAAATATTTTTTGTTAATTCGCAAATGGAACGTATTTCACGCAAGCAAACCATATGACAAAGGCCGACCACCGGGTGGGATTCTCCCTTTTCGGGGTGGGTCGCCAGGCGACCCACGGGGTGGGATTCTCCCTTTTGGGGGTGGGTCGCCTATAGGAGGAACTAGCTCCGGCCCACCCCACGGGGTGGGTCGCCAAGTAAAGAAGAAATATAACACTTTTCTCTGACTTCTCTACCTCAATTTACACCCCATCATATTTTCCCAAGCCAATTTTGCCTCAGCGTACATTCTTCAGCATTTTTTTAGTTTGTTGCTTCAACGGGGGGTGGGTCGCCAGGCGACCCACGGGGTGGGATTCTCCCTTTTGGGGGTGGGTCGCCTATAGGAGGAACTAGCTCCGGCCCACCCCACGGGGTGGGTCGCCAAGTAAAGAAGAAATATAACACTTTTCTCTGACTTCTCTACCTCAATTTACACCCCATCATATTTTCCCAAGCCAATTTTGCCTCAGCGTACATTCTTCAGCATTTTTTTAGTTTGTTGCTTCAACGGGGGGTGGGTCGCCAGGCGACCCACGGGGTGGGATTCTCCGGGGTGGGTCGCCTATAGGAGGAACTAGCTCCGGCCCACCTCACGGGGTGGGTCGCTGGGCGACCCACCCCGTGGGTCGTTGTCAATACTTTTGCCTTACATTTTGACCATTCGCAAATGGAACGTATTTCACGCAAGCAAACCATATGACAAAGGCCGACCACCGGGTGGGATTCTCCCTTTTCGGGGTGGGTCGCCAAACGACCCACGGGGTGGGATTCTCCCTTTTGGGGGTGGGTCGCCTATAGGAGGACTAGCTCCGGCCCACCCCACAGGGTGGGTCGCTGGGCGACCCACCCCGTGGGTCGCCAAGTAAAGAAGAAATATTACACTTTTCTCTGACTTCTCTACCTTAATTTACACCCCATCATATTTTTTCCAAGCCAATTTTGGCTCAGCGTCCATTCTTCAGCATTTTTCAGTTTGCTGTTCCATCTGACCCAACTTCGCGCGTATTTGAATTTCAATTTACCAATTCATTTCCTTAATTTTAGCCTCATATTTATTGAAATAATTTAAATTCTAAATTCCATCCGACGGTCATTTTCTATCTCAAGATGAGTGAGGAACAAAGCAGTCATCCCTCCGCAACCTCGACTCCATCCGATGGCCAGTTGTCTGGGAACAACAATACCAACCACAAAATCTTTATTGTTGGGTTTGTCGTTCATATATTAGTTGTAACATTGTATCACTTGTACCGTGTTTAGTTTATCTGGTCAAACAACCGATGATTCTTTAAACAAATACTTTTCCAAATTTGGTAAAGTGACCAACTGTGGTGTCGTTTATGATGCAAAAACAAAAAGCTCTCGTGGTTTTGGTTTTGTCGAGTTCGAGACACAAAATCAGGTATTTATTTTCTAAATTATTGGAGCAATAAATCTCTTTTAGTCATCTGCTGTTTTGTCATTTGATCCTCATAAAATTGATGGAAACGTTATTTCTGTGAAGCCTTGGGTGGATAAGCAAAAGAAGAAAAGCAAAGTGGCTAAGAAACGCACTCGAGTCAGTATTGTTGAAGTCAATAAAATATAACTCAAATCTCTTAAGGCCAACCCACAAAAGCGTGCGGAAACAAAGGCAATGACGAACAAAAAAGGAATGCTCAAAGATGTTAAAAACAACAATATGAATGAAATGCGGGGTAGGAAGAAAGACATCGTTGAGTGTGGGAAATACGTTTTTAATATGAATTTTAGTTAGCATTGTTTTATGTTAATCATTGGTATTTTGTATTACTCCTTACTTATGAATATTTTTGTTATTTCAATCATCTGATCATGCTTCGTTTTATCATTTGAATAAATTTCTTGCGCATTAGAATTTTATTTAACTATTTTTACTTTTATGTATATTTACAATGAAATATTTTTTGTTAATTCGCAAATGGAACGTATTTCACGCAAGCAAACCATATGACAAAGGCCGACCACCGGGTGGGATTCTCCCTTTTCGGGGTGGGTCGCCAGGCGACCCACGGGGTGGGATTCTCCCTTTTGGGGGTGGGTCGCCTATAGGAGGAACTAGCTCCGGCCCACCCCACGGGGTGGGTCGCCAAGTAAAGAAGAAATATAACACTTTTCTCTGACTTCTCTACCTCAATTTACACCCCATCATATTTTCCCAAGCCAATTTTGCCTCAGCGTACATTCTTCAGCATTTTTTTAGTTTGTTGCTTCAACGGGGGGTGGGTCGCCAGGCGACCCACGGGGTGGGATTCTCCCTTTTGGGGGTGGGTCGCCTATAGGAGGAACTAGCTCCGGCCCACCCCACGGGGTGGGTCGCCAAGTAAAGAAGAAATATAACACTTTTCTCTGACTTCTCTACCTCAATTTACACCCCATCATATTTTCCCAAGCCAATTTTGCCTCAGCGTACATTCTTCAGCATTTTTTTAGTTTGTTGCTTCAACGGGGGGTGGGTCGCCAGGCGACCCACGGGGTGGGATTCTCCGGGGTGGGTCGCCTATAGGAGGAACTAGCTCCGGCCCACCTCACGGGGTGGGTCGCTGGGCGACCCACCCCGTGGGTCGTTGTCAATACTTTTGCCTTACATTTTGACCATTCGCAAATGGAACGTATTTCACGCAAGCAAACCATATGACAAAGGCCGACCACCGGGTGGGATTCTCCCTTTTCGGGGTGGGTCGCCAAACGACCCACGGGGTGGGATTCTCCCTTTTGGGGGTGGGTCGCCTATAGGAGGAACTAGCTCCGGCCCACCCCACAGGGTGGGTCGCTGGGCGACCCACCCCGTGGGTCGCCAAGTAAAGAAGAAATATTACACTTTTCTCTGACTTCTCTACCTTAATTTACACCCCATCATATTTTTTCCAAGCCAATTTTGGCTCAGCGTCCATTCTTCAGCATTTTTCAGTTTGCTGTTCCATCTGACCCAACTTCGCGCGTATTTGAATTTCAATTTACCAATTCATTTCCTTAATTTTAGCCTCATATTTATTGAAATAATTTAAATTCTAAATTCCATCCGACGGTCATTTTCTATCTCAAGATGAGTGAGGAACAAAGCAGTCATCCCTCCGCAACCTCGACTCCATCCGATGGCCAGTTGTCTGGGAACAACAATACCAACCACAAAATCTTTACTGTCATGAAAGCAGATCTTCAGCAAAGCATTTCATCTTCCTTAATTCAGTCTGAGTGCCGGGGACAGAAGGAGAAAAAGGTGAGCTCTTTTTTAACGATTCTAAGATTTGATTTTATTAATAACATATTATTTTTTAACCAAATGATTAATTTTTAAAATTTTAGTTGAGTGATGAACAGATTGTGCATGTTGTTGTGCATCGGATGGTAGCACAAGTCATCAGAGATGAAATGTCCGATAAAATAACTCACAATCCAATTTCAAATGGAACAAATCTATCCGACGGGTAGCCATAACATGATACTGCTTGATCAAATAGGTCTTTTTAATTACAGAACACATGTGAAATCCTCGGAACCCCGAATTGCTTCATCATCACTTACTGTTATGAAAGCAGATCTTCAGCAAAGCATTCCATCTTCTTTAGTTCAGTTTGAGTGCCGAGGACAGGAGAAAAAGGTGAGCTCTTTTTGTAACATTTCTAAGCTTTGGTTTTATTAATAACCTATTATTTTTTAAATGATTAAATTTTAAAATTTTAGTTTACTGATGAACAGATTGTGCATGTTGTAGTGCATCGGATGGTAGCACAAGTCATCAGAGATGAAATGTCCAATATACTAACTCACAAAGCTATTCCAAACGAAACAAATGTTATGAAACCGATAACTGATGAACAGATTGTTCGTGCAACTGTCAACAGAATGGTTGCCATTGTCACATTTGAAGTAAATCAAAAGGAACTAATTGCATTGAAAAGAAAGAATAGTACTGTTGAACAAGACTTAGTGAAAAAACCTCGTACTGATTTATAAATTGTTTTATGTGAATTGCTTGATTTATACTTTTTTGTCTTTGGTAAATAAACTATTTTCTTATAATTACAGACAAAAAAAAAGGATTATAATGGGTGTTTAACGATTCATAGGATGACCGACGACCAAGACAGAGTCAAAGTGCTGAATATTGTGGCAACAAAAATGCTCAAACTGCAATAAAGCAAAGAATTATAGTCCAGAGTGTGCGGCACTTTATAGATGTCGCCCCGTTCCCATCTGCACTTTAAAAGGGATGCACGCATTCAGAAAAGTGCTGCCACCTGGACTAAAGGGAGGGAGGATGTGGCCAAAAACATGCTCAAATTACAATAAGGCAAACGAGTTATAGTCCAGCGTGTGTGGCACTTTACTGATGTCGCCCCGTTCTCATCTGCACTTTAAACGGATACACATACAAAAAGTGCTGCCACCTGGACTAAGGGAGGGAGGAGGGATGACGTGCGAGTTAGGGCACTTCCGGTTTCCATTGCACTGATAAATGCAATGTGTCAGCTCATCACGTGAGTGAAACCAAGTGCATGTCGGCTGACGCAAAGACCCTAACACAAGGCCTAGGTAGCGAAGCTCCCAAAGCGCGAAGCGCTTTAAGCACCCAAGAAACATGTAAGCACACACCCGCTAGTTATATATATGTTAGAATGATAAGGGGTTTCGTCTTCAAAAACAAAATCTCGGGAACGGGAATAGCTAGGGGGCTGAAATTTTGCACAGGGGGGTAGCTCGAGACGGCGCATCTGGGAAAAATACGGATTTTCCGATCCGGTTGCCAACTGAGTACCAGGGACGGATTTCTTACTTTTTCGTGCGTTTGAGGGCCCGTAACTTTTTTTCTGAAACTCTAATCAAAAAATGTCCGCTGTGAGGGGGCTAAGTTGAAGTGTTTTCTAAAAGTCAAAAAAAATTCCAGGCCTCTACCTATAATAGGAAGGCCTGTAGGTGCGTGAACTTTTTCAGTACCAACTTTGTCCACTTCAGTACCAGGCGAATAACTCATTAGCGATTGAACTGAGCGAGGGGTGGCCAGCAGACTTATTGTAGAGTTCAGTGAGCTCGATTTTTCCAATTTTTAAAATTCCTAAAATTTTCAAAAATTTTCGAGCTAGGCCTAAAAGTAGGTTTTCGGGTTTTTGAATTTTATGAATTTTTAACGAATTTTCCCAGAAAAACGGAGACCACTTTCAAGCAACAGTTTTTCGAGCTCTATCGACTGGTATTTTTTTCGAAAAAATTTCGATTTTTTCCCGGAAATAGAAAAAAATTTTGGCCTGAGCGGGACATTTCAGTCCCAGGCCCATAACTCGTTAGGGGTTGGTTTTATCGAAAAAACTCCTTAGGGCAAAATTGTAGAGTTTTTTAAGCTCTATCGAATGGTGTGCCATATTGCCGGAAATTTTCAAAAATTTTCGAGCTAGGCCCCCTAGAAATTTTCGAAAATTTTTTTTGGGTTGAAAATGGGGGTCAAAAATATTTTTCTGGGGTATTTTGATGTGCTGAGCACGAATCTGATGTTAATTTTCAGTTTAGGAAATTTTAGAATTTTTTAAAAATTCAAAAATATTTGGCAATTTTTTGACCCTCAGGATTTTGGGCTAAAATTTGAAAATTCATAACTCAATGGAGGACCGGTCAATTTAAGTGAATTAAAGCTTTAAAAATAGCAAAAAATCGGGAGAATTTTATGGGATTTATTTGGGATTTCTATCTTCTAAAGAAAAAAAGTTATTCCAGAAATTCTGGAAATTTTAGATTTTTCAGAAAAAAATTCAGAACTCCCTTCTGAAAAGTCATTCTGTAAAAGTAAAATACTACAAAAATTCGCAATTTTTTTCTCTATAATATAAATTTTATTTTACATTTTTATCTCTTTTTTGCGAATTGTTATAAAAATAAAAGTGATTTTTGGTTTCGGGACCATAGGGGGGTGACCAGGATTTTTGGGTGGAAAAATTTTTTCACCGAAAATATTCCAAAAACATGTCTTTAGGGGTATTTTATGACGCTGATCACGAATACGTGATCAGATTTTACTTTTGACATCGTTCAGACCTCAGAATCCCTGTGTGATTGGGGATTCTGAGGCATCATTTTGAGGGGGGGGGGAAGTTCGAATCCGGGCGGTGTACATTATTTTTCTTTGTATTTTTGGGTTATTTTTAATGTTTTAAATAATTTCAAGATTTTTATAAATATTTAATTAATTTATTTAATTTCATTATTTATTTTTTGAATTTATAAAAAATGAATTTCATTTCAAAATAAATATTCAATTATTAATTTTCAAAATTATATTTAATGAATAAAAAGAGTATTTTATTATAAAAAAATTTTAAATTAAAATGCAATCGATTTTTATAAAAACTTTTCATTATTTATTTAATTTTAAACCATGTTGTACCTCTTCTAATCACTTTTGTACCTCTTCTAATCACTTTTGTATCTTTTATCACTTTTGTACCTCTTTAAATCACATTTGTACCTCTTCTAATCACTGTTCTTCCTCTTTTAATCACTGTTGTGCCTCTTCTCATCACTTTTGTACCTCTTCAATCACTGTTCTTCCTCTTTTAATCACTATTGTACCTCTTTTAATCACAGTTGTACCTCTTCTAATCACTGTTCTTCCTCTTTTAATCACAGTTGTACCTCTTTTAATCACTGTTGTACATCTTCTCATCACTGTTGTGCCTCTTTTAATCACTGTTGTACCTCTTCTCACACTGTTGTACCTCTTCTCATCACTGTTGTACCTCTTCTCATCACTTTTGTACCTCTTCTAATCACTGTTCTTCCTCTTTTAATCACTATTGTACCTCTTTTAATCACTGTTCTTCCTCTTTTAATCACTATTGTACCTCTTTTAATTACAGTTGTACCTCTTCTAATCACTGTTCTTCCTCTTTTAATCACTATTGTACCTCTTTTAATCACTTTTGTACCTCTTCTCATCACTGTTGTGCCTCTTCTAATCAATCACAGTTGTACCTCTTCTAATCACCGTTGTACCTCTTCTGACCAATGTTGTACCTCTTCTAATCACTTTTGTATCTGTTCTAAAATTTAATAACGGCCGCGAAGCGGCCGTCAAAGCCCAACAAAGTTTAAAAACGGGCGCGAAGCGCCCGTCCAAGGCCAACAAAATTTGAAAAACGGGCGCGAAGCGCCCGTCCAAGGCCAGCTAAAAAACGGGCGCTAAGCGCCCGTATAAGTTCAACAGATTTAAAAAACGGGCGCGAAGCGCCCGTCCAAGGCCAACAAAAATTGAAAAACGGGCGCGAAGCGCCTAACAAGCTAAAAAACGGGCGCGAAACGCCCGTATGAGTTCAACAAATTTAAAAAACGGGCGCGAAGCGCCCGTCTTGAGCCTCAATGTGGACTAAAAACCTCTAATAATTTTTTAAAAATTCAAAAAATCTCTCCAACCAATTCGATCAATTTGAATCGCTTCACAGTCTAGGTAGCGAAGCTCCCAAAGCGCGAAGCGCTTTTTCCCAGGTCCAGATTCGACGGTTCACGCACCCGCTAGTTATATATACCTAAAGAAACAAGGCAACTCATTTCCAAAAACAAAATCTCCTTACGGTTTGCCGGGAGGGGTTCGAAATTTCGACCTTGGGGGTAACTTTTGACGGCGCATTCAGGAAAACTATAGATTTTCCGATCCGAGGGCCAACTGAGCGCCAGGCGCCGAAAAGTCACTTTTTTAAAATTTTTTTTGCCGTTTTTGGATTCAAAAATTTTTTAAAGGCCTAAATGAAAAATCGGCCTCGATAGGATTTTAAGTTGGACTTTTCTGGATTTTTTTTGTTTCTTGACCGAACCCCAAGGTCTTGTCAGTTTTTCCGAAAAACTGGCTAAAAATTGCATACTTTTTTGGGCCATTTCAGCGCCGGTGGAATAACTCCCTGGCTTTTGATGGGAGGAGGTCGGTGTAAGCGGCTTTTTTGTAGAGCTCTACGAGCTCTATCCAACCATGTTTTTAGATTTCAGAAATTTTCAGAAATTTTCGAGCTAGGCCCCCTCGAAAATTTTCCGTTTTTGAATTTTATTATTTTTTACAGATTTTTCCGGGGAAAACGGGACCACTTTCAAGCAACCTTTTTCATGCTCTATCGATTGGTGTCATTTTCAGAAAAAATTTTAAAAATTTTTTGAAATAGAAAATTTGGTTGCTAGGCCTCAATTTCAGTTCTGTGGCTATATCTTCTCAGAGTTGATTTTAGCAAAAAATTCATGCAAGAGCATTTTTGTAGAGAATTTTAAGCCAATATAATGTGCTTTATCTCATTTTTACCATGAGTTTAAAAAAAGTTATAAAATTAATTTTGTGATTTTTAAATGCAAACCAAAGGGGACCCATGGTTTTGCATTTCATGCAAATTTTTTTGCTCCTAAATTAGCCAAAATGCATTTTTATGACCTAAATTATGGTGCTGAAGACGAATATATACTTTATTTTTGGTTTCAGACTTTTTGGAAGTGGTTACAAATTTTTGAAAATCGTCAAAATTTGGGCCCCGGAAAATCCAGTGAAATTTCAAAATTTATAACTCACTTCGCTTTTGGTCAAATTTAGTGGAATAAAGTTTGAAAAATAGCAAAAAAATTAGTTAGAATTTTATGAGATTTATTTGGAATTTCTATCTTCAAAAATAAAAAAGTTATTCCAGAATTTCTGGAAAAATTCGATTTTTCAGAAAAAAATTCCTAACTCCCTTCTGAAAAGTATTTTATAAAAATAATATACTCAAAAAATCCGCAATTTTTTGCTCTATTTTATAAATTTTATTTGGCATTTTATCACTTTTTTTGAAAAAAGTTATAGAAATAAAAGTCATTTTGTAATTTGTGACCACAGGGGAGTGACCAGGATTTTTGAGTGGAAAATTTTTTTCACCAAAAATCTTTCCAAAAATATGATTTTAGGGTTATTTGGGCCGCTGATCACGAATATGTAATCAGATTTTACTTTAGACATGGTTAAGACCTCAGAATCCCCGTGTTATTGGGATTCTGAGGGTGGGAGCGCCCGTCCTGAGGCCGCGAAGCGGCCAATATCCCCAAAAAAAATTAAAATACGGCGCGAAGCCCGTCCTGAGGCGCGAAGCGGCCGAATGTCCCCAAAAAATTAAAAAACGGGCGCGAAGCGCCCGTACTGAGGCGCGCGAAGCGGCCAAATGTCCCCAAAAAATTAAAAACGGGCGCGAAGCGCCCGTCCTGAGCCGCGAAGCGGCCGAATGTAATTAACAAATTAAAAACGGCGCGAAGCGCCCGTCCTGAGGCCGCGAAGCGGCCGAATGTTCCCCACAAAATTAAAAAAACGGGCGCGAAGCGCCCGTCCTGAGGCCGCGAAGCGGCCGAATATCCCCAAAAAAATTAAATACGGGCGAGAAGCCCGTTCCTGAGCCGCGAAGCGGCCGAATGTCCCCAAAAAAATTAAAAAACGGCGCGAAGCGCCCGTACTGAGGCCGCGAAGCGGCCAAATGTCCCCAAAAAATTAAAAAACGGGCGCGAAGCGCCCGTACTGAGGCCGCGAAGCGGCCAAATGTCCCAAAAAATTAAAAAACGGGCGCGAAGCGCCCGTCCTGAGGCGCGAAGCGGCCGAATGTTCTTAACAAAATTAAAAACGGGCGCGAAGCGCCCGTCCTGAGGCCGCGAAGCGGCCGAATGTTCCCCACAAAATTAAAAAAACGGGCGCGAAGCGCCCGTCCTGGGCCGCGAAGCGGCCGAATGTTCCCCACAAAATTAAAAAACGGGCGCGAAGCGCCCGTCCTGAGGCGCGAAGCGGCCGAATGGCCCCCAAAAAATTAAAAAAGCGCGAGCGCCCGTTCTGAGGCCGCGATGAATTGCTAAATTACATCACTTTCTAGCGACGCGGCGAAGCCGCGTCCCTGAGCGCGAAGCGCTTTCCCCACAGCACCAAACTCAACTGTCTACAACGAAGCCAACTGGTCACCCTAGTTTATATATATATAGAATAAAGTTGGGTTTCGTAGAAAAAATATTATAAGTCCCCCGTGGTTTGCCCGGAGGCTCCTGAAAGTGCGGCATTGCTTAAGCAACTTTTTGAGGCGCATCTGGGAAAAATAAGGATTTTTCGGTCCGGCGGCCAGTTGAGCGCCAGCGGCGCTGAAACGGCCAAATAAAAAAAATCGTCGCGGTTTTCGGGCTGTAACTTTTCTCAGGGAACCGGGAGCGGAAAAAGTCCGCTGAGAGGCACACCCCAGACATGTTGGCTACAACTTTGTCACTGATCACTTTTTGATCAGATCAAATGCCGAGCCTGTAGAAATTGGCGACTGAACGGCGCTCAAAATGCCGGTTTTGGCTTTCGTGAATAACTCGCTGGGGGTTAAGCGGAGCGGGTTGGCGCCGCTTGAGCATTTGTGTAGTTTTTAAAGCTGCATCCGATGGCGTTTTCAGATTTTGAAAATTTTCAAAATTTTTCGAGCTAGGCCCCCTCGAAAATTTTTCTTTTTGAATTTTATTATTTTTTGCAGATTTTTCCCAGGAAAACGGAGACCACTTTCAAGCAACCGTTTTTCGAGCTCTATCGATTGGTGGCATTTTTGAAAAAATTTCAAAATTTTCCGGAAATAGAAAAATTTTCCGGAATTGAGCTCCCCATTTCCGTTCAAGGCTTATAACTCGTCAGGCGTTGATTTTAGCGGAAATTTGTCTAAGAGCATTTTTGTAGAGAATTTTAAGCTCTATCTAATGTGCTTTATCTCATGTTTTTACCATGAGTTTAAAAAAAGTTATAAAATTAATTGTGATTTTGAAACTCAAAACCATAGGGGGGACCCCATGGTTTTGCATTTCATGAAAAAATTTTTTACTCTTAAATTAGCCAAAATGCATTTTTATGGCATAATTTGAGGTGCTGAACACGAATATGCACTTTATATTGCGTTTTGGATTTTTTGGAGGGTGGTAAAAAATTTTTGAAAAATCGTCAATTTTTTGGATTTGGGAATTTAAGTGATTCTTTGAAAATTCATAACTCGCCTCAAAATTGTCCAATTCAGCTCATTTAAAGCATAAAAAATAGCAAAAAATCGGGAGAATTTTATGAAATTTATTTGAAATTTATACCACAAAAACAAAAAAAGTTATTCCAGAAATTCTGGAAATTTTCTATTTTTCAGAAAAAAATTTATATCTCGGTTCTGAAAAGTCATTAGAGAAAAGTAAAATACTACAAAAATCCGTAATTTTTTGCTCTATTATATAAATTTTATTTGACCATTTTATCATCTTTTAAAATAAAGATACAAAAATATAAGTGATTTTGGCATTCGGGACCAAAGGGGGTGGACAGGATTTTTGAGTGAACAATTTTTTTCAACAAAAATCTTCCAAAAATATGTCTTTATGGGTTATTTGGGCCGCTGATCACGAATACGTAATCAGATTTTACTTTTGACATCGTTAAGACCTCAGAATCCCTGTGTGATTGGGGATTATGAGGCATCATTTTGAGGGGGCGGGGGGCAAGTTCGAATCCGGTGGTAACACATTATTTTTCTAAGTATTTTTTTTTGCTTATTTTTAGATGTTTTTAATTTATTTAAAATAGTTTTGATTTAATATTTAATAATAAATAAATTTTTAATTTACATTTTTTTTATCAATATTACTTTTTGGTGAATCAATTTTATAATTTAAAATTAATTATTTATTTTTCACCACAAAATTAAAAAACGGGCGCGAAGCGTCCCAATGTCCTCAACAAAATTAAAAAACGGGCGCGAAGCGCCCGTCCTGAGCCGCGAAGCGCCGAATGTTTCCACAAAATTAAAAAACGGGCGCGAAGCGCCCGTCCTGAGCCGCGAAGCGGCCAATGTCCTCAACAAAATTAAAAAACGGGCGCGAAGCGCCCGTCTTGAGGCCGCGAAGCGTCCCATGTCCTCAACAAAATTAAAAAACGGGCGCGAAGCGCCCGTCCTGAGGCCGCGAAGCGGCTGAATATTCTCTACAAAATTAAAAAACGGGCGCGAAGCGCCCGTCTTGAGGCCGCGAAGCGTCCCATGTCCTCAACAAAATTAAAAAACGGGCGCGAAGCGCCCGTCCTGAGGCGCGAAGCGGCTGAATGTTCTCTACAAAATTAAAAAACGGGCGCGAAGCGGCCGAATGTTCTCAACAAAATTAAAAAACGGGCGCGAAGCGCCCGTCCTGAGGCCTGCTTTAAATATTTATTATTTTATTATTTTTTAAATTTAAATTTAATTACTTTTTGGTAAATAAATTTTATAATTTAAAATTAATTATTTTTTTTCATGTTTTACTTCTTTAATCACTCATCCAATCACTGTTGTACCTCTTCTAAAAATGGGAGCGAAGCGGCCGATTGTTCACAACAAAATTAAAAGCTGGGCGCGAAGCGCCCGTCTTGAGGCCGAGAAGCGGCCGAATGCTTCCCACAAAATTAAAAACGGGCGCGAAGCGTCCCAATGTCCTCAACAAAATTAAAAAACGGGCGCGAAGCGCCCGTCCTGAGGCCGCGAAGCGGCCGATTGTTCTCAACAAAATTAAAAGACGGCGCGAAGCGCCCGTCTTGAGGCCGCGAAGCGGCCCGAATGCTTCCCACAAAATTAAAAACGGGCGCGAAGCGTCCCAATGTCCAAAACAAAATTAAAAAAACGGGCGCGAAGCGCCCGTCCTGAGGCCGCGAAGCGGCCCGAATGTTCCCACAAAATTAAAAACGTGCGCGAAGCGCCCGTCCTGAGGCCGCGAAGCGGCCGAACGTTCCCACAAAATTAAAAAACGTGCGCGAAGCGCCCGTCCTGAGGCCGCGAAGCGGCCAAATGTCCTCAACAAAATTAAAAAACGGGCGCGAAGCGCCCGTCTTGAGGCCTGGCGTGGGGGGGGGAGGCGTGGGCTGAGAGGGGAGAGGGGTGTGGAGGGGAGGGGGAGGTGTGAGGGAGAGGCGTGTGGGGGGGAGGGTGAGGTGTGAGGGAGAGGCGTGTGGGGGGGTGGGTGGGGTTGGGTGGGCGGTTGGGGAGGGGGAGTGGGAGAGGGAGAAGGGGTGGGGGGGGAGGGGGGAGGCGTGGGTGGGAAGTGTGGAGGTAGGGGGTGTGGGGCGGTTGGGAGGGGGGGGGGGCGTGGGGGTTTGGAAAGGGCTGGGGCAGGGGGAAGCGTGGGGGAAGGGTGGGGGGGGTTGGGGGAGGGGGAGTGGGAGAGGGAGAGGGTGGGGGGGGAGGGGAGGCGTGGGTGGGAGGTGTGGGAGGTAGGGGGTGTGGGGGCGGTTGGGGAGGGGGGGGGGGCGTGGGGGTTTGGAAGGGGCGGGGGCAGGGGTGAAGCGTGGGGGGAAGGGTGGGGAGCCACGCATGTTGTGGTACACGCATCGATTAAGGCAGCCGCGCATGCACTAGCAACGAAGTCCTTTGCGCGAAGCGCTCATGTCAGCGCCCGCCCATATATACCAAAAGTATACGGTCTACACCGAGCAATTACTGTGCAAAGCCAACTGTCTACACCGAGCAATTACTGCGCCGCCACACGCTAGTTTATACTACTATAGAGAAACGTTGCAGTTCGTCTTCAAAAACAAAATCTCCCGGCCGAAGGCCGGGAGCGCCCTGAAAGTAGTGGAAGGGTCTTACAACTTTTTGAGGCGCATCTGGGAAAACTATAGGTTTTTCGCTCAGGTGGCCAACTGAGTCCCGGCGGCTAATTTCTCACTTTTGCTTGCGTTTGAAGGCCCATAACTTTTTTTCTAAAACTCGAATCAAAAAATGCCCGCTGCGAGGGCACCCCGCCAAAGTGTCCTCTACATGCTGGTTTTTTTATTTTTTTAATAGAGCCACCCCCTGGCCTGCAGAAAATGGCAACTGAAGCGTGCTCAAAAAGTACACTTCAGTACCAGGCGAATACCGCGTCGGCGTTTGGTATGAGGGAAAGGTGCCCAGCAGACTTATTGTAGAGCTTTGGAAGCTCGATTTTCTGAAATTTAAAAATTTCGAAAATTTTCAAAAATTTTCGAGCTAGGCCTAAAAAACGGTTTTCGGGTTTTTGAATTTTAGGATTTTTTAACGAATTTTCCTGGCAAAACGGAGGGCACTTCCAAAACATAGTTTTTCGAGCTCTATCGACTGGTATTTTTTTCGGAAAAATTTCGATTTTTTCCCGGAAATAGAAAAAAATTTTGGCCTGAGCGGGACATTTGAGTCCCGGGCCCATAACTCGTCAGGAGTTGGTTTTAGCGAAAAATTGTCTTAGAACATTTTTGTAGAGAATTTTAAATGCTATCGAATGGTGTGCTTCATGACTGGAAAATTTCAAAAATTTTCGAGCTAGGCCCCTAGAAATTTTCGGAAATTTTTTTTCGGACGAAAATGGGGGTGAAAAATATTTTTCTGGGGTAAAATAAGATGCTGAGTACGAATATAATGTCTATTTTAAGTTTCATAATTTTTGGAATTTTTTAAAAATTCTTTATTTTTTGGCAATTTTTTGGCCTCGGGATTTTGGCCTAATATTTGAAAATTCATAACTCGGTGATGGTTTCATCGATTTAACTATAATAAAGCTTTAAAAATAGAGAAAAATAAGGAGAATTTTATGGGATTTATTTGAGTTTGTTATCACAAAAAAGAAAAAAGTTATTCCAGAATTTCTGGAAATTTTCGATTTTTCAGAAAAAAATTCATAACTCAGTTCTGAAAAGTCATACTGCAAAAGTAAAATACTAAAAAAATCTGCAATTTTTTGCTCTATT